>CM031618.1:54412960-54417960 GCA_018398815.1 Conus ventricosus | reverse complement strand
CCGGACACATTCGGATGCTTCCACTGGGGTGATAAACGTGTACCTGATGACACACCAAATGTTATTCATGCACATGATGAAAGAATGGATGAAAGTGTGTCTCCTTCTGTGTTTGATAAATGTTTTCCTCCTGAATTGTGTGTGCATAATGAAAGAGCGGATGAAAACAATCTATCCTGTTCATTGAATACATGTTTATCTTGTCAAGGTCCCACACAAAATGGATTGGTGAAAATGTTTTAATCTTCTTTGACAAATGATCATTATTCTTCAGATGTTGATACAGGCAATGGAAGAATGAATGAAAGAATGTATAGAGATGCTTTACCTTTTTCATCAGTTGAATCATTTCCCTCTAAACTTAGAACTCAAAATAATGCAGAGAATGAAAATATGAATGAAAATGGTTTCGTTTCATCGTCAAATGGGGGTTTTTCCTCTAAAATGTTTTGTACATAATCGGAACGAAAGTGGTAATTTGTTATCTCCAACACTGAATGAAAGTGTCCCATTCGAAGTTGTGAACATGGTTTAAGAAACGACGGAAATGATTTATGTCTTATGGGAACAATCGTTCTTCTGGTTGTATTGATTTTCACATACCAAGCTTTATCCAATTGTCTTCATCAAATGAAGAGGTTAATGTAGAGTCTGATAATAGAGGAGAGAGAGCAATATTGAAGGATCAAGATAATTTTACAGAAAGCGTCTACGGTGCGAGTTTGGCTGGTACGAACGGAAATCATGTATCATTTTTGCATTGGAATGTGAATGGCTTGCTTTCTAAGTTATCTGATAAAACGTTTTATTTCGTATATAACGTCTTTTGATTTGTTTGTTTAGTAGAAACTTTTGTTGAACATTTACATTCAATGTATTCAGCAATTATAAAGTCTTCTGTAAACCAGCCGTTCAGTTTACGAAACACGGACGAAGATCGGGAGAGTTTGTATGTCTTATCAAAATGGAATTTGTACCTTTTGTACAAGCGTTACCGATTGATCTAAACAATACCATTATGTTCAATATTTCTAAAGATGTCTTTGGTCTTACAAAGAATGTTCTTTATGTATGTACATACGTACCTCCAGAAAATTCACCATACTATGCTTTTTTATGGTATTGATAATGGTATTAATGATTTGAAAACTGTCTCTCTGATGTTATGCTCAGTATGCCTGATACATATGTACTTCTGGCTGGAGACCTAAATAGCAGAATTTCTAACATTTGTCAGGAATTTCCAACCCAAAATTGTCCTTTTAGTTTGCATAAACGAAACCCTCATAAACAGATGTTCAGAAGACAAGATATTAAACAGGTATGGTAAGCTCTGTTAAACATGTGTACTGTGTTAGATTTGTGCGTTTAAATGGGTGTGCGACGGCGACCGTCAAGGTCGTTTCACATACATTTCAGAGTCAGGAACAGTGTGAATGATTATTTATAACTTCCTATGACATGTTTAATGCTATTAATATATCGTGCAGTCTTTGTGTGAATGAACGAATTGAGTCTGACCATCTGCCTCTAGTATTCCATTTAAATTCACTTTTTAAAGTAAGTGATGGAAAAGGCATAAAGAAAAACATACAAGTTATAGAGAAGTATAAATGGCAAGATGAATATGCTGATACTTTCTGTGATCTAATGAATAGTCAACATGCTTTGTCAATGCTGGAGAATGCAGTAACTCTGATCGATGATGACATTAACGCCGCTTTGAATATATTCAATGCTTGTATAAAAGATCAAGCAGAGTGCATGAGGAAACAAATAAGAATAAATGACACTCTGAAGAATGATGATTGGTTTTGATCATGAATGTTATAAAACCAAGAGAGACGTGAAACAACTTTTAAGAATATCTAGAAATACATTGGACGATAAAGACAGAGACGTTTATTGTAAAGCTCGAAGGGAGTATAAGAATCTTTAAAGAGGAAGGAGAACGAGTATAATTCTTCTTTGTTATGCAATTTAGTTACCTCAGTTTGAAGATCAGCAAGAGTTTTGGAAACACATGCGCAGAATATCAGTTAAGAAAAGTAGTACGCTTAACAATATCTCTGTCAGCGATTGGATAGGCATTTCAGAGATCTTCTCGAAAAAGATGCTGAAGAAGATGCAGAAGAAATAGAAGATGAGAGAACTTTTCTCGATTCTGATAGCGATGCAGGGTTCCTTGACAATACAATTACTAGAACAGAAGTGATCTCTGCAATTAAAAAACTCAAGAACAAGAAAGCTGCAGGCCCTGATGGCATTGTTGGAGAATTATTCAAAAATGCCGGAAATATTGTAATTGATTTCTTCGTCAGATTTTTCAATGTAATTTTGACAAAGGGATATTCCCTGATAACTGGACAGAATCGATTATATTGCCATTATTTAAGAAAGGTGAAGTCAATGATCCAAGTAATTACAGGGCATATCACTTAGTGATATAAGTAGTAAATTATATAGCTCTATAATTAACTGTAGACTGCAAAAGTGGGTGGAATTTAATAATAGCACGGGTGAGTGGCAAGCGGGTTTTAAGAAGGGTTATTCAACTATCGATCAGATGTTTACCCTTTTGGCGATTGTACAAAAACAGTTTTTCATGGAATCGCAAATTATATGTGGCCTTCATTGACTTTGAAAAGGCATTTGATTCCATATCTAGAAAATTACTTTGGCCATACTTCAAAAGAATGGAATAAAGGGTAAAATGCACCGATGTATCAAGAGCATGTATAATTGTGTAAAAGCAAGGGTCAGGGTGGTGGTGAATTTACAGATACATAGTTTGTACAAAAGGTGTAAAGCAAGGAGATGCATGTAGTCCTGTTTATTTTCCTTGTTTATCAACGAATTAGCACAAGAAATCATAGAGAAGGGAAGACATGGTGCAACACTGTCTCCAGATACAGCTGAATTGTTTATTTTGTTATTGGCAGATGATATAGCTTTGTTGTCAGAAACACCAGTTGGCCTTCAGACCCAGTTGAACAATTTATGTAATGCAGCTTCTAGACTCCAACTTAAAGTAAATATGAAAAAGAGCAATGTCGTGGTATTTAGAAAAGGAGGGCACCTTGCAGCGCGAAGAGATGGGTTTTTAATGGTGAGCAAATGGCTGTCGTTAACTGTTATAAATATCTTGGTATTTATTTTTCTACCCGACTTAGTTTTGTGGCTGCATGCACAATCTCGCAAGCAGAGCGAGAAACGCTTTGCTATCAATTCTGCAACGATTGTTCACACTTAATAATAATTCGCTGAGAGTATTGTTAAAAATTTTTGATACTCGGGTGCAGCCAATCGCTCTGTATGGTGCTGAACTGTGGGACTGGATACTGCTGCTGTTCATGTTGAAAAGGTTCATTTGTATGCTCTAAAGAAATTTTTAGGAGTCCACATTAAAACACCTAATGATCTTGTTTATGGTGATACTGGACGTCACCCTATTTACATAAATTCAAGTGTAAAGTGTATCAGATACTGGCTAAAGATATCACGGATGAATGATAACAGATTACCTTTAAAAGCTTATAAAATGTTACTCTGGTTGGATCACGGACAAAACCACATGGGCGTCAAATGTTCGTAAGACCCTGTTTTTAAATGGTTTTGGATTTGTGTGGCTAAACCAGGGTGTGGAAAATGTGAAATATTTTTTGCAATTGTTTCGTCAGAGACTTATTGATAACAGATGGCAAAACTGGCATGAACATGTTCTGGAAAGTGATAGATTTACATGGTACAGATCGTTTAAATCATTTAATAATTGCGAAACATATCTTTCACTTGATATTGACAGACATATAAAAAATTATATGACGAAGTTCAGATTTGGTGTCTCAGACATAGAAATGCATCGTCAACGATACAATGTAGTTTCTGACCGCAATCTGACATGCCCGCTATGTGGAAAGGCAAATGATAATGAAATACACTTTCTGTTCGTCTGCTCTGCTTTCAGTGACCTACGGCAGGAATATATTCCATGTAAATATTATGCAAGTCCATGTCAATTCTGTGTGACTCTATTAATGACGAATGAAAATAAAATTATTGTGAGGAATTTATGCATGTATTTATATAAAGCCTTTAAGAGGCGAGCTGTTATGGTTAGCTAACAAATGTATTGACACGCCAATACTACATGGACATGGATATCCTAGTATGGTATTAATATATGGGTCAGTAGATTAGACTTCATGCACATGTGTAGTAGATTGTAATTCATCCATTTGAGTGTCATTTTGTTGCTGGTTTTTTTTTTTTTTTTTTTTTTTTTTTTTTTTTTTTTTTTTTTTCCTCATGCATTCTAGTTAAACTTTATGTTGATGTTGTTGTCATACTTATCATGCTGAGTTTTGAATGTAATCCCCCTTCAGAAGGGGCTGTGGCCTATCTGAATAAATTTCATTTCATAAATTTTCTCTCTCTCTCTCTCTCTCTGTCTGTCTGTCTGTCTCTCTCTCTCTCTCTCTCTCTCCTCTCTCTCTCTCTCTCTCTCTCTCTCTGCCTCTCTCATTCTCTCTCTCTCTCTCTCTCTCTCTCTCTCTCTCTCTCTCTCTCTCTCTCTCTCTCTCTCTCTCTCTCTGTGCATGTGTGCGTGTGTATGTTCCGAATTCCGTACATATTTTGTCATGTTCATTTTACTGTCTGATTTATACAGGCTAATTATTGTACGTTTTAGTACAGTTCCATTTCAATCATTACATCTCATGCTGTTCCCCCCTCTCCCTTCCATCCTCTCTCTCTTTTTTTTTCTCCCCCCTCCCCCCCCCCCCCCCCCCCCCCCCCCCCCCCAATGTCATCTCACTTTGCTTAATACGTTCCACGTATTTTCATGCCTTGCGAAAAGTGAATGCATGTGGTGCCTTGCTCTCTCTCTCTCTCTCTCCTCTCTCTCTCTCTCATCCTCTCTCTCTCTCTCCTCTCTCTCTCTCTTACTCATATAATATATATATATATATATATATATATATATATATATATATATATAT
>CM031618.1:54394353-54404460 GCA_018398815.1 Conus ventricosus | reverse complement strand
AAAATAGTTTGTAAAAATGGGTGAGATACCCTTTAAACAAGTGCCCAAGGTCTGACCAGCGCATTGGGCTAATGCGTAGGTCAGACATCTATGCTAAGTCGCCGCCACGAGACCCTCTTCTTGAATTCTCTCATCTCAGTCATAGCTTTTATCAATCATCTGTCAATCCTGCGCAGTGTGGTCTGGACACTTAGCAGATGCGGTGCAGCGTATATGGACTAGTCCGCACGCAGACATCTCCTTGATAAGACTGAAACTGAAGTGTGTGTGTGTGTGTGTGTGTGTGTGTGTGTGTGTGTGTGCGTGCGTGCGTGCGTGCGTGCGTGCGTGCGTGCGTGTGTGTGTGTGTGTGTGTGTGTGTGTGTGTGCGTGCGTGCGTGTGTGTGTGTTATGTGTGTGTGTGTGTACGTGGTGTGTGTGTGTGTGTGTGTGTGTGTGTGTGTGTGTGTGTGTGTGTGTGTGTGTGTGTGCGTGTGAGTGTGAGTGTGGTATGTGTATGTGTATGTGTGACCGCGCGCGCGCGCGCGTGTGTGTGTGTGTGTGTGTGTGTGTGTGTGTGTGTGAATGTGTGCGTGCGTGCGTGCGTGCGTGCGTGCGTGTGTGTGGTGTGTGTGTGTGTGTGTGTCCATGGTAAAATATAGTGGTGGCATTTTCTGTGCGAGAACAAGGATTAGTGATATCAATATTGACACAAAATTAATGAATATTGTTGAGACATTTTCAGCCACTCATTGTGTGAAGACTTCACCAAATAATAACAGCAGTAGATCTGCTTATTTCACATGTTCTGCAAAACTTTCGATGTTATCTATTTGTCATCTTCTAAGAAATCGTGATGACTTCAAGGTATTGCTTTCTACACCGATAGTAGACATGTTCAATCACGTTTAATGCAAGTATTGCAGAAAAAAATATTAACACCTTTTCAAGATGAGACGACCGTTCAATGCAATTTCTAGACAAGCAGAAGTACAAAAACGAGGGCCACCCCATAAGTTCTCGGATGGGAAAAGATGGAAGTACACTGGCATTTCTTACCTAGCCCATCTTTTCAAAGTATCCTCCATCAGCGTGTATGCACTTTTCCATCCTTCTAAACCACGAATCCATCACCCCAGCCCACTCCGACTTAGGTATACCAGAAATCAAGCCCTCGGCAAACGCTCGGGCATCTTCAGGGCTCTCAAACGGCTTTCCTTTCAGTTGTTTTTTCAAACGAGGGAACAAAAAGAAGTCACAAGGGGCTAAGTCAGGAGAATACGGAGGATGAGTGACAAGCTGCACGCTGTTCTCTTGCAAGAAGTCTAAAGTTGCAGCTGCCGTGTGGGCGCTGGCGTTGTCGTGGTGGAGGAGTAGGTGGCGGATACCGGTCCGTGGTCGCCGTGCACTCCAAGCCTCGAGCACTTTTGGCAGGCAGGTGTTGATGTAGCATTCAGCGTTCACTGTCTTCTTTCCAGAAGCTGTACAGTAGTCACATGGCCGGATCTTGCGAAGAAAACTGCAATCACTTGCTTTGTGCAGCTTCTTGATCTCTTAAATTTCACAGGTGGGGTTTCCCCTGGAAACAGCCAAACTGACGACTGCTGCTTTGTTTCGGGGTCATACTGGTAAACATATGTTTCGTCATCTGTGACGATGCTGGAGACCCTACCTGATCTTCCTCCGTCAAATTTTTGCAGCATAAACTGGCACCATTCAACCCTAGCCCTCATCTGCTCCCCAGTCAGCTGGTGGGCACCCAACGGGCGCAACGCTTCCGTACAGAGAGACTGTGCCGAAGAATGCGGTCTAAGCTTCCTGATGAAAGGTTTAGAGTATCCTTGAGTTCATCCTCCGTGATTCGAGGATTTTCTGTAATCATGGCCTTCACTGTGCTCACGTTCCCATCGGTAGTAACTGAAACTGGACGTCCACAACGGTCACGATCTTCCAACGACATTGTACCAAACTGAAATTCTTTGAACCACCTATGGACTGTGGATAATGATGGAACCTTGTCGCCAAAACAGTTTGTCAAACTTATAAAACTTCGCTTGAAAGACTTCCTTTCAAGATAGTCATAATAAATGGCACGAAAATCTCTCCAAGACAGGCTCTCTGCAACACTTTGAAAACCGTCCCCCTTGCCATCCATTTTGCTGTCTAGAACAAATTTGGCTCTGACGATGTTTATCATTTTTTGTGTCATAGCTATTATGACATCGCTTGTGATGATGATATAAAAATTGAAATTATGAGGTCAGTGGTTTCTGCGCATCTTAGAACTTATGGGGTGGCCCTCGTATAATAGACGTTTTGCTAAATATAGAACGATGTTAGACCTATGCATAGCAAAGCGTCATACATGTTACGTTAGCACATTAGATTACGTTGATAATACACCTTTTAACAACACCTGCTGTCACTGCTAACAGACAAGAACACAAGTTGTCACTTCTCAGAACAAGAAAGAACAAGATGCAAAGCATGTAAACGTACACCTAGTTTATCTTGAATACGCGTGAGATATTCCATAAAGAGAAAAAAAAACCGTGTTGGGCCGTTATAGCCGTTAGTAACGGCTATTCTGGTAAACATCGGGCATCATCTGTGACCCATAATGAACATACCTACAAATTTTCAGAAAGATCGGCCAAGTACTTTCTGAGATATTTCATAAAGAAGAAAAACCGTTATGGGCCGTTATAGCCGTTAGTAACGGCTATAACGGTAAATAAAACATCGGGCATCATCCGTGACCCATAATGAACATACCTACAAATTTTCAGAAAGATCGGCCCAGTAGTTTTGTCGGGAGCGAGCGGAGCACATTTTGACCACGGACGGACAGACAGACAGACACACAGACAGACACACAGACAGCATTCCTTCGTTCCATTCTTAAGTACTTCCTGTTCTATAAGAACAGGGAGTACAAAAAGATACACCCGAAGGTGCTGGGTAGGACCCAGAGAAGTACTGTCCTCAACTGCCGAACAAACCAGCTGGGAGCAATCCTGCACCACCCTTGGAAGCCTGCGCTGTGTTCACGTAGGGCGCAGGCACGCACTGGGCATTTCATTAAGACGTCAAGGGACATAACTGCTCCCTGGCAGATGCCATTGTGTCGTGACTATTGGATGTGACACGACAGAACCTCCACGGGAGCGTTCCCATGGGTGTACCAGCCCCTATGACTGCAGAGCCCCCCCCCCCCCCCCCCCCCCCCCATCAGTGCCCTATGGCGCGCTATCACCCACCCTACCTTTTCCCTTTACTCCCCTCTGTCCCCATCCTCCCTCTCTGTCCGCAGAGTGTCTGAGAGTCTAGGATGACGTTTTCTCCTAGACAGATGTGTATGGCAGGTGGCCATTGCGTAACTGATAAGAGACCGTAGTGCTGAGGTTTGGGGGTAAAGAGGTGGGCAGGGGCGGACATTGGTTGGGGTGAGGAGGGGGGGGGGGGGGGAGGGGGGAGGTGATTGAGAAATGGATTGAGAGGAGAGGAAGAGGTGGAAGGAGAGGAGAGTAAAGCAGGGAGGGGGGGGGGTAGGGGCGGGGGGGGGGGGGGCATTAAAGACATAAGTGGTCAGCACATATCAACAGACATGAAAACTTGCTTTGCCGTCTGCTATTGCAAGCGCTGATTACCACGTAAACATTTCTGTGCTTGTCTTCAGCTAAATCTTAAATAAATGTTAGCGAACCGCCAAGATTAACGTGGACAAACGAGTCACAAGACAAAACACGACGCGTTTCGACCTCTTGGGTCTTCCTTCAGGCAAGACACAAACAAATAGTACAAAGAAAATGAACGAATTTGTCACTTAGCTTTCTTCGGCGCAAGGTAAGAGTTGAATGAAAACGAGGCTATTAGCGGCCTACCTAGCGCTGAAGAAAGCTAAGTGACAAATTCGTTCATTTTCTTTGTACTATCTGTTTGTGTCGTGCCTGAAGAAGACCTAAGAGGTCGAAACGCGTCGTGTTTTGTCTTGTGACTTTGTTTGTCCACGTTACTCTGGGCGGTTCGTTAACATTTATTTAAGATTTGTTTAGATTTCCGCCTGCAATCGACTCACTTTGCAACTTGTCTTCAGGTGTTGTTGGAACTGTATCTACAAACCGCTCTTTCCCTTCAGCCATCCCGTACCTTTCATCCGTTCTTGTGTGCATTCATGACACGTGAGTCCAATAAGCAATTCATCTCTTGTAATTATTCATTTCTCTCTCTCTCTCTCTCTCTCTCTCTCTCTCTCTCTCTCTCTCTCTCTCTCTCTCTCTCTCGTTTTGTTTGCCATCTTACAGAGGATCTCTGAGGCTTCATGTTCAAGTGCTGGTCCTGTTTTGCTGTAGAACTGTCTTCAGCCTCTTCCAGTATACTTACTGAGTCATCACAAACACTGACTGTGTTTCGTATGAGAGTCCATTTCAACCTATCTCTCTTTCACTCTCATAATCCATGTATTATGCCTATATACCTTATTCTTAAGGCCTTTTTTGGTGGTTGTTTTTTTCTTTCGGTCAAGGACAATAATAAAGTCACTGAAAAATGACTGTGAATGGAAATGTTTTTTGTTTTGTTTTGTGCTTTTAGTTCATTTTTTTTTATTCTGAAGCATCGTTTCAAAGTCCGTTTTCTTGGTTTTATTTTTCACTCACCTCCTGAAAGGAACTTTAGAATGGTGACTGCAAGCCTTTGGGCAAAAGTCTCGAATTTCAGAGAGCCATTCGAAATGGAATCAATACGTGAAAGCAAATGTCCAGCATTTTTGTCGACATGTTTCTCCCCATCAGCTCATTGCGGCACGCATGCGCGCAGACTCCAGCCTCGCTTTGATCCGCACGTGATCTTGACAAAACCGCCGAACTCGCAGATTCCCAAAATAGGAGCCCACCATGTCGAGAGCCCTGGGGGCAAACCAACAAATATTGAGTTTGGATTGCAGCACTGACCAGACAACGGCGCGGACTTTAGACGAGGATTACGAAAATAACGGGGAAGGGCTGGGTTGTCTCTCTGTCCTTTCCACCTCCCCCCCCCCCCCCCCCCCCGCACTCCCTCGCCCCCCCCCCCCTCCCCCCCCCCCCCCCCCCCCCCCCCCCCCCCCCCCTCGTCCCCGCTGCCTCCCATTGACACTATACCTGGTTGTCCTAAGCCAGTGTGGACTGTTAGGGTTGGCTTCCTTCTCGCCAATTCTTGCTTGGAAGCGAATCCAGAAAAAAGGCCGCAGGATTTCTTCACCAAGCGCAGATTCAGGCTACGGGTCTTGGTGGGAGTGTCTCTCTGTGAGGTGTTGTGGTCAGTGTGTTGTCGTTAGCTTTTCTGTTTCGGCCGTTCTAGCTGAAGGCTGCCTTGAGTCTACTGTTGGCTGTTGGTAACAGGAAAGAAACGGCGACAGTGTGTAAGAAGAAAAGAGACTCGGAAGAACTAATTGCTTCATGCTTTCGTTTAGTCAGGAGTGTTGACAAGTTTTGGTTTTATTCAAAGGACATCATGAAGCAAGGAAGTGATCACAGTTTTTTGTTGTTTTTATTTGCAAAAGAGTCTGCGTCCCAAACAAGAACCACGAGTTATTGCTTGAAATGTTTCTATTTAGCTGATTTGTTATCACTGGAGTAGAGAAACCTTTACATTGTGAATTTAATGGGAGTTGTAACATGACTTTGAGGTGGTCTTAATTCTTAACAGTTTCTCCCGTCGTAGCAGAGTACTGTGTAACTTCTTGTTACAGTGTCTAACTTTATAATGTCGTTTGGTGATATCTTCTGTGATATTAAATGGAATTATTAGTGGTTTCACACCACAGGCCCATGCACTCTACTGACCTATCCGATAACCATCAGCCAAATAAACAGAAATAAGCTTTAAACACCCGCAAGTGAAGACCTATTCCGACGCCGAACAAGCAAAATGACACCACGTTTCTGTGATCAGAACTCCATAGGTTTCCGATTCGTTTTAAGCATGGCTCAGAGACTGCGCAGAGTTGTTCTGGAATGTCAGCAGCTCCATCTCCTTCTTGTCATGACGATGTTGTGCTGTCGGTGTGAGGCGGAGAGAACCCTGACCTTGTACAAGCCTTCCGTGACCTCTCTGTGTGAATCCAGGAAGAGGCCAGCAGGCCAGCAGACCTTCATCAGAGACCCCAACGACTGCAGTGTCTTCTACACGTGTTTCGCCAACCAGCAGTGGAGCAGGTCCTGCCCTCTGGTGGGAACAGTTTTCTCCCTGAAACACAAGGTCTGCGTCTGGAGGAATTCTGTCTATGACGACTGTGACGTTCCTTCTGACGACAGAGGTAGAAGGTTCAATTCCTTTGACAACAGACCTAAAGTCAAAAATGATGCCGAGTTCAAAAGACTTCCCGAGTCCCCAAAGTCTTTGCACAGGTGGAAAGATCAGTCCCGCTTTGAGGAAGCACGTCTGGATTCGAAATTAAGGAGAGAAAAAAAGAATCAGAGGATACGACAGCGTACGTCAGTGTTGACGATGGAACTGCAAAGGTCCAACATGGAGACGTATGAGCGCCAAGACTCCAGGATGACCAAACGCACGAGGAGGAAGTTTTTCAGGGAAACGAAGGGTGGTAGGTCGTGGCCGATGAGGCATCAAACACGGCAAACCAAGGGCAGTTTCAACTCTGAAAAGAAATCAAACGCTGAGAGAAACGTTGAATATAAAATTGTCACACGGACACATAACAGACAGCAACCCCGCGACTTGTTTCCCTCAGAGAAGAGAACAACTCCTGCCTCAGTCTCAGACAGGAGAACTATCAATTCTCGGACATTTCTGCCAGAATCACCGAGGCGCCTAAGACCAGACATTTCCACGCCACTCCCGCCACCCACGCCAACTTCACCTGTCGGATGGTGGAGGCACCTACAAGTGGAACATTCATACACACAGCGGCACACAGCTATTCCCCCAACAGCGACCACGACAGCCATTTCATGGTTGCATCAAGGGCACAAAGTAACACAGTCACCCTGGCGTGACCGGACAACAAATTCACTTTACCAGCATCAGTATGAGACAAAGAATCTGCATTCGAATATTAAGTCACCATTGTCAACTTCTCCAACTGTATCGCAGACGCTGGCACCTTCTAACGAACATGAAATTCAAATCGCAAAAGACTATGGCAAAAGCTGGCCAAACGCTGAACAGAAACCTAGGTTCAGACCGCCACGAAGACGTCCCCCTTCTCAACAGCCACGACAACTCCGACGACACCCGAACATCCCAAGACCTGAAAAATCCAGGCTGGGACGACCATCTCTTCAGTCCAGGAAATCGAAGCAGTACCGTGACCCTCCTTTCGTTTACAAGCCCAGCTGGTGGTTCTGGAGGCCAGCCCCGAAACACAAACCTCCCCTGGTGACGAGAACTCCTCCAAAGAGAGCCAGGCGGCCAAGAAAACAGAAGGGGTTGTTGTTCTCCGAGATCAGATCACTGCCAGAGTCTGTGAAGTGGAGGTACCCATCCACCACACCATTTCCACGCCAGAAACCTGAAAGAGCGAGGCCAGAGTCTGTGAAATGGAGGTACAGACTCGTGACATCGTTTCCAAGACGACAGAAACCCGAAAGAACGACACCAGAATTGGTGAGGCGATGGTTCAAACCGGGGACAAAGTTTCCGAGAGTAGAGAAAGTGGAAGAGACAGCGCTAGAATTTCAGGAATGGGGCGACCTGCCCTCCTCTCCGTTCCCGTATCAGAAACCGAGAAGAATGCCAGAATTAGTTCGGTGGAGGTACCAGTCCACCACGTCATTTCCTCCCCAGAAACCAGACAGAACAGCGCCAGAATCAGTGAGATGGTGGCACAATTTAACCACACCGTTTCCACACCAGAAACTGGAAGAAACAACACCAGAGTTGAAGAGATGGTGGCACAATTTAACCACACCGTTTCCATACCAGAGACTGGAGAAAACAACACCAGACTCGGTGAGATGGTGGCACAATTTGACCACACCATTTCCATATCAGAAAGTGCAAAAAAACAACACCGGACCCAACGAGGTGGCGGCACTACCCCACCACCACCACCACCACCACCACCACCACCACATCATTTCCCACACAACCAAAACCGGAAAGAACGACTGCAGAACTTCCGAGATGGAAGTACCAGCCCACTACGTCATTCCCCAAACAGCTTAAAGAGAACAGAACGAGGACGGAGATGGTAAGATGGTGGCACCGAACAACCTCACCACTTCCACACCTGAAACTGAACGGAACGTCCAAATCATTGAGGTGGTGGAACAACCCTTTCTCCCCGTCTCCAAGACAACTGACGTCACAAAGAACGACGCCAAGAGCGAATTTCTGGTGGGCAGCCACGTTTTTTCCCCTGGGGACGACCGCCAAAACAGACGACGATGACAACAGAAACGATGATGACGGATCTGACGACGACGATAGCGGATCAGAGGGACATCAGACACACGTCTACAGCAGCGTCGACTCTCGCTCGAACGACAACATCATCAACGGCTATGACGACGACTTCGTTTCGAGTGACGACGACACCGACGGTTACCACAACATCAACGGTTCCACCAGTGTCGGTTCCATCAACGGTTCCACCAGTGCCGCTCACGACGAAAGCGGCTCCGACGACGACGACGGCGACGGCGACGACGATGGCGACGATGACAACCGGTAAAGGAAAGCCCAGTCTGTCTACATTATCTTACCGTCAACAGATGGAAGGTTTGTGTTCAGACTTTTTCCTTTCTTTTTCTTTTTCTGTCTGTCTTTCTTTCTTTCTTTCTTTCTTTCTCTCTCTCTCTCTCTCTCTCTCTCTCTCTCTCTCTCTCTCTCTCTCTCTCTCTCTCTCTCTCTCTCTCTCTCTCTCTCTCTCTCTCTTTTGGTGTAGAATAATACAGACTTATGACAAGTAAGTGGTACACACACACACACACACACACACACACACACACACACACACACACACACACACACACACACACACACACACAGAGAGATATATATATATATATATATATATATATAATATATATATATATATATATATATATATATATATATATATATATATATATATAACATTAGAGTCAAAAGACCACTCAGAAGTCTAAAAATGCTCAACCAAATAGGGAGCGACATAACAGTTTAAAATAGGATTTAAAAATGGATTAAAAACCACCTGGGTGGTTTTAATCCATTTTTAAATCCTATTTTAAACTGTTATATATATATATATATATATATATATATATATATATATATATATATATATATATATATATATATATATATATATATATATATATATATATATATATATATATATATATATATATATATATATATAATCTGTATTACTGTATTGTATTTTGGCTTTGTACATTTTTCTCTCACCCCATCCGCCCCCAAATGCCCGCCCTCCTCCCCCCCCCCCCCCCCCCCCCCCCTTACCCTCTCTTCCTTTGGCCGATCCTGTTTTCTTTCATCCAGTTCTATCATTTCAAGGTGTGTACTTTTTCGGATCCCCTTTGTACTTCCATTTTCATCGTCATTTAGTATTCCCTCTATTGTTACACTGCTCAACTACTTGTGCAGTTGTTGTTTTTTCTCTTTTTTTTTGCTGATTGTGTCAGGGTCACCTTGCTTTGGTTGTGTCAGAGTCACCTTGCTGTGGTTGTGTCAGGGTCACCCTTGCTTTGGTTGTGTCAGGGTCACCTTGCTGTGGTTGTGTCAGGGTCACCTTGCTTTGGTTGTGTCAGGGTCACCTTGCTATGGTTATGTCAGGGTCACCTTGCTGTGGTTATGTCAGGGTCACCTTGCTTTGGTTATGTCAGGGTCGCCTTTCTGTGGTTATGTCAGGGTCACCTTGCTGTGGTTATGTCAGGGTCACCTTGCTGTGGTTATGTCAGGGTCACCTTGCTTTGATTATGTCAGAGTCACCTTGCTATGGTTATGTCAGGGTCACCTTGCTTTGGTTATGTCAGAGTCACCTTGCTTTGGTTATGTCAGAGTCACCGACAAATTCAGGGGGACTGTCGTTGGACGGACCTGGTGGCGCCCTCCCGGTGGGGAGGGGGGGAGGGGGTAGGGAGGAGAAGGGGGGAGTTTACTCGAGCTGGATCCACG
>CM031618.1:54376853-54384353 GCA_018398815.1 Conus ventricosus | reverse complement strand
GGTGTTCGGGACATTTTTTGAAGATGTGATCAGCCTCTTTGGTTTGAGATTTTCGTTTGTGTTTCTTTGAAACTTTTCAAGCTCCCAGTATGTCTTTCTGTCTTTTTTTTCTTTCGTGTTTTTTTTTTTCTTCTGAACGTTAGGGTTTATGTCAAACAAGAAATTTAAAACCAATGTGTGTGTGTGTGTGTGTGTGTGTGTGTGTGTGTGCGTGCGTGCGTGCGTGCGTGCGTGCGTGCGTGCGTGCGTGCGTGCGTGCGTGCGTGCGTGCGTGCGTGTGTGCGTGCGTGCGTGCATGAGTGCATGCGTGCGTGTGTGTGTGTGTGTGTGTGTGTGTGTGTGTGTGTGTGTGTGTGTGTGTGTGGTGTACACCACAGACGTTTCTATGGCAACGTGAAGAACTGGCGAGCGGTGCTCGCAGAAGATAACCTTGAGGTGGAGTCAGGGGACGAAATCTACAGAGACATCATCCGGATCATCAGTGTGAGTCAACTGTCAGATGTGTCTTCAACCTTCTCTTCAATTCCTCAAACCAATGCCCTTCTTCATCTCGACTCTTCTACTCTTTCAGCATATTTTATTTCAAAAGTAATTATTTCGACTCCACCGAACAACGTAGACAAACGACTCACAAGACAAAAAAAAACCGACGCGTTTCGACCTTTTAGGTCTTCTTCAGTCAAGAGAAACAACACTCAGGACAACGACAATGAAGAACGAGCGATCACTTACCTTGTCGAATTGGGCGCAACATGGGCGTAGAATTACAAGACAAGCGATGGCTCGTTCTTCATTGTCGTTGTCCTGAGTGTTGTTTATCGTTTGCCTGAAAAAGACCTGATAGGTCGAAGCGCGTCAACTTTTGTCTTGTGATTCGTTTGTCCACGTTGTTCGGTGGAATCATAACGATTACTTTTTAAAATTTGTTTAGATGTCCGCCTGCAGTCGCCTTACTTTGCAACTATGTTTTGTTTTGTTGTGGAAAAAAAATACAGTTTTAAATGTGCACTTTCATTTCAGTTTTAATTTTATCAAGGAGATGTCACTGCTGCGTGTGGACAAGTCCGTAGACGCTGCACCACATCCGCTAAGTTTTGAGACCACAATGCGCATGATTTATAGCTGACGCATCCATGGCTTAATGACAAAGATGAGAGAATTTAAGGAGAGGGTCTCGTGGCTATGTCTTAGCAGATGTCTGACCTACGCATTAGCCCAACGCGCTGGTCAGACCTTGAGTAACCTGCCTAACATTGGCTGTGCCACTATTATCAGTGTGTGTGTGTGTGTGTGTGTGTGTGTGTGTGTGTGTGTGTGTGTGTGTGTGTGTGTGTGTGTGTGTGTGTGTGTGTTGTGCCAGTGTACGGCGGTGCGGGAGTGTGCAGAGATCGTTGAAGATGTTACTTTCGTTGATGTTTTCTTTTGTGTTTCGGCTTGTCAATGTCATGACCTTACTTCTTTTTTTGTGTGTTTTTTTCTCTGCTGTCGATGGTTTTAGCTTTCTAACTTTTTTTAAGAGAAGAAGCTGCAAGAAACAAAATACTCAGTACTATATACAAAAAGATAAGCAAAAAGAATCAAACGACGATTACAACTATGTTAAAAGAGAAAGAGAGAGAGAAAGGGCAAATGGGCAGGCCACCACCCCATAACACAAACAACGGAAACAAAACAAAAATAAAGAGACAGACAGACAGACAGACAGACAACCAAACGGACAGAAAGGGAGGGGGAGTATGATGAGGTGGGGCGAGTGTGTTCCAAAACTTTGCCATAGACGACTTGTAAATGCATACAATGGTTTCTAAAATTTATGTATTATTTCCATTTTACACACAAAAGCTACATGATAAGGATCCTAGACAGGTATGATCATAATGATAATTCAAAGCTGTTATCATGATAATGGTGCAAAGTACAAAATCAACATATTTCAATCATTGTCTGTGCCTGTTTAAGCAAAACAAAAAAAAACCTCTTATCTGTAAGCATTGGGAAACAAAATTTTAATACTCGAACTTTTTGCAAGCCATATACAATTTTGTCGTGTGGTTATATTTTAGTCTAAAGCGGCATTCTGCATGCTTTGTTTTCTCCTGCACTGTCACAAACAATGTTTAGCAAGTAATGCCATGAAATTGAAAAAAAAGGATACAATCAAAACGTATAATTTCATCAAAACCAGTTATGCGAGCACTTCGATAATTATGCAAATGAAATTAATTCATACATTGTGCTTGCTAGCCACGTTGAATGACCCTCTCAAGTCAGAACATGATTGTAATGCGGTCTTCTAATGTGGTGCACAAAGTATGTTGGTGAATTTAACTATACGTATTTCATTCCATAAACATCCCAAGGCATCTGTGCATTATTCTGAATTGGAAACCATTTCATTTTTTTCCATCAGATGGTTTTTTCATAAGATGTAAAAAGACAGTTTTCCATTCATTCTCGACATTTAGTTATTTGTCAATTTATTCAGCATTTTGGACGAATGTTATTGTCTCAAAGTATCTTATGGTATAGCGTTAATCCTTAAGAAATGGACGTCATCTTTTAGTTTTAAACATACATGTATCTTCACACATTTATGATTTTGAACTCTACTTTTGGTTTACGTCAGTTTCCAGTTATTGTTGCTGTAGAAGTAGAAAAAGTACGAAAATATTTACCTTCGACTTCTGCTTAAAGTATTCATGATAAAAATGAACTAGCGATTTTGGTGCCAGAAATAAGCTATAATGTGCTTTGCTAATCTTGGATTTTCCACCCTCCTCCCCACGAGCATTCTATGACTGTAAAACACTGGTTCCGCGAGAAGCTCACCAGAATTAATACAGTTAATTTTGCCAAAAAGAAAAATCCTGTCTGCAACAAGCGCCTCTATCCAAAATGTCTTTGCATTAGGACAAAACACAGACAGTGTTTCTGGACTGTGTTTTTCAATTGGTGGAAAACTGAATTTCCAGACAAATTACATTTGTGGTGTTGTATCTGAGTTTCTTGCAGTTAAGTTAATTCTAATGAAGTAGCAAAGAAGCAAACGTTTTCAGTTCTGGTAATCCAGGACACCGTAACTTGTACTTTCATGTGCTCTCTGTCTGTCTACTTTATTTTCTTTCTTTTCTTTATTGTGTACAAGCTTTTAGCAGTATCTCTGCCAAGTTTGAAAGCTATTGTTTCGCGAATCAGGCAGTAAGAGCCATAATGAATTTTCTTGAATAATAAACAAGTGGCTTTAAAAATCAACCACTTAATCAAAGGCATTAGTCGTCTTCTCACCCAAACCTTGAAAAATATATCAGTTTGTTTTTTCTGAATGAGTAATATTGCACAGTTGTGTAAAACACTGATGAACATTTTTAAAGTGTTTTGTGTTTTTGTGGCTTTCCCTTAATAGCTTTAATGGTTCAGATAACAAATTGCAAGGATACGGCAGATTTCCAACCCAGCTGTGCTAGCTGTGACCAGATTCAACTGAAAAGAATAAGTAAAAAGAAGACTGAAAAGTCAAATAAATGAATGGCACAAAGCGGCTGGGTGTGGGGGGGGGGGGGGGGGGGGTTAATGATTAGGTAAAGCCTCTTCACTGGCGCGGAACATTTGCTGTATTAAGTTGATGAAGGCAATATTCACACCCCATCTTGTATAGAGAAGGTGCTTTAACTTCTATCTTTCGCTCCATTTCTTTTTTCCCCTTACTTTCTTTAACTCTTTTCTTTTCTAATATCCCCTTTTCTCCCTTTCATTTCCCAGAATCCCAGGTAAGTTTGTGTTATTGGTTATACGTGGGTTATGTATATGCTGTTGTTGTTTCTTTGTTTGTGTGTTATTGGTTATACGTGGGTTATGTATATGCTGTTGTTGTTTGTTTGTTTGTTTCAGTTATTTGTGTTTTGCATCGTTTTACAGCACAGCAAACTGAGTACAATCACATCGGCAGCCTCGTTTCTTTTTTTTCTGTATTTATTTCCTTTTTTTTTTATTTCTTTTTCTCTTTGTCTCTTTCTTTTGTTCTTCTGTTACTTCTTTGTTTTTCTTTTCCTGTCTTGTTTTGATTTCCCTCGCTTTTTTTTTTTTTTTTTTTTTTTTTGCTGTCCCAACCTCTGCGTCACCTCAGAGGCAGTGCACCCACGCCGTTCATTCTGACACCCCGTCCACAGCCACAGCCCGGCCGGCCCCGCCGCAGCCCCGGCACCGGCAATCCACAGATTTCCCTCGCTTTGACTTATTACGTTTGGGACCATCAGGAGTCCATTTTGCATCAACAATTTTACCCTCCCTCACTTTCCTTGTCTCCTTTTCTCTTCATTTTCTTCTTTTCTTTCTTCCTTCCTTTCCTTGGTTCTGTCCTCCTTTCGTTTCCTTTTTCCATCCTCTTTCCGTTCTTCTTTTCTGTTGTTATTTCTCTTCTTTTTTTTTTCTTCTTCTTGTTTTCACCTTCCTTGCTTTCGTTCTTCATCGTTCCTTTCCTTTCGTGCCCATTTTCCTCTTCCTTCTTTGCTCTCCCCTGTCTTCATTTTTTTGTTGTTGTAAATTTCATTTTGCCCCCATTTTGTGCCTTACCTTCCTTTTTGCCTCTTTCCTTCCTTTTTTATTTTTCCTTTCTTCTTCCTTTCCTTTATATCGTTCTGTCACCTTTCTTCATCTAGTCCACTTTTTTTCTGTCGTTCTTTTTCTTCATGCCTTTTCTCTTCACTCCTTCCTTTCTTCCATTCCTGCTTTCTTTAATTCCCGTCTTCTTTTCTTTTAATCTTTCTTCGTTATTTCTTCATTTATTCTCGTTTTATTATTCTTTACTTTTTCTGTGTGTTTTTTTTTTCCTCCGTTCCTTCGTGTGTTTTTTTTAAATTTTGTTTTTATTTTTACAATTTTTCTTTCTTTGTTGCTTTACCTCCTTTTCTGTGTGTCTTTCTTTCTTTCCTTTCTTCTCCCGTCCTTCCTTCCTTCCTCCCTCCCTTCCTTCCTTCTTTCCTTCCTTCCTCCCTTCTTTCCTTCCTTCCTTCCTTCCTTCCTTCCTTCCTTCCTTCCATCGTTCGTTCCTTCCCTCCCTCCCTACTTCTTCCCTGCCTTCCTTTCTTTCTCTTTTCCTCCATACTTACCATTATTGCATTTCATCTCTTCCACTCTCTCACTTGTCCAGCATCCCGGGTACATCCGCACCAGCAACTTCCCCAACGACATGGCGCTGCTGCAGCTGGACAGGCCGTGGACCTGACCTCAGGGGAGGTGCGGGTGGCTTGCCTGCCCGACCTTCTGCGGCAGACCACTGCCCCCACCCCCTCCCCCACCCCCTCCCCCACCACCACCCCCACCCCCTCCCCCTCCCCCTCCCCCTCCCCTCCTCCACCCCCGCTGACCTCGGCAACTGCTGGATCAGCGGATGGGGAGAGACGAGAGGTGAGGCAGGGGCTGTGAGGGTGGGTGGGGTATGGGGGTGCGGGTGTGGTGGATGGGTGTGGGGTGAGGATGGTGGGGGGTTGTAGACCCAAAGAAGCGTATTTGTGTGACGTTTTTTTTTTTTTTTTTTTTTTTTTTTGACAATTATGTTGCTCAGTGTAAAGCTGCGGATGTTAAAGTCAAAATGAACGATCGTACATGAACTTGGGTTTTGTGTGTGTGTGTGTGTGTGTGTGTGTGTGTGTGTGTGTGTGTGTGTGTGTGTGTGTGTGTGTGTGTGTGTGTGTGTAAGTGTGAAAGAGAGAGACAGACAGACAGACAAAAAGGAGGGAGCGGGAAAAGGTGGGGATGAGGGAGAGAAGAGGTGTGATGAATGGGTATGGAGCGAGGATGGAACAGATTCGTGACACGGAATTGAGGAGTGGGGGGTGGTAGGGTGGGTAGGAGGGGGATACGGTGCAAAAGGAGAAAGGGGAGGGGGCAGGTGCTTTCATGTCGTTGCCTGGTTAGTTTTGGTTTTGACCTGTTAGAGCACCCTGTAGTTTGTTTTGGGATATCCGTAGTATGCTTTGAGTCATTTGAGTATTCTGTAATATTTTAAAGTTATTTGTAGCATGTTTGAGGTATCCATAACATGCTTGGAGCGATCTATGGTATGCTCTGGGTGGCCCATGCATATTGCCGGTTATCCAAAGCACGTTTTTGTGTTATCCAACGCATTCTTTGGGTTATCTGAAATTTGCTTTGGGTTATCCGAAGTATGCTTTGGGTTGCTATCATATGTATAGAGTTAGCTGGAGTATGCTTTGGATGGCCTTTACTTTGGGTTGAGTGTGATGTGTTATTTTGAGTTATGTCTGGTGTACTTTCGGTTTCGTGTTTTATACCTGGTACAGTGTGATTTTCATGTTGTACTTTATATCATATTGTCTACATTGTACGTTATGCTGCTTGCACGATATTCTATATGTTTAAAAGAATGGCTGCAAGGAGAAAAAATGAAAACATGAAAATAATAAATATTGGAAAACCAAGTGGAAAACAAACGAAGGAGACAAAGACGAGAATCACCAGACGTGACCTGCAGATCTTCTTCAGGCGTTAAAAAAAAGGAGAGAGGGGGGGGGGGGGGGGGGGGGGTAGGGGACAAAAACAAAAGCAAAAGAAGATAACAATTTAGCTGGCGAGGGGGGAGAGGAACTACTAGCGCAAGCAGCATTCGCAGGACACCACATACTGAATCCCCCACTGACGGCAATAATTATTCGCTTAGTCACGGGAGGCAGAATAAGTAAACGTTCTTATCCGAAGAGCGTCACCACATCCATCCAACGACAGCTCCACCACCACCCCACCCCCCCCCCCCCACCCACCCCACCCCACCCACCCCGTGAATGTAACTAAGCGGTCGACTAACACGAACTCGCATGGGCACACACAGGGGCACGCACGTGCAGAAGAAAGCATGCGCACGTGTGTGTGCGCCTAACGCTAACAGCTGACCGTAAACTAACAGCAATGCGCACTCCCTTTGCGGGTATAGCCTACACATTTTTTCTCCCACAGCTGCGTGCATGACACGTGTAGCCCGTCACAGAGCCAGTTCCAGCCAGTGCGCGCTTGCAGCAAAATTCCTACGCTGGAGAAGATGCTTTTTACCGTACTTAGCGGCATACGGACTCTCTCACCCTCTCTCTCTCTCTCTCTCTCTCTCTCTGTTTTTTTTTGTTGTTGTTGTTTTTTTGTGTCATAGTGACCGCGGACAGTGCGGACAAAGGCACTGGCCCGGTTCTCGATGAACGCGCGCAAAGCAGAGATACTACGGTATGAATTCACCATCAGATGGGGGGGGGGGGGGGGGGGGGGGGGGGGAGGGGGGGGGGCGGGGGTGGAGAAGGTGTATTACTGTGTTTTCTTCCAGAAATCGCATGTTCTTTTCAAAATACCCTTTTCTGAATAGATTCCGAACTCAGCGCAATAAAATACAAAACACATATTTGTGATGAATCAACATAAGTGCCGAAAATAAACGCAGAATGCTCTATTTGGGCATGCTGTTAGGATACGGTGCTGGTGTTAGCGGAGGGGGCTCACACA
>CM031618.1:54364353-54369353 GCA_018398815.1 Conus ventricosus | reverse complement strand
ATGTTGTTGTTGTTGTTTTTCATCAATGTAAACAGGAAATTCGCCTGTTCACAATTACAAATTCTCCGTACAATCACTGATATTGCATGTGGATCTTGTTTTTGGTACCTGATATTATATATTGGTTGTCTGATGTATATTGGTTGTCTGATGTATATTGGTTGTCTGATGTATATTGGTTGTCTGATGTATATTGGTTGTCTGATGTGGACGGAAGCGGTAAAGAAGCGGATAAGTAACACACTTTTCGATCAGAGGGGAACGTGTTCGAATCCCGGTAGCGGCTAAAGAGTAAAGTGTGAGGCGAAAGTTTTTCCGCATCTCCCAAGTCAACATAATGATATGAAGACCTAACTTCGTGTATGTCTTTACGATCGCGAAAGATGAGACACCCACGTTAAAAATCTTGTAATCTACGTCAGTGTTTCGTGGATTATGGAAACATATAGAATACCCAGCATGCGTTAGAATATTTGGAGAGGCGATGGGCCCCGCCTTAAAAATCTTCGTTACCCGCTGAAATACCTTGATG
Source organism: Conus ventricosus (assembly GCA_018398815.1). Lineage (NCBI taxonomy): Eukaryota > Metazoa > Mollusca > Gastropoda > Neogastropoda > Conidae > Conus > Conus ventricosus. Next base: position 54,368,821 of record CM031618.1, on the reverse strand, counting down.
GACTTCCAGACAGCAGCAACGTCGTTTTGACGCGACTATCGTGACATGCGACTTATTGGTTACAGGAATTTTTTTTTTTTTTACTTAAAATTAGCTTTTATACCAAGATGCTTGTACTGTAACGTTGAATTTTTTTATACCTACGTTCACGAATTGTTCATTTGATCATACATTTGTGCCACCTTTCACGTATTGTATATTCGAGCATTTGTGCCGCCTACCTTCACGTGAAGTCTATGTGATCCTGCATTTTGTAACTACTCTCACCTGTTAGTTATATCATTTTGCATTTGGCCTGGTTTCACGTAATGTACATTTGCTCCAGTTTAGTGCACTTTACTCTATGTACAGTGAATTTTAACTCGCCTTTGTATATAAGCTCAAGTGATGTGTATTGGAACTGAAGTGATATGCAAATAAATGATCATACGATGTTTCATATTCGTGTGTCTTTCTCTCTGTCCTTCTGTCTGTCGCTGCGTCCTCGCTGTCTCTTTCAGTGGTCCCTGCCTCACTTTACCGTTCTCTCTCTCTCTCTCTCTCTCTCTCTCTCTCTCTCTCTCTCTCTCTCTCTCTCTCTCTCGCTCTCCCTCTTTCTGCCGGAGGGGACTGAGACAGCACTCATCATTTAGCTATTATCGGGTGGTACGTGTGCATTAACAAATGACCACCAAAATAAAAGGAAATGAATTCAAAACTTCACGAACTAAAGCTCAAACTTTTGACAGTCAAAATGTATTCCTGGTAAAAAAAAATCCATCATGAGCAGCACCGCTCAGTGCTACACGTGCATGATGGACACTGGAAGTGTGCGGCTGTTGAAAAAATGCGTGTGTGCACTGGATATAAACAATGAGGCTTTTTTTCGTAATTAAATGGCGCATAAATGACCTGTGGACGCTTATCTGTTGCTTTCCTCCCCCCCCCCCCCCCCCACCCCCGGCAAATTATCTGCGCATGCTCTATACTTGCATTAGTACTCATTTATACGTGCGAATCAATATGTCCTAGGTGTACTTTCTAATCCGATCTTTTAACTCAAGTTTAAAAGATGTACAGCAGTGTTAGGGGTAATACTCTCTCTCTCTCTCTCTCTCTCTCTCTCTCTCTCTCCTCTCTCTCTCTCTCTCTCTCTCTCTCTCTCTCTGTAAACCCGCATGAAATGTTTGGACTCAGGTCTTTCCATAGAGTCTGTATCACTGGTCTAGATATTTGACACGCGTAGTGTTTTCATCATGGCGTGCATAACATGATCTCTACCGCAACTTAGTAGATTTCAAGAAAGCCTTTGATCATGCTCGGTGTGAACGTTTGTGATGGGTCACCTAAGAAGCGCTGACGTTAACAGCAACCTCAACCGAGTCATAGCAATACCCTATGAAGTTGCCTGCGACACGTACAGTTCTCCTGATAAAGAAAATAATCTCTTCCGAACAGTTGTCAGAGTACTCCAAGGTTATCCCGTCTCTCCTATTCTGTTTAACACCTGCCTAGAGAATACAATGCAGTGAAAAGCTTCTGAGTGTCATCTCCCATCCGATGGCGTTGAACGACTGGGAAGGAACTAGACATTGTAGGAACTCCCTTCCAGGCAGAAGAAAGCATTAATGGCATAGGGAAGGGAATCCACAGTAGTCCCACACAACCTTCAGCAGCAGTCAGCTGAACAGACAGACCTTGGAAGACGTGGAGCACTTTCATGTGTCCTAGGTTCGTTCTAAGCAATTTCCATAACGCAACAAAGAATGTCAATTTGAGGCATGGCCTGGTGTGTGTGTGTGTGTGTGTGTGTGTGTGTGTGTGTGTGTGCGTGCGTGCGTGCGTGCGTGCGTGCGTGCGTGCGTGCGTGTGCGTGCGTGCGTGCGTGCGTGCGTGCGTGTGTGTGTGTGTGTGTGTGTGTGTGTGTGTGTGTGTGTGTGTGTGTGTTGGCCTGGCAATACCTCACATTGGGCTGCCATTCAAGACCACCCTCGAGGACACAATGGAAAGAGGACATCCCGTTTAGACCCCCCTTCAGGACACAATGGAAAGAGGTCATCCCGTTTAAACCACCCTTCCTGTTGGCCTGTCGCCCTCTCTGATTTCATCCTCATAACAAAGGAGACTTTCCAAGGTGTTATTTCACCCCCCTCCCTCCCCCCCCCCTCTCTCTCTCTCTCTCTCTCTCTCTCTCTCTCTCTCTCTCTCTCTCTCTCTCTCTCTCTCTCTCTCTCTCTCTCTCTCTCTCTCTCTCTCTCTCAATGCGTGCGAACGTGCGTGTATTTGTGTGTTCAAAAATATGTACGCACTTTGTCATATTCACTTCACTGTCTGTTTTCATGCATGCCAATCTTGTACGTTGTAGTACACTTACATATGTTTCCCCAGCCCACCTCACTCCCTACCCCCGCTCTCTCCTTCCTCTTCATTATTGTTATTCTCATTTTTATTTTATTTTATTTTATTGTTATTATTATTTTTTGTTGTTGTTTTGTTTATTATTATTCTTATTTTTTGTTTTGTTTTCATTTATCTTCTATTTTTCATTGATGTTCCTCTATGATTACATGACCGCTTTGCTTGCTTCTTTGATTTCTTACATTAATTGATTTCACTGCATGTTGTAGTCCCTACTCAGGGCGAGGACTGGATGTAAAAAAGCACGTTAGTGCTTATCTATTATCCTCGTAAATAAAGAATTTTGTCTTGTCTTGTCTTGTCTTGTCTCTCTCTATCTCTCTCCATAATCAATAATGTAAGTCATCACAATATTCTTTTTTGTCTTTAGTTTTAAGGTCATTCAATAAGTAAGACGACTACAATCGTTCATGGTAAAGTTTTTAAGTCTGTCTGAACTTCATTTGAAAAGAGAAATCTGCCGGACAGAAGGGACAAACAAAATTAAAAGACAAAAACAAGACGCGTTTCGACCTGTTTGGTCTTCTCAAAGCAAGATGAACAACATTCAGGACAACAACAACGAAGAACGAGCAATCACGTACCTCCTCAAACTGGACGCAAGATGGACGTTGAACGAAAACGAGGCCGTTGGGAAGGAGACAATCTGAGTTGAAATAATGAAGACGATAATAGTGATAATGATAGCAATTTTGATAATAGCGATCATGATGATCTCTCCTTCCTTGAGTACGTTATCAGGACCTACAGACTTTTATCCTTCAACTGCGCTATGAGCGTGCCGACCTCTGCCACAATAAGAGGAGGAATATGGGATGCAAAACTAGATTCTTTTTTTTCCGAAACGATATTAGGGAAGCTGAGCACATATACTGAATGTGGGGGCCGGAATAGCTCAGTTGGTGGAACGCCGGAGTCGTGATCCTGGGGTTGCGGGTTCGAATCTCCTCCGGGCCGTTTCGGCACAGGGGGATTTTTCCCTCGGAGTTAACATTGGTTCTGACTCCATTTTCCCATACAGTTCTTTGAATGAGACTATAAACCGAGGTTCCGTGTGTGAACGCACGCACAACATCTTGCAGACACGTAAAATCCCATCACCAACTTTCGGAAGAGTAGGCCAGTTTGGCCGTTGGTATGGATGACACGTTACACATAGCATGCACCCTGCGTGAGAAATGGAAAGAATGAAGGAAGTGAGGAAATTGAGTGAACGATACTGACTGGATGACACGGGAAACGACTGAATGAAGCGCCAGCTGGCACTACCCAGGTAGGCAGCCCGTTGTGTAAACGAGTGTGGATTGTAAAGCGCTTAGAGCCTGGTCTGGGGGCCGGATAGCTCAGTTGGTAGAGCGCCGGACTCGTGATCCTGGGGTTGCGGGTTCGAATTTCGGTATAGGGGGATTTTTCCCTCGGAGTTAACATTGGTTCTGACTCCATTCCCCATATAGTCCTTCGAATGAGACTATAAACCGAGGTTCCGTGTGTGAACGCACGCATAACATCTTGCACACACGTAAAATCCCATCACCAACTTTCGGAAGAGAAGGCCAGTTTGGCCGTTGGTATGGATGACACGTGACACATAGCATGCACCTTCCCCGAAGATGGAGTATGGCTGCCTTAATGGCGGGATAAAAAAAGGGTCATACACACAAAACTCCACTGCCTGGCTATACAGGGAGTGTCCGCAGGAGTATCAGCCTGCGTACGCAGAAAGAAAGAAAAAAAAAGAGCCTGGTCTCTAGCCGAAAATAGGCGCTATATAAGTATTCATTATTATTATTATTATTATTATTATATTCATTAGATTCTCTCATAGTGTGTGAAATCAAACGAAAGTAAGGATGTCTGACAATGATAAGAAGAGTGTCTGTTTGGAGTGATACTTGATGTTGAGTTTTGTGAATCTGTACACTTTTTTGTGCGCAACAGTGTTTAGTTAGTTAGATAGTTCTTTACTTTATCGTCTATTCACTATAAGTGTTATCAGACGAAAACAAAAACAAAAAACGTTTGATTGTGTGTGTGCGTGTGTGTGCGTGGGCGTGTGTGTGTGTGTGTGTGT
>CM031618.1:54346853-54349353 GCA_018398815.1 Conus ventricosus | reverse complement strand
GCCGGCAAGACCACGTTGCTGACCCTAACTGTAGCATGCTGGCGGGTCTGCTGCTGCTGTTGCTTGTTTTGTTTTGTTTGTTTTTTTTTTTCTTTTCTTTCCTTCTTCAACCTTTTTGGCCGTCTTCCACAGCTGCAGAGGGTTCGCCAGCTGCTGTCCCACGAGAGGCAGTTCCGGAGCTTCATGCAGAGAGGCATGGAGCGATACTGTCAGCCCATGAGGCAGCACCCCTCACCCCCGCTCACCGACACACAGCGTGCTGTGCTCTTCCAGAACATACAGGAGGTAAGGGTGTGTGTGGGGGGGGGTGCGGGTAGGGTGGGGGTGAGTGTGTGTGTGGTGTGTGTGTGTGTGTGTGTGTGTGTGTGTGTGTGTGTGTGTGTGTGTGTGTGTGTGTGTAGAGGTGTGTGTGTGTGTTGAGAATCGTGTTGTATCACAGGCATCCATCCATCCACCCATCCATCCACCCATCCAACCATTCAACCAACCAACAAACTCGACAACCAACAAACCAACCATCTAGCCAATTCATCAGCTAAGCCCCAATGAATCAATCACGCAGCCAGTCTATCAACAAACATCTATCCCAAGGGCGGATAGCATCCGTTACAACCCAACCAATCAGAATTGCGCATCGACTCGACCAATCAACCGGACCCAACAAAACCACTCGCCCACCGATCCATCCAACTACGATTTTTTTTTTTTTTTTTTGCGTACACAGGCTGATACTCCTGCGGACACTCCCTGTAAAGGCAGGCAAGGATTAATCCCATCTACCCAACAAAGGGAGTGGAGTTTTTGGTGTGTGTGTATGACCGTTTTTTTTCCCGCCATTAAGGCAGCCATACTCCAACTTCGGGGAAGGTGCATGCTATGTGTAATGTGTCATCCATACCAACGGCCAAACTGGCCTTCTCTTCCGAAAGTTGGTGATGGGATTTGACGTGTGTGCAAGATGTTACGCGTGCGTTCACACACGGAACCTCGGTTTATAGTCTCATTCGAAGGACTGTTTGGGAAATGGAGTCAGAACCAATGTTCACTCCGAGGGAAAAATCCCCTGTACCGAAACATCCCGGCGGAGATTCGAACCCGCAACCCCAAGATTACGAGTCCAGCGCTCTACCACTGAGCTCTCCCGGCCCCCATCCAACTACCATCAATCGTCCACCCAACTGACCCACCTACCCACCCATTCACCTAGCATCCTTCCCCAGGTACTCCTAGCCACTCACCCACCCAAACTAACCACCCACCCACACAGCCAGCCAGCCAATCAACCAACCAACCAACCAACCAACCGATCAACCAACCAAAAAAAACCGACCGACCTGTCACTTACCTAACTGCCCAACCGACTAACCAGCCGATTGTGTCCACAGCTGGTGAGCTTGTCTCAACACTGCGCACGAAGAATGGAGTGCAGTTTCCTTTGGAGACACCCCAGTCTAAACACAATGATGGTGGTGGTGGTGTTGATGGGGATGACGACGACGACGACGAGGGCAACCACGGTGAGGAGGAGGAGGAGGGGGAGGAGGAGGAGGACGAGGATGATGACGATGACGATGATGATGATGATGATGATGATGATGATGACGACACGGACCACAGCAGTCTGTGGGAGGGAAGCGAGCAATCGGGGGTTGTCAGTGACGTGGTACTTGTCTACCAGGGCAAGGTGAGCCAGGACTCTTCTCTCTTTTTTGTACTCCCAGTTCCTAAAGAACAGGGAGTACTTTAGAATGGGAACGAAGAAATGCTGTCTGGTGTGTGTGTGTGTGTGTGTGTGTGTGTGTGTGTGTGTGTGTGTGTGTGTGTGTGTGTGTGTCCGTGGTCAGACAAAACTACTGGGCCGATCTTTCTGAATATTTGTAGGTATGTTCACTATGGGTCAAGGATGATGCCCGATGTTTTAGTTTACCGTTACAGCCGTTACTAACGGTTGTAACGGCCTGTAACGCTTTTTCTTCTCCATGGAATATCTCAGAAAGTACTTGGCTGATCTTTGTGAAAATTAGCAGGTATGTTCATTATGGGTCACGGCTGATGCCCGATATTTTAGTTTACCCCGTTACAGCCGTTACTAACGACTGTAACAGCCTGTAATGGTTTTTCTTCTTTATGGAATATCTCAAAACGTACTTGGCCGATCTTTCTGAGAACTTGTAGGTATGTTCATTATGGGTCACGAATGATGCCCGATGTTTTAGTTTACCGTTACAGCCGTTACTAACGGCTGTAACAGCCTGTATCGGTTTTTCTTCTTTATAGAATATCTGAAAAAGTACTTGGCCGATCTTTCTGAAAATTTGTAAGTATGTTCACTATGGGTCACGGATGATGCCCGATGTTTTAGTTTACCGTTATAGACCTTAGTAACGGCTGTAACGGCCTGTAACGCTTTTCTTTATAGAATATCTCAGAAAGCACGTGGCCGATCTTTCTGAAAATTTGTAGGTATTTTCATTATGGGTCACGGATAATGCCCAATGTT
>CM031618.1:54326853-54339353 GCA_018398815.1 Conus ventricosus | reverse complement strand
GGTGGGAGGAGTGTGGTGGGGGGGAGTGGGGGAGGGAAGCTTTCAGGTGATGGTGATGGTGGGGGTTGATGATGATTATGATCATGATGATCATGATCATGATGATCATGATGAAGATGACGACGACAAAGACGACGAGAAAGACAACGACGACGATGGTGATGATGAAGATGATGACGACGACGAAGACGAGACGACGACGACGACGACGAACAAATATGGATAAGAAGAGAACAGAGGAGTAGGATGGTGGTGGTGGTATTGTGGTGGTGGAGGTGGTGGTGTGGAAGTAGTAGTAGTATTAGTAAGTAGTATAGTAAGTAGTAGTGTACTAAACGACCATGAATCCATCATCATGTATGATTTTGCTTCTTTTTTTTTTTCTTTATCATACATTTCTTCTTCTCTTCTTCTTCTTCTTCTTCTTCTACTATACTTCCTCTTTAGCATACTTTTCTTTCGTCTTCTTTCCTTTAGTGGTAAGTAGTAGCAGCAGCAGCAGCATCAGCAGCAGCAGAACATAGTAGTAGTATAGTAGTAGTAGTAGAGTAGCAGAATTGAGTAGTAGTAGTAGTAGTATGTAGTAGTAGTAGTAGTATTAAGTATAGTAGTAAATTAATCATTATTATTATTATCATTATCATCATCAAGTTTCTTAAAATCATTCATGATATTTTTTATTTTTATCATCATCATCATCATCATCCCAATCATCAATTTAAGTACTATCGTTTGTGTTTACTGATATGGTTATCACGTGCCATCATCATCAATCATTATGTGCATGTAACGAGTTGTGTTTACACTGATAATATGTTTATCACTATCTCATCATCATCATCATTCTAGGCTTCTTCTTAACAATCACGCAGAGGTTGGGGATGCGCCAGCTGGGCGTCAAGCATCTTTCCAGAGCCAGGTGTATTTCTGCCCGTGATACCTGGCAGAAGTGAGAGCTTGCCAGGCGAACATCGAGGCTTGAACACAAGCAAACAAGGGAGTGTCCAAAAAACCATAGAACTCACGAACCCTTGCTTATCATTATTGATGTTATCTGTCATCCATTATGTTTCCACTCCATGGTCCCGCTTCCAACCCGCCACGTTTCACTCAACACCCCATCTTAGCGGGCCGAATGTCAAAAGAAAAAAAATGGCTCGTGTTCATCGTGCTTGTTGTCCTAAATGTTTTTGGTTTGCACTGAAGTAAGAAAGACCTAAGAGGACGCTAAATGCCGTTGTGTGTTGTTCTTGTAATCTGTAGTTTGTTCCATGCGGAACCTTTCTTTTCTTGTCTAAAAATTTTGTCCATTTCGCCGTCAATCCACCCGCTTTGAAACAACACTGGTGCTTGCATTTAGGAGGCTTCTTTAGTGGTCCCATAGACGTATAAAGCACGAAAAACGGTCGGTTTCTAGCGCGAAACCTTTTTCAAAAAAAAACATCATCTAGATACTTCCCCTCTTGCCTCTTGTGGGGGAGGAGGTGTGTGGTTACAAGGTTGAGGTATGGGCCTGCTTGGGAGGGGATAGGGAGGACCATCCTTCCAACACGCCAAGCTTGCAACTCTCCATTTCCCTTTTTTATTCTACATCAATCTTGTCCAACCATCCTGGGGGCAGTGAAAACTCGCCCAGAGCGCATCTTCAACTCTTCGTCATCTTCATACAGCAGTGATGCAACCCAATGCGCGTCTAACCCACAGTATTTTCACACTAATTCATAGGAGTCCGTCTTGTTCTCAATTTCCCTTTGACATCTGTCCCTCAGTACATCCTACAACTTCGCTTTCGAATACATCAAGAGGCTATCTTCTGCACAAGTCTTTCTACTCGTCTGCCTTCTCCCAATTTCCGATGCAAAAGAAAGTATAATCTCAACACTTGTGACTACATTCCCTTCTCTGTCCCCGACGCCACATATTCCTACATTGCCCTGGAATCATTGGTCTGAAAGCCTGTTTATGTTATGGGGTCTTCCCAGTCCAAAATAGTTTCCCTAATCTGGAGGCAGAGAGTCCCCACGACTGACCTGGGGGATCAATTTGTCTCGCCGTCGAGAAGGCCCACTTCAAGACGCGTCTGTCAGCTAATTTATGAAAGCCAGGAAGTGTCACCACGGAGGCTGTGTTTTCCCCGGCTGAATCTGGCTGAATAGAACTGTTGACACAGCACGGGATGGAAGGGCTTTGAATCGTTGAGTCTTAAAGGAGAGGGAGGGAGAAGAGGAGAGAGAGTGAGGAGAGAGCGGGAGAGAGAGAGAGAGAGAGAGAGAGAGAGAGAGGGAGAGAGGGAGGGAGGAGAAGGAGAGAGAGAGAGAGAGAAAGAGAGAAGAGAGAGAGTGAGAGAGAGAGAGAAGGGACAAGACAGACAGACAATAGTCTAACATGTGGCAACTATTCTGTCCTGTCACAATCTTCCCCCGATAAGAATCATGTCCCCATTAAACAACGAAAGATGTCACTAACAATCCTAATTAAAACTGAAGATCGACAAAAAGTATGGCGATCAAAAATGTGTATAACCACAAAAAGTAAGCATTTAATCCCGAAACAACAAAAGGTAACGGGGAGACCATCGGACGTAAACAACAATGCAAAAAAGACCTATCAAAAACAAAAAAAACATCAAGTGAGAGCTTCACCCCAGGTGGACACCACTGATCACGTGCAAAAAGGACTAAAAAATACTAAAAAGTTCCTGACCATCAGAGTCCATACCAGCTGTTAAGCGTTGGCAAAAACTTATCGTCCAAAAGCAACAACAACAAACGGATCTGCTGGGTCCGCACAGGCCACTTTCTGAGCCTCTCTTTCAGTCCCAGTGTGTCGATCGTCCACTGCACCCACGTGATCCTAAACAAGTGGAAAGGGAAGCAACTCTCATTGGCGTTTAAGCCCACAACAGGAGTACTGTTCCAAGTTACTCCTATCATGAAAGTAGACACCCACTCTGACCTGCATGGTCAAAATGTTACTGCATATACCAGTGCCGATTTTCTAGCATTTTGCCACTGACAACATGAAGTGCGTTTTAGTCCCAAAAATCATGTTTTGTCCTTATGAAGACACTATTCCACACCATTTCCTCTGTACTGAACTTCCAAATATGAGGACAATAACAACCGATACTGCTCGGTAAAGGGTTCCCCCTGTAATAAAACCGAGCTTCTACATCAAAACATAATCACAAAAAAAAATCGATCCAGCATGACAACTGGACACCAGCACAAGCAATTATATTAACCCGAATACAAAAAAATGCAATCTGGAGCCCACACAAAAAAACATGTAACGCAATTTTGGGGCACACACACAAAAAAATATGGAGCACAACACTAAAAATAACAGCATCCAGCAAAATGACACCTCTCGCGCAAAAATGGTTTCATAACATATGCATTGTTCTCTGCGCCATCCCGTCCACTACGTTATCACGGTGTCTCACACCATTGTTACTCCGCCATAACGGCGAGTGGCTACAGGTGTGCGTGTTAGAGACGCGGGAGCCTGACTGGGCGCCCTGACAGTTGCTGTCCCCGAGGTCTGGACTGGACGGACCGGCGAATCCGGTATGGGACTTGTGGTCTTGTGGCCCAACTATGTGCCACTCAAGGTATTTCACATCTGTCAATTCCGCTTCTGTTTCAGCGATCCGCTGAAGGTCCCCGGTACCCATGCCTGGCCTGTTGGTGGGGCAAAGAATCGTCGTAATTCACTTCGATTCCCCTTTCTGGGACCGTCCAGCCACCTCTGGGGCGGATGGTGTATGGCCCACCAACTTGTCCTTGTACCTCAGTGACTGTTAAGGCCATTCCTCCCCCAAAAAGTCTTGATCCTTGCACCGCACCTGTAGCGGTGCTGTTATGTGACAACGCTGTCTGCCTGGCCTCAGAATCTGACTCGTATTAACCTGTCATTCTTGCCTTTCTCGTGTCCGCCTCTTTCCTTGCCCGCTCCCTCCGCTGTGTCCGTGGACCACCTGAGGCGTTTCAGGTGATTCACTCAGCCACTCTACGTGTGCACAGGGAGTCCAGTCAGACTCCCCTTCTCCAAGGAACAGAGTCCAGGGGAAAGACGTTGTTCTCTCCTCAAACAAAGATAGAATGGAGAGAATCCTGGAGGCATGTGTGTGCAGTTTGTACATGTACACTAGCTCTCCAAGATGCTCTGTCCATCTCTGCTTCTGCTCTTAACGACAACACATTCAACAAGTTGTGCCATGTCCTGTGAACCGTTCGCACTGTCCATTGCCTCCGGTGTGGTATGAGGTTCGATTCTGACGTTGCTGATCCCATAGTGGGTTTGCAGAGCTGCTCGATGAGGTCAGCCTCAAAGCCAACGGCCTTGCTGTGTTGAGTCTCTGTGCACTCCATATGCACAAACATTCTTTGATCAGGGTCTTAGCCCTGTCTCTGCTGTCTTTCTGATCACGGGTAGGATGGCCACAGAGGTACTTCGAGAAGATATCTGTGATCACTATGACATTCTCTTTCACAATCTGGCGGGATCCAATACGTGGAAAATCAACCGGATATGACCTCGAGGGGGCTTGGTGGCGAGGAGGTGTCCCATGGGAGTGTGTGTCTTCGTGGTGGTCTTCTTCAGCCAGCTGGCAACTTTCACATCTCAGGCACCAACTCGCTCTCCAGCTTCCAGGTGCATGTGAGCCAAACACCCGGCGTCCTGATAGTTGCAAGGTGCGCTCTGGGCCCTGGTCCCAAACTGGTCGTGAGACAGCCTGAGGAGCGTGCCTTGTAGATCTTCTGGGCAACCACCTGGTCTATGGTCCATGAATGGGGTCTTTCATCTTCTGTAACAGGATGCCTGTTGTACTCTAAATTTGCCAGTTGAACGAGACAAATCACGACTCGAGGATCGACTCTTGCTGTTTCCCTCTTTGTCAGCTCTTCTCCCAGCACATATGGGCAGGATGGTGCTGATGAACGTTGGTCCATTCACTCTGTGCCTGGCTCCATGTCCTGCGGGGTGATGGAAGGAAAAGGACTGGCTTCCATCTGCGATCAGATGGTTCTTGTCTTCTGTACTGTGCTATGTCATTCAGCTCAGAACCACTGCCGGGTGTATGCCATCATTGAAGCTTCCTGTAGTCAGGGCTCCTTTGGTCCACATGAGACGGCCCTCCATTCTTCTTCTTTCCCTTGGGCGCCCCCCGTTTGGTTTCTTCTCCGTGGAAATCTAGACAAACGCATCAGCGTTCTTGTTTTCTCTGCCAGACCTGTATTTGATGGTAAAGTCAAAAACAAGCCAATACTGCAGCCTCCATCTTTGTTCAACAGCTCCCAGCTTGTTTTGGAAGATGGCTGAGGGGAATGTTTTCAGTGTAAATTAACAGTTGGTCTCCGATCAGGTAGTGACGGAACTTGGTCACTCATGCCCACTTCACTGCTAGCAGCTCCAACTTCATGCTGCCGTAGTTCTTCTTCGACCGTTTCACCTGGACGTAACGACGACTTGCATCCGATGAACACGTCGCTTGCCATCTTGCTCTGGGGAGAGACACTCCCAAGACCGTCCAGACTAGCGTCTGTCTCCAAAAATGAAGGGGCACTAAAGCCCGCATATCCCAACACTGGCGCTGTAGTTAGGCATTTTTCAGGTTTCTGGAATGGCCTCCAGTCATCGGCAGTCCCCCAATCTTGCTGAAATGGACGCATGTTTGCTCTTCTGATTCTTTCCCCGTGTCCTTCTGGTTATGTGGTGACACAAGCTGGTTCAGAGGTTGGTGCGATCTTGCTGAAACCTTCCCACCAAACCGTTCTGTAATAGCTTGCGAATCCCAAAAACGATCTGAGCTCTCCTCAAGGGTGTGGGAACTGTCCCACTAGCCACTGCCTTGATCTTACTGTCAGAATCGCGATGCCTGCTCCTGAGACCGTATACCGCCAGGTACTTCTACTTGGTGGCGAGCGAAGACGCATTTTCTTGGGTTCAGTTTGAGGCCTACCTCTCTCAACCGATCAAAAACAATCTGTAGGCCGCTCCAGATGTTTCATCAAAGCTGCGACTGGTACTACCACTAGGTCGTCGAGGTAATAACAGGAGGAGCTGGAATGTAAGGTCGTTCATCGTAGACTGCATGAGTCCTGAAATGTTAGCTGGTGCCGTTGAGAGCCCATGGCATGCGCAGAATACTCAAACAGTCAAACGGTGTTATAAAGCCGTCCATTTCTCGTCCTCCTGACTCATAGCGACCTGATGATGATCGCGCTGGCAAAGTCCCAGGGTGGAAACAGCTTGGCTCCACCCAGCGCATCAAAGGGAATCATCGCTCCTGGGGCAAGGGTATGCATCTGGGATGGTTTTTGCATTCAGACGTCTGTAGTCTCACGCACAGCCTGATGGATCCTGCCTTCTACGGACTATCACCACTCCAGAATGCATAAGATCTGGAACTCTCTGGATGATCTTCATGTCCAGGAGGCTCTGAATGTTGGTCCTTTCACTTCCTGGATCTGAGAAGGTGGGATCCTCCTGAAGGTGGTGCTGACTGGATGTCGTCTTCAATCTTAGTTTTGTGCGTGACCTAATCCTTGACGCCAACATCCTGATCGTCCTTTTAAACAGATCAGCATTGGCCATCACCAACGTCTCATCTCTTGCATCTCTCAGCATTGCAGTCTACATCGACCAGTCTACTGGACAAGGTCGGAGTTCATGTTGGGTCTGGCGGAATGTTTGTCACGTGGATTCTGTATGCAGCAGGTCCTCCAGCCCGATACATTCCTGACGGGACCTCTCTTGTGGCAGCTGCACAGTCCCTACCCTCGTGCCTTGGCCTTAGCATTATTCCTTCATTCTGAGATGTGGCCACCTGCACAAAGAAGCTGCTGCTATTACAGAGCTCAGTTGCCTGGCCACCATCAATCCCCTGCATGGGCCGTCCGCGCAAGGACTCCACCAGGATTTCTGTTGGCTGTTGTCTGCCCCCCCTGTTCCAATGCAGTGGCCCTGAACCGTGGCTATGAGCGCGGCGTTATTTACGCGCTGGCCCCCTTGGCCACTCTGGCAATCCTCTGATGGGCAGCAGCGAACAGGTCCCCTGGCGCAATTCCTGGAGTACATTCATGCCTAGTATCGCAGGAGCATGGGTCCATTCCCTGAGAAGTGTATGTCTGGCATTTCCTAATGAGAATGCCCTCGGTCACTTACGACGCGTGCCAAACACCTCTTCGTCGGGGCCTCAAGTACCCAACATAGGGGCACCTCAATCCATTAGCTGCTGTTAACCCGGAGCAGAGCTGGGGTCTGGGGCTTGCCTAAGGCGAAGTCCCACTGATCCAAACGCTGATTAAAACAATCTCCGAAATCATGGACACATGAGAGCCTGTATCAACAAGTGCAGGGAGTTCCCTGCATTAACCTTAATGGAAACCTGTGGACTAGGTCCCTATCCAAACTTTTCCCAGTGATCCCTGTTCCCCTCCTCTGCAGCTGGACTCATTTCTGCAGAGGGGTCCCATTCCCAACGTTTTTCGGGCAATATCCGTCCGATTGTCCCGCTGTAGGCATTTGTATCAGATGGCTTTCCGTCGGACGTAAAATACCCATCTGGGCCGGATGGTGTGGGCCCCGCTGTCCGGGTTGTTGTTGCTGTCGTGCCAACTGGTCTTTCAGGCCGCCATCCATCCTTGAGGTTCTTCAACTCTGGACTAGGATGCCTCAGGCTCTGCAGGGGAGGTGTGTTGCGCAAGCAGTCCTGGACTGGGACCTTCGCATCTCCCTTCCGTCGGCCTGCCATCGGATGCTGCTTCCCGGGCATCAAGAAAGACATCACCAGCATCCTCGAAGGTCTTCTCCCTTACTCCTACCAGGAGAACATCGATGGAGCGGGCGATGAAGTGGCCCTTAGCACCTTGTCGCTCATGGGCTCCTGTCCAACTTTTCTCCTCTGTTTCTCCTGGACTCCTGGAAAGGACCTATTCAAACGCAGGAGTAGGCCCTGACTGTCTCCCCCTGCCACTGGTGGATAGAAATGAAAGATTGCCAGGAGTTGGCAGACCGATCTCTTGTCGCCAAAAAACCTCCTCCAATATGGCCAGGATCTTGTTGGTGTTCCCCATAGGCGGCGGCGGTGACATGCCACTTCTTCCCGAACCGCGTCGAAACATGGGACTTTAGAACTGGATCTTGTCCTCTTTCCTGGTGATTATCTTGCGCTTCCAGGCTCCTCGATCTGCTTCCTCTGAAGTCACCACCCGTCACCTGTCGGGCATCTCCTGAGTAACCTGGTAATGGTGCGCTTCTTTGGGTATTACCACTACCCTCTGCAGCTGTCTTAGAGCCTGCAGGCTCCTGTGCTAAGTCCTCGAAGCCTCATACTGCATTCTTCGTCTCGGACTTGACATGACTTTTGATTCTCATCATCAATAATAAACAATCGAAGAGGTTTCAACAGCCTTTCACTCACACATTCCAGTTCATACAAAATTGTTTACATACACTAAAAATCCCTCTGAACCATTTTACATGGAACTAATTATCTTATCCTTTCACATATAGGATGTCGACAGTCTTTTTTCACATGCTGGTACTTCACCAGTCCGGGGCGCAGTCACAATCTTGTCCAATCGTGTCGAGGCGTTCTTCCCCGCGCCCAGGGTTGGCTGTCCATCCAGTCGGCGACGCCATCTGTGGGGGAGGAGGTGGTGTGGTTACAGGGTGAGGTATGGTGCCTGCGGGTGGAGGGGGGAATAGGGATGGACAATCCTTCTCAACACGCCAGCTGCTACTCTCCATTTTCCCTTTTTTATCTACATCAAATCGTGCCAACCATCCTGGGGCAGTGACTCTCGCCCAGAGCGCAATCTTTCACTCACGGTCATCTTCATACAGCAGTGGAGCAACCCAATGCCGCGTCTACTCCATCAGTATTTTCACACAATTCATAGGAGCCGTCTTGGTTCTCATTTATCTTGACATCTGGTCTCAGTACATCTACAACTTCGCTTTTCAATACATCATAGAGGCTATCTTCTGCACAATCTTTCTACTAGCAATACACGTCGCCTCTTCCAATTTCCGATGCAAAAGAAAGTATATCTCAACACTTGGGAATACTTCCCTCTCTGTCCCCCACGCCACCATATTCCTACATGCACTGGAAATCATTGGCTGAAAGCCTGTTTTAGTGTTATGGGGTCATTCCTCAGTCCAAAATAGTTCCTAATCTGGAGGCAGAGAGTCCACGACTGACCATGTGGTATCAATTAGTTCTCGCCGGTCGAGAAGGCCCCACTTCCAAGACGCGTCTGATCATGCTAATTTAAGAAAGCCAGGAAGTGTCAACCACTGAGGCGTGTTCCGGCTGAATCTGGCTGAATAAACTGTTTTCTCAGCACGGATGGAAGGGCTGGGGGAATTCCGTTGAGTCTTAAAGAAGAGGGAGGGAGAGAGAGAGAGAGAGAGAGAGAGCGGGAGAGAGAGAGAGAGGAGAGAGAGAGAGAGGAGAGGTAGAGAGAGAGGGAGGGAGAGGGAGAGAGAGAGAGAGAAGAGAGAGAGAGAGAGAGTGAGAGAGAGAGAGAGAGAGAAAGGGACAGACAGACGAGACAAATAGTCTACAGGGGCAACTATTCTGTCCTGTCACATTCCCAGCAGAACAAGACGCCCGTCGTTTTAGCAAGATTCAAGATATTTTGACAGTCTAATCGACAAAAGGGCTTGGAACTCTAAATCTACACTTGATGGGGGGGGGGGGGGTCAAGTCTCTCTCTCGTCTCTCGTCTCTCCTCCTCTCTCCTCACTCTCTCTCTCTCTCTCTCTCTGCACAATTATGCTCTTCAGAGATTTTTTTTTTTTTTTGGGTGGGAGCCAATCAAAGAGTCCCGCCTGAGACTGTAGAGCAAGTGGGCCCCAAACTAGGTTGTCTAGTTCCTTTAGAAGTTCATGGAGACTTTGCCTTTGTGACGCTGCTTTGCCGCGCAAACGAAGAATCTGGTAACAGTCCTAGCTTGGCGCTGTTGTATGGAATGACTAAAGGCCCGCTAAAACCAATGTGGCGGCCGCAGCTGCGCGCGCCCATCTCTTTTCTGATAGGCCAGATATGTTCTGGCGTATTTCAGGTCGTAACTGCGCCAGCAACAGCGCACGGCAGCTGGCAGTTCGCATTTGAAGTTTTTTTTTGCGTCTCCATTCATTCAAGGCTTTGCCCGTTTATCACTCCACACGTCACCTTGTCGTCCTTTAAGTGTAATCAGATGAGCATGAACGAACAGCGATCGTAGTCAGTCAGGGTAAAATGTGTCCACATAGTCTTATTGGGAGGGCTGATGAACATTGAATTGTGTTGACCAATTTTTTCATCCTGTGTTGAAGCGAGAGATTGGTCCAGCGTATTAACATCGATGTGACCCTGTCTCATTTTCAGCGTTCAACCCTAAACCGGATTGCACACACACACACACGACACACACACATACACACACACACACACACACACACACACATTCGCAAGGCCGCACGCACACACAGACGCGAGCGCGCATCTTCAAAACAAACCATATATGAACTGAAAATATGAGGAAAAAAAAATACGATTAAGAAAAAAATAAGAGTAAACTAAAGTAAGCTTATATTTCTTTATGTGGCATTCTAACGTGAAATCTGTAATCTCTTGAAATAAAAAAATAAGGAAGCACTACACACCAAATTATGTCGGATGTTACATGAACAACTGTAATGGTGTGCTCAGGAAACATGCTTCTGTTTACGGATCTCTTGCTGCTGTGCACGCGAGCCAAGGGAGATGACCTGACCGCAGCCTTCCCTCCCTTGTACTTGCGTCACGTGACCCACGTTGAAACCGACACCAAGTTGTGTGAGCCATGCTGTCTGTCTGTCTGTCTGATCGGCCTGTTGAATCAGTCTGCCTGTCTGATCGACCTGTTGAATCAGTCTGTCTGTCTGTCTGTCTGTCTGTCTGTCTGATCGGTCTGTTGAATCAGTCTGTCTGTCTGTCTGTCTGTCGTCTGTAGTTTGGTCCGTCCTTCTGCCTTTCTGTCTGCGTGACCGTCTCTCTTTTTTCTGTGATTGTTCTCGACTTAGCATGTGAACATGCTCTCTCCTCTCTCTCTCTCTCTCTCTCTCTCTCTCTCTCTCTCCCCTCCTCTCTCTCTCTGTGATTAAAACATATAACGGATTTTAAAGGAGACGGCAAGACATTTTTAGGTTTGATTGTCAGTGCATTGCAAATTCTTCAAGGTGCATTATTATGGACGGTCGGTATTCAGGCTTGTGGTGCTTGGAATGGCAGCATTGTTTTCATTCATGTTTGTTGTGGATTTACTGTGTGTACGTTATTAGCTTTTGCTTTGCACCCTCATGCCATTAAGGCTGAAGCTAATGACATAAAAAAAAATGTTCAGTGTTCTCTCTCTCTCTCTCTCTCTCTCTCTCTCTCTCTCTCTCTCTCTCTCTCTCTCGCTCGCTCTCTCCCCTCCCCCCTCTCTCTCTCTCTCTCTCTCTCTCTCTCTCTCTCTCTCTCTCTCTCTCTCTCTCCCTCCCTCTTTCTCTCTCTCCCTCCCACTCTCTCTCTCTCTCTCTCTCTCTCCTCTCTCTCTCTCTCTCTCTCTCCTCTCTCTCTCTCTATCAGTAACCAAACAATAAGGACAAGGAAAAGCAGATTGACGGTAAAAGAACATGTGTCCTGATTCTGATTCAACGTACCCAACGAGCTGTGTTCCTGGACAATGCTATCTTTTGTATCATTTTTTTTTTTTTTTTTGCGTACGCAGGCTGATACTCCTGCGGACACTCCCTGTAGAGACAGGCAAGGATTATTCCCATCTACCCAACAAAGGGAGTAAAGTTTTGTGTGTATGACCTTTTTTTTTTTAAAAATCCCGCCATAAAGGCAGCCATACCCCATCTTCGGGGAAAATACTATCTTATACCATTCCACCATTCTCTCCCAGCCTCCACGCAGTTCGTGATCAACTTGAGGTCCTCTACTTCCACAACCCACTCATTGTCTGTCAGTGGCAGACTGGTTTTCCGTGCTCCGACACCAGAGGAGATGGCCACGTGGAAACACATGTTGGAACACTGGCTGAAGAGGACACGGAAAGAACTCTGATCTCGTCTCCATAGTGCTCTCCCTGGCTGTGTGCCTTCACGGTTGTTCATTGTATATCAAAGCCCAGTCTCTTCAGGTCTCTCTTTCTTTGAGAGTTTATACATCTGTTGCTCACCGTTTTATGTACAATAATGTGAATAATAATGGCGACAAAAAAAATATATATATATAAACAGAAGACTTTTGTGAGCACTCTATGTATCATCGGTGGTACTACCTTATCACAGAAACGCCCCATGTTCATTTTCTTCTCATTCTCTTCGTGTTTCTCTCTCTCTCTGTCTCTGCCTGCTTACCAGTCATGTTTCTATGTCTCTGTCTCTGCCTGCTAACCAGTCTGTTGTCCTGTTGGTAAATTGAACCAGTCTGTTGTCCTGTTGGTAAATTGAACCAGTCTGTTGTCCTGTTG
>CM031618.1:54314353-54316853 GCA_018398815.1 Conus ventricosus | reverse complement strand
GAGATGTGGAGAGAGAGAGAGAGTTGCTAACTAATGAAGAAGAAAAGAAGAAAAGAAAAAAGAAAGAAAAGCAACCATGTCCATTTTGATAAGAGCAGACTAGAAGAGAGAGAGAGAGAGAGGGCAATGCGTTATGCAGGAAGAAAGAAGGAGAACAGATCGATGTTGATAGTCACTGTTCTATCCTAACCGGGGGTTCGACCTCATACCTGGCAGCGTCACTTCGCCAAGCAGAACCACAGACCAACGCCAACAGTCTCACCTGACCAGGCGCCATCAGACCAAAACCAGTGCCAGCAGTTGTGTCGTGTTGTGAAAGTGACAGTGAAAAGAAAAAGAAAAGAAAAGAAAAGACAGTGATTCGTGAATAGTTAAGATCACCTGGCCAGGTAAAGTAGAAATCTATTTATACCCGGGTTAGTTAATGATGTTTTAGATAAATGATTTTGTGAGAGTTCAGGAAAGAGAGAATGTTTTATTTCGTTTGATTCCATATGCATTGATGTTTCGTTCATATGTTCATGTGTAGTAAAGTTTTAGTTTTTACTAGTGGTTTGATGTGACGAATGCATGTATTGGGAAAGGATTTTTTAAACAAACTGTGAGTGTGTTTGGGCTGGCGCTAGTCCCTTTCCCCCCTTTACATCCCCCGGGTTGACAATTTATTGGCGGAAACCTGCCAGGTATTCTGGCCCCTTTATTATAATTGTTCAATTCTCAGAGGGAAGCTGGGGGGGTTTTAAGTTTTGTTAAACCCAAAGGGGAAAAGGGGGTTTTCCCTTTCTGTATGTTCCCCAAAATAGTTTTAAACTAGGGTTGGCTTTCTTCCAAGATAGTTAATACTAGGCTTGGGATTTCAGCCCCAGAGGGACTTTTCGCAAAGATTGCCTAAATTCGCTCTCCCTAGTTGGGGCAGGGGCTGGGGTCTTTAAAAACTAAAAAAAGTTGTTTCCCCGTAATATTAAACATTCATAAAGGTTTTTGCAAATTTCGTCCTCGTGTCGGGAACCCCCAGTTTGGCTGTCGTAGTAATAAAATCTTGTTCAAAAAAAAAAAAAAGGGATATAATGGGGGAAGAAAAGAACACCCCCATTTAACAAAATTGTGAAAACGCGCTCGGGATTTTGGCTTTTCGGGAGAAGGGTTGCGGGGCTTCGTTGAAAAAACCCCAAAAAAAGATTTGGAAAAAGATGGCGAGCGAAAAAAAAGTCGTGTCGCAGCAGAGATGCAATAGCAGAGCAGGAAAGATTAAAAGCTAGCGAAAAAACAAAGGGAAAAAAAAAAGAATGAAGCAGGAAAAAGGAAAAAAATAAGGGAAGCGCAGGAAACAGAAAAATTGAAGCGGGGGAAAAAGAAAAATTAAGGGGTTCAGGGGGAATGAAAAATCAGGCTAGGGGAAAAGCAAAGGGAAAAGGAAAGATTAAAGGTTCAAAATTTGAGTAGGGGAAGTGGGGAATACAGAGGGGGACCAAAGAGGATGGGGGTTTTAGTTTCCGTGACTCTGTCGCGCTATGCCCCCCCGACCCAAGTTGCCAAAATTCTCGGAAGGGGAAAAACCCTTTTGATTGATGGGATACATCAGGGCGTTTTGAAACGTTTGCGGGCCAGTCCGGGTTGGCCTCCCGAAGAGGGGGGCAGTCATTTTGTCGGCGTTACTGACGGGTTAAGGGAAATTCAAATTTTTTCACTGCGTTACCCGCCCGAAAAAAACAGTCTGATTTTGGGGTGGGAAAGGGGTCTTTTTAAAGAAGGGGGTTTGACCCCACAGAGGGGGATTAAAAAAGAAAAATTTGTTCGCTAGAAATTTCAAGCAGGGGGGAAAAATACACTCGGGTTTGGGGCACGTCTAGATCACTATTTTGAGAAATGGTTTTGAAAGTTGAGTTTGGGACGAAGGGAAAGGGGTTCGCTGAGTTGAAAAAGTAGTTATGAAAGAAAAAAAATTTTGGAGGTTGCGGGGCCCCGAGTTAACCCTACATTTGAAAGAGAGACAGGGAGAGACGCAGGGGAGTTGTTGAAGTTCGCCCGAGGTGTATGAGAGGCCCCGTTTTGGGGCACTAAGGTGCAGGGAAACAGGTGCCGGCCAAGGGGAGAAGAGTGCAAGGAGTCTAGGAGAGTTTCTGCAAAGGGCTGCAAACCCCGTGGGGGGGCAGGGTGGAAGGGCAAAGGGGGCATTAGGGGTTTTTATTTGTCACAAGAAGGGGGCATGGGCGAGGGAATTTTCGCATGAGGTTCCCGAAGGCAGCAGCCTTGCAAAAGGTGGTAAAAGGGGCGGGAAAGGGGAAACGGAACCCGCAGTGGAACCAAAAGGGATTCAGTCTGAGAGGGTGGGATTCGTTTGGCTAGCACTGGAAAAGCCAAGGGCGCCCCCCCCCCCCCCCCCCCAGGGAAAGGAGGGCCCCTAGGGTTGGGTTGGTTTCCAGTGGAAGAAGGGTGGATTGGCCAGCAGAGGGTGAAAGGGGTTACAGAAACGGTTGTTCATGCGGTGTAGTAAGAACAA
>CM031618.1:54311080-54313353 GCA_018398815.1 Conus ventricosus | reverse complement strand
AAGTTGAGATTAGCATGAGTAGTCTGCAGAGGAAGGACTGAGGAGAGATGTGGAGAGAGAGAGAGAGTTGCTAACTAATGAAGAAGAAAAGAAAGAAAAGAAAAAAGAAAAGAAAAGCAACCATGTCCATTTGATAAGAGCAGACTAGAAGAGAGAGAGAGAGAGAGAGGGCAATGCGTTAATGCAGGAAGAAAGAAAGGAGAACAGATCGATGTTGATAGTCACTGTTCTATCCTAACCGGGGGTTCGACCTCATACCTGGCAGCGTCACTTCGCCAAGCAGAACCACAGACCAACGCCAACAGTCTCACCTGACCAGGCGCCATCAGACCAAAACCAGTGCCAGCAGTTGTGTCGTGTTGTGAAAGTGACAGTGAAAAGAAAAAGAAAAGAAAAGAAAAGACAGTGATTCGTGAATAGTTAAGATCACCTGGCCAGGTAAAGTAGAAATCTATTTATAACCCGGGTTAGTTAATGATGTTTTAGATAAATGATTTTGTGAAGTTCAGGAAAGAGAGAATGTTTTATTTCGTTTGATTCCATATGCATTGATGTTTCGTTCTATGATCATGTGTAGTAAAGTTATAGACTTTACTAGTGGTTTGATGTGACGAATGCATGATATATGAATGAGATTGTAAGCAAGCTGTGAGTGTGTTTGGGCTGTGCGCTAGTCCTTCCTCCACTGACATCACCCGAGGTTGACACAGATCAACAGGCAAAAGAGCGTGATTGGGGAAGGGACAGGAATGAACTGAGAGCTAGAGAGACGGTCAGGCCAAGAGAGAGATAAGACGGACTGACGGAGACAGACAGACAGACAGACTGACAGACAGACTGACTGACTGACAAAGACAGAGAAACTGAGAGAGACTGACAGTGTGTTTTAGAGAGAGAACAAAAACCACACACACACACACACTCACACACACACACACACACACACACACACACACACACACACACACACACATACACACACACACACACACACACACACACACACACACACACACACACACACACACACACACACACACAAAAATGGTATAATACCAATACAACAGGTGGGTTTTAGAAAAGGTAAATCATCAGTTGATCATTTAGTAAAAATTACCACACAGATTAAACATCAGTTTTCACGTAGGAAAAATGTACTTGCCACTTTTTTGACATTAGAAAGGCATATGACCAAGTTTGGCATTCAAAACTTCTAAACAAACTAAGATCAATAGGTATTTCAGGTTGTATGTATAACTATATAAAGGCATTTTTAAGTGAAAGAACAATACAGACTAAGGTTGGTAATGCGTACTCTAATCAAAGACGTACACAGATGGGAATCCCACAAGGAGGTGTAATAGCCCCAATCCTTTTCAACATTTTGATGCATGATCTTCCAAAAGTGGTCTCAAACAATGTCGAGCTAGCACAATATGCGGATGATATTTGCATATGGATGAAAGTTACTCTAAAAAAGCTTACACTGATTAGATCAATTAACTATATTAAAAAGGTATATCAAAATGAACTAGACAAAATCAGCAAATACATGATTGAAACGGACTAACCCTTTCACATGAAAAATCGCATATGGTTCTCTTCAACTCTGGGTATGATCCTAAACTTCTACCCTCTTTTCAAATAAATGGAAGGCTGCTTGAATATAAGAAAGTTGTTAAATTTCTAGGAGTAAGCCTGACGTCTAAACTGAATTGGAACTACCATTTGGAAAATATTCTGACAAAAGCCAGAAAAGGATTAAACTTATTAAAAATGATAAGTCGACAGTCGTGGGGAAAAGATAGTAAGGTACTTATTCATTTAGCAACTGCGCTTGTGAGATCAAAATTATCTTATGCTCAGGAATATTCTTTTCAGCTCCAAAATATTTGATAACAAAGATGCAAAGCATCGATAGCAAAGCTTATAAGATAGCTCTCGGTGTCCCCGTCCATGCCTCAACACTAAAAACCTACACAGAAATAGGAATTTTGCCTTTTGCCGAAAACATGAAACTTGCTTCAGCAAAATATATATTAAGGAGTCATTCAATGCAAAATTCATGTATCAAAAAAACTGGTTTAAAATCAGAAATACATTTTCCAAAGCGAGCACAAAGTTTTGACTCTGTAAAAACTATAGGCTCCTATACGTCCCAATTATTTACAAATGCTGGTGTTGAACCCCAAACAGTAGCTCCTCAAACGAGTTACAGTAATATTCCTCAATGGGAGCTTAGAAAGGCTAATTTCGATATTAATTATACAGAT
>CM031618.1:54303580-54306080 GCA_018398815.1 Conus ventricosus | reverse complement strand
TTGTGTGCATTAATGTAGTTCCTGAAATACATCAAACAATCAGAACAGGAAGATAACCTTCGATTAAACGAACAATGGATGAATGCAGTACTGATCGTATGAGGTCTTGTTTCTTTCGGTACAAAACAACAAAAGAATGTTCTATAAAGGACAGCGGTCAGAAATGTGTGCTTTTACAACCACACCTCCTACCCCCCACCCCACCCCACCCCCACCCCCACTCCACTCCACTAGCCCCCACCCCCCACCCCCCCACCCCTCACCTCCTGTGGCTGGTGGAGAGAATGACCGTAATTTCTCACTCTCGCTGTGCCCGACACCAGGTTCATGCATGTGAAGCACCATGTCCCTACCAATCGCCGGACAGTTTACATGTGAAGCACCATGTCCCTATCAATCGCCGGACAGTTTACATGTGAAGCACCATGTCCCTACCAATCGCCGGACAGTTTATATGGGTTTAGCGAATCGGATCATTAGGCACACGTTATATGGGACTTGAGTGCGTGCGACTTAGAGAGATTGCAGGACGGGAATTCCTTATTTCCTCTCTGTGTTTGCCTCTCTCTCTCTCTCTCTCTCTCTCTCTCTCTCTCTCTGCCTGTCTGTCCGTCTCTGTCTCGCCCTTTTCATTTTTACTTTTATTCTTTTTTGTATTCAGCGTGTATAGACTGTGCTCTCTCTCTCTCTCTCTCTCTCTCTCTCTCTCTCTCTCTCTCTCTCTTTCACACACACACACACACACACACACACACACACACACACACACACACACACACACACACCAGCGATGCCGATCTGATATGCCCACTTTGCAGAAATGATACAAAAAATAAAGTGCATTTTGTGTTGCATCGCCCTGTTTTGCACAAGTTAAGTGTTCAGTATATACCACTCAAATTTTATAAAATCCCAAGTCAGTGTAGATCAGCACTTCTTTTGGCATGTACGCAAGAGCAAACTGTTAGAACATTTTCAATTTATTTATTTCAAGCATTCAAGTTGCGATCATTTATTCTATCATAAAACGCTTTTTCTGGATATATGTTATTTATGTTCGCGAGCAGTTGCATGGGTGATTAGATGGTTGTAATTAACTTGCAACCCTTTCATTGAGGGCAATGGTCGAAAGATGATGAATAAATCGTCTTGAGTCTTGGGTCTCAGTTCGTCTTCCTGCATTAGCATTTGCACCATGGCAAAGTCATTGTCAGCGTGACCTCAGAAACATGGACTGCATATTGACCATCTAAGTATGAATAGCATTCAAAACAAATGACATGAGACATCCTCAGTATTTCAAAATACAGACAAACCATTTCATGGTTTTGGTTTTACAGATTCGAGACTCTCAGATATTGTTCTTGACAAAAATGGTATTGTTCCTGGCTGTAATATTTATTCACAAAGACCGGTGCTTCCCAGATCTACAGGTATACCTGTTTACATTCATGGAACTTTAAACAGACACCGTTTATATTACCTTAAAAAAAATTTCAAATTGAGTCAGTTTGGCTCGAAATTAGCCTGAAAAGAACCAAACCTATCAGATTCGGCATTACGTACAGAAACCCCTTTGAAAATGCTGAATGGATGGAGAAGTTCACTGCCATGCTGGATGCAGCATCTTTTAATGCTACGGAAGTTTTACTGCAAGGTAACTTTAATATGGATCCATTGAAACCTCATTAGTCATGGTCAGATGTGTTTTTCTCATACAACTTATCTCAGATAATTGGCACCCCTATTCAACCAGCAAAACACGAACTGACCATGCGTGTGTCACAAACTCATAAAGTTTTTTTTATTAATGATATGAATCATCATTTTTTTTTTGTTATGAACAGTTTTATATCGTGTAATTGTGTTAATGTGTCGTATCCTTTCTCCTTGAAGGGACAGAGGCCAGATCAATAAAAGCATCTTCTTGCCTATCTGTTACCCTTGGCAATGAAGACTGTCAATCAGACAATCAATCTTTTCTATCAACAATGTAAGGATCGGAGAAGTAGACAATCGCCATCTTGTAGGCATAATGATGAAAAACCAGAATCGTTCATAGACTGCTCACATCAAACGTTACGCTCACATCAAACGTTACGCTCACATCAAACGTTTGGCAAAACATTAATCAGACAAATATATATCCGTTATGCAGAATTAAGCACCTTTTAAACACTTTCATGCCAGAAAATTATTCTGGAATGCGTACAGGCTTTGTTTAATCAGTTACTGGTCAACACTGTTTCGCTCGGCCAGGGCAAATTCAGTGAAATCTTTTAATCAGTACTTATAAACATGCTCTTATACCAACCAGCTCCGCCTTGGCTTAAGACTATGTCAGGCCAATTGACATAGGCTAGAGCACCAAGGCTACCTCAAAACGTTGTTATGCTCTGCATAGTTATGCGGGGATTGTCTTCAGTTGTGACAAGCTCCTAGCATAACATTATCAGTCTCCAAAATCCCCCGAAGTCAGAGTGTGGCTGCCCACGTGGCG
>CM031618.1:54293580-54298580 GCA_018398815.1 Conus ventricosus | reverse complement strand
CATTCGGATCGGTTCAGAAGATTTGACGTCATGTGTTGACAGACAAACAAAGAAACAAACAAACAGATCCCGGGGAAGCATAACCACCGACAGACAGACCAGCAGGCACAGGTAAAAATGTAACACACCTTGCCATAAGTACTCTTTTCATACAGACCAAAGCTCTGTTTTCCTTTCTTTCTTTTTTTTCCCCTTACAACCATATGTGCTAGTTGTGTTTTTTTTTAATCAAAACGTACTGTTTTCTTATTGTCATGAGTGCTGTTTTCTGACAATCATTAAAAACTGTTTTCTAACAGTCATAAGTGCTGTTTTCTAACAGTTATTACTGCTATTTTCTAACAGTCATAAGTGCTGATTTCTAACAGTCATAAGTGCTGTTTTCTAACAGTCATAAGTGCTGGGTTTTTTAACAGTCATGAGTGCTGTTTTCTGACAATCAAAAAAACTGTTTTCTAACAGTTATAAGTGCTGTTTTCTGACAATCATAAACAACTGTTTTCTAACAGTCATAAGTGCTGTTTTCTAACAGTCATAAGTGCTGTTTTCTGACAATAAAAAAAAACTGTTTTTCATAACAGTCATAAGTGCTGTTTTCTAAACGTCATAAGTGCTGTTTTCTGACAATCATAAAAAAACTGTTTTCTAACAGTCGTAAGTGCTGTTTTCTGACAATCATAAAAAACTGTTTTTCTAACAGTCATAAAATGCTGTTTTCTGACAGTCATACTGCTATTTTCTGACAGTCATAAGTATTGTCTTCTCACAGTCAAAAGTGCGGTGTTTTTTTACAGTAATAAATGCTGTTTTCTTACTGTCATAAGTAGTTTTATTACAATCATAAGTACTATTTCTTACAGTCATAAATCTTGTTTTCTGACAGTCATAAGCGCTGTTTTCTTACAGTTAGAGGCACTGTTTTCTTACGGTCGTAAGTGCTTGTATTCTTATATTATAAACCTGGGCGAGTTTACTAATCGTAAAGTGCTGCATCCTTACAGTCATAAGTACTGTATTCTTACAGTCATAAGTGCTGTATTCTCACAGCCATAAGTGCTGTATTCTCACAGTAATAAATGCTGTTTTTTTAATACAGTCATAAGCCCTGTTTTGTTATTGTCATAAGTGCTGTTTTCTTACCATCAGAAATGCTGTTTCTTTACAGTTGTAAATAGCCATGTTTTCTGGACAGCCATAAGTGCTGTTTTCTGACAGTCGTAAAACACTGTTTTCTGACAGTCATGAGTGCTGTTTTCTGACAGTCATAAGTCCTGTTTTCTGACAGTTATAATTGCTGCTTCCTTAAAGTCTTAATTGCTGTTTCCTTACGTTCATAATTACTGTTTTCAATGCGGTCATAAGTGCTGTTTTTCTACGATCGTAAGTGCGGCTTTTTTTTATTAGTCATAATTACTGTTTTCTCACAGTCATAAGTGTTGTTTTCTTACGGTCGTAAGTGCGGCTTTCTTTCTAACAGTCATAAGTGCTGTTTTCTCACAGTCATAAGTGCTGTTTTCTTACGGTCGTTAATACTTTTTCCTCATGTCATAAGTACTCTTTTCTTACAGTCATAAGATTTTTTTTCAGTCATCGGTAGTAATTTCTTACAATGATTACAAATCATCTTTTCGTAATGTGATGAGTTCTGTTTTCTAACTGCCCTGCCTCCTGTGGAGTGTCCACATTCGTCATGTCGACTTTTCTGTAACTATATGAAGTGAGGGTCTGGAGCGCTTAAACGTTTTTTCACTTTCTTGCATTGTAGAGGATCATCCTGTTCAATTTTGGTGCGCATGCGTACTACAGATCCGGATCAGCTGGACCGATCCAGGATCTGTCTGATTGACCTTTTGGTGGGAGTCTGCGTTCTCCCGAGGATCCTTGTGATTGTCAATGAATTTGACGCTGTCAAATTACGACCCTTTCGGCGGGGAAACTGGACAGGGTGAGTTTATTACTGCACGGGAGGAAATGTCAATGGTCTTGGTCTCGGTGATATCCTGGAGCAGCACATTCCAGTCTCGCATGGTTCTTGGCCAGAATGAGAATTGCTGGTACCAGCTTCTGCTGCGCGGATGTAAGAACTAGCGACTGTGACCTCGTCGTTGACGTGGTAGAGGTCTGAGCTTGACCATGATGTCATTGGCCACGGTGCTGTAGTGTATGTTGTACAATAAAGCTAAGCGAGCTGTCTTTCTTCGTTCTCGGTAACAGGCCCAGTTTAAAATCTGGATCATAGCGGGGACGCTGGACTTCCTTGTATAACGTAGCACGACAAATTGTGGGGTTCGACGTTGGATAGTTTCAATGCGGTTGATGTGTTGTCGAGTGTGTGGCTCCTAGAGAGTAAAAACAAACACCAGAGTGGGATCAACGTAGGATTTGTTGGCCATCTCCACTCTATTCCTGAACCAACCTTCACATTTCTCTTGAAGATGGTTGTGTTGACCTTTGCGTGCACGTTGTTGACGTGTTCGATCCTGTTCGTGTCTGTAGCAGTGGCAACGTCAAAGTACTTGGCACGCTGACGGTCTTTAAAGTATGGCATGCAATTCATATAGTCATTGCAGAAGTTTCCTGCTCCAGGTCACTAGCAGTGTGGCGTACTCCCTTGGGTGCAATGGTCATAGTCGGCGATCTCTTCTCCCACATAGCGAGGTGGTGGAGGTCTCGTTGTAGCTGGGTCTGGTCGTCAGAGCGCTTTCCCACGTTGTATGATGCTGTCATGCGCAAAGAGCAGAGCTCGTGCTGCTAAGGTGTCAGGAAGGTCGTTGATGTAAATGAGAAACAAGAGAGGTCCCCAAACATTTCCTTGTGATACACCAGATTGGACACTGATAAACTCGGAACGGGAACCAGCTCTGCTGCCTTCCATTACCCTGGAAATGGGAGTTCCACTGTTGAGATCCCCCCATCGGGTGCCATATTGGTTGAGCTGGTGGATAAAGAGACTTTAGTCAACTTCATCAAAGGCGTTCGCAAGTCCATGATGAGAATACCCTTTTGTTGCTCTGGTTCCAGGTGCTCAATCAGTTTGTCTGCAAATTCAAGGAGTGGGTCTCGCAGATCTCTTCTACCAACATCCATGTTGTTGACTGTACAGTTTAGTGAGTTCCAGACGGTCCATTGTGGTGCAGGTCAAGATGTATCCCAACACCTTGCAACATATGCAGGTCATCATCATTATCATCATCATCATCGTCATCATCATCATCATCAGCAGCACAGCAGCAGCAGCAGCAGCAGCAGCAGCAGCAGCAGCATCATCATCATCATCATCTCATCATAACACAGCATTTTTTAAAGCGCCTTGCCAAAGGTTCTGGGCGCTGACAATCCACACTCTCGTGTACAACAACGGCGGCTGCCTACCTGGGTAGTGCCGACTGAAGAGCTGCCTGCCGGTGCTTCATTCAGTCGTTTCCTGTGTCATCCAGTTAGTGTCGTTCTCTCGTTTCCTTACTTCCTTCATTCTTTCCATTTCTTACGCAGGGTGCATGCTATGTGTAACGTGTCATCCATAACAACGGCCAAACTGGCCTACTCCTCCAAAGTTGGTGATGGCATTGACGTGTGGTGCAAGATGTTATGCGTGCGTTCACAACGGAACCTCGGTTTATAGTCTCATTCGAAGGACTGTTTGGAAAGGGAGTCAGAACCAATGTTAACTCCGATGGAAAAAAAAACAACAACCCTATACCGAAACGGCCAAGCAGAGATTCAAACCCGCAAGCCCAGGATCACCAAGATTACGAGTCCGGCGCTCTACCCACTGAGCTATTCCGGAAAGCAATACTGGTCTGTAATTGGTGGATCGTACTGTTGGCTTTTTTTTAACACTGGTGTTACGTGTATATATTTTCAGTCTATACGTAAACAACTCAGAGTCCACAGATGACTGGAAGATGAGTAATACCTCTTCTGCCATCTCATCCCTCTTCTGCCATCTCATCCAAGACACGACAGCTGATGGTGTCTGGTCCAGTTGCTTTGTCAATCATCATGCATGACCACGGTTTGGGTGTGCCAAAACGGTAACGGTTACAGTTCTCTGGATGATCAATTAATAAAAAATTAGTCTTTTGAGATGAGGAAATTCCCATTTGCACAACGGGCTACCCACCACCTGGATGGGCAGGGGGGGGGGGGGGGCGCTTCACAAAGTATTAAGAGAATGTAAATATCTTCCTTCAAGCTCACCCTATCTTATTTTGCACGAAAACCCCCTTTTCACATACAAATCACGTCCATCTCATATCAGTTTTGGCCAAAATCAACACCTGTTTTCCAAACAATTAACACACAAAACCTCTAAATTGACGCAATTAGTACATTAAAAATGGGGGCTTGCGTGCAAGATAAGATTTGGTGATCGTGAACAAAGATATTTACATTTCTCTCCAGGGACATAGAAATTAACGTCCGGAGCGCCCGCAACGATCAGTGAACAGGGCCTGCAAATGTGCGGGAGTCTGCCCCGTTAAGACTCCATAATTGCGGGAAGGAACAGATTTTCGGGGATTGTACAAATCCCGCGCTCTAGAGTAAGCTCTGGTGCTAGTCTAACAAGTCGAGAAAAAAAAAAAATCAGAAAAAAAAAGAAAAGAAAAAAGTTGCAGGGTGAGCGCTGGTCACGATCGCAAGTAACACGACAGTGTTGGGAGCTCCGGAGAAAAGTGGCAATTTTGCTACTTTCAAGTAACTAAGAAGCCACAATGTGCGTCGATTAGCAGTGCAATCAACAGCTGACCCCCCCCCCCCCCCCCCCCCCCCCCCCCCCCCCCCCCCCCCCCCCCCCCGCATGAAGCAATCATAAAGTTTTGATGTGTTTTGGGCACTTTTAATTGTAATTTTCACGGTAACTTGGGCGGAAGGTGAACCGGAAGTCGCCAGCGAACCGGAAGTGGCCATTGTTTATATCTGCACGTCTGCATCGTACATGCATGGAGAGAAAAAGAAAGCAGTGTGCGAAGTCAGCGTCTAGTGGTTCGGAACCTCCT
>CM031618.1:54286473-54293480 GCA_018398815.1 Conus ventricosus | reverse complement strand
TTCTGTACATGCGTGTCATGTATGACTTTGACCTATCTAAGGCAGTGGCCTATAGATATTTACATATTTTCATTGTTGTTGTTCTCTGTCATCAGAACATTGTTGATTTTACTGTCTGTTGCAAAATGTTTCTCAGAAGCATGGAAAGTGGGAAGAAAAAAGACAACGGTATGAGACATATTGGAACGGAAGAGTAAGTTCTTGACAGTGTTCGGTGGTTGAATTTTTCGAAGGAGTTAGTCTTTGTTTTTGTTTGTTGATGGTTTGTTTGCTTTCCCGCCCTACAAAATCTAGACGTGCACGTTCCAATGTGCCATTTTGGTGCTGATTTGGTTTGGTTTGTAAATATTTAGACAGTATTGTCTACCTCAGATACATGAGTAGATGGATAGTCTCTTCAATACGTCTTTTTCAGCTGATTTGGGTTTTTTTTTTTAACATTTAGACAATAAAAAGAGAATGATTGATAGTACAGTTTAGACAATATTGTCTATCTCAGACGAATGAGTATGATTGATAGCAGCTGCGTCCTCTATTTTGGTAAAATTTTGCTTTGATATTCTATTTTGTCATATCCCTCTCCCCTTGTCACAAAAGCTTTTGGCAATGAAAATACAACTTCAAAATGTCCAAGCGTCACGTGCTGCCAAGTGTCAGTGTTGTGTGTGATCCAGGGGCTTTCTGACGGGCAAGGTGAAGAGAGACAAGGTGCCGGAGCAGGGACGGCTGGGGTGGTCAATGAGGGACAACACGCGGAACCTCCAGTCAGCACCCTCCTGGTCAGCCATGAACACGGAGAGGAACTGGGCCGCCTTGACACTGTGGGCAGAATCGCCAAGGCCAAAGGTCAGCTGGCACAGAGGAACCTTCGCGAGTACATGTTCATAGAGCCGTACACACACACGCACGTTCTGATGGACACACACATACCCACTCACACGCGTGAATGCTTGCAGGCATTGTCTACTGTCGCGTGATTCTGTGAACAGAGATAATATGACAGTATTACTACTGCTATTATCACATACAGGCTCTGTGTGTGTGTGTGTGTGTGTGTGTGTGTGTGTGTGTGTGTTGCGTGCGTGCGTGCGTGCGTGCGCGTGCGTGCGTGCGTGCGTGCGTGCGTGCGTGCGTGCGCGTGTGTGTGTGCGCGCGCGTGTGTGTCTGCAGGCAAGTCCCTGGCCCAGGTGTCCCTGCGGTGGCTGTTACAGAAGCCTGTGGTGTCTTCAGTCATCATTGGAGCCACCAAGATGGCCCAGCTGGACGACAACATGGCCGCCGCTAACGGCTGGCAACTCTCCCCTCAAGAGGTGGGTTGGGGTGCTGTCCCTTGGCTGTGTGTGTAGACTATGTGTACGGGAGGAGGAGGAGATGAGAGGTAAGCAAGGGTGTTTCTGTGTGTGCAGGTGGGTTGGGAAAGGTATGTGTGGTGTGTGGAAGACTGTGTGTGTATGTATGCAGACAGCAAGACAGGGCGCGAGAACGTCTCTGTGTGCATGACTAGTGAGCGAATGAATTAAGTTAGTGCATGTGTGTGTGTGTGTGTGTGTGTGTGTGTGTGTGTTGTGTGTGTGTGTGTGTGTGTGTGGTGTGTGTGTGTGTGTGCCCTGCGTACAATACAAAAGGTCTTCATCTGTCTATCTATCTATCTATCTATCTATCTATCTATCTATCAATCTATCAATCTATCTATCTCTCTGTCTCTCTCGCTCGCTCTCTTTCTCTCTCTCTCTCTTTCTCTCTCTCTCTTCTCTCTCTCTCTCTCTCTCTCTCTCTCTCTCTCTTTATCTCTCATATATATATATATATATATATAGTGTGTGTGTGTGTGTTGTGTGTGTGTGTGTGTGTGTTTGTGTGTGTGTGTGTGTGTGTGTGTGTGTGTGTGTGTGTGTGTGTGTGTGTGTGTGTGTCCCGCAGATGAAAGAACTTGACGAGGTAAGCAAGCCTGACGTTCTTTATCCTTACGAGATGATCCGGCGACTGAATGGGGATCGTGTCAACCCCTGGAACCCATCTCCATACGTCTGATACCAGAGCTGACGTCATCAAGGTAGCGTCATGGCTGACGTCATCATCTGGCAGTCTTCTGTCGTCATGACAACTCTAACCTTCAACTTGATGTCAAGGATTAACAAACAGTGAAATGTGCTTTTACATTCGACATTTTTAACTAAGTGTACATTTTGTGAGAGAATTCTGTACACTATCATAGTTTCATTGATAATATTGATCATGGGCCATTTGTAAAGAACAGATTTGAATTTTGTTATTCGTGCGCATACTTTCGAAGACCTGAAAATGACGTTAACAGTGGTGTCATTTTTTTGTTTGTTTGATTGTCCAGCAGGTCGATTTAATTAGTCTGTGAATCTCGATTTTGATTTGTATATCAATAAGGTTTGTTTTCGTTTAATTTGTTCTGTATAAAGATTCACATCGTTAAATGATTATTTTTTGTTTTTTTTTAGGGGGGGTATTTCTGTTTGGATTATATCCACATGAGTGCTATTTTGGTTGTGTTTGCCGTTGCATTAAATGAAAATTTGGCTCTACTGTACGTGATATTCGATAAGTTGAAACCTTCATTCTGTCTGTGAACAGATGTGCTTGTTTCATTAGTAACAAATTAACTACCTTTTTAAAAACTGTCTGGGGCATTTTTTTTTCTTTGTTCTTCTTTCTTTCTTCTCTTTTCTTTTTTGTTGTTGTTTGTGCTTGGTCTTGTTGGCTACAGTGAATAATATGATTGCTTGACAGTTACTTTCTGAGGACGGGGTTAACTGTTTTAATTTACTGGTTCTTTTGTTACAACGTTTCTATGGTTGTTAAAAGTAATCTCGACAGAAACACTTATGTGTTTTAGTATTGGATGGTTGTTGTTGTTATTGTGTTGTTGTTGTAGTTGTTGTTGTTTGTTTTTGTTGTTGTTTGCTGTTCTTGTTGTTGTTGCTGTCGTTGTCGTGTTGTTGTATGTTTTGACCTTTTCTCCTGAATTAAAAAGCCAAACAAACTCATTGTTCTTCTTCTGGTGTAATGATTCTTGAGTTAATGTGTGCTCTTTTTCCCTGACGATTGTGTTTAAAATAGCCAATACCAGGCTATGAATTCGATAATGATGTCATATTTTTCGGGTTATACAATCACCCAACAATCAGTAAATTTTTTATAAAATATAAAGAGTTTTCAAATAATATTAGAGATGTTAGAACAATTCATTTAATAAGACTGTCAGATGAAGGCTCAAGATCTATTTATATATCCATAAGGAGGGTGATATGAATGCTGAATAGGAGAGTGGGGTCTTAAACGTAGAGGATGTGATGGTAGCGGAGAATTAGAAGATGTTATAATGAATATGCAAGCCAAATCATTTGACAACATGTAAATGGTTTTGGCCAAAAGGCTGATTACGGAATTTTGCACAGTATCAATCATCATCTGCTCTAATGGAATTTTGTATGAGAGATTTTGACAAAGGCTATACTTCTTTTATGCGGACAGAGGGAACAGTTCTTTGACTTCTTACTTTTTGTTCTCTGTGTTACTCGGTAAAATGTGAAGGCAGTGATATTATAGAAAGATTTGTGTCCCGCCATATGACAGTGAACTTGGTAATCGGAAAGCGGAGTAATATAATTTAACAAGAAGATGGGTACAGAAAAGAATATATGCTAATAAAACAAATTTCAATGGGACTGTGGTTTAAAAAAAGGAATTTGTAGAATATAGAATTCAGAGAATGCGAATACTTATTAAAGAAAGAGAAGAAGAAATTGAGGAAAATATGGAAGACATTTAGATATAAGTATAAAGAAAATTGTCTAATCTTTACTTACAGCTGGGAAATGCATGTATAAAATGATAGGGCTTAGGGTGACCAAAAACAAAACATCAACTCATAATTGGTTTGATGAGGAATGCAGTATTGCAATAAAGAGGCCAGACAAGCTGTAACTAGATGCAATAGTTAAATAGGAAAAAAACAGTCCTCAAGAATATGGAATGACTCGGTGGTTGGCCGTATAAAAGAAAACAGAAACAAATTTATCAGATAACTATTAGAATAATAGAAAAAGAAATAGGGACTGATTATATGAAATTAATACTATCATCAGAGAAGGGATTTTTTTTAGACAGAAATTTTTTGGAATTCAGTACGAAATTTATGACAAAGAAGAGTAAAGCACTTACATCTATTTACTTACTACAACAAGGGAGGAATATTTTTTAAAAATATTCTAAATCCACGACTGATATTGACCAGCGTCGAGGAAGTGAATCTCAACAGGATAGACAAAGAGATGAATATAATATGCTCATAGAAGACGTTTCAGATGACGAAATAATGAGGTAGTCAAACTAAAATAGACATACGAAAAATTGTATTCAGGTTAAGGCAGAAGGCCTTGTTGAGCTTGCCAGCTGATATTTTTAAAACAATAATAGATAAATTATCCCCTGCTAACAATAGATATTTATACAAAATTTTATGAAGGGGAAGATTTCAGAATGAATGGTCTTAGATATATTTATACCATTACATAAATAGGAAAATATAGGGAAAGAAAAACAAAGGAAACTACAGAGGTTTTTATCTTTGATTGTTTATATAGTTAAATATTATATCAATCGATTTTAACAGACGCTTATATGATTGGGTCAGAAGAAAATGGTAAAATACGTGGGTAAGAAAAATGCAGGGTTTTAGGGAGAGGCTATGCAACTACCGTCCATATATACACTTTGATGGTCAATTATATCACAGGATGCCTTATATGGTTAGAAGAAGAAGCAAATTCTATGTAGCTTTCATTGATTATTCAAAACGCCTTCGATACTGTAAGAAGTGAGAAACTTTGGAAAGTGCTACAAAAATTGGTTTTTCAACATAAAATGCTAGAAATGTTAAAAAGGTATATACCAACCTAGTACTGGGGCCATGCGTAAGAAGCGGGCCAATTCTCTCGGAATTCTTCAATGCCCTCTAGGGGTTAAAGCAGGGTGTTATGTTGTCACCTAAATTTTTTCATTGTTAATAGCACAGAGGGCAGACAGAGAGAGTGTCACAGAAATGGCAAGACACGAGTTCAATTATCCAAAGATGGCTAGGAATTTTTTTTGTCCTTTTTTGCAGATGATATAGCGTTAATATCGTCAACACCAGTTGGCCTACGCAATCGAATAACGAAATCTACAAACAAGCATCAGATATCCTGGGGTCACAGTAAATTTGCAATAAACATAAGTGATGGTAGTCAGGAAGGGTGGGTATTTGGCGGGAAAAAACGGAAAAATTGTAATTACAAAGGGGAAAGAATAGATCTGTAAACAGATATAAATATTTAGGGCTTCATCCCTATCGACTAAAATTATCCATGGACATTAGAATTAAGCAGTGTATGCAGGGGGCAAAAAGATAAATAGTAGGTATTAAGAAAACATGTATAGTCGCGGTATAGTGGATACAACGCCCCCCGTTATTTTATAGCGATTTGACTCATCAGTCATAACCACTACTTTTTTATGCTGCAGAAATTGGGGGGGACTCACAAGTTAGAAGTGTACAGAACCACTTACATACAATTGGCTTGCAATAAAAAATCTATTAGGATTATTTAAAAAGACACCAAACCCACACTTATTTGGCGAATTAGGTTGGTATCCACTTAATTTTTATTGATACAACTATTAGGGCTATTAGATATTGGTTTAAAGTTATATTAAGAATGACACCAGACAGAATACAAACAGCTATTATAAAGAACTTGACTGGTTGATAGAACGCCATATTGGGCCAGAAAAGTCAACATAGTCTAGAACATTTAGCTTCTCAAATGTTGGATAAAGTAATGAATGGTGAACGAAAAACATTTTTATTAAAGAACTCAAACAAAGAATGATCGATGGTTATAGATCAAGACTGCATAGTACAAAATCGAAAAATAGTGCGAGGCTATATAGCTTCGGAACATTCAAAAACAACACACATGCTAGAACAGTATGTCGAAGTACATAACTATTTTCGAAGTTTTAAGAGTTTTTTAAATGAGCACTAGGTAAATTTAGTCGGCATAAGCGAAATATATATTAATAAGAATATATATAGTATAAGACAGCCGAAACAAAACCATGCCCCTTTTGTTGACCTAACGACCGAACCGAACTACAGTTCTTAATAAGATGTCCCAATTTGAAGCAAACAAGGGAGAAGTATCTACAAGAAACATTTTAAGAACCTACCTAACAAAACTTTACAAGGATTACTGCCAACACAACAAAGACAGAAAATTTTCAGAGATGTTGCCATGTACATTCTTTACGCAATGCGCTTCAGAAGTCTTATTAAGTAATAAATAAAATTGGAAGCTAATTCTCAAAAGTAATGCTGTAGAAGTATGTGTTCTCATCAATTTGTATGTTAGAAAATGCTTTTATAAAGATTGTTACACAAACTAATACAATGAGCTTATGGCCTGAGTATTAGAGTTATACTTGTCCCAGGTTTATAGGCCATGCAAGGAAGCCAAAATTTTGTCGTCCGATTTTTGTTCTTGATGTGATTTCGATTTTGATTTTGATTATGATTGATGAGTTTGTTGTTCGATTGTTCTCCAATTCCTGTTTTGTTGTTTGTGGTTGTTGTTTTTTAATTATTTCTTGATTTTTGTCACTATGGGTACGAAGGATAAAGAGAGGAGTATTAATTTAAGAAAGGACTTTGGACAGAAAGCATGGATGACGTTTAAACACTATTTTTTGTTTTTGAGCATTTTGATTTTGATTTTTGATTTAGACTATTTGACTAGATTTTATATCTAGTATTGTTCGAATAACTATCGATGGCTAACTACCGATGGAAATTTGATTATGGATTATTGAATACTATTATTGATTATGGTTGTATTGTAAGATATGTATTAATATTTATGTCACATCTTGTCTATGTAAACTCCATTTTACGTATGGGTGGTGGCCTCGTAAATAATCATCGTGTGATCGTGTTG
>CM031618.1:54263973-54281473 GCA_018398815.1 Conus ventricosus | reverse complement strand
TAAGTGAAGAACAAGCAGGTTTTTAGGAGAGGCTATGCAACTACCGACCATATATACACTTTTGGATTCAAATTAAAAACAGATGCCTAGATGGTAAAGAAGAAGCAAATTCTATGGTAGCTACTTTCATTGAATATCAAAAAGCCCACGTACTGTAAGAAGAGGAGAAACTATGGAAAGTGCATAACAAAAAAATTGGTATTTCCACAAAATGCTAGAAATGTTACAAGGTATATACAACCAAGTACAGCCATGCGTAAGAAGCGGGCCACTCTCTCGGAATACTTCCAACCTGCCCACTAGGGGTAAAGCAGGGATTCCTGTTGTCCCCTCTAATTTTTTTTCATTGTTTCTAGCAGAGGTAGCGAGAGATGAACCCAGAAAGGAAGACACGGAGTTCAATTATACCAAATGGCAAGGAAAATTTTTTTGCTCCTTTTTGCAGATGAAATTAGCGTTAATTATCGTCAACACCATTGCCTACAGAATCAAATAACGAATCTACAACAAGCATCAGATAACCTAGGGCTCACAGTAATTATGCAAAAAAACAAAAAGTATGGTATTCAGGAGGAGGGTATTTGGGGGAAAACGAAAAATGGTATTACAAAGGGGAAAGAATAGATACTGTAAAACAGTTATAAATATTTAGGCTTCACCCTAACGACAAAATTATCCATGACATAGCATTAGCCATTATGCAGGAGGGCAAAAAGAAAAATATTAGAATTTAAGAAAAACCATGTATAGTCACTCGATATATGAAAACAACGTCTAATTTTAAAGCTATTTGACACACAGATCAAACAACTACTTTTTATATGCTGCCGTAAAGTTGGGGACTCACACAAGATATGAGTGATACAGAAACATACATACATTTGCTTGCAATAAAACATTAGGAATATATACAAAGACACCAATCCACACCCTTATATGGCGAATTAGGTAGGTATCCACTATTTATTGATACAACAATAAGGGCTATAAAAATTGGTTTTAATTTATTAAGACTGACACCAGCAGATCCAAAAACAAGCGTATAATAAAGAACTGACAGAAGATGAAAGAACGCCAAATTGGGCCGGAAGAGTCCAACTTAGTCTAGACATATACGGCTTCTTTCACAAATGTTTGGAGAAGTAAATGGAATGGTGAAAAACGAAAAACATTTTTATAAAGGAACTCAAATAATGAATGCTCGATGGTTTATAGAAATGACTGCATAGTAACATCGAAAATAGTGAGAGGTATAAAAAAGCAACAGGACAATCAAAACAACACACCAGCTAGACAGGTAATGTCGAAGAACATAACAATTACCGAAGTTTAAAAGAAGCACTAGTTAAATTATACTCGGCATAACCGAAATAAATAAAATAAGAAATATATAGATAAGACTAGAAACAACATCCCCTTTTGTCCTAACGACGAAACCACCGAACTACCATTTCGTTAACAAGATGTCCCAAAATATAAGCAACCAATGTGAGAAGTACTACAGAAACATTTTAAGAACCAACCCTAACACAACTTTACAAGGAATACTGGCAAGCAACAAACAAGACAGAAATTATCCAGAGATGTTGCCATGTACATCCTATTACGCAATGCGCATCAGGGAAGACTTAATAAGTAATAAATAAAATATGACCGCATTCCTAAAAGAAAGCTGTTTTAGAAGTAGAGTTCTCTTCAATTAGTAAGTAGAAAAGCTTTATATAAGCTTGTTTAACAACAAACTAATACAAGAGCATAGGCCAGAGTAATAAGAGATATACTGCCCAGTTTATTTAGGCCATGCAAGAAAAGCAAATTTTTGACCGATTTTGATCTTGATGTTGATTTCGATTTTGATTTTTGATTCTTGATTGATGTTTGTGTTCGAAGTTCCAATTCCTGTTTTGGGTTGAAGTTTGTTGTGTTTTTTCTTTTTCTTGATTTTGACCTATGGGTACGATGAAATAGAGGAGTATTAATTTAAAAGGACTTTGACAGAAAGCATGTATGTCGTTTAAAACTATATTTTGTTCTTTTTGACATTGATTTTTGAATTATTGATTTTAGAACTATTGACTTTAAAATTCTATCAAGTATTGTTTTCGAATAACTAATCGATGGCTAACAACCGATTGAACTATTGATTATGGATTATGACTACTGATTATGAATAACGGTTGTATTGTAATATGTATATATTCCCATCTTGTCTTGAAACTCACATTTACGTAGGGCTGGTGGCCTCGTAAATAAACACGTGTGACGTGTGTCCTGATCGTTGATCGTGTGAGTCTCTCTCTCTCTCTCCCCTCCCCCCCCCCCCCCCCCTTATACTCTGATATTAGAAGAAATAATTAAGTGGAGCAAGTAGTCAGTATATACCAAAATTCACAAACGATCAGTAAAACAATCAGAAAACTCTCTTTAATATTTGTTTTATATCCTATTCGCCACAGAAAACATAATGAAGAGAACGCATAAATGTTAAATACCTAAGGATATCAAGCCGTTATTAGTATCAAGATGGTACCAATGTATGCTTCAATGAGCCGGTACTTCTGTACACGTGTCATGTATGACTTTTTGACCTATCTAAGGGCCAAGGCCTATAGATATTTACATATTTTTCATTGTTGTTGTTCTCTGTCATCAGAACATTGTTTGATTTAAAACTGATCTGTGCAAAATGATTTCTTCACAAAGCATGGAAAGTGGAAGAAAAAAGACCAACGGTATGAGACAAATTGGGAACGGAAGAGTAAGTTCTTGACAGTGATCGGTGGTTGAATTTTTCGAAGAGTTAGTCTTTGTTTTTGTTTGTTGAATGTTTGTTTGCTTCCTCCGCCCGACCTACAAAATCGAGACGTGCAAGAGCGTTCCAATGTGCCAGTTTTGGTGCTGAATTGGTTTGGTTTGTAAATATTAGACATATGTCTACCTCCAGATACAAGAGTAGAATGGATAGTCCTCTTCAACACGTCTTATTTTCAGCTGATTTGGGTTTTTTTTTTTTGAACCTTTAACAATAAAAAGAGAATGATTGAATAGTACAGTTTAACAATAATTTCTATCTCAGACGAATTAGTATGAATTGATACAGCTGCGTCCTTCTATTTTGGTAAAATTTTTGCTTTGATATTCTATTTTGAGTCATATCCCCCTCTCCCCCTTGTCACAAAAGCTTTTGGCAAATGTAAATACAACTCAAAACGTCCCAAGCGTCACGGCTGCCAAGTGTCAGTGGGGTTTGGTGTGATTCCAGGGGCTTTCCTACGGGCAAGGTGAAGAGAGACAAGTGCCGGAGCGGGACGGCTGGGGTGGTCAACGAGGGACAACCGCGGAACCTCCAGTCAGCACCCACCTGTCAGCCATGAACACGGAGAGGAACTGGGCCGTCCCTCTTGACACTGTGGCAGAATCGCCAAGGCCAAATGGTCACTGGCACAGAGGAACCTTGGCGGTACATGTTCATAGAGCCTACACACAACACGCACGTTCTGATGGACACACACTACCCACACACACCGTGAATGCTTGCAGCATGGTCTACTGTCGCGTGAATTCTGTGAACAGAGATAATAATACATATACCTACTGCTATTATCACATACAGGCTCTGTGTGTGTGTGTGTGTGTGTGTGTGTTAGTGTGTGTGTGTGTTTGAGTGTGTGTGTGTGTGTGGTGTGTGTGGTTGTGTGTGGTGTGTGTGTGTAGTGTGTGTGCGTGCGTGCGTGGCGTGCGAACCGTGCGTGCGTGCGTGCGTGCGTGCGTGCGTGCGTGCCGCGTGCGGCGAGCGTGCCTGCGTGCGCGTGTGTGTGTGCCGCGCGTGTGTGTCTGCAGGCAAGTCCCCTGGTCCCAGGTGTCCCAGCTGTGCGTTACAGAACCTGTGGTGGTCTTCAGTCATCAATTGGAGGCCACCAAGATGGCCCAGCTGGACGACAACATGGCCGCCGCTAACGGCTGGC
Source organism: Conus ventricosus (assembly GCA_018398815.1). NCBI lineage: Eukaryota > Metazoa > Mollusca > Gastropoda > Neogastropoda > Conidae > Conus > Conus ventricosus. The sequence continues at coordinate 54,277,508 of CM031618.1, read as the reverse complement.
AACTCTCCCCTCAAGAGTTGGGCTGGGGTGCTGTCCCTTGGCTCTGTTGTAGACTATGTGTACGGGAGGAGGAGGAGGAATGAGAGGTAAGCAAAGGGTGTTTCTGTGTGTGCAGGTGGGTTTGGGAAAGGATGTGTGTGGTGGACGACGGTGTGTGTTATGAGTGTATGCATACAGCAAGACAGGCGTCGAGAACGTCCTCTGTGTGCAAAAGAACTAGTGAGCGAATGAATTAAGTTAGTGCATGTGTGTTGTGTGTGTGTGGTGTGTGTGTGTGTGTGTGTGTGTGTGTGTGTGTGAGTGTGTGTGATGTGTGTGGGAGTGTTTGTGTGTGTGTCCCTGCGTACAATACAAAGGTCTTCATCTGTCTAACTAACTATCTATCTATCTTATCTAATCAACTATCACTCTATCCTATCTCTCGTCTCTCCTCGCTCGCTCTCTTTCACTCTCTCTCTCTCACTCTCTCGCCTCATCTTTCTCCTCTCTCTCTCCCTCTCATCTCTCCTCATCTCTCTCCACTCTTTCTCTCTCTCTCTCCTCTCTCCTCCCTCTCTCTCTCTCTCTCCTCTCTTCTCATCTCTCTCTAAATAAATATATATATATATATAAAATAATGTTTGTGTGTGTGAGTGCTGGTGTGTTTGTGGTGTGTGTGAGTGTGTGTGTGTGTGTGTTTGTGTGTGTGTGTGTGTGTGGTGTGTGTGTGTGTGTGTGTTGTGTGTGTGTGTGTGTGTGTGTGGTGGTGTCCCGCAGATGAAGAACTGACGAGGTAAGCAAAGCGGACGTTCTTTATTCCTTACGAGATGATCCGGCGACTGAATGGGGATCGTGTCAACCCCTGGAACCCATCTCCATACGTCCTGATACCAGAGCTGACGTCAGCACGGTAGCGTCATGTCTGACGTCATCATCTGGCAGCTTCTGTCGTCATGACAACTCTAACCTTCAACATGGATGTCAAGGATTAACAAAACAGGAAATTGTGCTTTTACATTCGACATTTTTAACTAAGAAGTGTAACATATTGTGAGAGAATTCTGTACATCACTAACATAGTTATTCTTTGATAACATTGATGCATGGGCCATTTGTAAAGAACAGATTTGAATTTTGTTATTCGTGCGCAAACATTCGAAGACCTGAAAATGACGTTAACAGTGTGGTCCTTTTATTGTTGTTTGATTGTCCCAGCCAGGTTCGATTTAATTAGATCTGTGATCATATTTGATTTGTAATCATAAGGTTTTGTTTATTCGTTTAGCCTTTTTCAGTCAAGAGTATCATTCGTTTAAAATGATAATTTTAGGGTATATCTGTTAGGATTAATAATCCACAAGAGATGGCAATATTGGAGTGTTGCCGTTGCATTAAACTGAAAATTTGGATGTACGTGTCACGAAAAGAGGAAACCTTCTTTCCTGTCAGTAGAAACAGAAGCGCTTGTTTTCATAGTAACAAATTAAACTACTTTATAAGAGACCTGACTGGCATTTTCTTTCTTCGTGCTTCTTCTTTCTTCTCTTTTTCTTTTGTTATTGTTTGATGGTTGTTGCTAGCGTCTGTTGGCCTACAGTGAATCATCCAGTTCATACCAAGTGCCCTGGAATCTGGAAAAGTCTTGGAAAAATGGGAAAGGGCTTTTCCCAGGGCTGGAAGAAGACCCTTGGAAATTTCATTTACACCCAGCAGGGTTTGGAAAAGTCATGACATTTCCAGATTGCTGAACATTTTGTCAAGTGTTGGGGGTTCAAAAGATGCAAGTGACAACACTCACCAACAAACTTCTTGCCTATGCGCCAGTGCTAAATCAAGATACAATTCGTATTTGGCAGAACAGAGGAGAAGAACAGAGAAAAAAGATGGCTGCAGGACGAGAAAGGCAACGCCCTTGATGAACTTGAAGAAAGTGAAAGCAAAGAAGAGAAAACTTGGAAATTTGGTTCAAAGACCTGCTTAAGAAGTCCTGCTCACGAGTTTAGCTGAGAAAGCAGAAAGAACACAAACTTCCACCGTCAAGCAAAGTCAATGCTCTCTGTAGATCTGCTAAGGAAAGAAGCGAAGTTTCTGTTCTTGAGGCCCCAATAAATGAGAAAAGGAAGAAATCAAAAAGTACAACTGGGGATCAAGAAACATTTTCAGGTGTGAATGAATAGAGTAAATTTTACATTACATCTAAATGGCTATTCTTTGGCATGGTTAAGGAACTGTGACTGTTAAATGGATTGTGTGATTCAAGAGTGCTTGGGCAGTGAGAGCAAAGAAAGATGAAACTGGAAATTTGTGTGAAAGACCTGCTTAAATTACACATACTATAACGTGGCTCACTAATGCAAAAGCGGCAGCAATTTCATCCCTGCCCCGTATACAATAAAGTTTTTTTCCCGTACTGACAACAAAACCCCGGAAAGGGCCCCGTGCCTTGCGCAGCTCAGAATCATCCTCTTTTCCTCGGCAGCCATTTTCCTTCCCCGTTAAGCCCCGTGATAACACGGACAGCTAAGTATTTTTGACTTTTCTCGCAATCGATATCGATTGTTGTTGCTGTTCGTTGGTGTCCTGCTTATGTTTTTCACTAAGGGAGAAACGTACGTGAAGCGAATGGGGTGGTACGGCAGAATTAGAAGGTTTTCGACTATCGATTCCCCACATCTCGCTATCGGCAGGCTCTTTGTCTATAGCCCTGCCCAATGTCCTCCCCTCCCTCAGCGTCACTTTCTCCCGAGGTTCACCTCAACTCAGCTTCGTTCAGTTGTCTGACAGCGAGCTCTTTCTCGCAAACCCTCAATTTGTACTGGTGATCGCTCAGCCTTCGGTTCTGTCGATCCGTCACAGCGAGCTCTTTCTCGCAACCCCATTTTGGTGGCCGGTGATCAGCTCAGCTGCGGTTCAGCTGATCTCGCCCCTTTGCCCCATAAAGGTGAGCGACTCGGCCCGCGGTTTCTGTCGCACCATTAGTACACCCCGTGTTCATGTTCTACTGCCTCACAGTTTTCGATTCCCATGTCAAATCGAAGGTGTACGGGCCCTCTACAGGAGCGCCGGGCAATGAGGGACTGGCGTCACCCCCCCCTTGCCCGTAGGCGATCCAAGGGAAGCACCTCCTGCTCAAGGGCTTCGAATCTAGTTCGGGCCCCGCGGCCCCCGGTTGTTTCCCTTCCCCCGCCTCATGTGTCTGCCTCTTGCTTTTGGGCAGGCCACCCGGGGTTCGCCCTCTCTCTCCCGAGCACCCCTCAGAGGACCGGCGCATTCGGCCCCCCCACTTTCAGGGTTGGACCAGCATCCACATTCTTTCCAAGCCCCCCCTATCATGGTCAGGCCCTTTGGCCTTGGGCGCCATGGGCCCAATGGCAATATCCCCCGAACATGGGCTTTCCTCACCCCTTGCTCCGGGTTTCCCTGTGGCCGGTTTTATGCCCAGCCCTCCACCCCAGTGCAGGCATCTGCCTCTCCAGGCTCTCCCTCTGGTCTGCCCTTCCGGGGTCCTGACCCCACCCCCCCGTATGTCTGGGGCACCAGCCATCCCAGCCACTCTGGGTCTCTCGCCACGCACCGCTTCTTTCGCCGGGGGCGGCCACTCCATCGTCTGAGGGTTCCGACCTGGCGGACTCTGAGTCAGGAGGATGAGGACCATCCACCCGGTTTTCTTTATTCTTTCCAAGACTCGTGGCTGTGCCCAGTCTTCCCTGGTTCCGGGGGCAGTGTCATCCTCTCAGAGTCAGGCCCCCTGCCCTTCGGCAGCGGAACTTGCCCTGGGATCATCGCCCAACGTCGGCTAGGCCCCGCCTCTCTCCTAAAGGAGTCAGTTTATGGTGGCCGAATGCCATGAGGAGGGCCCACATACGAGTCCAGGGGCACGGAAGGCGCAGGACCCGCCCTGGTTCGGTCCCTGATTTCCCTTCTCCCTCCGCGTTGGCGTGCGGAAGTTCCTTAAACCAGAGATCTTCCATTTGCCAAGAGGCCTTGGCAAAACGACACTATCCCCGAAGAAGGCCACCGTCTCCCCTCCCCAGGAGGACCTCCTCCTGGTCCCGGAAGAGTCAAAATATCGCACGCTAGGCAGGTGTCCCCCCTCTCAGACGTCTGGCCCTTGCGGAGTGGAAGAGTCTGTGCGAGAGGTGTTTGGAGGCCATATCTGTTATGGATTCCTTTCTAGGGGGACTAGTGTCCCTGCCTTAAGATCCTGATTCTGGTTCCTATCCGCCATCCGCCAGTCCGCGGACCCCCACTGCTGTGGTAGCCAGTATCCAGTCATTGCTGAAGGGCTTAAAGTATTCGGTGGAGGCCTTCCTCTAGGGCTCCATCTCTGAAACTCGGTTCTGACAAGGAAGATGCGGTCCTCTTGCATCTTCTGTGACCCCGTTTCTCCATCTGCCCCGCGCTTCCCTCAGAGCCTTGCCTGTCAGTCAGGTCCTCTGTTCGGGAATCACGTGCAGGCCACCATCAAGAGCCAGGCCGAGAATTAGGCGTGACCTCGCCTTTCAGTCAGGCCCCCATCCCCCACGCCCTGGTTCAAACGCAAGGCGCCAGCGCCATTCTCGTCAACCCCCGGGTCCCTCTCAACCCAAGGGAACGACGGTCCAATTGGACCCGGGGACCAGAGGCAGGCAACCAAGCTGGGGTGTCGGCTCCAACTCGGCCGGCGGTCCGAAAGCTCCCACGCCTCCGACGGCCCTGACCAGTATGATGCAGAGTGATGGAGATCCAATGACTTGACCCCCGACCTGGTACTTCACCGTCCCCAGGCAGTCCCTGTGGGGCATCGGGATGTGCCGGGGTCATTGTGGCACCTCAGTGCCTGGGAGCGGCTTCCCGCAAGCCCCTTGGGCTCATGCGGGTGGAAGTCAGTCGTGGGTGTATCGGTCGAGGTTCCTCTTGGTGGTTTATGGGGGGAGTGCAAGTGAAGGCTTCCTCTCACCCCTTCCCCCCTCCTCCCTTCGCTCTTCCTCGGGGATCTGGCTGCCTCTCAGGCCTTAGACCAGGAGGTCATTTATCGCTGTTAGCCAAGGGGAGCCACCAGAGGAAGTTCTCTTCCATTCCTCTCCGGATTTATGGCCGCATTTTTGTGGTCCCCAAAGCTTCTGGAGGATAGGAGACCCTGGTTGGCGAGGAGATCTTTCGCCCTTGAACAGGTTTCCTTATCGTCCCCCGATTTCGGATGAAAACCCCCCAATGTCCAGTCCGCGATCCATGCATCCCGGCGATGGCGTATACATCAGACTTGAAGGAAGTGCGTACTTCCATCTCTTGATCCACCCAAGGGACGGAAGTACCTCCCTTCGCGGGGAGAGGCCGTGTTTTTTCAGTTCAGCTCTTCCCCTTAGGACTAAAGCCCCCGGCCCCCCTTGGATTTTCACGAAGGTGGCTCGGAACTTTGCTTGCACGTTCGGGAGAAGGAATCGTTTGAAAGCCTATCAGACGATTGGCTTCTCCTTGCCCATCCAGCACTCTGTGCTCCCCAGCAAGCCCTACAGGTTTTAAGCCTCTCTGTCAGCAACTGGGATTCGTTTCGCAACGAGGAGAAGTCCATCCTCACCCCCGTCGCAGCAGTTTCGTTTCTTCTAGGGCATGTCCCTTCCACACCACCGACTTGGCTGGTCTCTTCCAAACCCCCCCCAGCGCCTGGTTCGCCCCACACCTCTTGGCCCACTCTCCTTTCCTTGATCAGCGCCAGCCAGAAAGCTGCCATCTCTTCAGGGTCTGATGGAGTTCCTTGGCCCGCTTTGTGCCCCTCGGGTCGTTACTGCACAAACGCCGTTTTCAACGCCTCTTTCGCAAGCGTTGGTCCTCAGGCACTGCAGTCCGTGGACCGTTCCCGATCCCTCTCGGGCAGTGTTCCAGTCATCGTGGTACAATGGCATCCCAGTCCTGCTACTCAGGAGGGAGGTCACTCCCCATCCTCCCCCTACCTCCACAGGATGACCTGTACTCGGACGCGTCCCAGTCCGGGTGGGGTCCCACTGTCATGCTCTCTGAGGCCCTCCGGGAATGTCCCCGAGATTGGGGTCCTGGCATATATCAATCGGCTGGAGCTAGAAGCCGGTTCCAAGCCCTCAGAGTTTCTTCCCTTCTGATAGAAAACACACATTCCCACCCTCAACACCGACAACACGACGGTGGGCGAGTTATATCAACAAGCAAGGGGGGGGGCGCGTTCTCACTCCCTGTCCCTGAGTCGGAACAGCTTCTTCTTTGGTGCGAACACAATCAATCCGGATCTCGGTCAAGCATGTTCCTGGGAAGATCAACATTCTCGCGGACCTCCCTCAGCAGGTCGCCACATGGTTCTTCCCCCCTCAGAAGGACCTCGTCCACTCGAACCTAGAAACCTCTCTAGGACTGTATGGTTCAAACCACAGTAACCGTTCGCCACCCAGTTCAACCACCCCGTCTCCAGCTGTATGCACTCCCCAGTTCACGGATCCGGCCAGCGTGGGCTGTGGACGGCCCTGTCCATCCCCCTTGGTCCGGCCTGACGGTCTATGCCATTTTCCCCCTCGTTTCCCCATTCTGGGAAAAGTTCTCCGCAAGGCAAGGGAAGATGCAGCCACAACTTATTCTGGTGGCCCACGCAGGCGCGCCCAAGCGTGGTTTTCCCTATAGAATGTTTTACACCTGTCGCACTTGCCCCCGTAACCACCCGCTCGCCTTACAGGCAAGGTCCCTGCTCCAGCCGTGGCAGGCATTCCACACGGCAATCCAAACGTGCTGCATCTTCCACGCCTTTGCTACTGTGCGGGACTCCTGTCTGCACGAGGCGCCTCCCCCTGCGGTAACGGCCTTGTGGCACATGTCCCACAGGTCAGCACCCAAAGTGTCTATATGTCCCCACGTGGGAATGGCTGGCTATCTTGGTCGTCCAGCCACGCAGTACTCAACCTCCTCTCCTTCTCAATGCCAATTGGCGAACTACCTACCTTTCTGTCATCGGAGAGAAATCTTTCAAGCCTCCTCTGATAAGGTTCACAGGGCGGCTATTTCCACCACTATCCTCGCCAGTTAGGGGGCCCCTCCTCGGGACGACCCCTCTCTGCGGTAACTGGTCAGAGGACGGCCCTACAGGAGCCCGATGCCCCCGCCTTGTCCCGGCGTGGGATCTTTTCCTTAGTCCTCTCCCCTCAGGCTTTCCCCTTACGAGCCCATCCGGAGTGTTTTCCTCTGAAATTCCTTTTCCTTCAAAACAGTCTTCTCGATTTCCTCCCTGGCCTCGGAGGCCTGCAGTGAGGTCCACGGCCCTTAGTGGCCTGCTAGGGGACGTCGCTTTCCTACCGGATGCTCGATATCTCTACCCGCCTCCCTCCCAGAGTTTTTAGCGAAAAAAAACCATTGCCAGGTTCTTCTTCCCCGACCATCACCATTCTTCCCTCTCACTTGCTATTCTCGCCCCGACGACGAAGAACCGCACACTCTGTCCGTTCGCGCTTTGCGGAGTCAGGAAACGCATCGAAATCTTCTCGTTTTCCAAGCAGCGCCACCCTGTTTCCTCCTCTTACAACGAAGGTTATAAGGAGGACAATACCAGGCGCTCTTCAATCTCTCGCTGGCTGAGAGAAGTCCCAATTAAAAGCTGCGTACGCGAGACCTGAAGGGATTTAGCTGATTTATTCCTCACCTAGACCTCATGAGATTAGGGCATGGGCGTCCTTCGACTGGCAGTAAGCTCATAAAAGCCAGCATCCAGAGTGTGTTATAAATTCCGCAATTTGGCGGTCCCCTGGCACCTTCATCCAATTCTACCTGCGCGACGTTTCTCATCTGCGTATGATGGGTCCTAGGGGCATCGCATCAGCTGTGGTGCGCATCACCATCTCCGCCACACGCTCCGGCTCTTCGCGTCTCCTCCAGGCGGTAACCAGTGAGCCCCCTTCCAGGTAGTGCGACTCTGCATTAGTGAGCCACGGTAATAGTATGTGTAAGCAAAAGGAAATTTTTATTTCTAAAATACGATTTCAAATTCTAACATACTTACCGAGGCTCACGCAGAGACCCGTCCCAACCTCCCCTCCTTCCTGGGGGGGGTTTTCCTCCAGGATTCTCAGTCCGGTTTAATATAATCCTCGAAAGAGGATGATTCTGAGCATGCGCAAGGCACGAGGCCCTTTTCCGGGTTTTGGGTGTCCGTACGGACTTTATTGTCTACGAGGCCAGGGATAGCAATTGCTGCCGCTTATTGCATTAGTGAGCCACGTAAGTATGTTAGAATAAACGTAATTTTTAGAATAAAAATTCCTTTAGTCTGATCAATGAGAAAATGGAAGAAATCAAAAAGTAAAAAACTGGGATCAAGATACCATTTTCAGGTGTGAGTGGAATTGTGAAATATTAATTACATCTAATGGTAAAGGGAACGGTGATTGTGAGAAGAGTGATTCAAGTGCTGTAAGTGGGATTGTTCATTCTGTTGTGTTCACTTGCATTTGTGCGCATGTGAGTGATGTGTGGTGGTATATATAATGTATGTGTTTGTGTGTGTGTGGTGAAGCATGGATTATATAATATGCAAGGGTGCAGGGTGCTCGGGTGAGAGGAGGTGAAGAAGGGGGGGGGGGGTTAGTCCCAGGCTTTTTGGTCCTAGAAAAATATTGCCGAGGTCAATAAAAGGTATGGAAAAAAGAATGGAATTTTGTTTGACTAATTGGTAATAAAACCCTGAACATCTGAAAGCTTGGATGATCTTTTCAAGACGGGTTTGTTTTAATTTTGTAACTATGATACACCGTTTCTATGGTTGATAAAAGTCACACGAACAGAAAACATCTAATGTGTTTTGTTTGGTTGGTGGTTGTTCTGTTGTTGTCGTTTGTTGTTTGTTGTTGTTGTTGCTGTTCTTGTATGTTGTTGCTGTTCGTTGTCGTGTTGTTTTGACAGTTCTCCTGAAAATAAAACGCCCAAACAACTGCATTGTCTTTTCTGGTGTAATGATTCTTAGTAATAATCCGCGTGCACTTTTTCCCTGCCAAGTTTGTATCATTTTCTCTTCAGTTTGCTGTGTGAGTGTGGTGTTGTCATTCATTTAACGTCTTTCTCCACAAATCGTGACTGCTGTGTGTGTGTGTTGATGTGTGTGTGTGTGTGTGTGTGTGTGTGTGGTGTGTGTAGTGGTGTGTTGTGTGCGTGCGTGTGCGGTCGTGCGTGCTACGTGCGTGCGTACGTGCGTGGTGTGTGTCTGTCTTTTACGTGTCTGTATGCGTGCTGGTGTAATACGAGAGAGAGAGAGAGAAGAGTGTGTGTGTGTGTGTTAGTTGTTGTTGTTGATGTTCTGTCCAGTAAACTGTGTTGATCTCTTCAGATTCTAGATGAAGTTAAAATATTACAATAAAATCGTTTATATAATCAAAATTATTTTTGCACACACACACACACACAAGCCACACACACACACACACACACACCCACACAGAATTTTGTTTTGTTCTCTCCACTCTCTCTCTCTCGCTCTCTCCCCAATCTCCTTCTCAACTCTCTTCCTCCAATCCGCTTCCTATCCACCCTCCTCTCCCCTGCCTCACTCTCTCCCTCTCTCTCTCCCATCCTCTCTCTCTCTCTCTCTCTCTCCTCCCTCTCTCCTCGTCCATTACCTTCCCCCGCTTCTCTCTCTCTCTCTCGCTCGGAACCTCTCTCTCTTCTCTCCCCTCACCTCCATCCCCCTCTCCCTCATCCTCTTCCATCCCTCTCTCCTCTCTCCTCTCTCCATCCCCCTCCATCGATCTTCACACCTCTCCTCTCCTCTCACTCCCTCTCCTCTCCCTTTCCCTCTCTTCCCTCTTCCCTCCTCTCTTCTCCTTCTCCTCTCTCTCTCTCTCCTCTCACTCACTTCTCTCTCCTCATTCCGCTCCTCCTCTCTCTCCACCTCTTTCCTCCCTCCGTCCCCTCTCTCCCCCTCCTCCCACTCGCATCCTCTCCTCTCCCCTGCTCCTCTCTCTCTCTCGTCCACTCCACTCCTGTCTCTCCTCCCTCTTTTCTCCCTCTCTCTCTCTCCTCTCTCCACCCTCTCACATCCTCTCCCTCCCTACCTTCTCTCTCCCATCCACACAAACACCACCAATATACAGTGTTAAGACACATAACACTCAATTACCCAAACACTCGGAAAAGACCTGTGTCGTGCCGACAATCACAAATGTGAACACAGACAACAAACTACACTACAATCACCAAAATACAGAAGACTTTCGCACGCTTTCACTTTGAGGATTAATTTCTTTCATCTGTCTGTCCAACGTGTCTTGATTTACCACAATGTCAATTCAGGCACGTCCCACAAAACATCACAAAAATTCTACAATGGAACTCCCCTATCTGACCTTCCCTACGTCTCACTCAATATAGTGACCAAACCACTTCAAGTTTATCAATTGAATCTGAATTTACAATTCCTCTCAGACCCGATCGACTTACGATGACCCAGCGTTTAGTTAATACAATACTGGACAAATATACAGCCAGTTGATGACTGAAAATGCTGCAAAACAAAAAAAGCATAGTAAAACGACAGAGTCCCAAACTTTTAAGTGAACAAGATTCATAACAATAAAAAACCGATTGGTCCCAGAAACGACAAGAACTCAACCTTTTAAAGTAGACAAGAATCATTAACAATAAAGAACTAGATTGATCAGAAACGACAGAGCTCAAACTTTAAAGTGACAAGATTCATTAACAATAAAGACCTGGATTGATCCAGATTAGAGAGCTGAGATGAATGCCGCACAGGGAAGTAGTCCTCTTTTTATTTTTTTAAGAGACAAGGACATCAATAAAAATGGGTTCAGAGTGTTTTGCGACCCAAAGAAAAAAGATACTCTTGTGTTGTAATTTTGAGATATTATCCTGTAATGTGTCCTGATTTTCTAATAAGCCCTTTCTTGTTGGTATCATTTGCGGTGAGGCTGTCTTGGATGGTTTGTTTTATGAAAATTTATATTGCAAATCATCCTCCATCTTAAGACAAACCTCTCTTTTACGACTGATTTGACCCCTTTTTTATCAAGGAAGCCAAGGTACTTGTATCCTTTCCTATTTTATGAAAAGTCTTTTGTGTGCTTTTATATGTCTCCTTTATTAGCTAGGTGCTTTTAAAAGTCATCAACAGCTTTTATTTGATTTTAGGGGGAGGGGAGGGGTATATTTCAGTTTGGTTCGCAGCTCAGCGATCACGAAAGATGATGGGTGTTTAGATAAAAACCTCAACATTGTTTCAAAAGAAAAAGGTCTTCCCTGAATCAGTCACTAGAGGTTATGACTGATTTTGCAAGTATCTTGGGTGATGGACCTGCACTTGATGTGACATACTTAGAGCTTTGGAAAGCTTTTGACTTACAGTCACGTGAAAGATTACTTCTGAAAATGAATGCTTACAGAATTTAACATTTCAAAGTGGACAAAAATATTTAACCAGAAGGAAAACTAAGAATTCGAATGGGCCCAGTTTGTTCAACTAAAAATAGTGTACTAAGTGGAGCTCCTCAGGGCAGCATTCTTAGACTAGTTTTGTTTATTATTATCATAAGTAATTTGTCAAAAACACATACAAAATGTTTACCTATGACAAAAGGATGTATGATTTATGTCACAACATACCGCCATCTAGTATGGCTTTAATAATCTATAAAAAGTGGTCAGATGACTGAATTCATATTTAAAGGCAAAGTTGTACAATCCTGAAATTCAGTGTACAATGAAACTGCAAAAGAATATTATTTTAAAAGTCACATCATGCAAGACAGAATAATATTTCGGTATCGCGTTTAAAAATCTACCGACTTTTGATGAACAAAAGACAATTAACAAAGCAAATTAGACGCCGTGAAAAACCTAAATATCAATTCAATTTAGGTAACAAAATGTCTTGCTTGCCATGTAAGTCAACAGTTCACCTGCATATACAAATGGAAATGTTAATTTGTAGACAAATCTTTAAAGCCAGCCACAAAGTATGAACAAGTTCCAGAAAACCCACCAAAAAGGTCACAACAGTTTAAAACTATGACTATCAAACAGACCAAGGTTGTTAAATTTACACTTATCAAAGAAACGGCGTTAAGAGGTGATCTCATTGAGATCTTAACATTGAATGATTTAGAATATGTAACCTTTGGGTCATTATTTCCATCATCATGATATGACTGGAATCAAGTGTGTTATGTCTATGTTTTTTTCCTTTTCAAAAACTAACAACAGTAAAGTTTGTTTTGGCATTAAACGTGCCATTTAATTTCATTGTTTTGGCATTAAACTCGGTATTTCATTTCATTTTGTGTTGTTTGTTGTCCAGTCCCCTTTGTGGGGCAACATTAGACTCGCAAGGTCAATTCCTTCCACTTGTTAACCTCCAAAGCTCACCACACCTGAACTCAAAAGGGAAACATCTACTAACACATTTGAATCTCCCTTACACATTTACAAATTCTAGAAATTAAACCCTTTTTTCCCTTAACTTTAATGACGAATTGATTAATAAGAATACGCCATGCAATTTTTTAAACCAGAGCTTTGAAAGTTTCCAATACCCATTTTGCGGCCGAACATGTGAAGATAAGTGGTTGCTCGTTCTTCGTTTTCATGGTCCTGAATGTAGTCTGTTTTTGCCTAAGAGACCCAAGAGGTCGAAACACATTGTGTTTTGCAATGTAAAACTGTTTGTCTGTATCGTCTAGCGGAACTAACACCGTCTCTTTTCAAAATTTTAAAACCCGAGCTTTCAAAGTTGGAATGCACAGCAGCCATGAGGCCTAGGTTTGAGCCAGTCCCCAACTTACTTCTAATGATCATTTGAACACATTGTAAATAGCCTTTATAAGACATGACACTCACCCGCAGTTAAGTAAGTTTTCTCCCAATTAACCAATACCATGTATTCACAATGCTATTGATTTAGACACGCATGCATTCATTCATTGAAACAAAAACAAACACGAAAACAAACATACGAACCCAAAAGAACAGGCAATCGTCCACAATAGAACACATTTTTGTATCATCTCCCCTAATCTTTTTGATTTGAAGACTTTACTATTGGTGGGCGTGATTTGTTTTGTCTTATTTTGTTTTGTTTCGTTTTTTCGTAGGGAACTAATTACAACTACACCATTCACGTGGACTGGGATGTGACCCTATATCTGACTAGGCCTGCTGTGGGCCTTGACCTTGGGATGTGCGATGGATTTGGCACAGCTCTGGTCGATTATACCACAAATGACTCTGCATGCCGTGGCTTCTTCAAAGGATCAGTATGGGACATATCTTTTCCATTGTGGAATCATCGTCGGAGAGCGACACAACAAGGCAAGCATTGCAGACGACCACAATGCCAGTACACGTACGTAGGGAATTCGGACTTCGCGTGTCTAATATTTGCCCGGGCGCGCTGACGTTGGGGAGACTAACGTAAGTATAACTCAGGAAGGTGTTTCGACAAGTAGGAGAGCCATAGTTTACAAGATGTCACCCCGAATGTGTCTTTTCGGGAGTCAGTCTTCCTGTCAAAAGTTGTGCTCGACGTTTCGGATATTTTCTTCCTAAATTCACCTAGACTT
>CM031618.1:54243973-54261473 GCA_018398815.1 Conus ventricosus | reverse complement strand
GTGATATATATAATATATATATATTTTATATATTGTTGTTGTTGTTTTGTTGTTGTTGTTGTTTTGTTTTTCATCGAATGTGTGGCAATGGTGTACACTATAGTTTTGTGTGTTGGCTTGACTTTGGCATATTTTGTGTTTTGTTGATCAACATATTCATATTTTTGTTTTCCGTGACGTTTTTATTTATTTTATTTTTTTTTTTCATAATTCTCTTTACATTACAGGCTGTTTAAAGCAGCTGTTGCTATTTGAAAAATATTTTACAGCGTGTGACTTGAAGGAGAGAATTTGGAACGCCAAGGCAAGAACAATTTAAACAATACACAATGACTTTCCACACACCATTTTCAGAGACAGCGAACAGTGTGTTTCATAACTACAAAAAAATCAAAATTAAACCAGGTAGGAAAAACAACAGCGCGTTAGGCCGAACAATTTTGTTTTTGCATTCAATCCCACCTCAGATAATATCAAACAGCATTCAGATAGTTGAATTTCTGACAAGTTTGTTTGAACACAAAGAGAACCTACTTTACCACACACACACACACACACACACGCACAACACCACACACACACACACACACACCCCTCACACACACCCCACTCACACACATACACACAACCACTCACACACACAACACAACACACACACACACACACACACACACACACACCCACACACAAAAACTCCCTCCCCTTTCCCCCGGTGTTTCCCCCGTCTTTCGCCCTTTCCTCGCTGTCTTTAGCTTTGACCCCAGTTTACTAGTTATAAAAATTTTCGTCACAAACGAGGCCCAGCTTAAATGATAAAACCAAAGACTCTGAAGCCCCCCCTTATCTATATCATAAACAGCACGCGGGTTTTCAGAAATTTTCATTTGCACTCTTCAGACAAAGCTGGAGCTTAGTTTTTGTTGTATGCATGAAAATTTTTTTGGGTTTCCGGATTTTGGGTTTGGAGCTTGCTCTGTCTGTCTGTCTTTTCTGTCTCTCTGTCTCTGTCCGTTGTTTTTTCCTGCCTGTTTTTCGCCCTGCTAAAATGTATTTTTTTTCTATGGCTTGTATTTTATTATGCATAAATCTGTGATTGTAAGTATTTTGTATGAAATTGGGGTTCTCCCCCCCTTTTTTTTTCTTTTGAACACACACACCACACATAAAACACACACACACCCCACACCCCCAAAAAACACACACACACACACACACACAACCCCACACACACACACATACACACACATATACAAAACGCACGCATGCACGAAAACCACGAAACCAAAAATACACACAAACAAAACCCCAACACAACACACACACCCCACACACACCACACAACACACACACACACACACACACACACACAAGGGAGCACAGACACAATCAGCCGAACCCCCCCATGACGAGTCTGATCCACGGACAAAAGGCCCCGGGCCAGGTAGATGAATATTCGGTCTTCAAGATTTTTTTAAAAAGGGGTCCCCCAAAAAGGTTTCAAGTAAGGATTGAAATATTCAAAATTCTTTTTCCCCGATTTGGAAATTCCCTCTTTCCCTCTTTTTTTCCCCCTCACAAAACACACCCCCACCCTCCCCCCCCACTAAACTTTTTTTTTCCCCCCTTCCCGATCTTTGGCAAATCAAAATTGTAATGATGGGGGAATAGTTAGCCTTCCGTGTTTTCCCCCCCCACTACAAAGGGTTGTTCAACATTTTAATTTGGGCTTGATTTAGAAAGAGGGGGGGTTTTTACCCCCCAAAAGGGAATTGACAAACAAAGCACGGAAAAAGCCCACGATGCTTTTTCAAACCCTTGGGTCTTCTTTCCCAGGAAAAAAAAACCCCAGATCACTTTTAACTTTTAGGACAGTACAAACAAAGAACGAAATTTTTGATTTTATCTGTCCCAGTGGAAAAAGAATGGCTGCCAACTGAAACGACAGAGGGATTATGGGAAAAAAAAGAGGGGGGGGGGTGCTTGGGGGAAAGGGGGGGGGAGATAAAAACCGAGGGGGTTGTGTTGTGGCACGGGTTTTAGTGGGGGGGTTTAAAATTTTTGTGGAAAAGGGTTGGTTTTTTTAACACCCCAACAAACACACACACACACACACCACAAAACACCCACCCACACACACAGTTTTCCCTCCCTTTGGAGGATGTCCTCCCCCTTGGAGAAAAATAAGCAAAAAACCCTTGCTGAAGGCTCTTTTTGAGAAGCTTTTATTTTTCCCCCCCCCTTTCCCCCACACAAGCACAAAACCTGTTATTAGGCAGAAATAAAATTTTCCCCTGAAAGATAAAAATGCGACTCCCCCTATTTCTTAAAATCTAAAAAACATAAGAGTAAGCTTTTTTTAATAATTCCATTTTTCCTTTGCAGTCTTTTGCAACCCCAAACCCCTGCCTGTAAGTTGCTGGAACGTGCTCAGTACTTACCCTTTGGGAATTTATTATTTTGGGTTGTATTTTGGGCCCTTGGGGTTTCATTCCAAAAAACGGGCCCTTTCGAAACTTGTCCCTTTAAAAGAAAATATCTTTTTATTTTTTTCCCTATTTTTTCCACAAAAAAATTTGTGCTTGTTTTGCTCTTTCATTTTGTATTTTCTTTTCTTTTTTTTTTTTAGAGGGCAATTTTTGGGGGGGGTTTTTTTTAAAAAACTCAAAAACATACTAGGGAAATTTGCACACCCCCTTTTCGGGGGTTTGGAAAATTCTTTTTAAAAAACTGAAAAGGCAGAGGAGTCAAATTTCCAATTTTCCGCGGTCACTGAAGAGAAACAACCAGGTTTCGAAATACCATATTACCAGGAGTTTAAAAAAAAATTTTGTGGGTTTTCCCTTTCCCATTTGGGGGATGTTTTCCCAAAAGGAGAATATTTAACTTTCTGAAGGCTCTTTTGAGGGAAAAATTTATTTTTAAATTTTCCCCCCTTCAACCCCCCCACAAGCACAAACTGTTAGTTAGGCAAATCTTTACCACTGCAGATAGGGAAGCTATCCCCCCCCTATTTCTTTAATCTAAGACATAAAACAAGCTTTTTTTATAAATTTTATAGGGCCCCAAATTTTTTTACTGTTTTTCATAATGCTTTTTGTTTTTAAAAAAACTTTTTTTTTCCTCCAAAAACCTTTTCCTTTTTTTTCCATTTTACTACCCTTCCGGCTGCTTTTGGGGTCTGTTGGATTCTTTTTTGAACCCCTTTGGGATGGGAAAAACCACAGGGAATTTTGGGCTTTTTTGTGGTCTCTATTTGACACCAAGAGCAAAAAGACACAATCAAGGGCCCTGTTTCCCCGATGATCCGATCCAGCGACCCAAAGGCCCCAGGGGCAGGCAATACAAATAGAAAATGCCTTCGAAGGGGAATACCCAAAGGTTCCCTCAGGGAGCTAGTGAAGGTTTTTCTTTTTTATAAATTTTTCCCCCCATTTTTTTTATTTTTAATTTTTTTTTTTTTATTCAAAACTTTGCCCAAATCATTACTATAATACTGAAGAATTGTTAACCTGGGGACTTTTTTTCCTCCCACTATTTTTTTGTTTTAGCAGAAAAATGTTTGGTTTAATCAGGGAGAATTTCATTCCCCTTAGGAGATTCCCCCCTAAAGGTTTTTTCTGTACAAAATTTTTTGCCACTCGCAATGCTTGGGGTTTTTGAACAGCAAGCTGACCATCACACGTTCCCAAACTTTTTATCTCCCCTTTTTTATCCTTGAATGGATCCCAAGCATAAGGCTCAAAGAAAGGGCCCCTACCCTTTTTTACTGTTTGGGTAATGCTTTTAGTTTTTAAGGGGACTTTTTTTTCTCCCCCCCACAAATTTCCCTTTTTTTTCCATTTACTACCCCTTTTGCGGCTGCTTTTGGGGGGGGCCCCTTTTTTTTTGGAAATTTTTTTTTGAACCCTTGGGAGGGGAACACCACAGAATTTTTGGGCTTTGGTGGTCCCTTTATTTGACACCAAGAGCACAGACCCAATCCCCCGTGGCCCTCCTGAAGAGTCCGATCCGCGGGCGAAAAAGGGCCCAGGGGCAGCAATACAAATAGATGGGCCTTTGAAGGGGGTACAAAAGGTTCCCCCAGGCACCAGTTTAAGGGTTTCCCCATATTTTAATATATTCCCCCCATTTTTTCATTTTTTAATTTTTTTTTTTTTTTTCAAAACTTTGCCAATCAAATTTCCCATAAAGACTGAAAATTTTTAACCTGCACTTGTTTTCCCCCCCCACAATTTAATTGTTCACTAAAAGTTTGGTCAATCAGTGGGAGATTGCATCTCTTAGGAGATCCAAGTAAAGGGGTTTTTCTGTACAATTCTTAAACCACTCGCAATTTCTTGGGTTATTGAACAGCAGAGCTGACCACTCACAAAATGTTTTCCCTACTTTTTAAACTCCCTTGCATCCTTGAAAGGATCCCCAAAACCTAGGCTCAAAAATTGTCCCCACATTTTATACTGTTTTTCATTTAAAGCTTTTAGGGTTTTTTTGCATTTTTTTTCCTCTCCCCACTTTCCTTTTGTTCCATTTTAAATACCTTGTGGCTCTTTGGGGGTGCGTTGGGTTTTTTTTGAAAACCCCTTTTGGTTTAGAACACCACAGAATTAGGGAAATTTGGGGTGTCCCCTATTTGACAAACCCAAAACACAGACCAATCACCTGTCCCCTGATGATCCGATCCAAAGGACGAAAGGCCTAGGACCCGGGAATACAAATAGAATGCCCCTTTGAAGGGGGGTACAATGGTTCCCTCAGGGAGCTAAATGAAGGGGTTTTTTCAAATTTATAATATAAACCCCCCCCCTTTTTTTCATTTTTAAAAAATTTTTTTTTTTTTTTATTCAAATCTTTCCAAATCATTACTATAATGACTGAAGAAAAATTAACCCCGCACTTGTTTTTTCTCCCACCTTTTTAAATTTTTCAGCATATAATGTTTGGTCAATCATGGGAGGGTTCATCTCTTAGGAAAATCCAAAATAAAAAGGTTTGTTCTGTTCAATTCTTTGCCACTTTCCCCTTTCTTGGTTTTTGGGAAAACAACGACCACTCACACCCGTTCCATATCTTTTTGATTCCCCCCCTTGCATCCTTGAAAGGGCCCCCCAAGCTTTGGCTCAAAAAAATTTTCCCCAAAAATTTTAAAAACAGTTTGCATAATGCTTTTTGTTTTTTTAAAACACTTTTTTTCCCTCCCAACCCTTTTCCCTTTTTTTTCCCCTTTTACTACCCTTCCCCCTGGCTGCTTTG
Source organism: Conus ventricosus (assembly GCA_018398815.1). NCBI lineage: Eukaryota > Metazoa > Mollusca > Gastropoda > Neogastropoda > Conidae > Conus > Conus ventricosus. The sequence goes on along the minus strand of CM031618.1, from coordinate 54,256,223 downwards.
GGGGTGCTGTTGGGTTCTTTTTTTAACCCTTGGTGAAGAAAACACCACGAATTATGGACTTTGGTGTGTCTCTAAATTTTCACCAAAGCACAGACACAATCAGCCGTGTCCCCTGATGAGTCCGATCCGGGGGACGAAAGGCCTAGGACAGGGGAATTTCAAATAGAGGTTTCCCCTTTGAAGGGGATACAATGGTTCCCCCCAGGGAGCCATGAAGGGTTTCTCATATTTTTAAAAAAATATTCCCCCCATTTTTTTTTTTTATTTTTAATTTTTTTTTTTTATTCCCAAAACTTTTCCAATCATTACTAAAAATGACTGAAAAAATTGTTTTAACCTCACTTGGTTTTTTTCCCACTATTTTAAATTTTTCACAGTATAATGTTTTTGGGCAATCAAGGGAAAATTGCATCTCTTTAGGAATCCAAGGGAAAGGTTGTTCTGTACAATTTCTTACCCCCTTTGCAATGCTTTTTGGGTTTTTGAACACAGAGCTGACCCTTTACACTGTTCCATACCCTTTTTACTCCCTTTCAACCTTGAATGGGTCCTCAAACATAGGCTCAAAGATTGTCCCCACTTTTTATACCCGTTTTTCAAATGGGTTTTTTTTGGGGGGTTTAAGCCCTTTTTTTTTCCCCTCCACACTTTCCTTTTGGGTTTCCCTTTTCCACCCTTTTTGCTGGCTGCTTTGGGGGGTGCTTGGATTCTTTTTTTTAACCCTTTGGGGAGAGAACCCCCACAGAAATTTTGGACTTTTTGGGGTGTCTCTATTTTTACACCAAGAGGGACAAACACAATCAGCCGTGTCCCCGAAAAGAGGGCCGATCCAGCGGACGGGAAAAGGGCCCAGGAGCAAAGGGAAAAAAAAATAGATGTCCTTTGGGAAAGGGGGGTACAATGGTTCCCCCGGGAGCTAGTGAAGGGTTTTTTTCAAAATTTAAATTTTTCCCCCCCTTTTTTTCATTTTTTTAAAAATTTTTTTTTTTTTTTCAAATCATTTCCAAGTCATTTTTATAATACTGAAGAATTGGGTTTAACCCTGCACTTTTTTTTTCCCCACTATTTTAATTTTTTTCAGCAGTTAAATATATAATATATATTTTAATTATATATAATATAGATAAAATAAAATTTTTTATATATATACAAAGCAGTAATAAAATTAGTGTAGAAATTAAATTAATAATAATGAATAAAATAAATACCTGTAATTTAAAAAAAAAAAAAGTGATAACATAGATAAAAATTTTCCCTGTAGAAGGGGGCGGGAGTATTCTTGTGGAATTGTAATTGTGGGGAATTTAAAAAGGGGGGGAAGGGGAAATATGGTTTTAAATACGAGGGGGCCCCCCCAATTCTCGAGCCAAAACCACGACTCAAATTTTATACTCATCACAACGAGTAAAAAAAAAAATAGAAAAACGTCAAAACCAAATTTGCTAACACAAAAGATGGGAAGGGGGACGTTTTTCAAAGTTTGCAGGGCCTGTCTGGGAGAATTTTCGTGCCATGTTTTTTATACTATCTTCAAAGGAATCTTTCAAGAAATTTATAAGTTTGACAAACTTTTTGGGGACAAGGCTCCATCATTTTCCAAGGGGGTTTTAAAAATTTCAGTTTGGGACAAAGTCGTTGGAAGATCGTGCCGTTGGGACGTCCAGTTCAGTTTCACCGATGGGAAATGAGCACAGTGAGGCCGATTACAAAAATCCTCGAAAAAACGGGAAAATAACTCAAAACTCAAACCTTTCATCGGGAACTAACCCCCATTCCGCACAATCTCCGTACAACGTTTCGCCCCTTGGGTGCCCCCCCAGCTGACGGGGGCAGATGAGGGCGGGAATGGGGCCAGTTTAGCTCAAATTTTGACGAGGGAAATCAAAGGGGCTCCAAAATCGCCAGTGACGAAAACCATTTTACCATATGACCCCAAACAAAAACGCAGTCGTCAGTTTGGCTTTTTTAGGGGGGGGAAACCCCCCCCCGGGGGAATTTTAAAGCCCAAAAACGCACAAAACAAATGATTGCAGTTTTCTTTGCAAAATCCCGGGCCTTTACTACTGAAACCCCTTCGGGAAAAAAAAAACAGTGAACGCTGAATTTGGGACATCAACACCTGCCTGCCAAAATTTTTAAAGGGTTGGAGTGCACGGGGAACCCCCGGGCCGGGATCCCCCCCCACCCACTCCTCCACCACGGGCAACGCCCCGCCCACACGGCACTGCAACTTTTAAATTCCCTTTAAGAGAAAAGCGGGGGTCTTTGAAATCATCCTCCGGGGTTTTCCTGAAACCCCCCCCTTGTGACTTTTTTTTGTTCCCTCGTTGAAAAAACAACTGAAAAAGGGCAGCCCCCTTTTAGAGCCCCAAGATGGGCCCCAGCGTTTTTCCGAGGGGATGATTTTTTGGATACCTAAGTCAAGGGGGCTGGGGGTGATGATTCGTTTGGGGTTTTGAAGGGTGGAAAAATGCATACAAAGCTGATGGAGGATACTTTTAAAAGATGGCTAGGGAAAAATGGGCCTTTTACCTTTCCCTCTTTTCCCTTTCCCAGAACTTTTGGGGGGGGCCTCGTATAAAAAAGGGGGGGGGGGGGGGGAAAAAAAAAGTGGTGGGGGAGGGGGGGGAGGGGAAAATTTTGGGGCAATCAGTGGGGGATTGCATCTTTTTGAAATCCAATTAAAGGGTATCTTGCACAACCCCTTTCCCCCCTGACAATCTTTGGGTATATACCAGTTTTAAAATTTACCACTCTACGTTTTATTTCTTTAAAGACCTCCCCCTTCCCTTTTATGGGTCCTCAAACATGCTTAAAAAAATTTTTCCCCATATCTTTCCCCGGTTTTAAAAAAATTATGGTATTAGGGGGGGGTTTTTTCAAACGACTATTTCTTTACCCTTTTTCCCTTTTCTTTTTCTTCTCATCTTTTACGGCTATTTGGGTGCTGCTTGGGTTTCCTTTTTTAATCCCCTTTGTGGGGGGAGAATAAACCCGGGGAAATTTTTAGATTGTAGTATTCTCTTTAAAAAAAAAAAAAAAATTTATGGATGCCAAAAACACAACAAAAAGCAACCTTTCTTTCCTGTGATTCGATCCAGTGGATGAACGGGGCTGGGGGCAGGCGTGGAATACTCTCTGTCTTCCCAAAATTGGGGGACGAGGGGCCACATAAACTACTAAATAAGGGTTTTTAAACCCTTTAAAAAATTCTACTCCGCTTTCCCCACCTCACTCATGTATACACCCCCCACCACCACCCGATCACTGCTTTTTTTTGGGGCCCTTCCAAAACCCTTTTCCCAAAAACATTTAAAAGAAAGGGGCCTACCCTTTTTTTCCTCTCCTACTAAGTTTTCACAACATATTAGCTTTGGCGATCAATTTGGAAATTGGGAACTCTTAGAAGGGTTTCCCAATAAAGGGTGTCCCCCACAATTTTTAAATTTCCCACAATGCTTGGGGTTTTTAAGAAGTTCAACCGGGCCACCTTCCGATGGGTTACGCTTTTCCCTTTTTTCCCTCCCCTTCATCCTTAAATGGATTCTCAAGCATAGGCTTAAAAAAATTTCTCCTATTCGTAACGGGTTTAAATGTATATTAGTTTTTTTCCCACCAACTTTCCCTGTGCTGGGTGCTTGGGGGTTTTGTTTGATTTTCCTTTTTGAAACCATTGGTGGAGAATACCACGAATATCTTTAGATTCCCCAAAGGGGCCCCAAAACCCAAAAAAACCTCCTCCCACGTAATCCGATACGCGGGGCAAAGGCCTCGAGCAAAAAGAGTAATAGTTTTAGTCTTCAGGATGGGGTTTCGAAAGGCCCCCCTGGCTCTAGCGGGAAATTTTTTTATTCAAAAAACATTTTTCCCCAAAATTTTCATTTTATTAACCTTTTTTTTTCCCCTTTAAATCCTGCCAAATCATAAATGTAATGATGGAGGAAAAATTACCCTGCACTTACTTGTTTTCCCCCTCACTTTCTAAACCGTTGAACACACACACAAAAACACATACATTAAAACAGAACCCGATAGACAGATTTTTTTTCAATTTTTAATTTAAGTTATTTAAAAAACTTGTTTGTTGTAGGGGTACATTTTACATGTCAAGTCTCTTTGTTTTAAATTTTAAGACCAAAAAAAATTTTGGGCAAAAAAAACATATCAAATTTTGGGTAGGGGCGTCCGGCCCTTGGGAAATTTTTTTTTTTAAATTTTAAAGATTAAATTGGCCCGCAACCGCTTCTTTTCGTCTGGGCCGATACGTAAACCCACATCGGGATGACGCGGGCCGATTTAAAGGAAAACCCTATACGCTGAACGACTTGGGGGAGGGGTGGCAAGGGGCCCCTACTTGGGGGCCTCCAAACCCCGGGCTGCAGCTCAGAAATCGTGGAAAATCGCAAACAAAAATACAGCCCCTTTAATTTTCCCCCAGGGAAGATACAGAAAGGATAGGCCCCTTCATTTCCCGCAGGAAGAAGCAAATGGGTACAGTCCCTTCATTTCCCCCGCAGTAAAAATAGCAGAATGGAAAACAGTCCCCTTTTTTCCGCGTAAAATAAAAAAAGGATTCAGCCCCTTCCCTTTTCCCTGAGGAAAAAAGCAGAATGGATAAAAGCCCTTTCCTTTCCCCCTTTTGGGAAATAGCAAATGGATACACCCCCTTCATTTCCCTGCAGGTAAGATGCAAATGGTTTCAGTCCCCCTTTATTTCCCTCAGGGAAGAAAAAGAAAAAGGGTACAGGGCCCCCCCATTCCCTTAGGGAAGATAGCAAAGGGGAAAAAGCCCCTTCCTTTTCCCGTAGGTAAATACAAATGGAAAAAAGGGCCCCTTTTATTTTTTCCCGAGTAAATAGCAGAATATAAAAGCCCCCTTTATTTCCCTGTAGGTAAATAACAAACAGAAAGGATACAGCCCCCCTTTATTTCCCTGCATAAAAAAGCAAAAAAGAAAGGGTACAAAACCCCCTTCCCTTTCCCCGTAGGTAAGATAGCAAAGGGGGGGGAATTGGGGAAACCAGGGGCCCCTTTATTTCCCTTCAGTAAGATACAACAGAAGGGGGGCCGGGGTCAGCCCCTTCATTTTCCCCGTAGGGAAATCAAATGGGTACCCGCCCCTTCATTTCCCGCAGGGAAGAAGCAAAACAAAAGGATACAAAACCCCCCATTTTCCCCCAGGGGAAATAACAGAATGGGTACAGCCCCCCTTTATTTCCCCCGTAATAAATAGCAAAAAGGATACAGCCCCCCTTTATTTCCCGCAGGTAAGAAACAAACAAATGGTTTCCCCCTTTATTTTCCCCCAGGGAAGATAGCAAAAGGGTACACCCCCTTTCCTTCCCCCCCGGGAAGAAAAGCGAACAGAATTATACAAACCCCTTTATTTCCCTGCAGGGAAGTAGCGAATGGATACCCCCGGCCCCCTTTATTTCCCTGGGAGGTAAAATAGCAGAATGGGGGAAAAGCCCCTTCATTTCCCTCTTTTAAAAAGCAGAATGGGTCAGCCCCTTCAATTTTCCCCGGGAGGTAAAAGCAAATGGGTACAGCCCCTTCCTTTCCCCCGCAGGGAAAACCCAAAAGAATAAACAGCCCCTTCAAATTTTTTGCAGGAAAAATACAAACAGAATTGGGTACAAACCCCTTCATTTTCCCGCAGGGAAATTTCAGAATGGGGTACGCCCCTTTTATTCCCCTCAGTACGATAGAAAGGGGTACACCCCCCTTTTTTGCCTTCAAGGGAAAATAGGCCAAAAATTTCACCCCTTCCTTTTCCCGGGAGGGAAATTTGAAACAGAATGAAAAAAGCCCCTTCTTTTTTTCCCGCCCGGTAAAATAGCAAAAAGAAAAGGATTTCGCCCCCTCATTTTCCCCGCAGGTAAGATAGCAAAAAAATAAAGCCCCCCTTTATTTCCCTGCAGGTAAATAAAGCAAAAATGGGTACAGCCCCCCTTTATTTCCCTGCAGGAAATAGCAAATGGATCAGCCCCTTTATTTCCCGCAGGTAAGATAGCGAAAAAGGATCCCAGCCCCTTCATTTCCCTGCAGGGAAGATAGCAGAATGGAACAGCCCCTTCATTTCCCTGCAGTAAGATAGCAAACAGAAGGATACAGCCCTTCATTTCCCGCAGGAAAAATACAGAATGGATACAGCCCCTTCATTTCCCTGCATGCGGGTAAGATAGCAGAATGGATACAACTCCTCACATCACTGCAGTAAGATAGGGGAAATTTGGATTCATCCACCTTTTTAAAACCTTTGGGGTTAACTATAGAATGTACTCAGCCCCTTTATCTTCCTGCAGTAAGATGACAGAACGATCCCCCCCCCCCCCCCCCCCCCCCCCCCCATTCATTCAGGTAGACAAGAGAATCGATTCAACCCTTTCACATCCGAGCAGGTAAACTAGCAGAACGGAGCCCAGCCCCCTCATATCCTGCAAGTTCGCTAGCAAAAGGACTCTACCTCCTAACAACTGTACAGATAAGATAGGGGAGTGGTTTTAAATCTCTCTCAAATCCCTTCATATTCGGGTCTGCGTGGACCATCCAGCACAACGAGCACCCTGGTGGCCTGGTCTTCTGGTTCTTTTTCAATACCTGAGCTATGATGTTGACAGAAGGAAATGTGTAGAACACCTCACTTTTCCAGAAGGTGAGAAAGCATCAACAGAACAGAAGGGTCGGGTCTGAAAGAAATGTCTCTTTCTTTTCTTTTTTCTTTCTTTTTTTTTTTTTTGCATTCAGCCTGAACGCAACCTGCTTGGATCCCAAATGGCTCCCATACGGACCTCTCCAAAAGGAGTGATCACACACGTTTCACGTCATCAATGTTTCAGTTTTTTTGTTATCTGGCATAGATTCAGTCTTCTATCAGCTTATGACTGACATAATTACTGCAAGACTAGTGGGGACCTAGATTCGTAAATTGATCCACTCAATCAGAGATTTTCTTTTCTCCCGTATCAAGCAGCCAGCTCGCTCGAACTCAAAGACTGACGTCACCTTGGAAAAACAGTTAAGCAAAGCCAAAGTCATTCTGATCACAAGTGAAAATGCCACTTTCATGGATCTTTAATCACGTGATTCGAAGCGATTTAAGAGAGTTCATTGCTCCCGCCCCCCCCTCCCCCCCCCCCCCCCCCTCCTCCCCCCGTCTGTCAAGCCCTTGATACTTCCGTGAAGCTGACCAATCAATGACAATCTCTTCTTCTGTTATTGCTTCATTGCTGTTTCCTGTGCTTTTTATTCTTCCTCTTTTTATTTTTCCTTATTTTCTTCTTTCTTCTTTTTCTGTTACTTCTTCTTCTTCTTCTTTCTACTTCTTCTTCTGTTTTTCTTCTGTTTCTTTTTTTTCTTCTTCTTCTTTTTTTCCTCTCTCCGTGATTTATTTCATTTCTTTTGATTCAAACATCCATTCGTTCATGTGTTCATTTTAACATTGGGTATCTTCATTGTTGTGTGTTTACAGCAACAGTACAGCCTGGTGTCCAGGGGTCCGAGTTGGAGCCGTTCCAGGTGTGCAAGCTGAACGTCTGGTGTTCTGCCCTGGAGCCCCCTCAAAGGGTAAGCACTCACATTCATCCCCCCCCCCCCCCCACCCCCTTCCTTTTCCTCCTCCTCTTCTCCCTCCTCCTCGTCCTCCTCCTGATCCTCTTCAGTTTTTTCCAATTGTGCTTTATAACTGGTTTGGGTATTCTGTCTTGGAGATATGAAAGACAAACCTTCTCCCTCTGCCTATTCGTCGCCCTCATCGTCGTCCTGTACCTCATGCCCCTGATCCTCATCGTCCTCTTCATCTTGCCCGTCCTTTTGACCCTTTCCACTTTCCCCACATTGTTACTCTCCTCCTCCTCCTCTTCCTTCTTTCTTTTCCTCAAGGGCGCATGATGATCGATTTGAATGTTCTGGTTTGGCACGCCACCCTGAAGGGATTACCGATTTCCTTGCTTTTTGCAACCACGTCTACCATCGTTATCATAACTATCATCATTGTTATCATTATCATCATCATCATCATCACCACCACGACATCGACATCCTCAACCACCACTACCACCATTATCATTCCTTACCATCATCAGTATCATCGTCATCATTATCATGTCTACCACCTCCTAATGTTCCTTCCGACTCCTTCCTAATGGAACAGTGTCAATGAAATGCACTAAGTCTGCTTTGTTCCCAGTCGTTCATTGGTGTAGTATCTTTACTTTTGTTCTCTATGGGCATATAATCTCTCTCTCTCTCTCTCTCCCCTCTCTCTCTCTCTCCCCTTCTCTCTCTCTCCTCTCTTTTCATCAAAGATGTGTTGCATACACAATCTTCTCCAAGATGTATCACAGAAGCATCGAAAGTTAGATTAAAAAAAAAAAAGACGCCAGAGTGAAACATTTGGAAGAGAAGATGTGAGTTCTTGTACAGTTCTCGGATGGTTGGGGTTTTTCTAAACAATGCGTCTTCGTGTTGGTTGGTTGGTTTCCTTCCCCCTCCCCTGTGAATGTATATATGCACGTTCGGATGCGCCATTTAGAAATGATTAAGTTTTGTTTGTAAATATTTAGACAGTGTTGTCCATCCCAGGCATGTAAGTATGATTGATGATAGCTACAAACATATCTTTTTTTTCTTGTATTTGATATACTTTGGTGTATGATTTGATAATCTTTGTTGCGTTTCCCCTCACCCCTTGTCACAGAACCTTTTGGCAATGACAATGCAATCTCTATCTCTCTCTCTCTCTCTCTCTCTCTCTCTCTCTCTCTCTCTCTCTCTCTCTTCTCTTCTCCTCTCTTGCGCTGTAATCCAGGGGTTTCTGACGGGCAAAGTGAAGAGAGACAAAGTGCCGGAAGAGGGACGGCTAGCGTGGTCGGTGCGGGTTGACAAGCAGAACTCGGAGTCCGCGCCCTCCTGGTCAGCCATAAACACGGAGAGGAACTGGGCCGTCCTTGACACTGTGGGCAGAATCGCCAGGTCAAAGGTCAGCCGGGACAGGGGAACCTAAGCGAGTACATGTTCACAGAGCTGTACACACACACGCACGTTCTGACGGACACACATCCATGCACATGCATGAACGCTTGCAGGCATTTGCTTACTGTCGCGTAACTGTGTGAAATAGAGATAGTATGACAATATTACTACTGCTATTATCACATACACACACACACTCTCTCTCACACACACACATACACACACATACAAACGTGCATGCGCGCACATTGTGCTCCAAACAGAAATCCACAATGTCCAGTGTAATTATGATTTCCTCTGAGTGCAAATTTTGTACTTGTGTTCGGAGTACAACCCCTCGGCCCCACCCACCCCTCTCTCTCTCTCTCCCTCTCTCTCCTCTCTCTCTCTCTCTCTCGTCCATTGGCAGGTAACACTGCTGTGGTTTATATAGAAAACATACGCATCTTCCGTCTGTCAACACTGGATCTATAGGTTGACCTAGGTATTTGCAAATTCCCCGTTCCACATTTCACAAACGCCAGGCGCTGCAGATCAAGTCTCCCTCACCCCTTCCCGTTTCGTTTTTTTTTTTTGTTGGCGTCCCAGTGTATGTAAATGTTCTCACCTCACTAACTCATCAATTACTGTTCCTTTTTCTGCTCGTTTTTCTTTGTGTCACACAAACTCTTTCTTTCCAACATTACGAACTTACCTCTTGTAACTGTTTCATTGAACCCTTTCGTATTGCGTTTAGCCGTCTCCTTTCTAAGGATGCTTCCAGATGTCTCATCTGCGCTAACAATACAAATTATCTTCGAGGATGTTCAGAAGATTTGAAACTATAAATTAAAACAAGATGCGAAGCATATAAACGTACTCCCAGTTTCCAAACCGCTTATAAATCGGCCAAGTGCTTTGTGAGATAAGAAATAAAGGCAAAATAACGGTTTAAACGGTTATTTAACCGATGTACACTTTTGAAACTGGTATTTTAGACCTCACTGGCTAAAGCCTGTGTACATACCAAATTTAATCCAAATCGGACAATATGTCAAGAATAAGGGTTTTTTTAACGGTCACATTTTGAAACACTGCATGGAAGTGCCATTTGTGTGTGATAACCTTTCTATATACAAAATTTCATTAAAACCCACCAATATATAAAAAATAACGGCAAAATATCGGTTTAACGGTTATATAACCGATATGCACTTTGAAACCAATATTTAGTCCTCACTGGCTAAAGCCTGTGTACATATTAAATTTCATCCAAATTGGACAATATGTCAAGAATAACGGTTTTTAACGGTCAAGTTTTGGAACACTATATAGAAGTGCCATTTGTGTGTGATAACCTTTCTATATACCAAATTCATTAAAATCCACCTATATATAAGAAATAACGGCAGAAACAACGGTTTTTTAACGGTTGTTCAATCCATTTTCAGCATTACATCACTTACATATGGCCAAGGATCCGATTTGTCACAAGATCATCCAAACCGCTTATAAATTGGCCAAGTACTTTCTGAGATATTCCATAAAGAAGAAAAAAACCGTTACAGGCCGTTACAACCGTTAGTAACGGCTATAACGGGGCCAACTAAAACATCAGGCATCATCTGTGCCCATAATGAACATACCTGCTAATTTTCATAAAGGTCGGCCAAGTACTTTCTGAGATATTCCATAAAGAAGAAAAACCGTCACAGGCCGTTACAGCCGTTAGTAACGGTAAACTAAAACATCGGGCATATATTCTGGGCCCATAAAGAACATACCTAAAAAATTTTCAGAAAGATCGGCCAAGTACTTTCTCAGATATTCCATAAAGAAGAAAAAGAGTTACAGGCCGTTACAGCCGTAAGTAACGGCTGTAACGGTAACTAAAACGTCGGGCATCATCCTTGACCCATAATGAACATACCTACAAATGTTCAGAAAGATCGACCCATAGTTTTGTCTGGAGCGAGTGGAACACATTTTGACCACGGACACACAGACACACACACAGACAGACAGACAGACAGACACACAGACAGCATTTCTTCGTTCCCATCTAAAGTACTCCCTGTTCTTTAAGAACTGGGAGGACAAAAAAGAACAAACATTCGACGTTTCGGTCATAGACAGACCGCCTTCACACTGATGACATCAAATGAAAGACAACGACATACGTATAGGCAATGACGTATAAAAACATACACTACTGGACGAATACGTGCTTTTAAAGGTAGGTGTGTGTGTGTGGTGTGTGTGTGTGTGTGTGTGTGTGGTGTGCGCACGTACTTTTACGTATTTAGTTGTCTTTCATTTGATGTCAATGAGTCCTGAAGACGGTCTGTGATCGAAACGGAGAAGATTTTTGTTCTGTTTATTTCATTTTTCTTTTTTTTCTAATTTCAAATCTTGTGAACATCCTCAGAGGTAGTTTGTATTGCTGACATAGAAGATCAGCAGTCAAAAAACATTTATATATCTCGTCTGCGCACTTGTACTCTCTTATATCAATTATTGTGATGCTCTTTCTCTTGCGTCCCAATCTGTTTCATCGGTTAGTTTCAAAATGTTCAGAACTGTGCTGCCCACCTCGTCCCCCCCCCCCCCCCCCCCCCCCGCCCCCCCCATTATTGTAGTCCTTACCTGGCTCCCTGCTCAGCAAAGCATCTTCTGCAAAGTTGCGCCTCTCTCTGCTATAATTCTATTGAATCCTTCTGTCCTCGATACGGCAGATCTGTTGCAGTGGGTATTCCCCAAACACATGTACTACTTTCTTCTTCGTTGAAATCTCGGCTTTTCTTTATTTCATCTGTTCATGTACTACTAAACGTTCTGTCAATACTCTTTTGTGTCTCTTTCGTTTTGGAATCAACTCCCACATTAACTTGCATACTTGGTTTTGAACTCAACTAACCGTTTGGAATCCACTCCAACATCAACTTGCATTACTCTGCTCTCTGTCTTCTTTCAAATCAGTCCTAACAAGATGCAAAGCATATAAACGTACTCCAGTTTAGATCTCCCAGTTCAGATCTATCTTGAATAGGCGTGTAAAAAATCCGTCACAATCAAATGTGCGTCATGAAAAAAAACACGTCACAATCAAACAGCTCATAATATAGTTTGTCACTGAGATCGGCGAACTAACAGTACTTTCAGAGATATTCCATAAAGAAGAAAAACTGTTTTGAGCCGTTATAGCCGTTAGTAACGGCTATTTTGGTAAAAATAAACATCGGCATCACCGTGACCCATAATGAACATACCTACAATTTCAGAAAATCGGCCAAAGTTT
>CM031618.1:54211121-54242356 GCA_018398815.1 Conus ventricosus | reverse complement strand
GCAGAAGATGCTTTGCTGAGCAGGGAGCCAGTGTAAGGACTACAATAATGGGGGGGGGGGGGGGGGGGGGGGGGGGGGGGGGGGGGGGGGGACGAGGTGGGCAGCACAGTTCTGAACATTTTGAAACTAACCGATGAAACAGATTGGGACGCAAGAGAAAAGAGCATCACAATAATTGATATAAGAGAGTACAAGTGCGCAGACGAGATATATAAATGATTTTTGACTGCTGATCTTCTATGTCAGCAATACAAACTACCTCTGAGGATGTTCACAAGATTTGAAATTAGAAAAAAAAGAAAAAATGAAATAAACAGAACAAAAATCTTCTCCGTTTCGATCACAGACCGTCTTCAGGACTCATGACATCAAATGAAAGACAACTAAATACGTAAAAGTACGTGCGCACACACACACACACACACACACACACACACCACACACACACCTACCTTTAAAAGCACGTATTCGTCCAGTAGTGTATGTTTTTATACGTCATTGCCTATACGTATGTCGTTGTCTTTCATTTGATGTCATCAGTGCTGAAGGCGGTCTGTCTATGACCGAAACGTCGAACATGTTTGTTCTTTTTTGTCCTCCCAGTTCTTAAAGAACAGGGAGTACTTTAGAATGGGAACGAAGAAATGCTGTCTGTGTGTCTGTCTGTCTGTCTGTCTGTGTGTGTGTCTGTGTGTCCGTGGTCAAAATGTGTTCCACTCGCTCCAGACAAAACTACTGGGTCGATCTTTCTGAACATTTGTAGGTATGTTCATTATGGGTCAAGGATGATGCCCGACGTTTTAGCTTACCGTTACAGCCGTTACTTACGGCTGTAACGGCCTGTAACTCTTTTTCTTCTTTATGGAATATCTGAGAAATACTTGGCCGATCTTTCTGAAAATTTTTTAGGTATGTTCTTTATGGGCCACGAATAATGCCCGATGTTTTAGTTTACCGTTACTAACGGCTGTAACGGGCCCGTGACGGTTTTTTCTTCTTTATGGAATATCTCAGAAAGTACTTGGCCGACCTTTATGAAAATTAGCAGGTATGTTCATTATGGGCACAGATGATGCCTGATGTTTTAGTTGGCCCCGTTATAGCCGTTACTAACGGTTGTAACGGCCTGTAACGGTTTTTCTTCTTTATGGAATATCTCAGAAAGTACTTGGCCAATTTATAAGCGGTTTGGATGATCTTGTGACAAATCGGATCCTCTGGCCATATGTAAGTGATGTAATGCTGAAAATGGATTGAACAACCGTTAAAAACCGTTGTTCTGCCGTTATTTCTTATATATAGGTGGATTTTAATGAAATTTGGTATATAGAAAGGTTATCACACACAAATGGCACTTCTATATAGTGTTCCAAAACTTGACCGTTAAAAAACCGTTATTCTTGACATATTGTCCAATTTGGATGAAATTTAATATGTACACAGGCTTTAGCCCAGTGAGGACTAAAATATTGGTTTCAAAAGTGCATATCGGTTATATAACCGTTAAACCGATATTTTGCCGTTATTTTTTATATATTGGTGGGTTTTAATGAAATTTTGTATATAGAAAGGTTATCACACACAAATGGCACTTCCATGCAGTGTTTCAAAATGTGACCGTTAAAAACCGTTATTCTTGACATATTGTCCGATTTGGATTAAATTTGGTATGTACACAGGCTTTAGCCCAGTGAGGTCTAAAATACCAGTTTCAAAGTGTACATCGGTTAAATAACCGTTTAAAACCGTTATTTTGCCTTTATTTCTTATCTCACAAAGCACTTGGCCGATTTATAAGCGGTTTGGAAAACTGGGAGTACGTTTATATGCTTCGCATCTTGTTTTAATTTATAGTTTCAAATCTTCTGAACATCCTCGAAGATAATTTGTATTGTTAGCGCAGATGAGACATCTGGAAGCATCCTTAGAAAGGAGACGGCTAAACGCAATACGAAAGGGTTCAATGAAACAGTTACAAGAGGTAAGTTCCGTAATGTTGGAAAGAAAGAGTTTGTGTGACACAAAGAAAACGAGCAGAAAAAGGAACAGTAATTGATGAGTTAGTGAGGTGAGAACATTTACATACACTGGGACGCCAACAAAAAAAAAAAACGAAACGGGAAGGGGTGAGGGAGACTTGATCTGCAGCGCCTGGCGTTTGTGAAATGTGGAACGGGGAATTTGCAAATACCTAGGTCAACCTATAGATCCAGTGTTGACAGACGGAAGATGCGTAGTTTTCTATATAAACCACAGCAGTGTTACCTGCCCAATGGACGAGAGAGAGAGAGAGAGAGAGAGAGAGAGAGAGAGAGAGAGAGGGGTGGGTGGGGCCGAGGGGTGTACTCCGAACACAAGTACAAAATTTGCACTCAGAGGAAATCATAATTACACTGGACATTGTGGATTTCTGTTGGAGCACAATGTGCGCGCATGCACGTTTGTATGTGTGTGTATGTGTGTGTGTGAGAGAGAGTGTGTGTGTGTATGTGATAATAGCAGTAGTAATATTGTCATACTATCTCTATTTCACACAGTTACGCGACAGTAAGCAAATGCCTGCAAGCGTTCATGCATGTGCATGGATGTGTGTCCGTCAGAACGTGCGTGTGTGTGTACAGCTCTGTGAACATGTACTCGCTTAGGTTCCCCTGTCCCGGCTGACCTTTGACCCTGGCGATTCTGCCCACAGTGTCAAGGACGGCCCAGTTCCTCTCCGTGTTTATGGCTGACCAGGAGGGCGCGGACTCCGAGTTCTGCTTGTCAACCCGCACCGACCACGCTAGCCGTCCCTCTTCCGGCACTTTGTCTCTCTTCACTTTGCCCGTCAGAAACCCCCTGGATTACAGCGCAGAGAGAGAGAGAGAGAGAGAGAGAGAGAGAGAGAGAGAGAGAGAGAGAGAGAGAGAGAGAGAGATAGAGATTGCATTGTCATTGCCAAAAGGTTCTGTGACAAGGGGTGAGGGGTAACGCAACAAAGATTATCAAATCATACACCAAAGTATATCAAATACAAGAAAAAAAAAGATATGTTTGTAGCTATCATCAATCATACTTACATGCCTGGGATGGACAACACTGTCTAAATATTTACAAACAAAACTTAATCATTTCTAAATGGCGCATCCGAACGTGCATATATACATTCACAGGGGAGGGGGAAGGAAACCAACCAACCAACACGAAGACGCATTGTTTAGAACAACCCAACCATCCGAGAACTGTACAAGAACTCACAATCTTCTCTTCCAAAATGTTTCACTCTGGCGTCTTTTTTTTTTTTAATCTAACTTTCGATGCTTCTGTGATACATCTTGGAGAAGATTGTGTATGCAACACATCTTCTGATGAGAGAGAGAGAGAGAGAGAGAGAGAGAGAGAGAGAGAGAGAGAGAGAGAGAGAGATTATATGCCCATAGAGAACAAAAGTAAAGATACTACACCAATGAACGACTGGAACAAAGCAGACTTAGTGCATTTCATTTGACACTGTTCCATTAGGAAGGAGTCGGAAGGAACATTAGGAGGTGGTAGACATGATAATGATGACGATGATACTGATGATGGTAAAGGAATGATAATGGTGGTAGTGGTGGTTGAGGATGTCGATGTCAGTGGTGGTGATGATGATGATGATGATAATGATAACAATGATGATAGTTATGATAACGATGGTAGACGTGGTTGCAAAAAGCAAGGGAAATCGGTAATCCCTTCAGGGTGGCGTGCCAAACCAGAACATTCAAATCGATCATCATGCGCCCTTGAGGAAAAGAAGAAGGAAGAGGAGGAGGAGGAGAGTAACAATGTGGAGAAAGTGGAAAGGGTCAAAAGGACGGGCAAGATGAAGAGGACGATGAGGATCAGGGGCATGAGGTACAGGACGACGATGAGGGCGACGAATAGGCAGAGGGAGAAGGTTTGTCTTTCATATCTCCAAGACAGAATACCCAAACCAGTTATAAAGCACAATTGGAAAAGCTGAAGAGGATCAGGAGGAGGACGAGGAGGAGGGAGAAGAGGAGGAGGAAAAGGAAGGGGGGGTGGGGGGGGGGGGGGATGAATGTGAGTGCTTACCCTTTGAGGGGGCTCCAGGGCAGAACACCCAGACCGTTCAGCTTGCACACCTGGAACGGCTCCAACTCGGACCCCCTGGACACCAGGCTGTACTGTTGCTGTAAACACACAACAATGAAGATACCGATTGTTAAAATGAACACATGAACGAATGGATGTTTGAATCAAAAGAAATGAAATAAATCACGGAGAGAGGAAAAAAAGAAGAAGAAGAAAAAAAAGAAACAGAAGAAAAACAGAAGAAGAAGTAGAAAGAAGAAGAAGAAGAAGTAACAGAAAAAGAAGAAAGAAGAAAAATAAGGAAAAATAAAAAGAGGAAGAATAAAAAGCACAGGAAACAGCAATGAAGCAATAACAGAAGAAGAGATTGTCATTGATTGGTCAGCTTCACGGGAAGTATCAAGGGCTTGACAGACGGTGGGGGAGGGGGGGGGGGGGGGGGGGGGGGGGGGGGCGGGAGCAATGAACTCTCTTGAATCGCTTCGAATCACGTGATAAAGATCCATGAAAGTGGACATTTTCACTTGTGATCAGCATGACTTTGGCTTTGCTTAACTGATTTCCAAGGTGACGTCAGTCTATGAGTTCGAGCGAGCTGGCTGCTTGATACGGGAGCAAAGAAAATCACTGATATGAGTCGGATCAATTTACCGAATCTAGGTCCCCACTCAGTCTTGCAGTAATTATGTCAGTCATAAGCTGAATAGAAGACTGAATCTATGCCAGATAACAAATAACTGAAACATTGTGGACGTGAACGTGTGTGATCACTCCATTTTGGAGAGGTCCGTATGGGAGCCATTTGGGATCCAAGCAGGTTGCGTTCAGGCTGAATGCAAAAAAAAAAAAAGAAAAGAAAAAAGAAAAGAAAAGAGACATTTCTTTCAGACCTGACCCTTCTGTTCTGTTGATGCTTTCTCACCTTCCTGGAAAAGTGAGGTGTTCTACACATTTCCTTCTGTCAACATCATAGCTCAGGTATTGAAAAAGACCCAGCAAGACCAGGCCACCAGGGTGCTCGTTGTGCTGGACTGGTCCACGCAGACCTGAATATGAGGGATTTGAGAGAGATAAATCCACTCCGCTATCTTATCTGTACAGATGTTAGGAGGTAGAGTCCCTTTTGCTAGCGAACTTGCAGGGATATGAGGGGGCTGTCTCCGTTCTGCTAGTTTACCTGCACGGATGTGAAAGGGTTGAATCGATTCTCTTGTTCTACCTGAATGAATGGGGGGGGGGGGGGGGGGGGGGGGGGGGGGGGGGGATCCGTTCTGTCATCTTACCTGCAGGAAGATAAAGGGGCTGAGTACATTCTACTAGTTAACCCTCAGGTATAAAAGGTGGATGAATCCATTCCGCTATCTTACCTGCAGTGATGTGAGGGAGTTGTATCCATTCTGCTATCTTACCTGCATGCAGGGAAATGAAGGGGCTGTATCCATTCTGCTATTTTACCTGCAGGGAAATGAAAGGGCTGTATCCATTCTGTTTGCTATCTTACCTGCAGGGAAATGAAGGGGCTGTATCCATTCTGCTATCTTACCTGCAGGGAAATGAAGGGGCTGTATCCATTCTGCTATCTTACCTGCAGGGAAATGAAGGGGCTGTATCCATTCTGCTATCTTACCTGCAGGGAAATGAAGGGGCTGTATCCATTCTGCTATTTTACCTGCAGGGAAATGAAGGGGCTGTATCCATTCTGTTTGCTATCTTACCTGCAGGGAAATGAAGGGGCTGTATCCATTCTGTTTTGCTATCTTACCTGCAGGGAAATGAAGGGGCTGTATCCATTCTGTTTGCTATCTTACCTGCAGGGAAATGAAGGGGCTGTATCCATTCTGCTATCTTACCTGCAGGCAAATGAAGGGGCTGTATCCATTCTGCTATCGTACCTGCAGGGGAATGAAGGGCTGTATCCATTCTGCTATTTTACCTGCAGGGAAATGAAGGGGCTGTATCCATTCTGTTTGCTATCTTACCTGCAGGGAAATGAAGGGCTGTATCCATTCTGTTGTCTTACCTGCAGGGAAATGAAGGGGCTGTATCCATTCTGCTATCTTACCTGCAGGGAAATGAAGGGGCTGTATCCATTCTGCTATCTTACCTGCAGGGAAATGAAGGGGCTGTATCCATTCTGCTATCTTACCTGCAGGGAAATGAAGGGGCTGTATCCATTCTGCTATCTTACCTGCAGGGAAATGAAGGGGCTGTATCCATTCTGTTCGCTCTCTTACCTGCAGGGAAAGGAAGGGGCTGTATCCATTCTGCTATCTTACCTACAGGGAAATGAAGGGGCTGTATCCATTCTGTTTGCTATCTTACCTGCAGGGAAATGAAGGGGCTGTATCCATTCTGCTATCTTACCTACAGGGAAATGAAGGGGCTGTATCCATTCTGTTATCTTACCTACAGGGAAATGAAGGGGTTGTATCCATTCTGTTTGCTATCTTACCTGCAGGGAAATGAAGGGGCTGTATCCATTCTGCTATCTTACCTACAGGGAAATGAAGGGGCTGTATCCCGGCTCCATTCTGTTTGCTATCTTACTGCAGGGAAATGAAGGGGCTGTATCCATTCTGCTATCTTACCTACAGGGAAATGAAGGGGTTGTATCCATTCTGTTTGCTATCTTACCTGCAGGGAAATGAAGGGGCTGTATCCATTCTGTTTGCTATCTTACCTACAGGGAAATGAAGGGGCTGTATCCATTCTGCTATCTTACCTACAGGGAAATGAAGGGGCTGTATCCATTCTGCTATCTTACCTACAGGGAAATGAAGGGGCTGTATCCATTCTGCTATCTTACCTACAGGGAAATGAAGGGGCTGTATCCATTCTGTTATCTTACCTGCAGGGAAATGAAGGGACTGTATCCATTCTGCTATCTTACCTGCAGGGAAATGAAGGGGCTGTATCCATTCTGCTATCTTACCTACAGGGAAATGAAGGGGCTGTATCCATTCTGCTATCTTACCTACAGGGAAATGAAGGGGCTGTATCCATTCTGTTATCTTACCTGCAGGGAAATGAAGGGACTGTATCCATTCTGCTATCTTACCTGCAGGGAAATGAAGGGACTGTATCCATTCTGCTATCTTACCTGCAGGGAAATGAAGGGGCTCTATCCATTCTGCTATCTTACCTGCAGGGAAATGAAGGGGCTGTATCCATTCTGTTTGCTGATGTCCACGATCTTCTGCAGCTGCCAGCCGTGACGTTGGAGGCGCCCAAGTAGCGCACCTTGCCACACCTCACCAAGTCGTTCAGCGTCATCAGGGTCTCCTCTATCGGCACCGCGTCATCCCAGATGTGGGTCTGACGTCATACGGACAGACAGCATTAAGAAGCAGGTGTGCTGGTCAATTAATCATTAAATTAAAAAAAAAAGTTCAAGACGACGCACCTATCCAAATTTGATCATGTTGTTTTGACCAAATTTTCTTTGTCTTACAATAAAACAGAAAGAGACGTGCACATGTACAATGTACACATACATACACACACACAGAGTGTTAAATACACTTCAATTCAAAATGCATGCAAATCTGTCTATCTGTATCTGTTTTTTACATGTATGTGTAATGTGTGTGTGTTCAACTGTTTAGTAGTGAGAGAAAACAAGTAAGTGCAGGGTAACTATTCCTCCATCATTACATTTATGATTTGGCAAGGATTTGAAGGGAAAAAAGGCTAATATAATGAAAAGTCTGGGAAATGTATTTTGAATATAAAATCCTTCGCTAGCAGCCTATGGGGACCATCGTAACCCATCCTGAAGACTGAACTATCCATACTCTCTGCTCCGAGGCCTTTCGTCCGCTGTATCGGATTACGTCAGGGAGGCAGGTTTTATTGTGTCTGTGCTCCCTTGGCATCATCAAATACAGATATTCCGTGGTATTCTCACCACCAATGGTTTCAAAAAGGTAATCTAACAGAACCCCAAAGCAGCCAGCACAGGAGTAAGTTGGTGGAAAACAACTAATATCACACGTAAACCGTATACGATATAGGAGTAAATCTTTAAGCCTATGCTTGAGCATCCATTTAAGGATGCAAGGGAGGTAAAAGAAAAGCGTCAACCATCGGAGTGGTCAGTTGAACTTCTTAAATAACCCAAGCATTGTCGGAAGGTAAGAATTGTGAGGGACAGCCTTTACTTGGATCTTCTAAGAGATGCAATCTCCTATTGATCGACCAAGAGATAATATGTTGTGAACAACTTAGTAGTGAGAGGAAACAAGTGTAGGTCCACCATTCATATTAATGATTTGGCAAAGATTTGAAGGGCGAAAAAAAAAGCAGTGATCGGGTGGTGGTGGGTGGGTGTATACACTGAGTGAGAGTGAGGAGTCAGAGTAGTATCTTTTGAAGGTAAAATCCTTCACTAGTAGTTTATGTGGACCATCGTAACCCATTTTGAAGACAGAGAGCTATTCACACTGCCTGCTCCCAGACCGTTCATCCACTGGATCGAACTCATCAGGAAAGCAAGGTTGCGTTGTCTGTGCTTTTTTGGCATCATCAAATAGAGATATACTACAATCTACAATTCCATGGTATTCTCACCACTAAGGGATTCAAAAAGGAAATCCGCAGCACCCCAAATCAGCCAGTGAAAGATAGAGAAGTAAAACGATAAGAAAATATGGTAAAGAAATAGTCGCTGAAAAAACCCCACCTAATACCATAATTGTGTAAACCGTGTAAGATATAGGGATAAATCTTTAAGCCTATGCTTGAGGATCCATATAAGGATGCAAGGGAGGTCATTAAGTATCAACAGTCAGAGTGGTCAGTTGAACTGGTATATAGCCAAAGCATTGTCAGCAGGTAAGGATTGTGCAAGATAGCCTTTACTTGGATCTTCTAAAAGATGCAATCTCCCATGATTGACCACACATTACCCTCCTCCCCACTCATCCCACCCACTTTTTTTTCACCCCCCCCCCCCCCCATTATACGAGGCCCACCCCATAAGTTCTCGGATGGGAAAAGATGGAAGTACACTGGCATTTCTTACCTAGTCCATCTTTTCAAAGTATCCTCCATCAGCGTGTATGCACTTTTCCATCCTTCTAAACCACGAATCCATCACCCCAGCCCACTCTGACTTAGGTATACCAGAAATCATGCCCTCGGCAAACGCTCGGGCATCTTCAGGGCTCTCAAAGGGCTGTCCTTTCAGTTGTTTTTTCAAACGAGGGAACAAAAAGAAGTCACAAGGGGCTGGGTCAGGAGAATACGGAGGATGAGTTACGAGATGCACGCTGTTCTCTTACAAGAAGTCTAAAGTTGCAGCTGCCGTGTGGGCGCTGGCGTTGTCGTGGTGGAGGAGTAGGTGGCGGATACCGGTCCGTGGTCGCCGTGCACTCCAAGCCTCGAACACTTTTGGCAGGCAGGTGTTGATGTACCATTCAGCGTTCACTGTCTTTCTTCCCAGAAGCGGTACAGTAGTCACATGGCCGGATCTTGCGAAGAAAACTGCAATCATTTGCTTTGTGCAGCTTCTTGAGCTCTTAAATTTCACAGGTGGGGTTTCCCCTGAAAACAGCCAAACTGACGACTGCTGCTTTGTTTCGGGGTCATACTGGTAAACATAGGTTTCGTCACCTGTGACGATATTGGAGACCCTATCTGATCTTCCTCCGTCAAATATTTGCAGCATAAACTGGCACCATTCAACCCTAGCCCTCATCTGCTCCCCAGTCAGCTGGTGGGGCACCCAACGGGCGCAACGCTTCCGTACAGAGAGATTGTGCCGAAGAATGCGGTCTAAGCTTCCTGATGAAAGGTTTAGAGTATCCTTGAGTTCATCTTCCGTTATTCGAGGATTTTCTGTAATCATGGCCATCACTGTGCTCACGTTCCCATCGGTAGTAACTGAAACTGGACGTCCACAACGGTCACGATCTTCCAACGACATTGTACCAAACTGAAATTCTTTGAACCACCTATGGACAATGATGGAGCCTTGTCGCCAAAACAGTTTGTCAAACTTAAAAAACTTTCTTTGAAAGACTTCCTTTGAAGATAGTCATAATAAATCATGGCACGAAAATCTCTCCAAGACAGGCTCTCTGCAACACTTTGAAAACCGTCCCCCTTGCCATCCATTTTGCTGTCTAGAACAAATTTGGCTCTGACGATTTTCATCATTTTTTTTTTACATCGCTTGTGATGATGATATAAAATTATGACGTCAGTGGTTTCTGCGCATCCGAGAACTTATGGGGTGGCCCTCGTACCTTATAACCCATTAATCTTCCATTCCCTTCCCTCCCTTATTTAACATTACCCACACACCTTCCACAACTACCCACACAGAACTACTACCGCCTCCTTCATCACCCAGCGAAATTATTTATCTATGTTATTCACTTATTTTTTTTAAATTACAGGTACTTTCATTTTATTCATCTACTTATTAATTATAATTACTACCACTATCATCATTACTGTCTCTGCTATATATTAAAACAATTTATTTTATCATATATATATATATATATATATATATATATTATATATTATAACTGCTGAACAATTAAATAGTGGGAGAAAACAAGTGCAGGTTAACAATTCTTCAGTCATTATAGTAATGACTTGGCAAAGATTTGAATAAAAAAAAAAAAAATTAAAAATGAAAAAATGGGGGGAATATATTATAAATATGAGAAAACCCTTCACTAGCTGCCTGAGGGAACCATTGTACTCCCCTTCGAAGGCACATCTATTTGTATTTCCTGCTCCTAGGCCTTTCGTCCGCTGGATCGGACTCATCAGGGAGACACGGCTGATTGTGTTTGTGCTCTTGGTGTCAAATAGAGACACACCAAAGTCCATAATTCTGTGGTGTTCTCATCACCAAGGGTTCAAAAAAGAATCCAACAGCACCCCCAAAGCAGCCAGCGAAGGGTAGAAAATGGAACAAAAGGAAAGTGTGGAGAGGAAAAAAGTGCTTAAAAACTAAAAGCATTATGCAAACAGTATAAAATGTAGGGGACAATCTTTGAGCCTATGCTTGAGGATCCATTCAAGGATGCAAGGGAGATCAAAAGATATGGAACAGTGTGAGTGGTCAGCTCTGCTGTTCAATAACCCAAGCATTGCGAGTGGCTAAGAATTGTACAGAACAACCTTTACTTGGATCTCCTAAGAGATGCAATCTCCCACTGATTGACCAAACATTATACTGCTGAACAATTAAATAGTGGGAGAAAACAAGTGCAGGTTAACAATTCTTCAGTCATTATAGTAATGACTTGGCAAAGATTTGAATAAAAAAAAAAATTAAAAATGAAAAAATGGGGGGAATATATTATAAATATAGAAAACCCTTCACTAGCTGCCTGAGGGAACCATTGTACTCCCCTTCGAAGGCACATCTATTTGTATTGCCTGCTCCTAGGCCTTTCGTCCGCTGGATCGGACTCATCAGGGAGACACGGCTGATTGTGTCTGTGCTCTTGGTGTCAAATAGAGACACACCAAAGTCCATAATTCTGTGGTGTTCTCATCACCAAGGGTTCAAAAAAGAATCCAACAGCACCCCCAAAGCAGCCAGCGAAGGGTAGTAAAATGGAACAAAAGGAAAGTGTGGAGAGGAAAAAAGTGCTTAAAAACTAAAAGCATTATGCAAACTGTATAAAATGTAGGGACAATCTTTGAGCCTATGCTTGAGGATCCATTCAAGGATGCAAGGGAGATCAAAAGATATGGAACAGTGTGAGTGGTCAGCTCTGCTGTTCAATAACCCAAGCATTGCGAGTGGCTAAGAATTGTACAGAACAACCTTTACTTGGATCTCCTAAGAGATGCAATCTCCCACTGATTGACCAAACATTATACTGCTGAACAATTAAATAGTGGGAGAAAACAAGTGCAGGTTAACAATTCTTCAGTCATTATAGTAATGACTTGGCAAAGATTTGAATAAAAAAAAAAAAAAATTAAAAATGAAAAAATGGGGGGAATATATTATAAATATGAGAAACCCTTCACTAGCTGCCTGAGGGAACCATTGTACTCCCCTTCGAAGGCACATCTATTTGTATTGCCTGCTCCTAGGCCTTTCGTCCGCTGGATCGGACTCATCAGGGAGACACGGCTGATTGTGTCTGTGCTCTTGGTGTCAAATAGAGACACACCAAAGTCCATAATTCTGTGGTGTTCTCATCACCAAGGGTTCAAAAAAGAATCCAACAGCACCCCCAAAGCAGCCAGCGAAGGGTAGTAAAATGGAACAAAAGGAAAGTGTGGAGAGGAAAAAAGTGCTTAAAAACTAAAAGCATTATGCAAACAGTATAAAATGTAGGGGACAATCTTTGAGCCTATGCTTGAGGATCCATTCAAGGATGCAAGGGAGATCAAAAGATATGGAACAGTGTGAGTGGTCAGCTCTGCTGTTCAATAACCCAAGCATTGCGAGTGGCTAAGAATTGTACAGAACAACCTTTACTTGGATCCCTAAGAGATGCAATCTCCCACTGATTGACCAAACATTATACTGCTGAACAATTAAATAGTGGGAGAAAACAAGTGCAGGTTAACAATTCTTCAGTCATTATAGTAATGACTTGGCAAAGATTTGAATAAAAAAAAAAAAATTAAAAATGAAAAAATGGGGGGAATATATTAAATATGAGAAACCCTTCACTAGCTGCCTGAGGGAACCATTGTACTCCCCTTCGAAGGCACATCTATTTGTATTGCCTGCTCCTAGGCCTTTCGTCCGCTGGATCGGACTCATCAGGGAGACACGGCTGATTGTGTCTGTGCTTGGTGTCAAATAGAGACACACCAAAGTCCATAATTCTGTGGTGTTCTCATCACCAAGGGTTCAAAAAGAATCCAACAGCACCCCCAAAGCAGCCAGCGAAGGGTAGTAAAATGGAACAAAAGGAAAGTGTGGAGAGGAAAAAAAGTGCTTAAAAACTAAAGCATTATGCAAACAGTATAAAAATGTAGGGGACAATCTTTGAGCCTATGCTTGAGGATCCATTCAAGGATGCAAGGGAGATCAAAAGATATGGAACAGTGTGAGTGGTCAGCTCTGCTGTTCAATAAACCCAAGCATTGCGAGTGGCTAAGAATTGTACAGAACAACCTTTACTTGGATCTCCTAAGAGATGCAATCTCCCACTGATTGACCAAACATTATATGCTGAACAATTAAATAGTGGGAGAAACAAGTGCAGGTTAACAATTCTTCAGTCATTATAGTAATGACTTGGCAAAGATTTGAATAAAAAAAAAAAATTAAAATGAAAAAATGGGGGAATATATTATAAATATGAGAAACCCTTCACTAGCTGCCTGAGGGAACCATTGTACTCCCCTTCGAAGGCACATCTATTTGTATTGCCTGCTCCTAGGCCTTTCGTCCGCTGGATCGGACTCATCAGGAGACACGGCTGATTGTGTCTGTGCTCTTGGTGTCAAATAGAGACACACCAAAGTCCATAATTCTGTGGTGTTCTCATCACCAAGGGTTCAAAAAAGATCCAACAGCACCCCAAAGCAGCCAGCGAAGGGTAGTAAAATGGAACAAAAGGAAAGTGTGGAGAGCAAAAAGTGCTTAAAAACTAAAAGCATTATGCAAACAGTATAAAATGTAGGGGACATATATAATTATAAACAAAGCTTGTTCTTATGTCTTAGATTGAAGAAATAGGGGGTGATACGCATTCATATCTGCAGTGGTAAATGATTCTGCCTAACTAACAGTATGTGCTTGTGTGGGTGAATGGGGAAAATTAAAATAAATGCTCCTCAAAATGAGCCTTCAGCAAGCTTATATTCTCCAATAGGGAAACATCCTCCAATAGGAAGGGAAACCCACTACATATAACTCCTGGTCATATACCGGTATTTCGAAACCTGGTTGTTTCTCTTCAGTGACCGCGGAAAGTGGTAATTTGACTCCTCTGCCTTTTCAGTTTTAAGAAGAATGCAACCCCAGAAAAGGCTGGTGTGCAATACCGTAGTATGTTTGTTGAGTTTTCAAAAAACCAACCAAAGGTGCCATCTAAAAAAAAAAAAAGAAAAAAAGAAAATCATGAAAGAGCAAAACAAGCTACATTTTCTTGTGAAAAGTAGAAAATATAAAAAGATATCCTCTTAAAGGCACAAGTGCTGAGGGCCAGTTCTTGGAATGAATCCGCAAGGGACTAAAATACAACAAACTAATAAATTCCAAGGATAAGTACTGAGCACCGTTCCAGCAACTTACAGAGCAGCTTGGTGTTGCAATGACTGCAAGAAAATTGAATTATAAACAAAGCTTACTCTTATGTCTTAGATTGAAGAAATAGGGGAGATACGCATTCATATCTGCAGTGGTAGATGATTCTGCCTAACTAACAGTATGTGCTTGTGTGGGTGAATGGGGAAAAATAAATGCTTCTCAAAATGAGCCTTCAGCAAGCTTATAGCTTATATTCTCCAAGGGGGAGACATCCTCCAATAGGGAGGGAAACTGTGTGTGTGTGTGTGTGTGTGTGTGTGTGTGTGTGTGGGGTGTGTGTGTTTTATAAAATCCACCTTAACCACAAATATTTCATACCACCCCACTAAACCAGCTGCACAACACAACCCATCGTTTCATCTCCCCCCCTCCTCCCACGCCCCCCACCCCCCTCTTTTTCCTCTCCCATAATCCCCTCTGTCGTTTCAGTCTGGCAGCCATTCTTTCTACCACATGGACAGATAAGTCACTCTTCGTTCTTTGTTTGTACTGTCCTAAATGTTAAATGTGATCTGGGTTTTTTTTTGCCTGAAGAAGACCCAAGAGGTCGAAATCCCTCGTGTCTTGTCCTGTGCTTTGTTTGTCAATGTCTTTGGCGGTAACTAACCCCCTCTCTTTCTAAATCAAGCAATAATATGTTGAACAACTTAGTAGTGGGGGAAAACACGTGAAGGCTAACTATTCCTCCATCATTACATTAATGATTTGCCAAAGATCTGAAGGGAAAAAAGTGAGTGGGAGGGAGGGTGAGGGGTGTGTGTGTGAGGGGAACAAAGAGAATGAGAATGCAAGTCAGGGAAATGAATTTTGAATATACAATCCTTCACTAGAAGCCTATGGGGACCCTTGTAACTCATCTTGAAGACAGAACTATTCATACTACCTGCTCCGAGCCTTTTGTCCGCTGGATCAGATCGTCATGGGGGGTACGGCTGATTGTGTCTGTGCTCCCTTGTGTGTGTGTGTGTGTGTGTGTGTGTGTGTGTGTGTGTGTGTGTGTGTGTGTGTGGTGTGTGTTGTGTTTGTGTGTATGTGTGCGTGCGTGCGTGCATGCGTGCGTGTGTATATGTGTGTGTATGTGTGTGTGTGTGTGTGGTGTGTGTTGTGTGTGTGTGTGTGTGTGTGTTGTGTGTGTGTGTGTGTATGTGTGTGTGTGTGTGTACAGAGAGAAAGAGAGAACCAATACATACAACATACTTACAATCACAGATTTATGCATACATAGATACAAGCCATATGAATAAATACATGAGCAGACAGATAGTCAGGCAGGAACACAACGAGACAGAGACAGAGAGACAGACAGACAGACAGACAGAGCAAGCACACCAAGATCCTGAATCAAAACACTTTTTCATGCATACAACAAAACTAATAGACTCACATGCTTTGTCTGAAGAGTGCAAGTGAATTACTGAAATACAGCGTGCTGTCATGATATAGATAAGGGGACTTCAGAGTCTTTGGTTTTCTCATTTAAGCTGACCTCGTTCGTGACGAAAATTTTGATAAGCTAGTAACACTGGGGTCAAAGCTAAAGACAGCGAGAAATGGCAGAAAGAGCAGGGGATAACACCGGAGGAAGGGATGGAGTGTGTATGTGTGTGTGTGTGTGTGTGTGTGTGTGTGTGTGTGTGTGTGTGTGTGTGTGTGTGTGTGAGTGTGTGTGTGTGTATGTGTGTGAGTGTGTGTGTGTGAGTGTGTGTGTGTGTGTGTGTGTGTGTGTGTGCGTGTGTGTGTGTGTGTGTGTGTGGTCAAGTAGGTTCTCTTTGTGTTCAAACAAACTTGTCAGAAATTCAACTATCTGAATGCTGTTTGATATTATCTGAGGTGGGATTGAATGCAGAACATATCTGTTCGGCCTAACGCGCTGTTGTGTTATCCTACCTGGATTTAATTTTGATTTTTTTGTAGTTATGAAACACACTGTTCGCTTCTCCTGAAAATGGTGTGTGGAAAGTCATTGTGTATTGATTATTGTTCTTGCCTTGGCGTTCCAAATTCTCTCCCTTCAAGTCACACGCTGTTAAAATATTTTTCAAATAGCAACAGCTGCTTTAAACAGCCTGTAATGTAAAGAGAATTATGAAAAAAAAAAAAATAAAATAAAATAAAAACGTCACGGAAAACAAAAATATGAATATGTTGATCAACAAAACACAAAATATGCCAAGTCAAGCCAACACACAAAACTATAGTGTACACCATTGCCACACATTCGATGAAAAACAAACAACAACAACAACAAAACAACAACAACAATATATATATATATATATATATATATATCACATGACGAATGACGTCATCCTACATGCAGCAAGTCGATGTAGTCAGTCTTCAGTCTCTTCAGACTGTCCTCCACGCTCTGAATGATGTGTCGACGACCCAGTCCACAAGCGTTGGGATTGCTTTCGTCCATCTGGGAACGGACTTTGGTGGCGATGACAAACCGGTCCCTCTCCTGACTGCTCACAGAGAGAACAGCAGGAAACAGGTGAGGAAGGCGACAAAACAATGGGCAGGTATGTCAGTGTATACTAGAGGACGTGGGCACGCACACGTGAAAAGGAACACACATACGCACGCGCGCGTGCGCTCACACACACACACACACACACACACACACACACGCGCGCGCGCGCGCACGCCCACACACATACAGAGATGCACATGTTCAACACAAGTCACATACACGTGTACCACACACACACACACACACACACACACACACACACACACACACACATGCTCTGTCTCTCTCACTCTCTGTCTGTCACATACTTCAAATCACTGAATAATCTGGCTCCCTCCTACCTCTCTGACCTCCTCCATCTCTATGTTCCGTCTGGCAACTTACGCTCATCCACCGATTCTCCTCTGCTTCGGCTTCCCTCCGCTCGCCTGAAAACTTCAGGCCAACGATCTTTCTCTTACCAGGCACCTGCTCTGTGGAATGGTCTCCCTTCTTCTCTGCGCAACACGGACTTTTTAGAGACTTTTAAAACCTCCCTAAAGACACATCTTTCCCCTCGGACTGATTAATGATATCCACTTATCACTGTGCGTGTTTGCTGATGTTGAACGCGCTCGTGTTTCTGTCTGCGTGTGTGAGTTTTTCGGCAGGTGTTGTGTGTGTGTGTGTGTGTGTGTGTGTGTGTGTGTTGTGTGTGTGTGTGTGTGTGTGTGTGTGTGTGTGTGTGTGTGTGTGTGTGTGTGTGTGTGTGTGTGTGTGTGTGTGTGTGTGTGTGTGTGTGTGTGTGTGTGTGTGTGTGTGTTGTGTGTGTGTGTGTGTGTGTGTGTGTGTGTGTGTGTGTGTGTGTGGTGTGTGCGCTCGCATGCGTGTGTGTGTGTGCGCGCTTTGAATTAGAATTACAATTTTATCATGTTTTTCTGTAATATGCGTTTTGGGCTCTCGCGAGGTAGAGCGCTCTATAAATATCCTTTTACATTACATTACATACACACACGCACACACATACACACACACACACACACTCACACACACACACACACACACACACACACACACACACACACACACACACACACACACGTGCGCGCGCACGCACGCACACACGGAGACAAATACTCACACACACACACACACACACACACACACACACACACACACACCCGGCCAGCCAAGAGCCAACAATTTTCTCCGAATTACCAAGTCCACACACACACACACACACACACACACACACACACACACACACACACACACACACACATTCTGCTCACCCGGCCAGCCAAGAGCCAACAATTTTCTCCGAATTACCAAGTCCATAGATGTTGGCTGTGTCGATGAAGTTCCCTCCCCATTCCACGAATCGGTTGATCATCTGATGAGATGCTCCTTCCTCAAGCTGCCCCGGGAACCCATACTACAAGATCCACAGATGGCAAATGACAGACTGGTACATCTTGGTAAGCAAGCCAGCAAGAGAGAAAGGAGACAAGCGTCGACTCCTTTTGAATTCATATAATTAATCAAATGCTCTGTCGGTTTTCTCGAGAACAAAAAGTCATTGCTACAGCCAATTACGCTCTTTCAGACCTCATCTTGTGTATGGTAATATATACTTTCAGTATGAAATCCTAGACTGAAAAGAGAACCAATTGCTGTAGAGAATGTTCAAAGACGAGCTTCCAAACTGGTTGAGGACATCCATGAATACGCGTCAGTAGGCCGGTGAAAAGGTTGAAATTCTTGCTTTTAACTCTTTTTTGGGGGTAAAAGGTTAGAAGGGTTAGAGTTGATGAACCCAGACATAAAAGGTATCTAGTTATGTTGACGATGTTGAACAACAACAAAAAACAAACAAACAAACAAACCTAACTTAAAAAAAAAAAACTCCCACTTAATCAACCTAACCAGAAAAAAAGTTAACAAAATACAACTATACCATAAGACAAAATATACAACATACTTTGAGTCACAGTATAACGCTTCTATGGACGTCATTAACTGACAACAGACCGTGCCCCTGATACAAACAGCAACATCTTCTATTGATAACCTCGATATCTGTACAGGTATGACTTTGACAGGGTCATCAAAAAGCACTGAGACTGCATCAATCAACCAGGAAACACACACACGCACGCACGCACGCACGCACGCACGCACGCACGCACGCATGCACGCGCGCGCGCGCACACACACACACACACACACACACACACACACACACACACACACACACCAATGAAGGAACATACCAAAAAAAAAAACCCCACAAAAAACGAAAAGACTGTAATGACTTACATTATCGCCCTCAACGTGAACATGGAGATTAAGTCTAGGTGAATTTAGGAAGAAAATATCCGAAACGTCGAGCACAACATTTGACAGGAAGACTGACTCCCGAAAAGACACATTCTGGGTGACATCTTGTAAACTATGGCTCTCCTACTTGTCGAAACACCTTCCTGAGTTATACTTACGTTAGTCTCACCAAACGTCAGCGCGCCCAGGCAAATATTAGACACGCGAAGTCCCGAATTGCCTACGTACGTGTACTGGCATTTGTGGTCGTCTGCAATGCTTGCCATGTTGTGATCGCTCTCCGACGACTGATTCCACAATGGAAAAGATATGTCCCACTACTGATCCTTTGAAGAAGCCACGGCATGCAGAGTCATTTGTGTGTATAATCGACCAGAGCTGTGCCAAATCCATCGCACATCCCAAGGTCAAGGTCACAGCAGGCCTAGTCAGATATTAGGGTCACATCCTCAGTCCACGTGAATGGTGTAGTTGTAACTTAGTTCCCTACGAAAAAACGAAACAAAACAAAATAAGACAAAACAAATCACGCCCACCAATAGTAGAACGTCTTCAAATCAAAAAGATTAGAGGAGATGATTACAAAAATGTGTTCTATTGTGGACGATTGCCTGTTCGTTTGTTCGTATGTTTGTTTTCGTGTTTGTGTTTGTTTCAATGAATGAATGCATGCGTGTCTAAATCATAGCATTGTGAATACATGGTATTGGTTAAATTGAGAAAACTTACTTAGACTGCGGGTGAGTGTCATGTCTTATAAAGGCTAGTTTACAATGGTGTTCAAATGATCATTAGAAGTAAGTTGGGGACTGGCTCAAACCTAGGCCTCATGGCTGCTGTGCATTCCAACTTTGAAAGCTCTGGTTAAAATTTTGAAAAGAGACGGTGTTAGTTCCGCTAGACGATACAGACAAACAGATTACATTGCAAAACACAATGTGTTTCGACCTCTTGGGTCTTCTTCAGGCAAAAACAGACTACATTCAGGACCATGAAAACGAAGAACGAGCAACCACTTATCTTCACATGTTCGGCGCAAAATGGGTATTGGAAACTTTCAAAGCTCTGGTTTAAAAAATTGCATGGCGTATTCTTATTAATCAATTCGTCATTAAAGTTAAGGAAAAAGGGTTTATTTCTAGAATTTGTAAATGTGTAAGGGAGATTTCAAATGTGTTAGTAGATGTACCATTTTGAGTTCAGGTGATGGTGAGCTTTGGAGGTTAACAAGTGGAAGGAATTGACCTCTGCGAGTCTAATGTTGCCCCACACGGTGGACTGGACAACAAACAACACAAAATGAAATGAAATACCGAGTTTAATGCCAAAACAATGAATTAAATGGCACGTTTAATGCCAAAACAAACTTTACTGTTGTTAGTATTGAAAAGGAAAAAAACATAGACATAACACACTTGATTCCTAGTCATATCATGATGATGGAAATAATGACCCAAAGGTTACATATTCTAAATCATTCAATGCTTATAGATCTCAATGAGATCACCTCTTATACGCCGTTTCTTTGATAAGTGTAAATTTAACAACCTTGGTCTGTTTTGATAGTTCATAGTTTTATCTGTTGTGACCTTTTTGGTTGCTTGTCTGGAACTTGTTCAATACTTTGTGGCTGGCTTTAAAGATTTGTCTACAAAATTACATTTCCATTTGTATATGCAGGTGAACTGTTGACTTACATGGCAAGCAAGACATTTTGTTACCTAAATGAATTGATATTTAGGTTTTTCACGGCGTCTAATTTGCTTTGTTAATTGTCTTTTGTTCATCAAAAGTCGGTAGATTTTTAAACGCGATACCGAAATATTATTCTGTCTTGCATGATGTGACTTTTAAAATAATATTCTTTTGCAGTTTCATTGTACACTGAATTTCAGGATTGTACAACTTTGCCTTTAAATATGAATTCAGTCATCTGACCACTTTTTATAGATTATTAAAGCCATACTAGATGGCGGTATGTTGTGACATTAAATCATACATCCTTTTGTCATAGGTAAACATTTTGTATGTGTTTTTGACAAATTACTTATGATAATAATAAACAAAACTAGTCTAAGAATGCTGCCCTGAGGAGCTCCACTTAGTACACTATTTTTAGTTGAACAAACTGGGCCCATTCGAATTCTTAGTTTTCTTCTGGTTAAAATATTTTTGTCCACTTTGAAATGTTAAATTCTGTAAGCATTCATTTTCAGAAGTAATCTTTCACGTGACTGTAAGTCAAAAGCTTTCCAAAGCTCTAAGTATGTCACATCAAGTGCAGGTCCATCACCCAAGATACTTGCAAAATCAGTCATAACCTCTAGTGACTGATTCATGGAAGACCTTTTTCTTTTGAAACAATGTTGAGGTTTTATATAAACACCATCATCTTTCGTGATCGCTGAGCTGCTGAACCAAACTGAAATATACCCCTCCCCCTCCCCCTAAAACAAAAAATGCTGTAGATGACTATAAAAGCACCTAGACTAATAAAGGAGACATATAAAGCACACAAAAGACTTTCAAAAACTAGGAAAGGATACAAGTACCTTTGCTTCCTTGAAAAAAAGGGGTCAAATCAGGTCTTAAAAGAGAGGTGTCTTAAGATGGAGGATGATATTGCAATATAAATATTCATAAACAACCATCCAAAGACAGCCTCACAGCAAATGATACCACCAAGAAAGGCGCTTATTAGAAAATCCAGGACACATACAGGATAATATCTCAAAATTACAACACAAGAGTACTTTTTCATTTGGGTCGCAAAACACTCCTGAACCATTTAATTGATGTCCTTGTCTCTTAAAAAAAAAAAGAGGACAACTTCCCTGTTCGCATTCACTCAGCTCTCTAATCTGGATCAATCCAGTTCTTTATTGTTAATGAATCTTGTCACTTTAAAAGTTTGAGTCTCTGTCGTTTCTGGATCAATCTAGTTCTTTATTGTTAATGAATCTTGTCACTTTAAAAGTTTGAGTCTCTTGTCGTTTCTGGACCAATCCAGTTTTTTATTGTTAATGAATCTTGTCACTTTAAAAGTTTGGGACTCTGTCGTTTCTACCTATGCTTTTTTTGTTTTGCAGCATTTTCAGTCATCCACTGGCTGATATTTTGTGCCAGTATTGTATTAACTAACGCTGGTCAATCGTAAGTCGATCGGGTCTGAGAGGAATTGTAATTCAGATTCAATTGATAACATGAAGTGGTTTGGTCACTATATTGAGTGAGGAGTAGGGAAGGTCAGACTAGGGGAGTTCCATTGTAGAATTTTTGTGATGTTTTGTGGGACGTGCCTGAATTGACATTGTGGTAAATCAAGACACATTGACAGACAGATGAAAGAAAATAATCCTCAAAGTGACAAGCGTGCAACAAGTCTTCTTTATTTTGGTGATGTAGTGTAGTTTGTTGTCTGTGTTCACATATGTGATTGTGTGCACGCACATGTCTTCCCGTGTGTTTGGGTAATTGAGTGTATGTGTTTACACTGTATATGTGTGTGTGGAAGAGAGAGAGAGAGAGAGAGAGAGAGAGAGAGAGAAGAGAGAGAGAGAGAGAGAGAGAGAGAGAGAGAGAGAGAGAGAGAGAGAGAGAGAACAAAACAAATTCTGTGTGTGTGTGTGTGTGTGTGTGTGTGTGTGTGTGTGTGTGGTGTGCAAAAATAATTTTTGATCTAACGATTTTATTGTAATATTTAACTTCATCTAGAATCTGAAGAGATCAACACAGTTTACTGACAGAACAACAACAACAACAACAACACACACACACACACTCTCTCTCTCTCTCTCTCTCGTATACACCAGCACGCATACAGACACGTAAACAGACAGACACACACACGCACGTACGCACGCACGTACGCACGCACGCACGCACACGCACGCACCACACACACACACACACACACACACACACACACACCACACACACACACACACACACACACACACAGCAGTCACGATTAGTGGAAAGACGTTAAATGAATGACACACACACACACACAGCAACTAAGATGAAAATGATACAAACATTGTCAGGGAAAAGTGCACGCGATTAACTCAAGAATCATTACACCAGAAAAGACAATGCAGTTGTTTGGGGTTTTATTTTCAGGAGAAATGTCAAAACAACAACGACAACGACAGCAACAACAACAAGAACAGCAACAACAACAACAACAACAACGACAACAACAACAACCACCAACCAAACAAAACACATAGATGTTTTCTGTCGAGATACTTTTAACAACCATAGAAACGTTGTATCATAGTACAAAATTAAAACAACCCGTCCTCAGAAAGACATCAAGCATTCAGATGATCAGGGTTAATACCAATTAGTCAAAACAAAATTCCATACTTTTTCCATACCTTTTAAAGACCTCGGCAATATTTTTCTAGGACCAAAATCCAGGACTAACCCCCCCCCCCCATCTCACCTCCCACTCACCCGGCACACCCTCAACCTTCATATTATATATCCATGCTTCACACACACACACACACACATACATTATATATACACACACCACACTCACATGCGCACAAATGCAAGTGAACACAACAGAATGAACAATTCACTTACCAGCACTTGAATCACACTATCATTCACAATCACAGTTCCTTTACCATAGATGTAATTTAAAATTTACACAATTCCACTCACACCTGAAAATGTATCTTGATCCCAGTTTTACTTTTTGATTTCTTCCACTTTCTCATTGATCAGACTTAAAGGAAATTTTTATTCTAAAATTACGTTTAATCTAACATACTTACCGGGCTCACTAATGCAATAAGCGGCAGCAATTTGCTATCCCTCCTCGTATACAATAAAGTCCGTACGGACAACAAACCCCTGAAAGGGCCTCGTGCCTTGCGCATGCTCAGAATCATCCCTCTTTTCGAGGTAATATTAAACCCGGACTGAGAACCCTGGAGAACCAGAAGGCGGGGGGTTGGGAGGGTCTCTGCGTGAGCCACGGAAGTATGTTAGATTAAACGTAATTTTAGAATAAAAATTTCCTTTGATTACACATACTATACCGTGGCTCACTAATGCAGAGTCGCACTACCTGGAAGGAGGGCTCACTGGTTACCGCCTGGAGAGCGAGAAGAGCCGGAGCGTGTGCGGAGATGGAGTGTTGCGCCACCACAGCTGATGCGATGCCCCTAGACCCATCATCACGCAGATGAGAAACGTCGCGCAGGTAGAATTGGATGAAGGTGCCAGGGGACCGCCAATATGCGGCATCTAAACACACTCTGGATGCTGGCATTATGAGCTACTGCCAGCGAAGACGCCCATGCCCTAATCTCATGAGGTCTAGGTGAGAAAACAGCCAAATCCCTTCAGGTCTCGCGTACGCAGCTTTAATGACTTCTCTCAGCCATCGAGAGATTGAAGGCGCCTGATGTCCTCCTTATAACCTTCGTTGTAAGAGAGAAACAGGTGGCGCTGCTTGGAACGAGAAGATTTCGTGCGTTTCCTATACTCCCGCAAAGCGCGAACCGGACAGAGAGTGCGGTCTTCGTCGTCCGGGGCGAGAATAGAAGTGAGAGGAAGAAATGGAGATGGTCGGGGAAGAAGAACCTGGCAACTGGTTTTTCGCTAAAAACTCTGGGAGGAGGCGAAGAGATATCGAGCCATCCGTTAGGAAGCGACGTCCCTAGGCAGGCCACTAAGGGCGTGGACCTCACTGCAGCGCCTCCCTGAGGCCAGGGAAACGAGAAAGACTGTTTGAAGGAAAGGAATTTCAGAGAACACTCCCGGATGGGCTCGTAAGGGGAAAGCTGAGGAGGAGAGGACTAAGAAAAGATCCCACGCCGGGACACGGCGGGGGCATCGGCCTCCTGTAGGGCCGCTCCTCTGACCAGATCCCGCAGAAGAGGGTCGTCCCCGAAGGAAGGGGCCCCCTAACTGGCGGATAGTGGTGGAAATAGCCGCCCTGGTGAACCTTAACAGAGGAGGCTGAAAGATTTCTCTCCGATGACAGAAAGGCTAGGTAGTTCGCCAATTGGCATTGAGAAGGAGAATGAGGTGATACTGCGTGGCTGAGCACCAAGATAGCCAGCCATTCCAGTGGACACTATAGACACTTTGGGTGCCTGACCTGTGGGCATGTTCCACAAGGCCGATTACCGCTGGGGAGGCGCCTCGTGCAGACAGCGCGTCCCGCACAGTAGCCAGGCGTGAGATGCAGCACGTTTGGATTGCCGTGTGGAATGCCTGACCGCGGCTGGAGCAGGGACCTTGCCTTTAAGGCGAGCGTATCGGGGGCACGTGCGACAGGTGAACAGTTCCGGAAACCACGCTTGGGCCGGCCAGCGTGAGCCACCAGAATAAGTGTGGCTGCATCTTCCCTTGCCTTGCGGAGAACTTTTCCCAGAATGGGAACGGGGGAAAGGCATAGCCCGTCAGGCCGGACCAAGGGATGGACAGGGCGTCCACAGCCCACGCTGCCGGATCCGGAACTGGGAGACATACAGCTGGAGACGGTGGTTGAACTGGGTGGCGAACAGGTCCACCTGTGGTTTGAACCATACAGTCCAGAGAGGTTCTAGGATCGAGTGGACGAGAGTCCATTCTGAGGGAAGAACCATGTGCGACCTGCTGAGGGAGTCCGCGAGAATGTTGATCTTCCCAGAACATGCTTGGCCGAGATCCGGATTGATTGTGTCTCGCACCAAAGAAGAAGCTGTTCCGACCTCAGGGACAGGGAGTGAGAACGCGCCCCCCCCCTGCTTGTTGATATAACACGCCACCGTCGTGTTGTCGGTGTTGAGGAGAATGTGTTTTCCT
Source organism: Conus ventricosus (assembly GCA_018398815.1). NCBI lineage: Eukaryota > Metazoa > Mollusca > Gastropoda > Neogastropoda > Conidae > Conus > Conus ventricosus. Next base: position 54,216,422 of record CM031618.1, on the reverse strand, counting down.
TTCAGGAAGGGAAGAAACTCCTTGAGGGCTTGGAACACGGCTTCTAGCTCCAGCCGATTGATATGCCAGGACCCCATCTCCGGGACCATTGCCGGAGGCCGTCAGAGAGCTGACGTGGGCACCCCACCCGGACTGGGACGCGTCCGTGAACAGGTCCTCCTGTGGAGGAGGGGGAGAGATGGGGACTCCCTGAGCTAGCCAGGACTGGGGAGTGCCATTGTACCACCGATGACTGGAACCACTGCCCGAGAGGGATCGAAGGTCCCACGACTGCAGTGCCTGAGACCAACGCTTGCGAAAGAGGCGTTGAAAACGCGTTTTGTGCAGACGACCGAGGGGCACTAAGCGGGCCAAGGACTCCATCAGACCCAGAAGAGAGGCCAGCTTTCTGGCTGGCGCCTGATCCAAGGAAAGGATGGTGGGCCAAGAGGTGCTGGAGGCGAACCAGGCGCTGGCGGGTTGGAGAGACCAGCCAGTCGGTGGTGTGGAAGGACATGCCCAGAACTGAAACTGCTGCGACGGGGTGAGATCGGACTTCTCCTCGTTGCGAACGAATCCCATTGCTGACAGAGCTTAAAACCTGTAGGGCTTGCTGGGAGCACAGAGTGCTGGATGAGGCAAGGAGAAGCCAATCGTCTAGATAGCCTTCAAACGAATTCCTTTCTCCCGAACGTGCAAGCAAAGTTCCCGAGCCACCTTCGTGAAAACCCAGGGGCCGGGCTAGTCCAAAGGGAAGAGCCCTGAACTGAAAAACACGGCCTCTCCACGCGAAGCGGAGGTACTTCCCGTCCCTTGGGTGGATCAAGAGATGGAAGTACGCAATCCTTCAAGTCGATGAATACCGCCCAGTCGCCGGGATGCATGGCATCGCGGACTGACATGGGGGTTTCCATCCGAAAACGGAGACGATAAGAAAACCTGTTCAAGGGCGAAAGATCTAGAACCGGTCTCCATCCTCCAGAAGCTTTGGGGACCACAAAAATGCGGCCATAAAATCCCGGAGAGGAATGGAAGAGAACTTCCTCTGTGGCTCCCTTGGCTAACAGCGAAAGGACCTCCTGGTCTAAGGCCTGAGAGGCAGCCAGATCCCGAGGAAGAGCGAAAGGGGGAGGGGAAGGCGTGAGAGGAGCCTTCACTGCACCCCAAGGAGACGAAACCCCGACCTGATCACCCGCAGAGCCCAAGGGCCTTGCGGGAAAGCCGCTCCCAGGCACTGAGGTGCCTGGACAACTGCCCACAGGACTGCCCTGGGGTGAAGTACCCAGGTCGGGGCAATCATTGGGGGTGGGCCTCGGAGGCGTGGGAGCTTTCGGACCCGCCGGCCGAGTTGGAGGCCGACCCCTGCTGGTTTGCCTGCCTCTGGTCCCCCGGGGTCCAAATGACCGTCGTCCCTTGGGTTGAGAGGGACCCGGTGACGAGAAAGGCGCTGGCGCCTTGCGTTTTGAACCAGGGCGTGGGGATGGGGGCCTGACTGAAAGGCGAGGTCACGCCTAATCTCGGCCTGGCTCTTGATGGTGGCCTGCACGTGATTCCCGAACAGAGACCCTGACTTGACAGGCAAGGCTCTGAGGGAAGCGCGGGCAGATGGAGAACGGTCACAGAAGATGCCAAGAGGACCGCATCTCTCCTAGTCAGAACCGAGTTCAGATGGAGCCTAGAGAAGGCCCCAACCGAATACTTAAGCCTTCAGCCATTGACTGGATACAGGCTACCACAGCAGTTGGGTCCGCGGACTGGCGGATGGCGAAGGAACCAGAATCAGGATCCTTAAGGGCAGACACTATCCCCTAGAAAGGAATCCATAACAGATATGGCCTCCAAACCCCTCCTCGCAGACTCTTCCCACTCCGCAAGGCAGCGCTCTGAGAGGGACACCTGCCTAGCGTGCGATTTTGACCTCTCCTGGACCAGGAGGAGTCCTCCTGGGAGGGGAAGAGTGGCTTCGGGGATAGTGTCATTTGCCAAGGCCCTTTTTGGCAAATGGAAGACTCTCTGGTTTAAAGGAACTTCCCGCACGCCAACGCGGAAGGGAAATCAGGGACCGAACCAGGCACGGGGTCCTGCGCCTCCGTGCCCCTGACTCGTATTTGGGCCCTCCTCATGCAGTCGGCCACCATAACTGACTCCTTAGGAGAGAGGAGGGCTAGCCGCCGATGGGCGAGATCCCAGGGCAAGTTCCGCTGCCGAAGGGCAGGGGGCCCTGACCTCCTGAGGGATGACACTGCCCCGGAACCAGGGAAGCCAGCACAGCCACCGAGTCTTGGAAAGAATAAGAACCGGGTGACTGGTCCTCATCCTCTGACTCAGAGTCCGCCAGGTCGGACCCACAGACCGATGGAGTGGCCGCCCCCGGCGAAGCGGTGCGTGGCGAGAGCCCTGAGTGGCCTGGGATGGCTGGTGCCCCCAGACATACCGGGGAGGGGTCAGACCCCGGAAGGGCAGAGGGAGCCTGGGAGCAGATGCCTGCACTGGTGGAGGGCTGGGCATAAAACCCGGCCACCAGGGAAACCCCGGAGCAGGGGCTGAGGAAAGCCCATGTTCGGGGGGATATTGCCATTGGGCCCATGGCGCCCAAGGCAAAGGGCCCTGACCCCATGATAGGGGGGGCTGAGAATGTGGCTGCTGGTCCAACCCTGAAAGTGGGGGGCCGAATGCGCCGGTCCTCTGTGGGGTGCTCGGGAGAGAGGGCGACACCCCGGTGGCCTGCCCAAAAGCAGAGGCAGACACATGAGGCGGGGAAGGGAAACAACCGGGGGCGAACTAGATTCGAGCCCTTGAGCAGGAGTTGCTTCCCTTGGATCGCCTACCGGGCAAGGGGGGGGTGACGCACAGTCCCCTCATTGCCCGGCGCCTCCGTAGAGGGCCCGTACACCTTCGATTCTGCCATGGGAATCGAACTGTGAGCAGTAGAAACACTGAACACGGGGTGTACTAATGGATGCGACAGAACCGCGCGGCCGACGCTCACCGTTATGGGGCAAAGGGCGAGATCAGCAGAACCGCAGCTGAGCTGATCACCGCCACAAAATGAGGGTTGCGAGAAAGAGCTCGCTGTGACGGGATCGACAGAACCGAAGCTGAGCCGATCACCGTCACAAATTGAGGGTTGCGAGAAAGAGCTCGCTGTCACGACAACAGAACCGAAGCTGAGTTGAGGTGAACCCTCGGGAGAAAGTGACGCTGAGAGGAGAGGAGGAATTGGCAGGGCTATAGACAAAGAGCCTGCCGGCGAGATGTGGGAATCGAAAGACGAAACCTTCTTAATTCTCGCCATTACCACCCAATCGCTTCACGTACGTTTCTCCCTTAAGTGAAAACATAAGCAAGGACACCAACGAACACGCAACAACAATCGATCGATTGCGAGAAAAGTCAAAAATACTTAGCTGTCCGTGTACACGCGGCTTAACGGGAAAATGGCTGCCGAGAAAAGAGGATGATTCTGAGCATGCGCAAGGCACGAGGCCTTCAGGGGTTTTGTTGTCCGTACGGACTTTATGTATACGCGGCAGGGATAGCAAATTGCTGCCGCTTATTGCATAGTGAGCCACGTATAGTATGTGTAATTAAGCAGGTCTTTCAACACAAATTTCCAGTTTCCTCTTCTTTGCTCACACTGCAGCCTTGAATCACACAATCATTTAACAGTCACAGTTCCTTTACCATGCAAAGAATAGCCATTTAGATGTAATGTAAAATTTACACCTATTCCATTCACACCTGAAAAGTATCTTGATCCCAGTTTTACTTTTTGATTTCTTCCATTTTCTCATTTATCTGGGCCTCAAGAACAGAAACTTCAGCTGTCTTGTCCTTAGCAGATCTACAGAGAGCATTTGACTTTGCTATGAAGGTGAAGTTTTGTGTTTTTCTGCTTTCTCAGCAAATCGTCAGCAGACTTAGCAGGTCTTTGACACAAATTCCAGTTTTCTCTTCTTTGCTTTCACTTCTTCAAGTTCATCAAGCGTTGCCTTTCTCTTCCCTGCAGCCTCTTTTTTCTCCTGTTCTTTCTCTCTCCTCTCTGTTCTGCCAAATACGAATTGTATCTTGATTTAGCACTGGCTGCATAAGCAAGAAGTTTTTTGGTGATTGTCACTTCGCTTGAACCCCCAACACTTGACAAATGATCAGCAATCTGGAAATGTCATGACTTTTCCAAACCCTGCTGGTAAATGCAAATTTTCCAAGACTTTTCCAGCCCTGGAAAAGCCTTTCCCATTTTTCCAAGACTTTTCCAGACTTCCAGGACTTGGTATGAACCCTGGATGATTCACTGTAGCCAACAGACGCTAGCAACAACAACAACAACAAAAGAAAAGAGAAAGAAAGAAAGAAGAACGAAAGAAAGAAAATGCCAGACAGGTCTTTAAAAAGGTAGTTAATTTGTTACTATGAAACAAGCGCTTCTGTTCACTGACAGGAAAGAAGGTTTCCTCTTATCGTGATTCACGTACAGCCAAATTTTCAGTTTAACTGCAACGGCAACACACCAATATAGCATCTCTTGTGGATATTAATCCAAACAGATATACCCTAAAATTATCATTTAAACGAATGAATCTTGACTGAAAAATGTAACGAAAACAAAACCTTATTGATATACAAATCAAATATAGATCACAGACTAATTAAATCGACCTGCTGGACAATCAAACAAACAAAAAAATGACACCACTGTTAACGTCATTTTCAGGTCTTCGAAAGTATGCGCACGAATAACAAAATTCAAATCTGTTCTTTACAAATGGCCCATGATCAATGTTATCAATGAAACTATGATAGTGTACAGAATTCTCTCACAAATGTACACTTAGTTAAAAATGCGAATGTAAAAGCACATTTCACTGTTTGTTAATCCTTGACATCAAGTTGAAGGTTAGAGTTGTCATGACGACAGAAGACTGCCAGATGATGACGTCAGCCATGACGTACTTGATGACGTCAGCTCTGGTACAGACGTATGGAGATGGGTTCCAGGGGTTGACACGATCCCCATTCAGTCGCCGGATCATCTCGTAAGGATAAAGAACGTCAGGCTTGCTTACCTCGTCAAGTTCTTTCATCTGCGGGACACACACACACACACACACACACACACACACCACACACACACACACAACACACACACACACAACACACACAAACACACACACACACACCCACACACACACACCACACACACACACACACACACACACACATATAATAATATATATATATAATTTTAGGAGGAGAGAGAGAGAGAGAGAGAGAGAGAGAGAGAGAGGAAAAAGGAGAGAGAGAAGAGAAAGAGGAGAGGAA
>CM031618.1:54182146-54207146 GCA_018398815.1 Conus ventricosus | reverse complement strand
TCTTATAAAGGCTAGTTTACAATGGTGTTCAAATGATCATTAGAGTAAGTTGGGGACTGGCTCAAACCTAGGCCTCATGGCTGCTGTGCATTCCAACTTTGAAAGCTCTGGTTAAAATTTTGGAAAAGAGACGGTGGTTAGTTCCGCTAGACGATACAGACAAACAGATTACATTGCAAAAACACAATGTGTTTCGACCTCTTGGGTCTTCTTCAGGCAAAAACAGACTACATTCAGGACCATGAAAACGAAGACGAGCAACCACTTATCTTCACATGTTCGGCGCAAAATGGGTATTGGAAACTTTCAAAGCTCTGGTTTAAAAAATTGCATGGCGTATTCTTATTAATCAATTCGTCATTAAAGTTAAGGAAAAGGGTTTATTTCTAGAATTTGTAAATGTGTAAGGGAGATTTCAAATGTGTTAGTAGTGTACCATTTTGAGTTCAGGTGATGGTGAGCTTTGGAGGTTAACAAGTGGAAGGAATTGACCTCTGCGAGTCTAATGTTGCCCCACCACGGTGGACTGGAACAACAACACAAAAATGAAATGAAATACCGAGTTTAATGCCAAAACAATGAATTAATGGCACGTTTAATGCCAAAACAAACTTTACTGTTGTTAGTATTGAAAAGGAAAAAAACATAGACATAACACACTTGATTCCTAGTCATATCATGATGATGGAAATAATGACCCAAAGGTTACATATTCTAAATCATTCAATGCTTATAGATCTCAATGAGATCACCTCTTATACGCCGTTTCTTTGATAAGTGTAAATTTAACAACCTTGGTCTGTTTTGATAGTTCATAGTTTTATCTGTTGTGACCTTTTTGGTTGCTTGTCTGGAACTTGTTCAATACTTTGTGGCTGGCTTTAAAGATTTGTCTACAAATTACATTTCCATTTGTATATGCAGGTGAACTGTTGACTTACATGGCAAGCAAGACATTTTGTTACCTAAATGAATTGATATTTAGGTTTTTTCACGGCGTCTAATTTGCTTTGTTAATTGTCTTTTGTTCATCAAAAGTCGGTAGATTTTTAAACGCGATACCGAAATATTATTCTGTCTTGCATGATGTGACTTTTAAAATAATATTCTTTTGCAGTTTCATTGTACACTGAATTTCAGGATTGTACAACTTTGCCTTTAAATATGAATTCAGTCATCTGACCACTTTTTATAGATATTAAAGCCATACTAGATGGCGGTATGTTGTGACATTAAATCATACATCCTTTTGTCATAGGTAAACATTTTGTATGTGTTTTTGACAAATTACTTATGATAATAATAAACAAAACTAGTCTAAGAATGCTGCCCTGAGGAGCTCCACTTAGTACACTATTTTTAGTTGAACAAACTGGGCCCATTCGAATTCTTAGTTTTCTTCTGGTTAAATATTTTTGTCCACTTTGAAATGTTAAATTCTGTAAGCATTCATTTTCAGAAGTAATCTTTCACGTGACTGTAAGTCAAAAGCTTTCCAAAGCTCTAAGTATGTCACATCAAGTGCAGGTCCATCACCCAAGATACTTGCAAAATCAGTCATAACCTCTAGTGACTGATTCATGGAAGACCTTTTTCTTTTGAAACAATGTTGAGGTTTTATATAAACACCATCATCTTTCGTGATCGCTGAGCTGCTGAACCAAACTGAAATATACCCCTCCCCCTCCCCCTAAAACAAAAAATGCTGTAGATGACTATAAAAGCACCTAGACTAATAAAGGAGACATATAAAGCACACAAAAGACTTTCAAAAACTAGGAAAGGATACAAGTACCTTTGCTTCCTGAAAAAAGGGTCAAATCAGGTCTTAAAAGAGAGGTGTCTTAAGATGGAGGATGATATTGCAATATAAATATTCATAAACAACCATCCAAAGACAGCCTCACAGCAAATGATACCACCAAGAAAGGCGCTTATTAGAAAATCCAGGACACATACAGGATAATATCTCAAAATTACAACACAAGAGTACTTTTTCATTTGGGTCGCAAAACCACTCCTGAACCATTTAATTGATGTCCTTGTCTCTTAAAAAAAAAAAGAGGACAACTTCCCTGTTCGCATTCACTCAGCTCTCTAATCTGGATCAATCCGTTCTTTATTGTTAATGAATCTTGTCACTTAAAAGTTTGAGTCTCTGTCGTTTCTGGATCAATCTAGTTCTTTATTGTTAATGAATCTTGTCACTTTAAAAGTTTGAGTCTCTTGTCGTTTCTGGACCAATCCAGTTTTTTATTGTTAATGAATCTTGTCACTTTAAAAGTTTGGGACTCTGTCGTTTCTACCTATGCTTTTTTTGTTTTGCAGCATTTTCAGTCATCCACTGGCTGATATTTTGTGCCAGTATTGTATTAACTAACGCTGGTCAATCGTAAGTCGATCGGGTCTGAGAGGAATTGTAATTCAGATTCAATTGATAACATGAAGTGGTTTGGTCACTATATTGAGTGAGGAGTAGGGAAGGTCAGACTAGGGGAGTTCCATTGTAGAATTTTTGTGATGTTTTGTGGGACGTGCCTGAATTGACATTGTGGTAAATCAAGACACATTGACAGACAGATGAAAGAAAATAATCCTCAAAGTGACAAGCGTGCAACAAGTCTTCTTTATTTTGGTGATGTAGTGTAGTTTGTTGTCTGTGTTCACATATGTGATTGTGTGCACGCACATGTCTTCCCGTGTGTTTGGGTAATTGAGTGTATGTTTTTTACACTGTATATGTGTGTGTGGAAGGGAGAGAGAGAGAGAAGAAGAGGAGAGAAGAGAGAGAGGAGAGAGAGGAGAGAGAGAGAGAGAGAGAGAGAGAGAGAGAGAGAGAGAGAGAACAAAACAAATTCTGTGTGTGTGTGTGTGTGTGTGTGTGTGTGTGTGTGTGTGTGTGTGTGCAAAAATAATTTTTGATCTAACGATTTTATTGTAATATTAACTTCATCTAGAATCTGAAGAGATCAACACAGTTACTGACAGAACAACAACAACAACAACAACACACACACACACACTACTCTCTCTCACTCTCTCTCGTATACACCGCACGCATACAGACACGTAAACAGACAGACACACCACGCACGTACGCACGCACGTACGCACGCACGCACGCACACGCACGCACACACCACACACACTCACACACACACACACACACACACACACACACACACACACACACACACACACACACAGCAGTCACGATTAGTGGAAAGACGTTAAATGAATGACACACACACACACACAGCACTAAGATGAAAATGATTTCAAACATTGTCAGGGAAAAAGTGCACGCGATTAACTCAAGATCATTACACCAGAAAAGACAATGCAGTTGTTTGGGCGTTTTATTTTCAGGAGAAATGTCAAAACAACAACGGGCAACGACAGCAACAACAACAAGAACAGCAACAACAACAACAACAACAACGACAACAACAACAACCACCAACCAAACAAAAACACATTAGATGTTTTCTGTCGAGATACTTTTAACAACCATAGAAACTTGTATCATAGTACAAAATTAAAAAAACCCCCGTCCTCAGAAAAGACATCAAGCATTCAGATGATCAGGGTTAATACAATTAGTCAAAAAAAAAATTCCATACTTTTTCCATACCTTTTAAAGCCCTCGGCAATATTTTCTAGGCCCAAAAATCCAGGGACTAACCCCCCCCCCCATCTCACCTCCCACTCACCCGGCCCCCCTCAACCTTCATATTATATATCCATGTTTTCACACCACACACACACACAACATTATTATATACACACACACACTACATGCGCACAAATGCAAGTGAACACAACAGAATGAACAATTCACTTACCAGCACTTGAATCACACTATCATTCACAATCACTTTTCCTTTACCATTAATGTAATTTAAAATTTACACAATTCCACTCACACCTGAAATGTATTTTGATCCCAGTTTTATTTTTTGATTTCTTCCACTTTTCATTGATCAGACTTAAAGGAAATTTTTATTCTAAAATTACGTTTAATCTAACATACTTACCGTGGCTCACTAATGCAATAACCCGGCAGCAATTTGGCTATCCCTGCCTCGTATACAATAAAGTCCGTACGGACAAAAAAAACCCTAAAAGGGGCCTCGTGCCTTGCGCATGCTCAGAATCATCCTCTTTTCGGGGTATTTTAAAACCCCGGGACTGAGAACTCCGGGAGGAACCAGGAAGGCGGGGGGTTGGAGGGTCTCTGCGTGAGCCACGTAAGTATGTTAGTTTAAAACGTAATTTTAGAATAAAATTTTCCTTTTAAATTACACATACTATACCGTGGCTCACTAATGCAGGTCGCACTACCTGGAAGGAGGGCTCACCTGGTTACCGCCTGGAGGAGCGAGAAGAGCCGGAGCGTGTGGCGGAATGGAGTGTTGCGCCACCACAGCTGATGCGATGCCCCTAGACCCATCATCACGCAGATAGAAACGTCGGCGCAGGTAGAATTGGATAAGGTGCCAGGGGGACCCCCAATATGCGGCATCTAACACACTCTGGATGCTGGCATTATGAGCTACTGCCAGCGAAGACGCCCATGCCCTAATCTCATGAGGTCTAGGTGAGAAAACAGCCAAATCCCTTCAGGTCTCGCGTACGCAGCTTAATGACTTCTCTCAGCCATCGAGAGATTGAAGAGCGCCTGATGTCCTCCTTAAAACCCTTCGTTGTAAGAGAGAAACAGGTGGCGCGGGCTTGGAACGAGAAGATTTCGTGCGTTTCCTAAAACTCCGCAAAGCGCGAACGGACAGAGAGTGCGGTCTTCGTCGTCCGGGGCGAGAATAGAAGTGAGAGGAAGAATGGAGATGGTCGGGGAAGAAGAACCTGGCAACTGGTTTTTCGCAAAAAAACTCGGGGAGGAGGCGAAGAGATATCGAGCCATCCGTTAGGAAGCGACGTCCCTAGCAGGCCACTAAGGGCGTGGACCTCACTGCAGCGCCTCCCTGAGGCCAGGGAAACGAAAAAGACTGTTTTGAAGGAAAGGAATTTCAGAGAACCTCCCGGAGGGGCTCGTAAGGGAAACCCTGAGGGAGGAGAGGAACTAAGAAAAGATCCCACGCCGGGACAACGGCGGGGGCATCGGGCCTCCTGTAGGCCGCTCCTCTGACCAGATCCCCAGAAGAGGGTCGTCCCCGAAGGAGGGGCCCCCTAACTGGCGGATAGTGGTGAAAAAAGCCGCCCTGTGAACCTTAACAGAGGAGCTGAAAGATTTCTCTCCGATGACAGAAAGGCTGGGTTGTTCGCCAATTGGCATTGAGAAGGAGAATGAGGTGATACTGGTGGCTGGAGCCCCAAAGATACCCAGCCATTCCAGTGGACACTATAGACACTTTGGGTGCCTGACCTGTGGGCATGTTCCACAAGGCCGATTTACCGCTGGGAGGCGCCTCGTGCAGACAGCGCGTCCCGCACAGTAGCCAGGCGTGAAGATGCAGCACGTTTGGATTGCCGGTGGAATGCCTGACCGCGGCTGGAGCAGGGACCTTGCCTTTAAGGCGAGCGGTATCGGGGGCACGTGCGACGGGGTTTAACAGTTCCGGAAACACGTTGGGCCGGCCAGCGTGGAGCCACCAGAATAAGTGTGGCTGCATCTTCCCTTGCCTTGCGGAGAACTTTTCCCAGAAGGGGGAAAACGGGGGAAAGGCATAGCCCTTCGGGCCCGGGACCAAGGGATGGACAGGGCGTCCACACCCCACGCTGCCGGATCCGGAACTGGGGAGACATACCTGGAGACGGTGGTTGAACTGGGTGGCGAACCAGGTCCACCTGTGGTTTTAAAACCATACAGTCCAGAGAGGTTCTAGGATCGAGTGGACGAGAGTCCATTCTGAGGGAAGAACCATGTGCGACCTGCTGGGGGAAAGTCCGCGAGAATTTGATCTTCCCAGGAACATGCTTGGCCGAGATCCGGATTGATTGTGTCTCGCCCCAAAGAAGAAGCTGTTCCGACCTCGGGGACGGGGAGTGAGAACGCGCCCCCCCTGCTTGTTGATAAAAACACCCCAAACCGTCGTGTTGTCGGTGTTGAGGAGAAGTTTTTTCCTTTCAGGAAGGGAAGAAACTCCTTGAGGCTTGGAACACGGCTTCTAGCTCCAGCCGATTGATATGCCAGGACCCATCCCCGGGGGACCATTGCCCGGGGCCGTCAGAGAGCTGAGGGGGCCCACCCCACCCGGACTGGGACGCTCCGTGAACAGGTCCTCCTGTGGAGGAGGGGGAGAGATGGGGACTCCCTGAGCTAGCCAGGACTGGGGGGCCTTTGTACCACCGATGACTGGAACCCTGCCCAAAGGGGGATCGGAAGGTCCCACGACTGCAGTGCCTGAGACCAACGCTTGCAAAAGAGGCTTGAAAACGGCGTTTTTTGCAGACGACCGAGGGGCACTAAGGGGGCCCAAGGACTCCATCAGACCCGAAGAGGGGCCCAGCTTTTCTGGCGGCGCCTGATCCAAGGAAAGGAGGGGGGCCAAGAGGTGCTGGAGGCGAACCAGGCGCTGGCGGGTTGGAGAGCCCAGCCAGTCGGTGGTGTGGAAGGACATGCCCAGAAACTGAAACTGCTGCGACGGGGGGGTGAGATCGGACTTCTCCTCGTTGCGAACGAACCCAGTTGCTGACAGAGGCTTAAAACCTGTAGGGCTTGCTGGGAGCACAGAGTGCTGGATGAGGCAAGGAGAAGCCAATCGTCAGATAGGCCTTCAAACGAATTCCTTTCTCCCGAACGTGCAAGCAAAGTTCCCGAGCCACCTTCGTGAAAACCCAGGGGGCCGGGCTAGTCCAAAGGGAAGAGCCCTGAACTGAAAAACACGCCTCTCCACGCGAAGCGGAGGTACTTCCCGTCCCTTGGGTGGATCAAGGATGGAAGTACGCATCCTTCAAGTCGATGAATACCGCCCAGTCGCCGGGATGCATGGCATCGCGACTGACATGGGGTTTCCATCCGAAAACGGAGGACGATAAAACCTGTTCAAGGGCGAAAGATCTAGAACCGGTCTCCATCCTCCAGAAGCTTTGGGGGCCACAAAAATGCGGCCATAAAATCCGGAGAGGAATGGAGAGAACTTCCTCTGTGGCCCCCCTTGGCTAACAGCGAAAGGACCCCCTGGTCTAAGGCCTGAGAGGCAGCCAGATCCCGAGGAAGAGCGAAAGGGGGGGGGGAAAGGGGTGAGAGGAGCCTTCACTGCACCCCAAGGAAGACGAAACCCCGACCTGATCACCCGCAGAGGCCCAAGGGCTTGCGGAAGCCGCTCCAGGCACTGAGGTGCCTGGACAGACTGCCCACAGGACTGCCCTGGGGTGGAAGTACCCAGGTCGGGGGGAAGTCATTGGGGGTGGGCCGTCGGGGCGTGGGAGCTTTCGGACCCGCCGGCCGAGTTGGAGGCCGACCCCTGCTTTGGGTTGCCGCCTCTGGTCCCCCGGGTCCAAATGACCGTCGTCCCTTGGGTTGAGAGGGACCCGGTGACGAGAAAGGCGCTGGCGCCTTGCGTTTTGAACCAGGGCGTGGGGGATTGGGGGCCTGACTGAAAGGCGAGGTCACGCCTAATCTCGGCCTGGCTCTTGATGGTGGCCTGCACGGATTCCCGAACAGAGACCCCGATTTACAGGCAAGGCCCCTGAGGGAACGCGGGCAGATGGAGAACGGGTCACAGAAGATGCCAGAGGACCGCATCTCTCCTAGTCAGAACCGAGTTCAGATGGAGCCTAGAGAAGGCCCCAACCGAATACTTAAGCCCTTCAGCCATTGACTGGATACAGGCTACCACAGCAGTTGGGTCCGCGGACTGGCGGATGGCGAAGGAACCAGAATCAGGATCCTTAAGGCAGACACTAGTCCCCCTAGAAAGGAATCCATAACAGATATGGCCTCCAAACCCCTCCTCGCAGACTCTTCCCACTCCGCAAGGCAGCGCCTGAGAGGGACACCTGCCTAGCGTGCGATTTTGACCTCTCCTGGACCAGGAGGAGTCTCCCTGGGAGAGGGGAAGAGTGGTTCGGGGATAGTGTCATTTGCCAAGGCCTTCTTGGCAAATTTGGGAAAACTCTTTGGTTTAAGGAACTTCCCGCACGCCCAACGCGGAAGGGAAATCAGGGGCCGAACCAGGCACGGGGGCCCCGCGCCTCCGTGCCCCTGACTCGTATTTGGGCCCTCCTCATGCAGTCGGCCACCATAACTGACTCCTTTAGGAGAGAGGAGGGCCTAGCCGCCGATGGGCGAGATCCCAGGGCAAGTTTCCCCTGCCCAAGGGGAGGGGGCCCTGACCTCCTGAGAGGATGACACTGCCCCCGGGAAACCAGGAAGCCAGCACAGCCACCGAGTCTTGGAAAGAATAAGAAACCGGGTGACTGGTCCTCTCCTCTGACTCAGAGTCCGCCAGGTCGGACCCACAGACCGATGGAGTGGCCGCCCCCGGCGAAGCGGTGCGTGGCGAGAGCCCTGAGTGGGCCCGGGATGGCTGGTGCCCCCCGAAAATACCGGGGGAGGGGTCGACCCCGGAAGGGCAGAGGGAGCCTGGGAGGCAGATGCCTGCATGGTGGGGGCTGGCATAAAACCGGCCACCAGGGAAACCCCGGAGCAGGGGCTGAGGAAAGCCCATGTTCGGGGGATATTGCCATTGGCCATGGCGCCCAAGGCAAAGGGCCCTGACCCCATGATAGGGGGGGCGAGAATGTGGCTGCTGGTCCAACCCTGAAAGTGGGGGCCGAATGCGCCGGTCCTCTGAGGGGTGCTCGGGAGAGAGGGCGACACCCCGGTGGCCTTCCCAAAAGCAGAGGCAGACACATGAGGCGGGGGAAGGGAAACAACCCGGGGGGGAACTAGATTCGAGCCCTTGAGCAGGAGTTGCTTCCCTTGGATCGCCTACGGGCAAGGGGGGGGGTTGGGCGCACAGTCCCCCTCATTGCCCGGCGCCCTCCGTAAGGCCCGTAAACCCCCCGATTCTGCCATGGGAATCGAACTGTGAGCAGTAGAACACTGAACACGGGTGTCTAATGGGTTGCGACAGACCGCGGCCGAGTCGCTCACCGTTATGGGGCAAAAGGGGCGAGATCAGCAGAAACCGCAGCTGAGCTGATCACCGCCCAAAATGAGGTTGCGGGGAAAGAGCTCGCTGTGACGGGAAACGACAGAACCCAAGCTGAAGGGCCCATCACCGCACAAATTGAGGGTTGCGAGAAAGAGCTCGCTGTCACGACAACGAACCGAAGCTGAGTTGGGTGAACCCTCGGGAGAAAGTGACGCTGAAGGGAGGGAGGAATTGGCAGGGCTATAGACAAAGAGCCCGCCGGCGAGATGTGGGAATCGAAAGACGAAACCTTCTTAATTCTCGCCTTACCCCCCAATCGCTTCACGTACTTTCTCCCTTAAGTGAAAACATAAGCAAGGACACCAACGAACAGCAACAACAATCGATCGATTGCGAGAAAAGTCAAAAATACTTAGCTGTCCGTGTACACGCGGCCCTTTAAAGGGGGAAAAAGGCTGCCGAGAAAAGAGGATGATTCTGAGCATGCGCAAGGCACGAGGCCCTTTCAGGGGTTTTGTTGTTTCCGTACGGTTTTTATTGTATACGAGGCAGGGAAGCAAATTGCTCCCGCTTATTGCATTAGTGAGCCAGGGGGTTTAAAAAAAGTTGTGAAATTTAAACAGGTTTTTCACACAAATTTCCATTTTTCCTCTTCTTGCTCCACGGCCAGCACTTGAATAACAAAAATCTTTTAACACACATTTCCCTTTTACATGAAAAAGAATAGCCATTTAGATTTTAATGAAAAATTTTTACACTATTCCATTCACACCTAAAATGTTTTCCTTGACCCCCATTTTACTTTTGATTTCTTCCATTTTCTCATTTAGGGGGCCTCAAGAAAAAACTTAAATTTTGTCTTGCCCTTTTCAGATTAAAAAGGGGCCATTTATTTTGTTAAAGGGTTAAATTTTTTTTTTTCTTTCTGCTTTCCCCGAAAAACTGGTCCAGAATTTAAAAGCGGGCTTTGACACAAATTTCCTTTTTCTCTTTTTTTGCTTTCATTTCTTAAAGTTCATCAACGTTTTTTTCTTTTTCCCTGCACCCTCTTTTTTTCCTGTTCTTCTCTCTTTTCTCCCCAAATACGAATTGTTTCTTGATTTAGCCACTGGTTTGTTTAAGAAAGTTTTTTTTTGGGTGATTGCATTTCCCGGTTTTAAACCCCCCAACCCTTGACAAATGACGCAAATGAAATGTCATGATTTCCCCCAAACCCCTGGGGGGAAAAATAAAAATTTTTTCCCAAAGGACTTTTCCCCCCTGGAAAACCCTTTCCCCAAATTTTTTCCCAAAGACTTTCCCAGATTTCCCAGGACTTGGTATAAAAAAACCCTGGTTTGATTCACTTTTAGCCAACAGCGCTAGCCCCCAAAAACAACAAAAAAGAAAAGAAAAAAAAAGGGAAAGAAGAACGAAAAAAGAATATGCCAGACAGGTTTTTAAAAAAGGTATTAATTTGTTACTATGAAAAAAAGCGTTCTGTTCACTGACGGGAAAAAAAGGTTTCCCTCTTTTTTCGTTTTCCCGTACACCCAAAATTTTCAGTGAAACTGAAAAGGAAAAAACCCCAATTTTAAAGTTTCTCTTGTGGTTTTTTAATCCAAACAGTTTACCCTAAAATTATCTTTTTAAACAATAAATTTTGGGACTAAAAAAAGGGTTAAACGAAAAAAAAACCTTATTGATAAAAAATCAAATAAGATCACGACTAATTAAATCGACCTGCTGGACAATCAAACAAAAAAAAAAATTTTGGGAACCCCTTGTTAACTCTTTTTCCCAGGTTTTCGAAAGTAGCCCACGAATAACAAAAGTCAAATCTGTTTTTTAAAAAGGCCCATGAAAAGGGTTATAAATGAAACTATGAAAAGTTTTCCAAAAATTCTCTCAAAAAATTTGAAACACTTATTAAAAATGTCGAATTAAAAGAAACATTTCACTGTTTGTTAATCCTTGCATCAATTTTGAAGGTTAGAGTTGTCATGACGACAGAAGACCCCAATTATGACGTCAGCCAGACCCCCTTTGATGACTCAGCTCTGGTATCAAAACGAGGGAAATTGGGTTTTTCCAGGGTTGAACGTTCCCCATTCAGTCCCCCGGGATCATCTCGAAGGATAAAAAAGGGCAGGCTTGTTTACCCGTCAATTTCCCTTTCATCTGGGGGCACACCCACACACACACACACAAACCACCACACACACACACACCCCACACACAAACACCACACACCCAAACACACACCACACACCAACCACCACACACCCACACACACACACAACAAAACCACACATAAATATTTTTTATAGATTTTAAAATATATAGAGGGGAGGAGAAGGGAGGGGAGAAGGAGAGAAAGAGAGAGAAAGGGGAGGGGGAGAGAAAGAGGAAAAGGGGAGAGAGAGGAAAAGAAAAAGAGGGGAGAGAGAGAGAGAGGGAAAGAGAGCGAGCGAAAAGGGGCCCAAGGGGTTAATAGATTGATAGATAGATGTTAGATAGATAGTTGTAGAAGACAGATGAAGCCCTTTTTGGGGTTTTGGACGCAGGGCCAAAACACACACACACACCCACAACACCACACCACACACACACACACACACACACAAAACAACACACACACACACACACAACCCACATGCACTAATTTAAATTTTCTTTCCCGCTCACTAGTCATGCACCAGAGCGTTCTCGGGGCCCTTTGGTCTTGCTGTCCCAACATCACACACAGTTTTCCCACCCCCCACACAAACCTTTCCCAACCCCCCTCACAACGGGAAACCCCTTGCTTCCCTTTCCTTCTCCTCCTCCCCCGGGGTTCCCACATGTCTACACCAGACCCAAAGGGACAGCCCCCCAACCCCAAAACCTCTTGAGGGGAAGGTTCCCAAACCCTTTTGCGGGGGCCCCATGTTTTTCGTCCAGCTGGGCCATTTGGGTGGCTCCAATATGACTAAAGCCCCACAGGTTTTCTGAACAGCCACCGCGGGGAAACCCCTGGGCCAGGGACTTCCCGCAGACACCCACGCGCGCGCACACAAAACCCGCGAAAGCAGGCCGCACGCCGAAACGCGGGCCGCACGAAACCCACGCCACGCACGCCCCCCACGCAGGGGGTCGCACGCACGCAGCACGCAACACACACAAACACACACAAAAACACACACACACACACAAAAACTAAACAACACACACACCACACACAACACACACCACACACACACACAAAAAAAATTCCCACACCAGACCCTTTAAATTGATAATCGGGTTTTTAAAAATACTGTCATTTTTTCTCTGTTCACAGAATCACGCGCCCAGAAACAAGCCTGCAAGCTTCACGCTTTGTGGTGGGTAGGTGTGTGTCCTTAAAGAACGTGCGTGTGTGTTACGGCTCTTGAACTTTTTACTCCCCAAAGGGTTTCCCTCTGTGCCACGGGGCATTTGGGCCTTGGCGATTTGCCCAAAAGGTAAGGGAGGGCCCAGTTCCTTTTCCGGGTTTTCAGGCTGCCGGGGGGGGGCTGACTGGGGGTTCCGCGTGTTGTCCCTCTTTTAAACCACCCCACCTCCCTTCCGCCCCTTGTCCCCTTTCACCTTGCCCTCAAAAACCCCTTTGGATCAAACAAAACCACTGACATTTGGCAGCACGTACCTTGGACATTTTGAAGTTGTATTTTCTTCCCAAAATTTTTGTGACAAGGGGGGGAGGGAAATGACAAAATAGAATATCAAAACAAAATTTTTACCAAAATAGGGACCAGCCGGCCCATCAATCTTTTCCATTCGTCTGAGATAGACAATATTGTCTAAACTGTTTCTTTAAAACATTCCTTTTTATTGTCTAAATGGTTTAAAAAAAAAAAAAACCCCAAAACAGCTGAAAAAAGGGCTTTTTTGAAGAGGGCTATCCTTACCTTTATGTATCTGGGTAACAAAATGTCTAAAAAATTTACAAACCAAACCAAAACCGCACCAAAAAAGGCACATTGGAAAGTGCCCCTTGATTTGGGAGGGCGGGAAAGCAAACAAACCATCAAAAAAATAAAAAAAAGACTAACTCCTTTGAAAAATTCAACCACCCAACACTGTCAGAAATTTTCTCTTCCGTTTCCCAAAATGTCTCATACCGTTGTCTTTTTTTTTCCCCTTTCCATGCTTCTGGGAAAAAATTTTTTTCAACAGACAGTAAAAACAACAATGGGTTTTGATGACAGAGGGAAAAACAACAATAAAATATTAAAAAATTTTTATAGGCCCCTGGCCCTTTGAAGGTCAAAGTCATACATACCCGCATTTTACCAAAAATACCGGGACATTGAAAGCATACATGGTACCAATGATATAAATAAAAAGGGCTTGATATCCTTAGGGGATTTTAACATTATGCTTTCTTCATTAGGTTTTTTTGTTGCGAATAGGATAAAACAAATAAAAGAATTTTTATTTTTTCTACGATCCGTTTTTTTTGAAATTTTTGGTAACTGACTACTTGGGTTCCACTTAATTATTTTCTTCTTTTAAAAATTTAGGTAAAGGGGGGGGGGGGGGGGGGGGGGAAGAGGAGAGAGAACACACGTTCACCGTTTTAGCAAACGTCCCCAAAAATGTTTATTTCCCAGGCCCCCACCCATTCGAAAGGGGGGGTTTCAAGACAAGATGGGCATATATACATATCTTCAAAACAACCGATTTTCAATAAAAATAGTCAATAATCCTAATCAAAAGTTCAATTTGGTTTTTACCATCGATAGTTTTCGAACAATACTTGAAGAAATTCAGTCAATAGCCCCAAAAAACAAAAATCAAAAAATCAATGTCAAAAACAAAATAAGGTTTTTAAAAGCATTTCTTCTTTTTTTGTCAAATCCTTTTTAAAAAAAAACTCCTCTCCCTTCGTACCCATAGGGCAAAAATTTAAGAAATAAGAAAAAAAAACAAAAACAACCCAAAAAAACAGGAAAATTTGGGCATCGAACACAAACATCTTTTAGAATCAAAAACAAAACGAAATTTAAAATTTAAAATCAAAATCGGACACAAAATTTGCTTTTTCCCTTTCTTGGGCCCCCAAAAAACCTGGGCCCGTATATCTCTTTTTACTCTGGCCTTTGCTCTTGTATTAGTTTGTGTAACAAGGGGTTATATAAAGCTTTCCAAATTACTAATTGATGAGAACTTTTACTTCTAAACCTTTTTTTTTAGAATTGCGTCCATATTTTATTTATTTCTTAATAAAATCTTCCCCGATGGGCATTGCGTAAAAGAGTTCTGGCAACTTGGTTTAAATTTTTGTCTTTGTTTGTTGCAGTTTTCCTTGTTAAAAATTTTTTTAGGTAGGTTTTAAAAATTTTTTGTAAAATACTTTTCCCTTGGTTGCTTTTTTTGGGACCAAATTTTTTAAGAAATGTAGTTGGTTTTGCGTTAGGGGGAAAAAGGGGGTTTGTTTCTGTTTTCTTTCTTAAATTTTTTTTCTTATTTTTATTTATTTCGCTTTTTGCCGATCTAAAAATTTTAAATATTCTCTTTTTTAAAATTCCCAAATTTTTTTATTCTTCGACATACTGTTCTATTTTTGGGGTTGGTTTTTTGAATGTCCTGTAGCTTTTATACCTTCAAATAATTTTTGATTGGGACTAAAGCCCTCTTGTCTATAACCCTCGATCATTTTTTATTTTTAGTTCTTTAAATTAAAAAAGTTTTCGGTTTTCCCCTTCCATTACTTATCCAAAACAAATTTTGGGAAACCGTATATGTCTAAATATTTTGACTTTTCCCGGGCCCCAAATTTTGGGGTTCTTTCATCTTCTGTCAGTTCTTTTTTTATACGCTTGTTTTTGGGATTCTGTCTGGTGTCATTCTTAATAACTTAAACCAATATCTTATGGGCCCTTTTTGTGTATCAATAAATATTTGGGTACCCACCTAATTTTGCCATATAAGGGTGGTTTTTGGGGGCTTTTTTTTATATTCCTAATTTTTTTGCAAGCAAATGTATGTATGTTCTGTATCACTTCATATCTTGTGAGTCCCAAATTTCTGCAGCATATAAAAGTAGTGGTTTGATCTGTGAGTCAAATAGCTTAAAATAGACCGTTGTATCCATATATCCGAGACTATACATGGTTTTTCTTAATTCTAATATTTTTCTTTTTGCCCTCCCTGCATACTCTGCTAATGCTATGTCCATGGATAATTTTGTCGTTAGGGTGAAGCCTAAATATTTATAACTGTTTACAGTATCTATTCTTTCCCCTTTGTAATTCCATTTTTCGTTTTCCCCAAATACCCTCCCTTCCTGAATACCATCACTTTTGTTTTTTGCATATTTACTGTGAGCCCTAGGTTATCTGATGCTTGTTGTAGATTCGTTATTTGATTCTGTAGGCCAACTGGTGTTGACGATTATTAACGCTATATCATCTGCAAAAAGGAGCAAAAAAATTTCCTTGCCATCTTGGTATAATTGAACTCGTGTCTGCCTTTCTGGGTCACTCTCTCTGCTACCTTGCTATTAACAATGAAAAAATTAGAGGGGACAACAGACATCCCTGCTTTACCCCTAGTGGGCAGTTGAAGAATTCCGAGAGATTGGCCCGCTTCTTACGCATGCCTGTACTTGGTTGTATATACCTTTTAACATTTCTAGCATTTTTGTTGAAATACCAATTTTTTGTAGCACTTTCCATAGTTTCTCTCTTCTTACAGTATCGAAGGCTTTTTGATAATCAATGAAAGCTACATAGAATTTGCTTCTTCTTTTCCCAAATGGGGATCTGTTTATAATTGGACATAAAAGTGAAATATATGGTCGGTAGTTGCATGCCTCTCCAAAAAACGGCTTGTTCTTCCCAATTTTTTTATTTTTTTCTTGGGCCCCAATCTTTAAAAACTTTCTTTTTTAAAATTCGATGTAATATTTTACTTAAAATTACATATAAAAGATATCCCTCTTTTTGTTTTTTGGGTTTTTCCTTTTTCCCTTTTTTTATGTAATGGTAAAATTTATAGTTCAAGACCATTCATTCGGTAATCTTCCCCCATTTTAAAATTTTTTAAAATATCTTTGTTGCAGGGGAGTAATTTTATCAATGAGTTTTTTTAAAAAAAATTTTCAGCGGGGCAGCTAACAAAGGGCCTGCTCCCTTACTGATTTCAATTTTTTTTAGGTAGTTTATTTTTCCCTCAGTTTTTTCGTCACTAACTCTTCTATTTTGATATTATATTCATTCTCTTGTCATCCTGTTGTGTTTTTCCCTCGTTTTGGTCATTACCCGTTTTTGTGGATTTAGAATATTTTTAAATTCCCCCCATTTTTTGGGTATAGTAATAGAGGGAAAGGTGTTTTTCCCTTTTTTGGGTTTTAAAATTTTCTATAAATTCCCAAAAATTTTCTGGCTATCTCTTGATGTAGTATTAGTTTTCATATATTTGCCCTATATTTTTTTTCTTTTTTCTAATTTTTCCCTTGAAATTTGTTCGGGTTTTCTTTAAAACCCCCCAATCCACCTTTTCCCATATTCTTGTGGACTTTTTTTCCTTTTTTATACTATTGCATCATTTTAAAATGCTTGTCTGGCCTCTTTTTTGAAATTCTTGCATTCCTATAAAAAACCTTTTTTTGTGATTTTTTGTTTGGTCCCCCTATGCCTATCTTTTAAAACATGAAATTTCCCTGCTGTAAGTAATAGATTAGCCCAATTTCTTTAACTTAAATCTATACCCTTCCCAAATTTTTTCTATTTTTCTTCTATTTCTTGTAAATTAGTATTCGCATTCTTGAATTCATATATTTTTTCAAATTCCTTTTTTTCCCACTGCCCCTTGAAATTTCTTTCTTTATTTTTTTTCTGTCCCTCTTCTTGTTTATTTATTTCCCCGCTTTCGTTTACCAAGTTAAACTGGCTTATGGCTGGACTAAATTTCTTTCTATTAAATCACATGCCTTCACATTTTGGGGGTAATCAGGAAAACCCTAAGTAAAAGTTATAGTACTTTTCCCTTTTGTCCGATAAAAAGTAAAAGCCTTTGTAAAAATTCTTATACATAGTCCATTTAGGGCATTTGATTGTTTTTCCTGTGCAAAAATTCTACCCCTTTTCCCAAAAAACCCATTTACTTGGTTTTAAATGTTTGTTTATTTTTAAATATCTACATTTTCTCCGTTTCCCCATCATCATCTTTACTTTTAAAACCCCCACTCCCCTTATTCTAGATTCATATCCCCCTATGATATATAATAGTTTGGGCCCTTCATCTGCCCTTTTTAAAAAGAATTGTTAAACATCTAAATGGGTTTTTGGGATATTCTTTTTTTTAAAAAAATTTTTACTGTTTTTTGGGTGATTGTAAAACCCCGAAAAAAAAGGGACTTTTTTCCCGGGTTTTCATAGCCTTTTGGGGCTTTTTTTAAAAACATCGTCGGGAAAAAAAGTGCCCACGATTAACTAAAGGAATTCATTACACCAGAGAAGACATGGAGTTTTTGGGCGTTTTTTTTTTCGGAGAATTGTCAAAACAAAAACAACGACGACAACGCCCAGAAACAAAAACAAACCCGCAACAACAAAAAAAAACAACAACAACCCCCAACAAACAACAACAAAAACAAAAACCAACCACCCAAAACCCAAAACAATTAGATTTTTCTGTCGAGATACTTTTAACAACCATAAAAAACGTTGTATAAAATAGTAAAAAATTAAAACAACCCCCCCTCAAAAAAACGTAAGCATTCAGATGATTCACTGTACCCAAAGGGACGCTGAACAATAAAAAACAAAAAAAAAAAAAAAAGAAAAAAGAAAGAAAGAAGAACGAAAAAAAAAAAATCCCAGCCCCGGTTTTTTAAAAAAAAAGGTATTTTAATTTTGGTTACTATGAAACAAGGTTTTCGTTCCCTGACGGGAAATAAAGGGTTTTCCCCTCTTATCGTGATTCACGTACAGCCAAATTTTCAGTTTAACTGCAACGGCAACACCCAAATGCATTCTTGTGGATATTAATCAAAAGATTCCCCAAAAATTTCATTTAAACGAATGAATCTTGACTGAAAAATGTAAACGAAAAAAAACCCCTTATTGATTTAAAAAATAAAATATAGATCACAGACTAATTAAATCGACCTGGGGGGACAATAAAAAAAAACAAAAAAATGCCCCACTTTTAAACGTCATTTTAGGTTTCCCGAAAGTTTTTGCGCACGAAAACCCAAAATTCAAATCTGTTTTTTACAAATGGCCATGACCCCCCAATTTTAATAAATGAAATATGATAGTTTTACAGAATTCTCTCAAAAAAAAATGTACACTTAGTTAAAAAGGGTCGAATGAAAAAGCCTTTTTCACTGTTTGTTAATCCTTGACATAAAATTTGAAGGTTTGATTGTCATGACAAACAAAAGACGCAGATAAAGACGCACCCATGACGCTACCTTGATGACGTAAAGTTTTGGTAAGAGTATGGGAGGGGTTTCCCGGGGGGGTTGACACGATCCCCTTCAGTCCCCGGGAAATCTTTCCGAAGGATAAAGAAGTGGGCTTGTTTCCCTCTTTCAAGTTCTTTCATTGCGGGACAAACCACACACCACACACACACCCCACAACACACACACACACACACCACACACCACAAAATATATTATATTTTAATTAAAGAGGAGAGAGAGAGAGAGAGAGGAGAGAGAGAGAAAAGAGGGGAGAAGAGAGAGAGAGAGGAAAAAGAGAGAGGGGAGAGAGAAAAAAGAGCGAGCGAGAGGACAGAGAGTTAGAAAATTTTGTTTGATTATGGGATAGTTTGTTGGATAGTTAGTGATAAAATTGACAGATAAAGGCCCTTTTGTATTTTACGCGGGCCCACCACACACACACACACACACACAAAACACAACAACACACAAAAACCCACAAAAATGCACTAATTAATTCATTGGGAAAGGTCATGCACACAGAGACTTTCTCGCGCCCTGTTTGCTGTTGCATAAAACCACCCCAGTTTTCCCACACACCACCCATCCCTTTTCCCCAACCACTGCAAAACCAAAAAACCACCCTTGCTTCCCTCAATCCCCTTTCCTCCCGTACACATAGTCTACACACACGCCAAGGGACAGCCCCCAAACCCCAACTTTGGGGGGGAGAGTGCCAGCCGTTAGCGGCGGCCCTGTTGTCGTCCGTGGGGCCCTTTGGTGGTTTCCCAAAGATGACTGAAAAAAAACACCAAAAGGCTTCTGTAACAGCCCCGAGGAAAACCGGGCCGGGGGGCTTGCCCGCAAAACACACAGGGGCGCGCACCACACACGCGCAAAGCCGCCGACGCCGCCCCCAGGCACGCCGCACGCCGCAGCACGCAGCCCCACACCAACCACACCACAAACCAAAACACACAACACACACACACCCCACAGAGGGCCCGTATGTGAAAAATAGCAGTTTAAAATGTCATATTATTCTGTTCACAGAATCACGCGACAGTAGACAAGGGCCGCAAGATTTACGCGTTGAGGGGGGGGTTGTGTGTGTCCTTTAGAACGGGCGTGTGTGTGTACCGGGTCTATTTTAAATGGGACCCCGCGAGGTTTCCCCTGTGCCAGCTGACCTTTTGGCCTTTTGGGGATTCTGCCCACAGGTCAAGGGCGGCCAGTTCCTTCCCTGTTTATGGCTGACCCGGAGGGTGCTGATGGAGGTTCCCCGTGTTGTCCCTCAAATTTACCCCCCAGCCGTCCCCGCTCCCGGCCCCCTTGTCTCTCTTACCTTGGCCCTCAGAAAGCCCCTTTGGGTCACACACAACACTGGGCACTTGGGGCACGTGACCTTGGAATTTTTTGGGTTTTATTTTTTATTGCCAAAAGCTTTTGTGGGCAAGGGGGGGGGGAGGGGAAAATGACAAAATAGAAAATCCAAAACAAAAATTTTTCAAAATTGAGGGCGCAGGCTATCAAAAATACTCATTCGTCTGAGTAGACAATTTTGTCTAAAAATGTACTATCAATCATTCTCTTTTTATTTTCTAAATGTTAAAAAAAAAACCCCCAAAACAGCTGAAAAAGGGCGTTTTTTAAGAGGGCATCCATCTATCATTATCTGAGGTACTTTCTGTTAAAAATTTACAAAACCCCCAAAACAGCCCAAAAAGGCCAAATTGGGAAAGTGCCCCGTCTAGATTTTGTAGGGGGGGGAAAGCAAACAAACCATCCCAAAAAACAAAAACAAAAATAACTCCTTCGAAAAATTTTAACCCCCGAACACTGTTTAAGAACTTTTTCTCTTTCCCTTCCAAAATTTTCTCATACCGTTGTCTTTTTTCTTCCCCCTTCCCCCGGGTTTTGAGAAAATTTTGCAAAAGACAGTAAAATCAAAAATGTTTGATGACAGGAACAACAAAAATGAAAAAAATGTAAATATCTATGGCCCCCTGGCCTTTTGATAGGTCCCAAAATCATTAATGAACCCCATTTTACAGAAAGTCCGGCACATTTTAAGCATTCATGGTAAACCCCTGATACTAAAAAACGGGGCTTGTATCCTTAGGTAAATTTTTAAAATTATGGTTTCTTCATTATGTTTTCTGGTTTTTCGTATAGGATTTTTAAAAAAAATAAAGGGTTTTCTGATTGTTTCATGACCGTTTTGTGAAAAATTGGTTTTACTGACTATTGTATTAATTATTTTTTTAAAATCAGGTAAAGGGGGGGGGGGGGGGAAGGGGAGAGGGAAAAGAGAGGGGGAGAGAAGGGGAGGAGAGGGGGAGAGAAGAGAGAGAGAGAGAGAGAGAGAGAGGAGAGAGATTGATTCTATTAAATTTCAGAGAATTTTAAAAATGAAAATACCCTTCCAAAAAACGACTGAAACAAAAAAACTTTTAAAAAAGACATAGCGCCCTTTCATTTCATAAAATTCCCTTTTTTTTTTAAAATTACGATTAGTTGTTTAATCAATTTATGTTATTTTCCCTTTTTGTTATTTGCTCACGCTTCCTTTATCCCCTATAAATTATTAATTTACTTATTTGATTTTACATTCTCCTGTGTTATTTATTATAATCACTTTTGATGATTTTTTGTCCTTCACATTTTTTTCCTTTTATTTTTATCAATTTTTTCATCACTTTTTAATTTCGGATAGTCACAATTTTTTCCCCCTTTATTTCATTTTTTAACAAGTCAGTTTATGGTTTTCAAAAAACATTTTAATTTGTAAAGGTCGTAAAGGGTAACATTTTTTAGCAATAAATTTTAATACAAAATTTGTCTTTTTTTTTGAAATTAGGCCCCGTTTTTCCGGGGGGGGGATTTTTTCTTTAGAAACAGAAAAAGGCCTTTTTTAATTACATTATAAACCAAAAAAGGCGACGAGGGTTTTGTTACATTTTGTAAAGACCGGACCCTTTCTTTTGGATTTTTTTGGGGCAGAGTTGCAGACAGAAAAAAATTTGTTATAACTATAGGTTAACATAGGCCACTTTTGTTCCCGGGATCAAAAAATAGGATGTAAAAATAAGATGAATTTATTGGGGTAAAGGGAAACAACCTCGTGAAACTATAGTAAATGGGCCTTTTTTAAAAAGCCCTGTAGTTTTATATCATTCAAAAATTTTTGTCCCAAAGGGCCTTGGCATAAAGAATTTGAACACAGAAACCGGTTTTAACTTTTTTTTTCAGACCCCTTTAAAATGACCTAGGGGGTTTTTCCCTTGATTCGAAAACGACCCCCAGTTCCAAAATTAGGTCAAAGACTCTGGCATAAAGAATAGAAACACAAAGGATGATAACTTTTTTTTTCCCGATCCCTTTTTAAAAAAACCAGTTTTTTCTTTAGATTCGACAATCAAAACCCCCAAATTTAAAGTTAGGGCCAAAAACCTCTGGCAAGAAGAGTTGGAAAAACACGAAAGGATTTAAGTAGTTCTTTCAAATGCGTCTAAACGGTCCTCGTTTGCATCATCTGGCACGGGTGGAAGAAGAAGAAAGAGTTTTGAGTCGAGTGCATAAAGGCCACTTGTACTACTGACTGCCATCTTGTACTTCTGACTGCCATTCTTGTACTACTGACTGCCATCTGTCGAAAAGGTGATGAGGCTGCTTTGGACAGTACATCGTGTAACGAGTCCCCTAACAATGAAACATGTTCTTACGGGCTGGGAATTGTATGACATTATACATCTAAGATTCTGCTGAAAGTCAATTCAGGTTGAAACTGTATTCAGCATGGGTATCCATTTCGAAGCAACATACATACAGGGGCCCACGTGGTCGGCGGAGCTATAATTAACGTGAATGATAATGATGATGGTAGAAGTGGTAATAGAAGGCTAAGTAAAACACCGATTCTTGAAGGGTGCGCCAGCCCATAACGCTTTGTACACTTGGAGCTACTGAGAAAGAGGAGGAGGAGAAGGAGGAAGAGGAGGAGGAGGAAGAGGGGGAGGAGAATAACGATGAGGAGGAGGCGGCAGGGACGGACAAGAGGAAGAGGACGATAAAGGGCAGGGGGCTTGAGGAACAGGACGACGATGAGGGCGACGAATAGGCAGAGGGAGAACGCTTGAGTCTTTCACTGGCTCCAAGGCAGACTACCCAAATCAGGCTCCAAGGCAGACTACCCAAATCAGTTATAAAGCACAACTGGAAAAGCTGAAGAGGATTAGGAGGAGGACGAGGAGGAGGAGGAAAAGGAAGGGGGGGGGGGGAGAGGATGAGTGCTTACCCTTTGAGGGGCTCCAGGGCAGAACACCCAGACCGTTCAGCTTGCACACCTGGAACGGCTCCAACTCTGACCCCTGGACACCAGGCTGTACTGTTGCTGTGAACACACAACAATGAAGATAACGACTGGATAAATGAACACATGTATGAAAGGAGGTTGAACTGAAAAATAAATGAAATCAATGACGGAGAGAGAGAGAGGAGAGAGAGAGAGAGAGAGAGAGAGAGAGAGAGAGAGAGAGAGAGAGAGAGAGAGAGAGACACAGACAGACAGACAGACAGACAGACAGACTGACAGACAGAGACAAGGGGAAGAAGAAGAAGAAGAAGAAGAAGAAGAAGAAGAAAAAGAAAAAGACCAAGAACAAAGAAGAGAAAGATGGAAAAGGGAGTTGCAGAGGAAGAGGAAAAGTCAGGACACAACAAGAACGACAACAGCAACAAAAAACAAAAAATAACAAAAAAAGAAAAAAGAAGAAAAAACAAACAAAACAAGTGGCTATGGTTTCTGCAAGATTTCAAGATTTCCATAAATGAAAACCTCACAACACAATAATCTCCGCAGAAACGATGATTTTACTGATGTACAAACTGGCCAAACATGGGAAGCAACCTCAAACCGACCCTGAATCAAGACCAAGGTTGCTTCCCTTGATCCTGATAACTTCTTGTGCAAGCCTCATCAGAGCTATGGAGGTGGAGTCACAGCGTACCGAATAATCCATAGATGGATCACGTTCGCTGAGCCATGGGGTCACAGGACAGTAGGAGTTAAAGGTCTACTGTAGAGGTTGACATCGATTGGTCAGCTTCACGGGAAACACCAAGGGCTTGACAGATGGGGGGAAAAGAGACTTGAATCGCTTTGAGTCACACGATAAACATCCACGACAACTGACATTTTCACCTGAATTCAAGGACAAAAGAAGAGATTAAACTGACTTTGGCTTTGCTTAACTAATCTTCAACGTCAGCCTGTGTGTTCGAACGAGCTGGGTGCGTGATACGGGAGCAAAGAAAATCACTGATGTGAGTCAGATCAATTCACCGAATCTAGGCCCCCCCACTCAGTCTCGCAGTAATCATGTTGATTCTTTCTCGTCTGCCATTGTTCAGGTGCTAATGACATGCAGAAGCGATGCTTGGGTGATCAGCCATCTTGTGCCGGACCGCGCCAATCATAAGCTGAGTGTATGACAGATGACAAATGACTCACTGTGGACGTGGATGTGTGTGATCACTCTATTTCTCCTCCTGTCAACATCATAGCTCAGGTGTTGAAAAAGATCCAGTAGGACCAGTCCACTAGGGTACTCGTTGTGCTGGACTGGTCCACGCAGACCTGAGCATGAAGGGACATGATGGTGATGAATCCATCCTGCTGTCTTATCTGTAGGGATATTAGAGGTTTAATCCATTTTGCCAGCTTAGGTGCAAGGTATGAAGGGGTTGAATCAATTGTGTTGCCTCACCTGCAGGGATATGACGGACTGGATATGTTCTATCATCTCACCTGCAGGGATATGAGGGGGTTGCATCCATTCCGTTATCTTACCTAGAGGGAAATGAAAAGGTTGTATCCATACTGCTATCTTACCTGCAGGGAAATGAAGGGACTGTATCCATACTGCTACTTTACCTGCAGGGAAATGAAGGGACTGTATCCATTCTGCTATCTTACCTGCAGGAAATGAAGGGCTGTATCCATACTGCTATCTTACCTGCAGGAAAATGAAGGGGCTGTATCCATACTGCTATCTTACCTGCAGGGAAATGAAGGGACTGTATCCATTCTGCTATCTTACCTGCAGGGAAATGAAGGGGCTGTATCCATTCTGCTATCTTACCTGCAGGAAATGAAGGGACTGTATCCATTCTGCTATCTTACCTGCAGGGAAATGAAGGGGCTGTATCCATTCTGTTTGCTATCTTACCTGCAGGGAAATGAAGGGACTGTATCCATTCTGCTATCTTACCTGCAGGGAAATGAAGGGGCTGTATCCATTCTGTTATCTTACCTGCAGCGAAATGAAGGGGCTGTATCCATTCTGCTATCTTACCTGCATGGAAATGAAGGGGCTGTATCCATTCTGCTATCTTACCTGCAGGGAAATAAAGGGGCTGTATCCATTCTGCTATCTTACCTGCAGGGAAATGAAGGGACTGTATCCATTCTGCTATCTTACCTGCAGGGAAATGAAGGGGCTGTATCCATTCTGCTATATTACCTGCAGGGAAATGAAGGGGA
>CM031618.1:54172146-54177146 GCA_018398815.1 Conus ventricosus | reverse complement strand
CTGAATGAACACGAAGGGACAGGCTATGATGACTTGTGTCATCAGCCTTAACCTGAACATGGGGATGAGATCTAGGCGAATTGGGAACGAAAATATAATCCGAAACGTCGAGCTCTGATAAAAAGACACTGCCTTCAAAAGAGACCTTTTCTAACTTGACATCACGTAAGCTAGGGCGCTCGTATTTGTCAAAACATCAATGTTTGAGTTGTACTTACGCTAGACTCGCCAAACGTCATCGTTCCCAGGCAAATATTAGACACACGAAGTCCCGAATTGCCTAAGTACGTGTACTGGCATTTCTGATCGTCTGCTATGGTCGCCATGTTGTGATGGCTCGTCGATCACCGGTTCAACAATGGAAAAGCAATGTCGCACTTTGCTCACTGAACCTGTGGATAAATCACGACATGCGACGTCAGTCCCTTACATGGCCCATTAGAGATATGATAAATCCATTGCACGGTCGCAGTAGGTTATCTCCAAATCAGGGTCACATCCTTGAAGCCAAGTGAATTGTGTAGCAGTACCTTAGTTTCCCACAAAAATCAAAACAAAACAGAACATATCCACCATTAGTAAATCTGTCTCCACGGAAAAAAAGTGAGTTGATAATTTTTTTTTTTGAGTAGAGGATAATAAGAAATAAAACGTGTTTTATTGTGGGCATTTTTGTTTGTTTGTTTGTTTTTGTCTGTTTATATATACGAATGCATTGTGTCTAATGATAGTGAATACGCAATATATGCAATAGTTTGCGAGTGAGAGTCATGTGGTATAAAGGCTGGTTAAATATCAAGTCCAGATGATACTCAGAAGTAGTTCAGGGACTGGCTCAAGCCTAAGCCTCATGGGCCTTGTGCATCCCGTCTTTCAAAGGTGTTCGAAAGATTGGCATGGCGCATTCTGATTGATTAAGTCATCATCACCCCCCCCCCCCCCATCCCCTCCCAAATGGCTTTCCTTTGAACATTTGTTGATGTTTACAAGGGATTTTTGAATGTGTCAGTAGATGGTATCCTTTTGAGTTCAGGTTATGGTGAGTTTAGAAGGCTAGTAAGTGTAAGAAATGTACGACTCTGATGTAGCTCCTCGCGGTCAGCTGGACAGGACACAGCATAAAACGAAGTGAAATAGCAAATTTAATGCCAAAAAATCTATTTTCTTTTTAGCACTGAAACGCAGAATATGTATAATACACTCTTGATTCCTATTTCTATCATATTGTGGAAAGAATAACTTAGAGCTAATGTCCTTTAAGGTATTCAATATTCATAGGTCTCACGAAAGAATAACTTAGAGCTAATGTCCTTTGAGGCATCCAATATTCATAGGTCTCATGAAAGAATAACTTGGAGCTAATGTCCTTTAAGGTATTCAATATTCATAGGTCTCACGAAAGAATAACTTGGAGCTAATGTCCTTTAAGGTATTCAATATTCATAGGTCTCACGAAAGAATAACTTGGAGCTAATGTCCTTTAAGGTATTCAATATTCATAGGTCTCACGAAAGAATAACTTAGAGCTAATGTCCTTTAAGGTATTCAATATTCATAGGTCTCATGAAAGAATAACTTGGAGCTAATGTCCTTTAAGGTATTCAATATTCATAGGTCTCAATGAGATCATCTTTTATTCGCCCTTCTTATGATGGTTGTAAATGCAACAATTTTGGTCTGTCTTGACAGTTCATACCTCTACATTTTGTTACCCTTTGGGTTGTTCGTCTGTACTCGTTCATTTGATTGTGACTGGCGCTTAAAGATATGCTTACAAGACTATATTCCCATATTCTATATGTGGGTGAACAATGGAAGTACATGATCATAAAAGTGTAATCTTATCTAAATGATAGAATGTTTCTTTTTTGTGTTGAAAGTCAGTAGATTATTAAACGTAGCACCAAGATATTTTCATCATTGAATAATGTGATCTTTTTGTACATCGTGTTCCATTTTCAATGTATAGTGACATTTGGGATTATTTTCACTTATGTGGGAAACTAAGATATGGCAAAATACGAATTTCAGTCATCTGACCACTTTTGTAGGATATAAAAGTAATTTTAGATGACTTTATGTTTTGGTACTATATTACACGTCATTGTGTCATCAGTAAATATTTCGCATGCACTTTTGACAAAGTATGTAGGTCTGTTATAAAAATAACAAACAAAACTGAACCCTTCGTTTCTTCCGGCTAAAATGCTTTTGTCCAGTTTGAAACGTTATCACAAATTCTGTAAGCATTCATTTTCAAAAATAATCCTTCACATACTGGATCCAAAGCTTTCCAAACCTCTGAGTGTATGATTTCAAGTGCAGGTCCACCATCCAAGATACTTTTTGAATCATTAATAACTTCCAGCAACTGAATCATGCAAGACCGTTTTCTTCAGAAACAATGTTGACTGTTTGTGTCAGAGCACTATCTGTCCTGATGACTGAGCTGATGAACCAAAGTGGAATATACTAAATAAAAGAAAAAGAAAAACCCACTGTGAACGACTGCAAAGGCACCGAGACTAATCAACGAAGAAATATACGGCAAACAAGCGATTTTCAAAGACTAAAATAAACACAAGTATCTATGCTACATTACGATTGGAAACACATGTGAGAAAGCAAGTAGGAAGACTAGAGGAACACGTGATTACAAAAGCAATCCCAAACGGTTTTGAAAGTATGTTCAGGAGAGAACGAAGACCAATGCCGAGATTAGTACACTGCTACATAATAAAGGAAACTTTGCGATGTCAGTCTCCAAAAGGACCGAGATTTTAACGAACTTTTCTTCAAATGTGTGTACCAAGAAAAATGCATTAGACTTGTCCAAGCTACAAGCTATTCATTATCAAATGGCATTTCCCACTTCCGACAAAAGGGTAATACCTGAGGCATAAAAGTAAAAAGCTATCCAACCTAAATCCAAAGGAAGCACAAAGGCCAGATAGCATTCACCCGAAAATAATGAAAGTAAAAAGCTATCCAACCTAAATCCAAATGAAACACAAAGGCCAGATAGCGTTCACCCGAGGGCATTGAAAGGAAAAACTCAAATGGTGAATATCCCATTCCTTTGTGTGCACTGTTTAGCAATTCTGGAGAGACTGCAAGGCGTAATCATCCTAGATGATCAGAAAACGGCTGATGTCTTAGCTATTTTCAAAATTAACAACGTTAGACTCTGGAAACTACAAATCATGTAGTTTGACTTTTTTTGGAACAACGAAAAAGTTGGGTGACTCTTGCTTCCATTATGAAATAATTACTCATGCTTCCGTGATGAAATACCTACATGCCAGAAACTCCAAATGAATACTGCCTACGACACCAAATTGCCTAACAAAACTGTCAAGACAGGGCATACAGAACGCTGATTGTGTGTGTTCTGTCTTGTCATTCCTACCAGACAGTTTGAAGTGGTAAGCAGCATTCGTTTGGACTTATGAATGTGGAGTTTTTTCCATTATGGGAGCAAGAGCTATCCTACTTGTTCGTTATTTATTGTTTACTATTCTCTGCCTCATTTAAGATTTCTTTGCCTTTTATAGCTAGCAAAACTTGTTGAGGCTTTTATAAAAGATGTGATTATTCCATATTTACCGGCCTGCGCGGCTTTAAATTGTTCTCGTTTTTTTGTTTTGTTTGTTTTGTGTTTTTATTTTAGTTCAGGCTCAGGCCAGTCTATATATGTATGAACTAGAGTTCAGGATGAGGCCATTCTATATATGTATGAACTAGTGTTCAGGATGAGGCCATTCTATATATGTATGAACTAGAGTTCAGGATGAGGTCACTCTATATATGTATGAACTAGAGTTCAGGATGAGGTCACTCTATATGTGTATGCACTTGAGTTCAGGATGAGGTCACTCTATATATGTATGAACTAGAGTTCAGGATGAGGTCACTCTATATGTGTATGCACTTGAGTTCAGGATGAGGCCACTCTATATATGTATGCACCTGAATCTTGAACAGGAGAAATTCCAACTCTCGTAGCATTGTTCTGGACTGTGGAGAGAAAAAACTTTGTCCTTTGAAGATATGGATACTGAATCAAATAATTCATAGCTGCATGAAATGTTGAGCCGCACTACTAAGAACTGGAAACATCATTAATTACACTTTGCGAAAGAAAGAACTATGATGCTGTAAAGTGTAAATTTTCCTGAACAAATGTTTTCTTTTTGTCTAGTAAAGATTTTATAGGCTTATCATGTTTGCATCTTTTATTGGTAGAATCTTGTCAGCGCAGTGAGATTTTGGAATTATCAACCCGTGAAAATGGCTGGAAGATAGGTTTCCCTCTGACAAAAGCAAACATGCTCAACCAGGGGGCCTTAATTATATGTGAGGTTTCGAGCATATAAGATTTCCGCGTGTCAACAGACGAGGACTGTTGCCATAAAGCCTTGAAAGAAAGGAGTTCCAAGGGAACAGCTAGATCCCATGTTCTTAAAGACAGCACGGACAAGAGCTTATTTCACTCCTTTGGAAACACTCAGACTAAGGAACTGATAATGGCAGTTGTTTGTACAATTATATCATTTTTATGCACAATTTCTGTGTGGGAACAAGTAGGGATTTTTTCAATTCAAAGGATCATTTTTTTTCTGTTGGGAAATTAAAAAAAGTGAGGAAGATAACATGAAATTTTCCCCCCATACACATTTCAAATTGAAAATGTCACCGATTGTAGTGTAAATCTGTATGTGAAAATCTTCCCCAAAACGCAGATGGACACACACACACACACACACACACCACACACACACACACACACACACACACACATGCCAGGTGTCAATTCATGTTGAAAATATCATTGTTTCATAACGTCCGTTCCAAAACTGGTCTGTCACTTATTTCTCATAACGCTTTCCTCCGTTCCACTTCTCTTTCTTCATGTGTGTGTGTGTGGTTGTGTGTGTGTGTGTGTGTGTGTGTGTGTGTGTGTGTGTGGTGTGTGTGTGTGTGTGTGTGTGGTGTGTGTG
>CM031618.1:54164646-54169646 GCA_018398815.1 Conus ventricosus | reverse complement strand
CTTGCATTGTCTTGTATTCCATTTGCTTGTTTTGTACTGTGGGGCCTATCACGTTGCAGGCCTGCTGTATTGTGTGCTGGTCTGCTGTTCTCCATTGTTTTTAAAAGTTCATCCTGGCCTGCATAATGTGAGGTAATGTTGCTTATAGCCCAGCCGACCGCCAAGGGCCACAACAGGGCTGTCACCACGTTGAAGTTAACTCACAAGGCATAAAAAAGACACCTCATTCACATAACCCTTTAAAATACACCTTCTTAAAACAGATCCGAAATTTTGTTAAAAACCTTTCTTCTGTAAAGTCTCAGATCAGAAGAAAATTGTAAATCTCTTTCAGAAATTCAAAGATCACATCAGGTGGGACATCTCTGAACAAGGTTTTCATGGAGTCTGCTGTGAAATGTTAATGTCTCACGTCATGCTGGTCCCAACACTTTTAAAGAATGTTTCACTGTGAGTGGTACATGACATCAAATGCACCACAGAGTTTCTCCACCTTTAAAAGATAAGAACGGGTGTTAAAGGAGTGCCTGTATGCAAACGACACAAGACTGTTTCTTCTTTACGGCCGCGTCGGGAACATGGTTCAAACCTCTTTCAGGTTTTGACGGATTTCAAATAGTTTGTTATCCGTCTGCGAGTTCCATTCCTCTTGCAAGACTTCTTTGATGTAAGCCTGGGCTTTGGGTTTCAGATCAGTGAGAGGGACAGACAATCTGCTTAACTCCTTCCTTGTGGCACACTTGGCAAGTTGATCATACAGCTCTTTGCCTCCAATGCCCACATGGCTGGGAACCCAAGCGAAAATTATGTTGAGTCCCTCTGACGGCCTGCATTGCTTGGAACATGACAGTGTTGGCTGTTGCAGTTAGCTGCATCGTCTACGGGATGGGACAACACTACTGTGTGTACCCAACGGTACAGCTCTACTGTATTGCACTACAATAAACAGTATTGTGTTGTATATTGTTCAGTTATTACTGTCATAGCACAAGGAATCTTTTGCCTGAATCAAGGTATGAAAACACAGCCTAACAAATCATATAAAGCACACGCAGAAATACGGTATGCCTACATATACCTCATAATTTTTTATACTCAGCTAACACACACAAGCTACAACACACACCACGGCTCCCACAGACAATTTTTTTTTTTTTTTTTTTACTGAACTTCTAAAAGGACTCTAGGGGGTATCCTTCGCCCCTCCCTTCTCCAGCGGACACACACACACACACACACACACACACACACACACACACACACACACACACACACACAACTTTGAAACTTGCTTTCAAAATGGTGCCAACTGAGCAAATCAGAGCATAGAGTGATGCACTGTCCATTTTTCAATGAAACCACAGGCCCATTTTGTTTTAATAGCTTTTGTCAATCCTTGTTTTTTGTCTTAAAAATAGTGTAAGTACTGTATCCGCCAAACATGAACAAACGAATAATACGACAAAACACGACGCGTTTCGACTTTTAAGTCTTCTTCGGTGAGAATTCAATGAGATAAGTGATTGCTCGTTCTTCATTTTCGTTGTCCTGGGTGTTGTTTATCATGGCTGAAGAAGACCTAAGAGGTCGAAATGCGTCGTGCTTTGCCTTATGATTCGTGTGTTCATGTTTGGCGGATACAGCACTTAAAATATACTTAGCGCCATTAAAAACGCACGGGTCAGAAGAACAAAATAACTCGACAGAGGTAAATCAGTTAGGGGTATGAAAACTTTAATGTTGAATGACAAAGTCATGAACAGAAAAGAACCACCCAATGAAAGACCGACTCCAAGCACCATCCTCACGCAGGCTAAAAAGATCAAGCTTTGCTGTGGAGTCTAGGGCCCTGACCCAAAAATACCAAGATATCCTCCCAAAACAGGTCATACCCCTCTCCTTCTCCCTTGACGCACCACCCTGGGAAGACAGAGAAAACAACATCACTGTCATCACAACCATTCCCCATATCAACAGTAAGGGTGACCATGATGACCAAGTGCTGAAGACCCTAACACTGGCAATGTTGGAAGAAAGATACCCCGCAGATTCCTGGATCAGGGTATACACAGACGGCTCTGCCACCAATGCCGTTAAAAATGGAGGAGCCGGGGTCTACATCCAATACCCCAGTGGAGAACGGACAGAAGAGGCGCTACAGACAGGCCTTCATTGTACCAACTACAAGGCGGAAGTTGACGCTCTCACACAGGCAGCACACACCATCGCCACAAGAGCAGACCACAACATCCAGGTTGTCTTTCTAATAGACGCTCTGTCTGTCCTTCAAGCCTACAACAGTGACAGGCTACCCTCATTGAAGAAGGCACTGAACAACATCAAGAGTCTTCGAACAGTGCTTCAGTGGATCCCCTCACACTGCGGCATTGAGGGAAACGAAAAAGCAGATGAGATGGCCAAACAGGGCGCCGCAAAAGAGCAGGAAGATAACGCGGTAACCCTTGCAGAGCTGAATGCCATTACCAAAGCTCTGTTTCGAACTCCGGCACAGAATGACAGCCTCCACCTGCTTGCAAGACCAGAGCAGGTCACCATCTTCAGGCTGCGAACAGGGCACAACAGACTAAATAAACACCTCCATTCGAAACTCAAGGTTGTGCCATCCCCAATGTGTCCTTGTGGAGAGGCTGAACAGGACACGCCCCACATACTACAGGAATGCGGGAACTTCCGACGGCTGAGAGAAGAGCTGTGGCCAGAGCCTACCACCGTCAAGGACAAGCTGTACGGCACGGTGGCGTCCCTAGAGAAGACCACGGCATTTCTGGAACGAACCGGTCTCCGCGTGTGAATGGCAACGAGAAGAAGAAGAACAGAAAAGAAGTGCGCAATGGACAACATGTGCTGAACATTTGGCGTTCAGTAATCGCAAACACAACTGGCGTCAAAAAGCAAAGTCACTGATTTACCTCTGTCGAGTTATTTTGTTCTTCGGACCCGTGCGTTTTTAATGGCGCTAAGTATATTTTTCACAGATGTGTTTAGATCTCCGCCTGCAGTGGTTTTTTTCTTTTTTCGTTCGCAGCG
This sequence comes from Conus ventricosus, assembly GCA_018398815.1. Lineage (NCBI taxonomy): Eukaryota > Metazoa > Mollusca > Gastropoda > Neogastropoda > Conidae > Conus > Conus ventricosus. The sequence goes on along the minus strand of CM031618.1, from coordinate 54,166,598 downwards.
TCTTGCGACTTGCCATCCCGTGACGTCAAAGAGTGACGTTATTTTGCCTTTAACCAGGCGACGACCGTCGTTCTTCGAATTTTACGCAAGACTTTGTGACGTCAGTGTCCTCTGCTAGCATGACAAAATTTACTCTGTCTTAGGCCCTAATCCTTCGAGTTAGCTGGGGAGGGAACACTGGACTGCGACAACATTCCTCCAGTGGACTCTGTGCCGGGCTGACCTCTTCAGTTGGACCCATGTCACGCCGGCTGTTTTCATTTCGGAATTCAAGCACACCAGCACCAAGTCTATAGAGGTCGTCCCCCCTTCCTTTCCTCCTGTGGGTTCCATTCGAGTGCCTGTCTAGCGATGTCGGTAGGTTGGCTTTCGTAATGTGTCCAGTCCAGCCCCATTTTCTTTTCTTCGTCTCTGTGTCGACAGAATTTTGTTTGGTTTTCTCCCACAGCGTTTGGTTGGGATATGATTTCTGGCTATCTGGTGTTGACAATGCAACTGACGCACTTACTGACAAAACAAGAAAAATGACTTGACTGCTGATCACCTTTTCACAAGTAAGAACTATCTTTGAACATCCTCAAATGATAGTTCTGACTTGTTGAAAAATGCCCGAAGATTGTGAGTATTGGACGTTGTTGTTCTCCACGTCTCTGAATCATGTAAAAGTATAACATTTCACCTTTGAGTAGAACATTCTGATCTTGATCTGAAGCAAAAGGGCTGTGGAAGCCCATGTGGATCACAGGATGTTAAAAGGATTTCCTTGCCTTGTTGAGGCAGCTACTGATGTCTTGGTCTGCTCCACCAAACAATCAACAAGACCTCCTTCCACTAACAGATGAGAACATGAAAGTAGTGGATGAATTTGTCAACCTGGGCAGTGTCGTCGGGTTGTTTGTGATTTTTCTGCGTTCTTTCAGTTTTCTTGACGTTAATTTTGAGGACCACTTTCTTTGCTTCATCAACTAGGCAGGACAGTTTTTTTGTTTGTGCATCCTGGTGTCTGTGAGAGAGAAGACTGGCATCATCAGTAAAAATTCAAATCTTTCGGCTGTTTGGTAAAGGTCTGCTGTGAATGCTGGTGTTTTGCCATCAACATGAAGATGGTTGGTGAAAGGAAGTAGCCCTGTCTTACATCATACCGCGCCTGGAAGGGATCAGATACTTTTCCATCGTGTTTGACTTGACAAGTGGACTTTTTGTCATACAGTTGTCAGATGATAGTGATAAATTTTGGTGGAAAGCAATAGCAGAGCATAAGCCTCCAGATGATCCCCCCCCCCCCCCCAAGCTGTCAACACTGTCAAAAGCCTTTTCGAAGTCTGCAAACACTGTGTACAAGGGAGGCAGCCAGTTTCACAACTGCTCGATGATAATTCACACTGCTACTGTCTGGTCTGTGCTCAATCTTTCTTGCCAAAAACCTTTCTGTTCTTCTCGAAGTCGTCTATCAAGGACCTTCTTCAGTCTCTCCAGCATTATTCTTATCAGAATCTTGGTGGGAACTGACAGAATTATGATTCATCTCTAGCTGTTGCAGGAGGAGAGATAATCTTTCCTTAGTAGGGCTTGACGAAAAATTCGATCAGATCTCTTTGGATTCCACTGTCTATCTTTTTGTCCTGCCCTGAAATAGTTTTTTTCATTTCAACAGACTTTTTTGCGCTTTCTCATTGTTACATAGTGCTGAAATCCGTGAACTGACGGAAAAGTTGGGGCTCTGAAAACAGCACGCACACACATGCTAACTAAACTCAGTCACTCACACACACATACAAAGAATACATTCTTTCGCATTTTCTCTCACACACACACACACACACACACACACACACACACACACACACACACACACTGTCCTCTACACAATTCACATACCTTTTCCCACCCACCCTCTCACCCACCCCATCCCACACACAACACCTCCCATCCATCCACGCTCACACACAGCC
>CM031618.1:54152146-54157146 GCA_018398815.1 Conus ventricosus | reverse complement strand
TAAAAGAATTAATTGAAAAAAAACTAGAGCAGTCTTTTTTTCCTGGGGTAGTGTTAATTTCCTGGGCTTAGTCATTTTTTCCTGGTGAAGGAGCGTAATCTTCCTAGAAAAATAACACTCCTGTAGTGTTTTTTTCCGGCAGTGTTATTTTCCGCCAACACCGGCCAGGCAGCCAACCCACGTTGCTGTCGCATGCACCTGCCTACCTTCCCTCACGCCCCCCCCCCCCCCCCCCCCGACCCCTCGCCCCACTTCCCCAGCGTGTTGTGTGGCCTTGGTTGACAACGTTCCGCTTGTGCCACTGACCTCGCTCAATAGTGATCTCACCAGTGAATCCTTGTCAGAGTTCTTCCCCTGTCTGTGGCTGTTCCTATTATTGACTGAGCGGAGGGGGGGGGGGGGGGGGGGGGGGGGGGTGGAGGGAGGGGGAGCAATTCTATCATTATTTTCTTTCTCACTTCTAGCTCGTAAAGACAGTGTTTATCTCATTTGTGTCGGGGTGGGTTATTAATCAACTCAACGAAGCTGATTTACAGACCAAGTTGTTTTAATATTTCCAGGGTGAATGGTCGGTTTTACGTCCTGATAGTTTTGAGTCCTTTACGGGCAAGCTGTTCAGGGGCCCGTGTAAGGTTTTCTTTTAAAATGTAATGTTCTTTCTCACTCTCTTTCTCTCTCCCCCCACCACACACACACTCACGTGCGCACGCGCACCCATATATGCACACAAACACACAACACACCCATGCAAACACACACACACACACACACACACACACACACACACACACACACGCGCGCGTGCGCGCCCGCGCGCGCAACACAACACACACACATGCATACACACACACACGCGCACACATATGCACATGCGCACGCAAGCACACTCACACACACACACACACACACACACACACACACACACACACACACATATATATATATATATATATATATATATTCACACACATACCCGCGCGCACAAACACACACACAGTCTACAAAAAAAAACAAAAAACCCGCTGTTCAACTGGTATTTACTGCTTGCCAGGCGGAAGCATGACCTCAAGTCTTTTGACCTGCTTTCGGTCCACGCCTCAGTGATTTTTAGCCGGGGGTCACACACACACACACACACACTCTCTCTCTCTCTCTCTCTGAGAGTTTATGTAAAAGCACCGAGCGAGGTCGAAAGAACCGTCTACGCATGGTTAAATACAACAGGTGGTTTTTTGCAACTTGGGCGCTCTCCTCGCGTTCCGGCTCAGACACGTTATGCGTGCAGATCTTCAGAGAGAAGAATCAATCTATCTGAAGACTGAGGAAGAAAACTCTTAGTACGCTTTTCAGGGAAGGTTCTGGGTCGTATTAAAGGTTACAAATTCACTACTAGTATTGCAGCCACACACACACAGAATCTGGTCTGTCACTGAGCATAATTCTGGACACAGTTGGGAGGTGGGTTGGAGGTGTGTGTGTGTGTGTGTGTGTGTGTGTGTGTGTGTGTGTGTAGTCTGTGTGTGTGTGTGCGTGTGTGTGCGTGTGCGCGTGCGTGCCTGTGTGTGTGTGTGTTCGTGTGCGTGTGTGTGTGTGTGTGTGTGTGTGCGCGCGCGCGCGTGTGCGCGTGCGCGCGCGCGTGTGTGTGTAAACGAATGGATAACTTCAGTGAGGAAGCAGACTTGCTTTTTGCCAGTTTAACCTTGAGTTAATTATGGACCCAACAACACATGACCTTGAGTTAGATATGGACCAAACCAACTTATCTGTTTGCTGTGCTGTCTCTTTCTTACCAGTAATAGATTTAGTCTTAAATTGTCATTATTCCCAATCTCTCTTTTTAATAAAATCTTATATACAATCAATTCGTGACTATCTATGTGATGAATGCTTTAAGTCCTAATTTTTTTTTTCATAACACCCAAGTCAATCACTTCTTTATGAGAGAATATCTACAAATCAATCGTGACTATCTATGTGATGAATGGTTCAAGTTCTATTTTTCTTCATAATGCCAAATTCAATTCTCTCTAAAATCATAAAAGTCATTCCAGAGTTTCTTCATTACGCAATGTTTGCCTTTTTCTCAGTCAGATTTTCCAAATGTACAGACCTGAAATACCACACAATTGTCATACGTTTTTAACAACAGTTACAAAATAACTAACATAAATGAGATATAATAAAGAATGAGGAAAAAAATCAATCAACTGTCCACAAAAATACAAAAAAAAGCTTTGCCAGTATTCAGATGTTATCGACTGACGACTAAAACGCACCAACTCGCATAGAGTGACGTCAGAGAACACCTACGTCACAGGACGAATGACGTCATCCTACCTGCAGCAAGTCGATGTAGTCAGTTTTCAGTCTCTTCAGACTGTCCTCCACGCTCTGAATGATGTGTCGACGACCCAGTCCACCGGCGTTGGGGTTGCTGACGTCCATCTGGAAACGGACCTTGGTGGCGATGACAAACCGGTCCCTCTCCTGACTGCTCACAGAGAGAATTGCAGGAAACTGGTGAGGAAGTTGACGTAATGATGATGAGAGACAAAACAACGCGTAAGGTAAGCATACGTGTATTAGTGGACTGGGATGAGAGTGTAGCCATATTTATATGGAAGAGCTCACACACGCGCGCGCGCCCGCACACACACACACACACACACACACACACACACACACAAACACACACGCACGTGCACACACACATAAACAAACACCACATAGAAACATACACACATACGCACTTTGACATAACAATGTGTATGCATGAACAAGGCGCGCGCGCACTAACACACACACACACACACACACACACACACACACACACACACACACACACACACACACACACACAGAGAATCACACAGACAGACGGAGAGACAAACACACACACAATCATACAAATAGGCAGACAAACAGACACACATATACACACAGACACACACACGCGCGTACACACACACACACACACACACACACACACACACACACACACACACACACACACACACACACACTCACTCACGTACGCATGCACGCATGTATGCATGCGCACACACAGACAGGCAGGCAGACAGACACACACACACACACACACACACACACACACATACTCTACTCACCGAGCCAGCCAGGAGCCGACAATTTCTTCCGACTTTCCACGTCCATAGATGTTGGCTGTGTCGATGAAGTTCCCTCCCCATTCCACGAATCGGTCGATCACCTTGTGAGACCCCTCTTCTTGCAGCTGACCGGGTAGTCCGAACTACCAGACCAGTAGACGATAAGAGGATGAAAGTCAGACCACACATTCATTCACTCACAGCTTTAACGGCTTTGCCACTTGCAAAGTTAACAAGTCTCCTGAATAAACTTAACAAGGAATTCAAAGGAAGTTAAGATGGACAAACAATTTACAAGACAAAGCATGACGCGTTTCGACCTCTTAGGTCTTCTTCAGGTAAGATGAACAACAATGAAAACGAAGAATGAGTAATTACTTATTTTCTCCAATTCAGCGCCGACTTTATTTCGATTTTCGCCTACAGTCACTTAACTTTGAAACTGAGTCTAATAGCTAGTTTTGTCTAGTCAGTCAACATCCATCTAACTATCCATCAGTTCAGTGAATCTTGATCAGTCAGTATTCTTCTAGCCAGCATGGCGCCTTTAATCATAGTCACCATTCAACCAACCCTTCAGCCGGCCAGTTCGTCTCATTGTGGCTAACCTATCAGACTGGACGGTAAACGCATAAATCCATCAGTCGATTCCCAGTTCCGCTCATCGTTCCATTCATCCATCCTAAGTCTAATCCATAAATCGATCTTTTAAATCAGTCAGACTGCTTTTACCTTTTTCGTTATTTTCAGTTATTGCCTCGCGCATGAATAGTGGGGAAAAAATCAATAAATCGAACCTCACAGCTACTGCATCTGTAGCAAACGCATATATATATATATATATATATATATATATATATATATATATATATATAATATATATATATATATATAATAATCATTTACAATTTCAGTACATCTCACTACATGGTGTTGCGTATAGAACTTCGTTGTAATACTCTAAATAGCAATGTTATTACAGACGAGCAGCCTAATTAAGCAATTTTCTGCAGTTCAACTAACCTTTAACTGATTTTTGACGGGAAAAAAGCCTACTGTATAGGATAGTTAGAGGGACAGGCAGGGTAGGGGTGAGGGTGGGGGTGGGACTGTGCTGGTTGGATAGTACGAAAGGACATCTGTCCATGTTGTACTTACGTTAGACTCGCCAAACGTCATCGCCCCCAGGCAAATATTCGACACACGAAGTCCCGAATTGCCTAAATGCGTGTACTGGCATTTCTGGTCGTCTGCTATTTTCGCCATGTTTGACGTTGCGATCACTTCTGCAGCAGACTATTATAAAAGCACACACACCCGCATCGACCGAACAATGGAAACAATCTGTAGCACTTTTTGTTCTGACTGAACGAACTGCCAGGAAGAGAAATATCGTAATATTGGTAAACATGTACTTTAGGGTACGAAATTCATGGGGCTGTTTGTACGCACTTTTTCGGGTGTTTTCGGTTCTTGTCGATGCAAAGAGACGTAAGACACCCTCACCTGCCCACTTTGACCTGTCCTGCCCCACTTGTGGGTGCAAATAATTTATTTCACTTCACAAGTAGGGATATGCATGCACATCCAATGCGCCATTTTAGAACCCCAGTAGGCCTAGTGATGACGTTGTGCCCATGTGATCAGCAACCAACATGGCGCATTGGATGTGCATGCAAATCCCTACTTGTGAAGTGAAATAAATTATTTGCACCCACAAGTGGGGCAGGACAGGTCAAAGTGGGCAGGTGAGGGTGTCTTACGTCTCTTTGCATCGACAAGAACCGAAAACACCCGAAAAAGTGCGTACAAACAGCCCCATGAATTTCGTACCCTAAAGTACATGTTTACCCGTAATATTTACACTGAGTT
>CM031618.1:54137146-54139646 GCA_018398815.1 Conus ventricosus | reverse complement strand
TGAAACCAATTTATTGTCAGATTAACTCAAGGTTGTACTGACAAGGTGTGTGTTGTACTCTCACACACACACACACACACACACACACACACACACACACACACACACACACACACACACACACATTTGAGGAAGAAGGACAAGAAAAAGAAGACGACGACGACGACGACGACGACGACGACGAAGAAGAAGAAGAAGAAGAAGAAGAAGAACCTATTAGCAATGCTGTCTGTAAAAAAAATTAAACACCTCGTAGAAAATGCACAATATTTTCTCCGAACACATATCCACTATCGCATCAAGTTTCTGAACTAACAACCCAACATGGGAAGGAACCGTGATGGGGTTGCTTCCCTTTCACTCTGAGCGGAGACACTCAAACTAAACCGCAGTTAACTCCCGTGACCCTGAAAACTAATTGGTCAGTCGTAGGAGGCATCACAGCAGACAGTGTTCTTAGTTTCAGTTCTGTCAAAGACGGGTCACATACCAGTGTCAAAGACCAGTGTCCATACTTGCTCTGCACCACGTTTGCCTAACAACGAGTCGGAGTTACAAGCAAAGAAATAATCTAGATAAGGAATCAGCACACCACACCACTGTACATGAACAAAGCCAAACATTTTGTAACAAATGCAAAACATGAAAAAAAAAAAATCACACAGACATTGCACGGTTTGAGTGAGTCAGTGGATGAAAAAAAGGACACTGGGAAAAAAAATAGGAGGATGGAAGCCCCACTGTCAAAAAAAAAAGAAAAAAAAGAAAGAACAAAAAAGTTTAAAACAAAGAGGGTAGAGGACCAAGAAACAAAAAAAAATTAGGAAAGAGTGATACGAAGGAGAGGGCAGTTAAGAGAAAGGGGGTGAGGAAGAGGGAACAGAACGTTGGGGTGGATTGGGGGTGGGGGGGGGGGGTGGATAGACAGAGTGGAGTTGGGGTTAGGCAGCGTGATTATGGGGTGGGTGTGGGGCTCATGAATAAAAAAACAAACAACTACGAGCGAAACATGATCGTTACATGATCTGCGCAACATGATCCACGTGAATAGCCATCACATTTTTCAATCAGATAATGGACTATTTGACAAATACCGCCTCTTTTCGAAATATCCGGGTGCATGCAGGCCATTAACCGTTTGGACTAATTTACCTGAGGAAAAAAAAACAAAAAAACCATAGGGTGTTCAACACCTTTTGCTAATCAACTCTCAAGGAAATGAGGGAGAAACTCCCTTCCGATAATTTACTAGTGGAAGAACCGAAATGGAATCCTCTCAGCTGGTGAGCCTCCGGGGAAACCAGACAATTTTATCCCTTCTGCTAAGTGACAAGCAGGAGAATGAGAAGGATGAAATGGGATTGGAGGGATAGGAGGAGGTTGAATCTATTTTGCCATCTTACCTGCTGGGATAGGACGGGGTTGAATCTGTTTTGGCATCTTACCTGCATGGATTGGAGGGGGTTGAATCTGTTTTGGCATCTTACCTGCATGGATTGGAGGGGGCTGAATCTGTTTTTGCCATCTTACCTGCATGGATTGGAGGGGATTGAATCTGTTTTGCCATCTTACCTGCATGGATTGGAGGGGGTTGAATCCGTTTTGGCATCTTACCTGCATGGATTGGAGGGGGTTGAATCCGTTTTGGCATCTTACCTGCATGGATTGGAGGGGGTTGAATCCGTTTTGGCATCTTACCTGCATGGATTGGAGGGGGCTGAATCTGTTTTGCCATCTTACCTGCATGGATTGGAGGGGGTTGAATCTGTTTTGCCATCTTACCTGCATGGATTGGAGGGGGTTGAATCTGTTTTGGCATCTTACCTGCATGGATTGGAGGGGGTTGAATCCGTTTTGGCATCTTACCTGCATGGATTGGAGGGGGCTGAATCTGTTTTGGCATCTTACATGCAGGGATAGGACGGGGTTGAATCTGTTTTGCCATCTTACCTGCAGGGATAGGACGGGGTTGAATCTGTTTTGCCATCTTACCTGCAGGGATAGGACGGTGTTGAATCTGTTTTGCCATCTTACCTGCATGGATTGGAGGGGGCTGAATCTGTTTTGGCATCTTACCTGCATGGATTGGAGGGGGTTGAATCTGTTTTGGCATCTTACCTGCATGGATTGGAGGGGACTGAATCTGTTTTGGCATCTTACCTGCATGGATTGGAGGGGACTGAATCTGTTTTGGCATCTTACCTGCATGGATTGGAGGGGGTTGAATCTGTTTTGCCATCTTACCTGCAGGGAAAGGAGGGGGTTGAATCTGTTTTGGCATCTTACCTGCATGGATTGGAGGGGGGTTGAATCTGTTTTGGCATCTTACCTGCATGGATTGGAGGGGGGTTGAATCTGTTTTGCATCCTACCTGCAGGGAAAGGAGGGGGTTGAATCTGTTTTGCCATCCTACCTGCAGGGAAAGGAGGGGGTTGAACTGTTTTGGCATCTTACCTGCATGGATTGGAGGGGGTTGAATCTGTTTTGCATCCTACCTGCA
>CM031618.1:54109646-54127146 GCA_018398815.1 Conus ventricosus | reverse complement strand
TGGGAACACAAAGATGAAGAAAACCAGTACAGAAAAGGGAGAGAAGAGAGAGAAGAGAGAAAAGAGAGAGAGAGAGAGAGGGGAGAGGGGAAGAAAGAGAGAGAAAAGGAGAGAAGAGGGGAGAGAAACAGACAGACAGACAGAAAACCCCCCCAGAAAAAAGGGGAGAGGGGAGAGAGAGAGAGAGAGAGAGAGAGAGAGAAGAAGAAAGAAGAGAAGAGAACAACGAACGAACGAACGAATTTTATTTTAAGGGGGTAGTGGATTAAGCAGGGAATATTTTTTTCCCAACCAGCCCTCGGGGCAAAAAAAAAAAAAAAATCGATTTTATATAAAAAACAAATCAAAAAAATTACAGGGAAAAAATGGAAAAATTTCCCTTGCGGGGAACCCTTTTGACAAAAAAGAAAAAAAAAAACCAGTGAACACCACCACCAACTACAAAAAACCCAACAACGAGAAAAAAATGATAAAGGGCAAGAGGGGGGAAAGAGAGAGAGAGAGAGAGAGAGGAAAAAGAGAGAGAAGAGAGAAGAAGAAAAGAAGAGAGAGAAACCAAACCGACTAACCCGACCGACGCCCGACGGGGGCAAAAAGGGCAGAGAAAAGGGGGAAGAAATACAATGAAGCAACTGGATAAACCCCTTTCGAAAACCTTTGAAAAAAACAACACTTTTAAGGGAAACGGGAAATGATCACGCAATTTGCGAAAAAATGAGTAAAATTTTCCAAAATCACATTTTTTTAAAAATTTAAAAGGAGAGAGAGAAGAGGAGAGAGAGAGAGAGAGAGAGAGAAGAGAGAAAAAAGGAAGAGAAGAGAGGAAAACGGGGAAGAGATGGAAAAAGAGAGAGGGAGAGAGAGAAAGAGAGAGAGAGAGAGAGAGGGAGAGAGAGAGAAGAGAGAGAGAGACTGACAGGCAGACAATAAGACAGACAGAAAGACAAAATACAAGGAGCGCAGAAAAAAAACATAGAGATGAAAAAAAAAAAAAAAAAAAAAAAAAAAAATTTGGGGAAATTTGGGATAAAAGATTACATCCAAAAATACCACAAAAGGGTTGCTAAAACTCACATTGTATTTATGATAATTTTTTTAAAAAGCAATAACTATTTTTTATTTCTTATTCACAAGGAATTGCATTCCAAAGTTTACCCCCCTTTAATAAACTAAGGAAGACTAAAAGATCAATTTCGGGGGCCGGGAATGGATATCAAATGTTTTTTTTACAAAAGGGGGTTTTTAAAAGGGAAATTTTGGGTACGTAAAAAGGGAGGTGCGAGATTGTTCATTTTTTTTGTACATGAACACACCCTTTTTGAAACGAAAATTTATGACTGAATGGGAGAATCTCAATTTTTCTTTAAGCCCTACAACTTGAAGAGATGTTTTAAGGAGAAACGATTTTTAGTAAACTTCTATAAAAAACGCACCAGGGGTTTTTCAAAAATTTGTGACGGCCATGTCCCACAAGTTGAAGCATAACCCAAACAAATTTATATGGGGAAAGGAAAAATAACTTCCGAAATGTTGTAAAGGAAATGTTTAAATTCTTTTTTAACTAAAATATCTTATTGAGATCTTTCCGGATAAAGCAGAAACTTTAATTAACCAAAATAAAATTGTTATCGATAGTAACCAAGAAACCCTTTTTTTAATAAATTTCTTCAAAATTTTCCCCTTTTGGGAAATTCGTAGAGATAAAAAAGGGAGGACTATTTTTCTTTTTTTGTCGTTTTCCCTATTGGGTTTATCAAAAAAAATTTTTGGTTTACCCAAGGGATGGGGGGCCATGGGTTTATTTTTGGAAACCACCCCGTAAATTATTTATTTTTTTTTTGAAGAGCACTGCATACCGATTATCTTTTTTCCCTTTTTCTGTGGATGTCGTGTCCAGAAAATAGTTCACATAAAGAGGAAATAGCTGGGGAAGATCATTTATATAAACCCGAAAAAAGGATTGGCCCAAAAATTGGGACCCTTGGGGGGACCCCCAAAATTTAAACTGGTGGGGAAAGTGATTTTACAGGGGTTTTAAAAAAACTACTTTTCCTGTTGTAAAAAAAGAGGAAAAAACAAAGTTTTTCGGGAATATACCGTAAAATAGAATTTTTTTAACAAGAAAAAATAGGGTCAATAATGTCAAAGGCTTTTGAAAGCAAAAAAAAGGGACCCTTTTAAATAAATTTACTTTTAAATTTTTTTAAACCCATTTTTCCCAACAATTTGGTTATGCTGTATCATAAAGGGTTTTTTTCAAAAACCCCCTTTTTGGTTTTGGGATGAAAAAATCATTTTTATAAAGTGTAACGGAATTCGTTTAAGATGTTTTTCGAGTTTAGAAAAAGTAGATAGAATTGATATTGGTCAATTTAAAAAAATCATTTTGGGTCGCCGGATTTAAAAACGGGAAGTACTTTTTTTTTTTTTTTTAAACCCCCTTTTTAAAAAGCCGGGGGTTTGAAACATTTTTCCGTTTCAAATTGTAAATGTGGTGAAAAATTGCTCAAATAACAGTTTTGCAGAAAATTTTTAAAAGATTTTACTAAATTTTGTCTAAAACCACAGCATTAGTTTTTTTTTAAAAAGCACATAGTCCCTAAACACTTCGTGTACATTTAAAAAATTAAAATTGAATTTTTGTATCTATTTTAAAAATCACAGAATCTTTTAAACCCAAATGAAATCATTTTTTTATCATGTATCAGATTTTTACCCTTTTTCTGACTATTGTTGAAAAAGTGTAAATTAAATTTTTTCGGTAAAAAAAAACCAAAACCCAATAACAGAAAGTTAAATTTTTTTTTCCCCAATAATTCGTTAAGGGTTTTCCCCAGAGGATTTTGTATCTTTTTTTAGAACAAAAAGGTTTTTTGAAATATTTTTTGCATTTTCCCCTTTTTTAGGGCATTTTACTTTTTTTTCTTTTGTTTCTTAAAACTGTCATTTTTCCCCTTAGACTGAAAAAAAAATTTACTCGAAGTTTAATCTGCATTGATTTTTTCGGTTAACCATTGGGGTTTGGGCCATAAGCCAAACGCGTTTAATCTAAAAGGGAAAATTTTTTATCAATTACAGAAAAAAAAAAAATACGATCCAATTTTCCCAAGGGGCCCGTGGGGGTCGGTATATTAAAAAAACCTCTAAAAAAATTCGCAGAGCACAGGTCAGTTTAAAAGGGAAAAACCCAATATTTAATGTTTTGTAACAACGAGAAAATTTATTGATGGCTACACCCGGGAATTTTCTTTCCCTTTTTTTGGGAAAACCATGTTAAAAAAACAGGAAAGGGGATCACTAAAAACCAACACCGGAAACAAAAAATTTCAATAATATTAGACGGGTCTTTTTACATATATATGGTCAATAAGTTTTTTTCAGACGGGTGATGTTATTCGGTTGTGTTTTAATCAATTGTTTTTTAAAAATTCTGCATTTTTTAAAGATTTTTTTTCCAAATGTTATGGGGTTTTTAAGTAAATCAATTTTAAAAAATCTCCAAGTAGTATTACCTCTTTTTGCAAAGCGTTTACATCTTCCTTCAGGGAAGGGGGAAGGGGGTTTAAAACCCACTAAAACACGTTCTTCGGGAAATTTCTATATAAAAAACCTACTAAGACTGGTTTTTTTACCCCTTCCTTTTAAACAAATTTTTTTTATCCAAATGCACTCAATTCAGTATTTATCAAAAAAGTTTACTTTTTTTAAAATTTAAACCCATTTGTGCCAAATGCAACCCCGGGCCCCGTGTCTAGTTTAGCCATGGCATCTCCCTAATCAGCTAAGGGCCCGGAATCGAAAACTAGATGGGCATTTTAAAACCTCTTTTGTCTTTATTCCCGAGAAACCAAAGCAAAGGAATGATCATTTTTAAATTTTTTAAAATAAGGGGAATTTTCTATATTTTATTTAATAAGTACATAAAATTTAGGTACCTACTTTTAATTTCCAAAAATTTCTTAACCATTTTTTCATTGCATTTTATTGCTTTCATAATTTATCAATGACAGATAAATTTTAGGAACAAATGATCGACCCCTTTTAAAAAACAAAAACACCGTTTAAAAAACTAAATACTAAGATTCTAAATATGAAATGCTGGGAAAAAGAGGACAAACACGACCTCAAAGAGAAAAAGAAAAACCCAAATGTTTCCTGATAAATTCAGGGAAAAAAAAAACAAATGTAAAAAAAAACAACAAATTTTAAAAGAGGAAGAAAACCCCCCACACACACCCACACCCACCCACAACACACACACACCACACACACCACACACACACCCCCACAACCAAAAAAAACACAAAAAAACAATAACAAGATGAACCGACCCCCTTTAAAAATTTAATGCCCTTTGGGGGAAAAACCCCCTTGGGATCAATTACCAAAATCAACCCAAGAAATTATTAAAGTGCGAAAACAACAATACCAAAGACAATAAACTATAAGCAAGTTTTGGGGGAAAATTTAGATCCTACAGTCAAAAGACCACTTTCAAAGTCAGGGTCCGGCAATCTGTGACCCAAATGAATAGTAAAACCCGTGGGGGACTCTAAACACACTTTCCCCCAAAACACACAAAACGCACACACACACAAACACAACCCCCCCACACACACACCACACACACACACACCCACACACACCACACACACACACACACACCCTTAAAACGCAAGCACTTTTAAACGTTTTTTCCCATAATACACCCTTTCACACACACACACAAAACACACACACACACCACACACACACACACACACACACACCCACACACCCCACCCCCACACAGCGCGCGCCCAAAAACCCCACACACAAAACACCACACACACAAAAACACCACACACACAACACACACACACACACAACACACACACACACTGAAAAAAGTCCCAGAAATAAAAAACAAAATAAACTTTCCCAATTTTCATTTTAAAACCCCCAATCCCCCAAAGAACTTTTCCCCTTTCCTTTCCCCCAAAAAATCCACTTTTACTTCACACCCCAAACATTCACCTTTTTATACAGTTTTACACCGAAAAAGCATCATTGGGCCCTCACCAGAGAGGGTTTGTTTGAAAACAGTCATTAAAAAAGGCGGGAAAAAAGACAAATTTGATTCCCATTTCCTTTTTTGCCATATAGAGCCAATTAAAAAAGTTGGCAAAGTTCCCCCTTTTTTTAAGGTTTTTTTGTTGAAAGGGGGTTGGGATGGGCCCGAAATTACGCTGATTTGGCAGCAGGTTTAGACGCTATGTATAATAAATGTTCGCATAAAAGGGGGGGATCAGGTTTAAAGGTTTTTTGTTCCGTCGGTTTTTTGGGGGGGGGCGGGGGAGTCAGGGGGGATTTATCCCCCCGTTGGGGCCAATTTAAATGAAAAGGGCAGGGGGGTGAATTTCCCCGAAAATGAAGGGGGGGGGTTAGGAAAAATGATTTGTTTTAGGAGGGGGGTTTTAAATTGGGGAAAATAGCGAGAATTTGGAGTGATGTGTTCAGGGGGGGCCATGGGGTAATAAATTTTGGGGGGTTTAGGGGAAATTATCTGTTTTGGGGGATTGGGAAAAGTTGAAAATGAGAAAATGGGTTTTGGGGGAGCGATTTTGTTTTAGGGGGGGGCTATGTTGTAAAGGGGTTTTAGAGGGTTTTGGGGGGGGAGAAGGGGGGGCGGGTCTCACTGGAAGACTTTGGGGGGAGAGGGGAAAAGAAAAACAGGGCGCCAGGGGGGGGGATGGGGGGCCCGAAAGTTTTATCACCTATAAAAATTTTCGTTGGCCGGGGTTTTTGGTACAGGTTTGGGGAAAGGGGGGGGGGGTGGGTAAGGCTATGATTTTGAAGGGGGAAAAAAAAAAAGTTGATTTTGTGAAACCCGGAAGACAAAGGGGGGCCACGCCCCCCTGAAGTCCGGCGATTTCTTTCTGCAGCACTGCGCCCTGTCCCCTTTCATGTTTTCAGCCATTTGGGGGAGTTCCCCCTAGCATTTAGGGGTTTCACGTTGGGTATAAAAAAGTCATATCAGACCAAACGAGGCGAAAAATTTTCAAAGGGAAAAAGACATTTTTTAAAATTTACCATGCAGAATTTTAATTTTATTTTTATGGTATAAACGTGTTTTAAAGTGAGTTTTACCTCTTGCTGGGAGTATTTAGCTAAAAAACAAAACGAGCCTGCCCAAAGGGGCTTACAGCATGTACAATAAAAACGGTTTCCCCTTTCCCGGGGAAAGGGGGCCTGAGGGGGGACGAATTAATAAACCCCCATGGATTATAACCCTCTTTGAGTAAGGGGTAAAATGGGATAGTGAGGGCCAGTTGGGTAAGATCCTGTAGTGGGCATTCCTGGCCCCACATAATTTAAAAAGATTAAAAGCCAAAAGGGGCGAGTCTTTTTAAAGGGGCAATGAAACGAATAACCGAGGGCCCCGCAAGTACATTGTGATTGCCAGGTTTCAGACATGTGGGTTAACACTTTTACTGGTGGGGGGCTTTCAACGTTGGAAAATTTTATTCATTTGTTTAAATTTTTGTTTTTAAAAACTTTCCAGGGGGGCGGGGGTCCCCCAAAAAGGGTTTTAAAAATTTCACCTGAGAGAGAACAATTTAAAAAAATTTTTAAGGGCGGAACCCCAGTAATGTAAACTGGCACCCGCCTTTATTGGGCCCACTGTCGACCCGTTTTTTCCCCTTGGCCACCGCGTGTTGGGAAGGGTTTTACCCGAGTGGGACTATCCCTACACCGTATTCCCCTCCATTGGGCCCCCGCTTTTGGAGGTTTCAAATCACGAGTGTGGGACAAACCCATACCCCGTATTCTCTCCATTGGCCACCCTCTGTTGGGGGTTTCCCTCACTGATGGGGGACTATCCCATACACCTATTCCCCTCCATTGGGCCCCCTCTCGGGGTTTAGGTTTCAGTCACTGACGTGGGGCTTCCCACAGGGCCCCAGTGTTTTTGTCGGGCCTTTGGGTTACCCCGGAAATATCCTCGGGCTTTTTTTAAAATGGTTCGGGCAACGGGTGTAGAAACCCTGTTTTCTGAAAAGAGAAGAGTGCTATTTTCCAAAAAAAAAAAATCCCCTTGGGTGTTTTTGTGTTTTTCTGTTTTCCTTTTTTTGGGTTGCTTATCCTTTTACTTATTGATTTCAGATAAGAGGGACCCCCAAATTTAGTTTTCAATTTAAAGGTTTTCCTTTAGAATTATTTTTTTGTTTGCCTCAAATTGGGTACAGCTGTTTTTTTTGGGGGGTTTTTCTCGGGCCCCAAATTTCAACAAAAATTTTTCATTAAAAGGTCACAAGTTTGTTTTTAGCAGCCCTTTTTTTCATCACAAAACATGGAAAGAATACTTTCATTTAGTTCTGAAATATCCCAAATATTAACTGTTTTTTTCAACTGAACACTCTCCTCTTTATATCAGGGGGGGGAATGGGGTGCGAAAGGGCCCTAAGGTTTTTCGTTGCACTGGCGTCCCTTTTTCGCTTCTGACAGGGGTCGTCTTTTTTAGGAACATCAATTTCAGCTGTATACTCTGAAAAAGTGTTTGGGCATTTTCCCCGGGGGTTTGGAAAGGGTGCAGTCTGCACTTCCCACACTGTACATCACAAACAAGAAGTTGTGACTGCGAGGGGAAGAAACAAAAACCTCGCTCGGGGTCTCTTTTAGGGAAGTCCCAAACCTTGCAAACAATGTCAGGGGTGACAAATTCAGGGGAAAAAGGAAGGGGAAAAACGATACAGGAAATGTAATAGAGAAAGGCTTTAAAATTAGCGACATTCTTTCCAACCCAAAAAAGAGTAGGGAAAAAATTTTTTTGTGGTTTACATTTTTTTTTGTTCCCCTACGGACCCAAACAAATCCCCCGACACACAACGTTCCATTGGGTTGAGTGGTGGGAAATACAACGAATAGTTTCCCCTTTTGAAAGTTTGAAAAGAAATATCCCTAGCACAGTTTTTTTCCCGATTAGCATGGGGGGGGGGAGTGACCATTTGGGAAAGGGGGATATAACACCCCGAGTGATCAAAGTCATCAAACGGAAAAAGTAATATCATCTTTGATATGGGAGGGGTAGCGATAGGGGAAAGACAGTTTTTTTCCAAACAGAAGCTCTTCCCTTTTCCCCCACGAAAATGGTTTTTTTGGGTTTTATATCGAAGGTGGGGTTTCAGTTTTGTGTTCCCTTTTAAAACTGTCCCTACTTTACGCTTCCTTTAGCCATTAGTACGTAGCTAAAAACACACTGATTCTAGTACTCCATACTGGCATGGCAACAGTAGTCACAGTGCCGGACCTTTTCCCGATAGTTAAACATCCAGTGGGTACACAGACTGGGGTTTTAAAAACTTTAAAGTGAGGGATCCGTTTTTAAAAACAAATACTGTGCACACCAGGCGAGGTATCCGTTAATATCACTGCACTCCAGTGGTAAGGCACCGATGATTCTAATCCTCGTTACACTCTTATTTGCTGGCCTGGTGTGAAATCTTGGCCCAGTTTGAGAGAGAGAGAGAGAGAGAGAGAGAGGGGGGGGGGGGGGGTTAAGAGCATGAATTGGAAAATTCAGTCATTAGTTGGGTATGAAGTGCCCTTTTAAAGCTGTATATGCTGCATGAACATCAAGAGAGGGTGAAATGCAGTTCCACAAGAAGCCGCCGGAGTAGTGAAGACTGGTTTTAAACATATCTATTCTTGGAAAGGGGTATTACAATTTTATGAAAATGGCGATTTTTCAATTAAATCTAAATTTCTCTGTAATTGAAGTGGGAGCACGACCCGAAAGAATCTTAAACATGAAAAAGCTTTATTGAATTTAAGCTTCAAGATTAATGGTAAAATATCCAGATATGAAAAGTCAGAGTATGATAACGTAACCGATTTTAACAAAAAAATTTCAGGGAACGTCTATAAAGACTAAACAAAGGTTTAAGTATATGATTACTGGCTGAATCCCAAATTGTTGATGCATAATTTATATGGGATTCAATATAAGCGTGAAAAAATATTTTACGTGAATGGCAGTCTAGGAAATCCTTTATCTTGGACAGCTGGTATATCTTTTCGAAACTGTTTTGCATAAAGACCGTACATGTTCAGACCATGACAGATTGTTGTCTATAACTACTCCTAAGACTTTATGACAGACTGTTTCTTCGATAGTTATACCATTGATAGAAAGGGGTGTGCTCGTATAAGAAAGGTTTTGACGTTTTTGTCTTGTGGTTATGATCATAATGTTTGGTTTTGACAGGGTTAGACACATATGGTTTAATTTAGACCATTCGGTTAGCTGGTTAATACTCTGCTGTAAAACAGTAGTGTCATCGGCGAACATATCACAAAGCGCTTGGAGAGAGAGAGAGCGCATCCGTCTATGATGTGTGTGTTTGTGTGCCTGTGCATGCGTGCGCTTGTATGTGTTTTGAAAGAGTAGAGAGAGAGAGAGAGAGAGAGAGAGAGAGAGAGAGAAGAGAGAGGAGAGAGAGAGAGAGAGAGAGAGAGCATCCGTGTATAATCTTTGTGTGTGTGTGTGCGAGCGGTGAGAGCGCTTGCGCAAGTCGCGCTGTGTGTATGTGTGTATGTGTGTGTGTGTGTGTGTGTGTGTGTGTGTGTGTGTGTGTGTGTGTGTGCGCGCGCGTGCGCGTGTGTGTGTGTGCGTGCGTGTGCGCGCTTGCTTGCTTGCTTGTTTGTGTGTGTGTGTGTGTGTGTGTGTGTGTGTGTGTGTGTGTGTGTGTGTGTGTGTGTGTGTGTGTGGTGTGCGTGTACTTAAGGCATGATGTACATGTTTGAAACATATATTTCTTTCACAGATGTCATAATTTATACTGTGCTCAACTTCCGCAAATTTATCAATGTAAAGAGAATTCTGATGCACTTTAGTGCACAACACACACACACACACACACACACACACACACACACACACCACACACACACACACATACACACACTCACACACACACACACACACACACACACACACACACACACACACACACCACACACCCACCTCCCACCCATTCACCCACCCACCCACCCACCCACACACACACAACACAACACAACACAAACAACACACACACACACACACACACCACACACACAACACACACACACACAACACACACAACACACACACACACCAAACACTCGACACACACACACACACACACACACACACCCACACCACACACACTCACACGACAAGACCAATATTGTAGTGCCCCCGCTTCAGTCATGATAATAAAGAAGCGAAGCAAGATAACCCACTGATGTAATTATGTCATGCAATGGATTTCTCAGTTAGATCTCTTTGACATTTTCTCAGAAAAAATTCATAGATTAGTTTTCATGTGTAACCAAGCGATCCCTGTACACAACAGTTCTTTCACCTTTGTCGAAAAGAAATAACAAGGCCTTTGTGAATTACCACTACGTGTCTGTCGATGTATAAAATCATGCACTACTGTTACACGTTAGACTTTTCTTATTTTTATATTTTAGGGGAGGGGGGGGGGGGGGGGGGGGGGGGGGGGGGGGGGGGGGGGGGGGGGGGGGGGGGGGGGGGGGGGGGGGGGGGGGGGGGGGGACAGGACGTCAAAACTGTTTTGCTATGGGAAGTGTTCATAAATAGCTATGGTCCTTTGTTCGTTACTGTGCCGTTATCTAATTCTGAACCACCTGAGACGTACAAATGGTTATCAGACGGATATTATAAAAACTCGGCTGAGCAACATAATGAAAATTAGCGAATTGATATGCTCTGAAATCCTGCATATTACGTCATACGTGGCACGTGATAAGTTGACGAAGATGTTTCAGGTCTTAGTTACAGAGGACCAAAAACTCACGGAATGACTAAACACATCAATTTATCTTCTTTTTAATCTTTTTTTTCTTTTAAACAACCACTGCAGCTGTTGTGGACCTGAAGATTGAGAATACGGCCGATCTTTGATCTGAAAACTTGGGGCTTCTGAACATTCGTGAAGTGAATTTCAACTATCCTTGGAATAAATTACCTGCTTGAGGGGAGAGTAGCCAGCCGTTAGCGCGGCATGTTGTCGTCCAGCTGGGCCATCTTGGAGGCTCAATGATACTGAAACCACCACAGGTCTTCTGTAACAGCCACCGCAGGGACAGCAACCTGGGCCAGGACTTGCCGCACAGAAAGAGAGAGAGAGAGAGAGAGAGAGAGAGAGAGATCGAGAGAGAAGAGGAGAGAGAGAGAGAGGAGAGAGAGAGAAACGGAACGGAATTATATTCAATAAAGGCCATAGCCTCTATTGAAGAGGTGAATTCTCAATATGAGAGAGAGAGAGGGAGACTTCAGACTCAGAGAGACAGAGAGAGAGAGAGAGAGAGAGAGAGAGAAGAGAGAGAGAGAAGAGAGAGAGTAGCAGAGAGAGAGAGAGAGAGAGAGAGAGATGTGAGGCTTTCAAGATCCAACGTCAAAATCTAACTGAATTTGCAACAAAGCTACGAAACAGAAAGAGTAAAACAGTCCTGCAAAGTGAAGACATCTACTCACCCAGGACAGTATCTCTCACTGAATGGCACCACACTGTGACCTTGGCCGTGTCCTTTGATGTTTGCCTCGCTCTTGGGGTCATGGTCTGGGAATGACCATGCCTGGTCTAACTTGATGAAGGCTGGACGTAGAACCATGCCCAACTAAGTAAAACCTTCACGTTTCACATATGACATTTACGATCAACTAATGAGATGGTAGGTTGCATCTTGATAATTACTACATTAATGAAGATGAGATACAATGTTTAACTGGATCACACATACGAGGCTTTTGTTCTTCTTTCTTTTCTTTTATATTTCTTAATTCTTTCTTCTTTCCTTGTATTTTTTTCTTTTTTTTCTCTTCTTTCTTTCTTTCCCTTTCTTTTTTCTTCTTCTTATCTTTTATTCCTTTCTTCTTTCTTTCTTTCTTTGTTTTCCCTTTCCTCTTTTGTTCTTCATTTTTCTTTCCTTCTTTCTTCGCCTTTTCCCCTTTCCTTCTTTCGTACTGTATTTTTTTCTTTTTTCTTTTCTCTCTTTTTTTTTTTTCTCTCTATTGTCTTTCGCTGTCTCATCTTTGTCCATTTAGTGACATTACATCACATCGCTTTCACTCCATCTCCCCCCCCCCTCCCTCAACCCCCACACCCCATACCGTTCACAGCCTCACCCCTGGTTTGCCAGTCGCAGACCCACGTTACCGACAGTCCACAAGGGAGCAGTCAAGTCGTCATGCGGCCACCCACCTGCCGGGACACTGCGCTGCTGCCTAATCACCTCGATGAAATTCAGTGGTACCTGTTCCGGGCACTTGCAGGAAAGATACCACCCGTTAACCCCCCCCCCAACTTGACGCCAAAAACAACTGCCCTAGAGTCGACAAGCCGGAAAAAAAATAAATTGAGCGACGCGTTTGGAGTTGGACGCCATATCACCACGTTCGTCCAACGATGTTTCCTTGATCCTGCTAACAGACTTTGACATGATCTTATAACGGGCGTGGGGATGATCAAACTAAGTCACCATGAGAGCAGGGCATGAAGAAAGAACCCAGAAATTGGAACTTAAAATTTTTTTTTCTCACTGATGACCATCAGGATCAAGATGGGATGGAGATGATGCTATGTTTATGGGGATCCACCCCCGGCCAATACAGGGTTACACTTGCCTTCACTGAATAACATATCTTAGAGTAATCCAGACATCGAGAGATTCAGACGCCGCAGTGTAGCTCTGAAATGGGTAAAAACCAACAAAACAACACTCTCCTGCGACCCAACCGTTGGTTGGTTGGTACGGAACACGAGTGTTGTTCTCCAGTCTTCTCGTTCAAAACCTGCATCAACACTCACTCACGATACGAACCTGATCCGGCTGGAAAAATCCGACCAAAATGGCTCGCAGAAAACAGAACCCAGATCTCCTCCAACCCGCGAATTAATTTGACAACACAGCACATTCAACTCCGGGTAGGAGGCTTTCAGGAAAAAAAAATCACAAATATATGCTCCCTTGAGGATTCGAAACTATCGTCCCCAGCCAGCAACAATAAGCACTACCGAACCACCCATACAAGCGTTCTTATTATAATTCACGCTCCAGCCTTGAACTCTGAACCTGAACTCCTGATTTCTAATACTCGTCACCCAAGGCCCCGACACAACTGTATCAAGTTTGTCGAAGAAGAGAAGCAAGTTGCACGGTCTAGTATTCCCTCAACTGCTCTTCCTGTTATTAATGCAGAAGATGGTAACCTTGACCTTTGACTTGCAAAAAATAAACGCGCCATTAAAAGCCGCGGCTAAAAGGTCATCTACAACAAACGTTGACCAAGTATCAGATTTTGGACTATTCGACTGCCGCGGAAAGTTTGTCACGCGCACAACACAGACACACACAGACATAAAAACAAGACACAGACAGACAAGCATACACACAGACAGACAGACACACCCACGCCCCCCCCTCACACACCCCACACACACACACACACAATACACACACGCGAACAACACTAAACACCTCCCCCCCCCGCCCCCCCCCCACACACACACACACAACAACCGGAGTCAGATGATTTAACTTAACTCACCGTCCGTGACACAGCGAGTTCAAAACTTGACGAAAAAATGCAGAGAAGCACCATCCGGTGTGTGGTGCCCCATGACTATATTCCCTTCGCAAATAATGACAAATGATTCCGTTCCCTATTCCGACGTTGCTCAATGTATGTTTTCCTGTTGGGCCCGGAAGGTGCATGGGCCGACACATTCGTGAATCCACAGTGAGAATTTAGGCCAGCTTCCTCTACCAATCAACGACGATTGCTATTTCAGGTGTGCTCGGGGATTCGAAAAAAAAAAGGAAGGGAAAAAAAAACCCACCCAAACAAACTAGAAAACATAATCTCTATTGTAATGAAAAAGTGAGAAATTATTATTAACACGAAAGAAAAGGCTGAATTAAGTGAATTTTTTATGTAACCTTCGCTTTTGCATTTTAAATCTATATCTCAATCATTTGCAAACAACGATTATACGACAACCCAACTGATTGGCGACATTTTTGTAAACACCCTTGCGATATAGTTAAATAATGCCGGTATTCTTTCATCATTGGATCAGCGGCGTGCTTGTGGATCCGCGAATGACTTAGCGTATTAGGGGCAGTATCAACAACCATTGTTTTGTTACTTGATGTTGTGATGATCGAGTTTTGGGGGTGTTTATTTGTTTCTCTTTTCGACCTCTACGTCATGGAGTTTTGTGTCCACTGGCGGCTTGAAACTGTCCCAAGAAGATAAAGCATTACTTGAATTTGATGAAGATGTTTAGACCGATGCTAGAGTTATTTTTGTGTCCGACATACATACAGACAGAACAGACATGGACATCCACGGCGATACACATACACACACACATATGGGGAAACATCAACATGCCAAAGGACGAAAAGAAAACCCTGCAACAGAGCCACATCAAAAAAACAGCGGATAGGCGGTTTGGGGATGGGAGGGGGTGGGTATGAAGGTGGTGGGGGGGGGGAGGGTGGAAGAGAGGGGGGATAGAGACGCAAACCAATTCACCCTTACAACCATCCCTCTCTCTGCTAAACACACACACATACCCGCCGCGCGCACACAGACAAACAGACAGACACATATACATACCACATCACAGACATACAGAACCCCCAGACAGACAGACACACACACGACACGCTCACACACACGCACACACACACAGAGAGAGAGAGAGAGAGAGAGAGAGAAGAGAAGAGAAGAGAGAGCGAGAGAGAGAGAGAGAAAGACAGCCAGACACACAGAGAAAGACAGACACACACACCGACACAGACAGACAAGCAGATGGGCACACACACACACACACACACACACACACACCACACACACACACACGCACGCACGCACGCACGCACGCACGCACACACACACACGAAAAGACAGAAATAGCGTCCCAGCACTCTGATAAGACTTTTTTTGTATTCTTTGTCTTTTTTTTGTTTTTGTTTTTTTGCGGTTTTCTTTTCTTTTTTTTAAAAAAATAATTTATTTTGTCCTGTGTCGTAGATCACGGCACGTGATCCACGGCGATGAGGGCAGCACAGTGTTGATCTTTACCTCCCTGACCTTTTCAGCCCTTCGCGAGCACGTGCCAACAAAGCGAGGATTGATTCCAGGAACGAACAAACGTGACGCACGGCGCCCAGGGGAAGTCACCCTGTGTGTATGTGTGTGTGTGTGTGTGTGTGTGTGTGCTGCGATCCCTTCCCCTACTGCTGTGTGCTCACTCACGCTGCGGACAGATGCTGAACAGCAGGAGTTGCGACCCTTGATATAAAAAAAAAAAAAATGCGCGAAGGGTTTCAAAAGCGCGAAGAGTCCCAAAGCGCTAAAAGCTTGAGTGGCAAATACATTATAAAACGAAAACAAAAACAAGAACAAAACAAAACAAAAGAAGAAAAAAAAAAGAAAGAAAGAAGACAAAAAAAAAAAAAAAAAAAAAAAGACAGGAAAAGAAAAAGTAAAGCACGGAACTTTCAGACTCGAAGGAGCGCAAATATGGTTTTTCACATCACTCGGTAAACCTGACGCTATACTTAAAACAAACAACAAACAAACAGAAACGAGAAAACCAGTGCATTATCCCCGCCTTCGTCGCACCCCCAACACACACACACACACACACACACACACACACACACACACACCACACACACCACACACACACACACACACACACACACACACACACACACACACACACTAGTAGCAATTCTAATGTCTCTAAAGTATATTCTAAATTCTTTACTAAAAATTGTCAACTTCTACTTTGTAGTGATTCTAGATCAGCGCTTTCCGCTTTACAATCTCCAAATTCAAAGATCCGTAATGAGATTAATTACGGAAATAAATTACGAAACGCATCTTCTATCAATGAAGAGAGTCAATATTACTTTTTGTTGGGTGCCCTCTCACTGCGGCATTTCATCCAATGAGAGAGTTGACCAAGCTGCTCGAAGAGCAGCTCGCAACATTGAAGACACAACTTCATTCAGTATAGATTTGGATTTGTCAGAATGTTATGCACTGATAAATAAAGCATCAAACGACAGATTTCAACATTTATTGAAAAACACAGATTGTATATATTATAAAAGGTGTGTTAACCAAGCCCTAAAACACAATTTTGAAAATCCAAACTCCAATCTCCAGAGACGTAGAAGCTTAATTCATCGTATGCGATTAAATTCACCTCGTACTAAATACTGCAAAAATGTCTCATGTATGTGTGGGGAACCTCTCAGTGTAAGTCATCTGTTATTGGACTGTGCAAGAACAAAAATAGTAGTGCAAAAGGAAGGTGCTGAAATTTTATCTGATGGATCGACTTCACTGAACTTGCCTTACATGTTGAATAACTACTTTAATTTGTAAACATT
This sequence comes from Conus ventricosus, assembly GCA_018398815.1. Classification (NCBI taxonomy): domain Eukaryota; kingdom Metazoa; phylum Mollusca; class Gastropoda; order Neogastropoda; family Conidae; genus Conus; species Conus ventricosus. The sequence continues at coordinate 54,110,679 of CM031618.1, read as the reverse complement.
TATTACAAAGCCCGGTTGGAATATTCCTTTGAATTATAACTTAAATGCTATCAGAGAATTTTTTTCCCCAACACATTTGAACAAACACATGCTCATCTTAATCAAATTCAATCAGTTGTATGCTCTTACAACTAAGATACAACATAAGATTTTATTATATACACTCTTTAACTCCTCAGCCATACGCTTAATTGAAGTGTCCAAAACTGGAAAAATGTGACCACGTCAACACTGGAAAATGTGCTGAAATGCAGATACCATTCAAAGGACTGCTTCCAACTTCATCAGATACACCTCTAGTGCAGAGACACTATTGAAGAACAGAAAACTAGTTCCATTGGACACGGTGAAATAACTGTATAATTTCTTTGAAAACTGTGGCACTCTGAAAATCATATCATAAACTTACTATTAACACACACACACACACACACACACACACACACACACACACACACACACACACACACACAAACACACATACATACACACGCGCACACGCACACACACACACACACACACACACACACACACACACACACACACACACACACACACACATACACACACAAACAAACACACACACACACACACACACACACACACACACACACACACACACCACACACACACACACCACACACACACACAACACACACACACACACACACACACACACACACACACACACACACCACACACACACACACACACACACACATAGGCTCATACACACACATACACACACACACATACACACAATATCCCTCTCTCTGTCTCTCTCTTCTCACATACACACACAATCACTCATGCACACACACACACACACACACACACACACACACACACACACACACACACACACACACCACACACACACACAATGATTACACGCACTCATACTACTTTCATTCTACACCTATCACTACAAACCGTCTGCAATCACTTTATGTGGGAAGACGTTTAAACGGAAAGAAAACAACAACAACAACAAAACACACAACACAACACACACACACACACACACACAACA
>CM031618.1:54087956-54108646 GCA_018398815.1 Conus ventricosus | reverse complement strand
TTTTGAATGTGGGTAGATCAGATTAAGTCAATCTTGATGTTTGTAGACTTTAAGAAAGCATCCCAAGATAACCCTGGGGCAGAGATGTAATGTGATGAGTCTAAGCTTGTAATGTTTCATGCATGTAGATCTGTAGTTCTGAAAGACGTCTGCTATAAACACACGTCAGCCAATAATATAAATCATGATAGTTGCCCATTGTTTGGCAGTGTAATTCTGTCCAGGCTTTCTGAGCGTATTCATAGTCAGCATCAGTTATGTCTGTGCCTCTAAGACTAGAAAAGAAAGTGCCTTTAGGGGAAGCGAGTCTTCATCAAACCTGTCCCATGTATTCATAAGGATAAACTCCTTTGCGCACCAAAGATGGATCAAAGTATTGTTTAGTTATTGGAAAGTCTTGTAGCGATCCCGCTAGCTTATCTAAACTCCCATCAGATGTTGGGCTGAGTCATAAAAGGATAAACAGTCAAGAGTAAAAGTCATGTACTTTTCTGAAGACTGTGCAATACAGGTAACCCTCTTATATTCAGAAGTCACTGCTTGCATGATAAAATGAGAATCGTAACCTCGTAAGTTATGAAAGAGATAGGCAGTTTCCATTTTTTGGGGTCGACCTTTAAGTTGAAGATTACAATTGTTGTGCGCAGCCCCTCTGAACTTTCCAGTAATGTGATCGTGGTTCTTACTGCGTTGCCAATAATTCTTTATTCGTATCCAGCAGTGTGTAGATGAGCCATAGCGTTCTTGATCTTCAGGAGTCATAACAATGTCTGAAAGATTTAGTTGGTTGGATAACTGATGCGGAAGTTGTTTCATCTGCTCTAAAAATCTACTAGCTGCATTAGCCCTCTGTAAATCTCTGGGTGTGTGTGTGCCCATCTGACCTAACAACAATAAACGCATAAGAACAGATCTGATGGTGGGTTAATAAGGTTGTTTTTTGATCTTGCTGTTGCGGACCATAGTACTGCGGTAAGAGCGATTCAAAGTCAGCATAAACCACATATGGACTCATTTGCATTTTGTGTAAATTTTTAAAACTGACCTTAGACCCTGGTTTAGGTGTGAGGAGTTTGTTTCACAGTCTACAAAACTTTTACAACGTTTCTTATGGTTGGCAGCTGCTTTTATAGTAGGGATTCTAACCAAACACTTTCTACAAAGCTCTTTTATAGCATGATCCTTTGATGTAAAAGCCATAAGTCTGCTTATTGTTCTGATTAATACCATAATGACTCTTTGTATATCACAAACAGTATCAAGTCTACATGTTTGTTAAGCGGTTTGCCTAAAGTAGGTGCATTGGGAGAAACCTTAGAGGCACTAGATCGGCTTCTACAGACCATGTGTATACGTTTACAGTGATTGGTTTTTGTTTTGCTCTTCAAACTGAGATATACTTTCTATACTTACTGGGAAGGTTATGTTATTATAAAGTTTCAGCTCTTGTGTTGTATGCTTCATAATTAGATACTCTTTCTGCGTTCTTTTTAATAGGATGTAAATGTGCTAAAACACACCACATAAAACACATGTTGTCAGGATTTTTTATGTTTAAGACTGCTCGTTTTAAAACTAACTCTTTTGGAGAGGAAGGTGGAGAATTGCCAACTATAGGATAGAACTTTGTTTGTTTCAATGTAATTTGAAGGACTGTCCCTTCAGACCAGCCAGAACCGCGCAATTTTGCTTCTTCACTTGCATGGTTAAACTGTGTAAGCATGTAATCAGCCCAGTCAGAATAAAGTCGCGATAGCTAATAACTTCTTTCTGTTTAGTTGAAACCCAGACTCCATGCTACCATCATCATCGGGAGTTATATAATCAATCAGAAACGACCAACAACACTTTTACTGGCGGCTCCATCTGAAGAGACACTGGGATTTTAGAGATAGCATGTGCTACGCTTTCATGAACATTTGTGTGGGGTTAATGATGTCCATGTCTACTTCACTAAACATATTGCTTAATTGTTTGTCAATACCTTTCAGCAGTGCGCTGGCTGGCAGTTTTTCAAACTCAGACGCGTTTGTGAGGCTCATTTTTTAACTCAAATATTTACGTAAATTAAAAAAAAATAATATATATAAAAGTAAGTAAAAACGCACTTTTTATTCTTCACCCAAGCGTTGCAACACTTCAAGACACGTTAACCGTACAATAACACCCACCAATATTTTAGCTTTTCTGAATCACTACAGTTAATGTTCATCACTTTGATTTGCTTCGTTAAATAGTTCACTATGATCTTTTATTATATTGTTTACATCATTCTCAAACCCAAATTCACTAAAAATCAATGTTTAATACTTTCATTGTTTCGTCAAATAGTTCATTACAATTTTTCCTTAAAATCATTAGATTATTCTTTAAATCAGATTCACTGTGTTCGGGCTTCATTTTAAACCTAAAATTTAAATAAATAAAATTGAATCTGCCAAAAACATTCATTTTTTGTTAACTTCATCATCCCCACATAACAATAACAAATTATAGTGCACACTTCAACACGCACTGCACCACAACACATGCCGGCGGTAGAGAAGCAAAAATCAATAACCTGCCCGCCGGCTTCTACGTAACACTGGGCGCTATGCCCTTCACTGGACTGTGATTGAGAATTACAACTCATTGTCAAATTTTGTAACGAAGGTATTTCTTGAGTAGCCCGGTCTATCTGCGCCTCTGTTGCTCTTACTTCTTTTGTAGATCGCGTAGAAGGTCTATCCATGTCTAGGATTCTAGCAAACTCGATTTCATTATCCTAATTTATATTACACAGCGTACTCACAAATGTTGTTTCGATTTCATCATGTTAATGAGCTAGCACATGCGCACTCACAAAGTTGTCACGGTTTCTTCCGGTTAACAAAATTTTGAAACAGATTTACTTCCGGTTAACTCATGTAATGAGTCGGCCGAATGTTCTCGAGCATTTAGGCAAATTAAGGGTAGTTGCTGTTTTGAGAGCACGTTCCTTGGGTCTTCAAGTGTGCGAATTCAGGCATCACCAGGGGGGTTATACCCCGAGTCGTATACTGAAGGAGGGAGAGTACTGGGAAGTGTTTCGCAATGTCCGAGGGATAGTGACAAGGAGTTGGCGACCTGCCAGTCCTGGGTAGAGAAGAGTGTCCACTTTGAGCACTGGCTATTCACTGGGCTCTCCCGTGGGCCTAAAAGGGAAAGGGCGATCGTGTCAGGTGACCGTCAGGTAGGTGACCGTTCAGCCTGCCGGCAGAGTACAGCAAACCATTCAGTCGTCCCTGTTCTGAGGAATGAATGGAAGGCTGCGGCCTATCAAGTGGTTTGCGCCTTGTTGTCTATAGGGGGTAGTAAATACTTAAAGCATCAGCCCTGGCTGTAGAGAGGTCCAGGCTGTTAGTTCAATGGGAAGTTTGGGGGGAAAATCGAACATGAGTTGAATAGGAGGTTATGCTTAACCACTGGGTGCCCAAGTTTTTGTTGGCGCTAGCAGCTGTGGTGTGTGTGTATGTGTAGGTGACTAGTGTTTCCATTGGTGGAATAAAAAAAAACTTGGGGATTTATTGGTACAAATCGTGTGATGTGTGTGTGCCAGTGATTCCTTGGTTGAGCCAGTTTAAACTCGGGTTCTCTCTTTCTTTGAGAACAAATATAAGGTGCTTGGAAAACCAGGAATTGGTGACTCACTTAAGGGAAAGTGAACTCGCCCGTCTTGCTGAGGGCTCGATAAAATACAGCGTGAAGCAGAGGTTAGCGTCGCCTCGTTGTCCCCTGGGTTGGGACGTAAGACAGTGGGGGGTTTGCTGGTAGCCTCGGGGGCCCGACGACGAGAAGAATTGTCTCCCGTGTGGGGACGGTCGACAGCAAGACGTGTCAGCCTGTTGGGGCCTAGCCCAGGGAGCTGCCAGACAAGGGTGGGGTGTTTGCAGCCAGAGGAGACCTGTGGGAGAGGCCGACAGGAGCCCTTTCCGTGGAGAGGGCGAAAGTAGGGTGGAGCCCGGGGAGACTTGGTTGTGAGGGTGTGACTAAAAGCTACTTTTGCCAGTGTCCCCCAATGGGTTTTGGGCCAATCGGGAGGAACAACAGTGTGGCAGCTTCAGCTCGTGGTCGTACAGTGGATGAGAGAAACTGACGATCAACCAAGGAATGCTGGCAAGTTATGGACGTTTATTGCTCTTAAGGTTATAAGTGTGCAAACGGGAATAGTGGAATATTGTCTTTCCGGGCTAAGTAAAAATAACTGAAGAACAGGGGATGCGATTTATGAAATTGTTTTGTATGCTGTTTACATTGTTGTATGATACAGATAGTTGTGTTGTGTATTGACGGGTGGGGGCTCGGAGTCAAGTTGAATAAAATTTGATTATTTTCAATGAAATGTTATTGGTTTCCCGTACCTTTTTTGCGGGCCCGATGTGAGTGACAGAGTGCGTGTGCCTATGCGAGAGCGCATTTTGGTTGTGAAAGCGTAAATTTACTTCTGTCTATAACCCCCTGCATCCCTGGAATAGAAAATCATATTTAATAACGGGGGGGGACGTCGGAGACCCGTCACAAATTGGGGGGCTCGTCCGGGATGAAACATAAATGAGCCATAAGTGATTTGATTCGGGGTTTTTGTTCAACTGCAGAGGATTTGAAATCTGTCATAATTGTGGAAACCTAGATTGTTGTTTCTTTTTCGGGAAAGACGTTAGTCATGTATTGATTGTTTTGTTTTTTTTTTCCCATGACTGTGCCTGTTGTTTGAACTTGCTTGATTTGGTTGCTGTTGAGGTTGATTGTGTGTAGCACAACAATTTGATCGCTTATTTACAAGTGATCGTGTGGATATCTCGCTTGTTACTGTGGTTGTTTTTAACTAGCTGATCGAGGGTTAGATAGCTTCAGAATTCAACTGAAGGGGGTGCTGAGACAATGGGTCGCTGAAAAAGATGGACCTCATAAAAGAAGGAAAAGCTTTAGGACTAAAGGGTCCGGAACTGAAGGCTATGTAGTGAGAATGCCCCGTGTAATCGAGGCCCAGAAAATACAAAGGAAAAGCAAGAAAAGAGAAAAGGGGAGGGGAAAAAAGAGGAGAGAGAAAGAGAACGGGAAAAAGAGGAGAGAGAAAGAGAACGGGAAAAGGAGGAGAGAGAAAGAAAACGGGAAAAAGAGGAAGAAAAAGAGAACGGGAAAAAAAGGAGAGAGAAAAGGGAACGGGAAAAAGAGGAGAGAGAACGGGAAAAAGAGAGAGGAGAACGGGGAAAAGGAGGAGAGAGAACGGGAAAGAGAGGAGAGAGAAAGAGAACGGGGGAAAGAGAGAGAGAAAGGGATAAGGAGGAAAGAGAAGAGAGAGAAAGAGAAGATAAGGCAGTTTGAGTTAGAAAAATTAAAATTTGGGAAAGGAAAGAACGGGACGGGGACGCAAAACCTCAAGTGAACTTTGCCCCACATGTCAGTCCCTTGTCAATATGCCAAGGTTCGATGATAATCCGGACCATTTAGAGGATTTCATTTCGCAATTTGAAAGGATTGCCAAAGATCAGGGCTTACCCGAAGAACGGTGGGCCACAAATTTGTCGGCGCTGCTGACCCCCCAAAGCTAGGATGCTTTTTTTTGCTTGCCACCGAAAAAAAAACGGACAGATTATGAGTCGGGCGCGATGCTTTGTTTCAGAGGTATCAGGTAACCGCCGATAGATATAATAGGAAATTGTTCAAAAACCGTTCGTAAATCAGGTGAGACGCACGTACAGTTCCCTTTATCGGCTTAGGGCTCTCTTTAAACAAATGGATAAGGTTAGGGAACATCGAACAAACTTTTGAATCTTTGGGGGAGGAGATCGTTAAGGACCCAAATTCCCTCTCCACTTGTCGGAAGGATCTCACAGTTATTCTTGGCAGAAAGAGAATTAGGAAGTTTTAGAGGAGTTAGTGAAATTTGCAGACAGGTATGAATCTCCCATGATCAGCGTAATGGGATTGAAGGGATCGAACCATTCGACCCGCAATCCCCAAACCCACACAGTCAGGGAGTGATTCGCCGACTCCCTACAAACAGGAGGCGAGCCCCGCAGTTAGAAGCGGATTCTAAGTCCCGTGGCAACAGGGGGACTCAAGAGAATGTTAGAGTGAAACACACATGTTTTAAGTGTGGGAGAGAGGGTCATATTTCCAAGGAATGTAGCGGACTGCGAATAAAATTCCGTTTTTTGCCGTTGATACAATTCAAGAGGAAGGCAAGTACCACCACCAACTACTAGGGCAGTCGTAAAAGGGAAGCCGGTGACCTGCTTATTAGATACAGGACTGACTCTAGCGGCAATGGTAGAGCCCGGTTTTGTGAGAGAGACAGACTATACCGGGGAAACCACCTGCGTGCGATATGCAGATGGGAAGAATAAGCGGCTACCCTTTGGCCCGTGTCAAAGTAGAGTCAGAGTTTGTCAGGAGTACTATCACTGCAGCGTGCAAAACAATCTTCCCTATCCAGCTTTGTTAGGGGGTAGGGACATCCTCCCGAAGCCTAACCAGGCTGCCAGTCAAGTAGGGAAAGCAAGGGCGTGCAGGGTAGGAAAGTAAACAGAACGCAGGTGGAGTGCACAGGCGCCGCTAGCGTAGAGCTAGTGTAGGCCATGAAGGTGGCCGTGGGGGGGGTGCAGTGGACCATGAAATAGGCCGTAGTGGCGGTGCCGTGGGCCATGGTGGCCGTAGTGGTGTTCAAAAAGTTTTTGGCGTTGCCCCTGGCAGTCAGAAATGTAGGAGCCATGGTGGCGGACCTCAGGGTCGGGGCCAACATGGACCACAGAGTAACTGGAACCAGCAGCTGGGTTGGACCAGGGAGGCAGTAATAACGCATGGCAAGAAGGTTTGAGGGTGACCAGCTAAACGTTAGGAAAAGCCAAAGACAGTCAGCTCAAAGGAGGGAGATAATCCAGTGTCAGGAAAGGGTAAAGTAAATAAGGCTCATCAAGTAATGGGCATAGGCCCTGAGCGGGATTCGAACCAAGGAATTTCCTAAGAGAGAAGGAAAAAACGGTTCGGATAAGATGAGTGAGGGAAACCCTCTCTTAACATTTTGAAAAGGGGGGATGATCGCGTCGCAGTGAATGGGTGCGACAGCCAGTTCACGTGATTTGGAACAACAGACCCCCGAGGCAATGAAAGCAAAGGAACTAAATGTCAGGGAGATTTTGCCAAACAGGCCAGAAGAGGATCGCGCAGATTTTCACGCGCCCTTTAAGGGGCTAAAATGGGGTGAAAAAATGCTCTGACTCTCTTGTAAAGCCTGGAATGCGCAACTATCTGCCCCAGGTTACTATTGGCGAGCCCCCAAAACGGCGGTCAAGATTGAGAGGGGCAGGAGTAGGTCAAGGGTTGGAGTAATGCCTCCAGGGTGTTGCTGTTGTAGTGTGAAAAAACAGAAGCAGGACAATGGTAGGAGCAATGCCTACGGGCTGCTGTGATTGTGGTGGTGGGTGAGCAGTCATCTGTTACGGACAGCTACTTGTAAATAATGTTTGCTGGCCAGTTATGTTATTTATTTTGATTGCCCCGTATAGGGCGGGGGTTAAGCCTATGTTTATGTGTTATTTTCATTTTTTTGATATATGTTTACCTGTATGTGTTGCTTTTGTTCATTGCCCATTATGGAGCGGGGTCAGTACATGCTCACGTTTTTATGATTTATGATTTTCTGATTGATATCTGTTTGCTCATGTTGTTTTGTCACAGCTCAGTAAAAATTTTACTTAATTGTGACATCAGGTGAATGTTTGATTTGCATATTGTGTGTGAGACGTTGAGCAGATTGTGGCCACACGCCTGAATTTGATTTTGATGTTACGTAGGCTGGGCCACACGCCTGAAATTGAAAGTTGTCCTTGTGGATTGTGGCCACACGCCTGAATTTGATTTTGATGTGAAGTAGGCTGGGCCACACACCGGAATTTGAATCTTTGGTTAATCAGGGGTTTTGCTGTATTAGAAGTGAATGAAAATGATTAATCAACATGTATGGACATGCTGATAGCTAACGTTATAGAGAGAGTTCTTGATTATATGTGAGCCAGTTTAATGACTGAGTGATTCAATGGACTATCTGACTGATTTATTTTTTTTAATTGGGTACATTATCCATGTTAGAGTTGTTGATGGAAGTGATGTTTTAAAGCATAGAGGTAGTACTGTTATATCGACCCATGCAACTGAGTTTGTTTTATCCAATTGGAGAACATTCATCCTGGGGGAAAATGTTGATTGGAACAACATTCTTAGGTACGGGGGTGTAATGAGTCGGCCGAATGTTCTCGAGCATTTAGGCAAAAATTTAAGGGTAGTTGCTGTTGTTGGGGGCACGTTCCTTGGGTCTTAAGTGTGTGAATTCAGGCATCACCAGGGAGGGATACCCCGAGTCGTATACTGAAGGAGGGAGAGTACTGGGAAGTGTTTTCGCATGTCCGAGGGATAGTGACAAGGAGTTGGCGACCTGCCAGTCCTGGGGAGAGAAGAGTGTCCACTTTGAGCACTGGCTATTCACTGGGCTCTCCATGGGCCCGAAAGGAAAGGGGATCGTGTCAGGTGACCGTCACGGGTAGGTGACCGTCAGCCCCCCGCAGAGTACAGCGACCATTCAGTCCTCCTGTTCTGAGGAATGAATGGAAAGGGTGCGGCCCATCGAGTGGTTTGCGCTTGTTGTCTATAGAGGTAGTAAATACTTGAAGCATCAGTCATGGCTGGTAGAGAGGTCCAGGCTGTTAGTTCAATGGGTAGCTTGGGGAATCGAACATGAGTTTGAATAGGAGGTTATGCATTAACCACTGGGTGCCCAAGTCTTTGTTGGGGGTAGCAGCTGTTGGTGTGTGTGTATGTGTAAAGGGGACTAGTGATTCCATTGGTGGAATAAAAATAACTTGGGGATTTATTGGTACAAATCGTGTGATGGTGGTTGTGCCAGTGATTCCATGGTTGAGCCAGTTAAACTCGGGTTCTCTTTCTTTGAGAACGAATATAAGGTGCTTGGGGAAAAACCCGGAAGTGTGACTCACTTAAGGGGAAAGTGAACTCGCCGTCTTCCTGAGGGCTCGATAAAATACAGCGTGAAGCAGAGGTTAGCTGTCGCCTCGTTGTCTCCTGGGTTGGGAAGTTTAAGACAGTGGAGGTTGCTGTAGCCTTTGAGCCGACGACGAGAAGAATTGTCTCCCCTGTGGGGACGGTCGACAGCAAGACGTGTCAGCCTGTTGGGGCCTAGACAGGGAGCTGCCAGACAACGGTGGGGTGTTTGCAGCCCAAGAGACCTGTGGGAGAGGCGACAGGAGCCCTTTCCGTGGAGAGGGCGAAGTACGGTGGAGTCCGGGAGACTTGGTGTGAGGGTGCGACTCAAGCTAGTTTGCCAAATGCCCCCAACTGGGATTTGGCCAATCGGGAGGACACAACAGTGTGGCAGCTTCAGCTCGTGGTCGTACAGTGGATGAGAGAAACTGCGATCAACCAAGGAATGCTGGCAAGTTATGGACGTTTTATTTGCTCTTAAGGTTGGAAGTGAAAAGTCAGCTACTGGGCAAAGACATCATACAAGCTGCCAACTGAGAAAATTTACCATTGAACCCGGAATGTTCGTACACTCCATCAGTGCGGCAAAGTAAAAGACTTAGAGCACGAGCTGAGACGTTACCAATGGGACATTGTGGGGATGTCGGAAGTAAGATGGACAGGCTTTGGAGAAGCAATCACAGAGGAAGGACACAAGATGTGGTACAGTGGCGAAGAGTCACTACATGAAAAAGGCGTAGCTTTCATCGTACGCAAAGAAATCACTGGAAAGCATCTTGAGCTGCACACCTGTTAACAGCAGAATCATCAGCATTCGTGTGTCAGCCCCAAACAAAGAACATCAACATCATACAGGTTGTATGCTCCAACTACCAGCCACGAAGATCAGGCGGTGGAAGAATTCTACGAGAAAGTAGAAGACACCTCAAAAACCCCCCAAAAAAGACATCATCAAGTTCAGGGGGACTTAAGCAAAGTGGGGCCCAATGCCTACAAAGACGGCGGGAACAGTGGGTCAATAGGCACGGGGAAACTAACGACGGGGGACTTCCCCTTCTGGAGTTTGCCTCCCCAAAAGTCACCTTTTGCCCCCCCCTTTACCCCCACAAACTGTCAAGAAGAAAAACCCGGATGCCCAAACGGAATGATCAAAACCCAATCGACTTTGTCCCACTCCGCGGCGCTTCAAATCAAGCTCAATAAAGCAAAGACGAGGACATACCCCGGAGCTGATATAGGCACGCCCACGATTTTCGTGCTGCTCAAAATGAAACAATTGAAAAAAATCCCAACCCTGCGCGCCCCCAAGTTGACCTGGAAAAGTTAAAAGCCCAGAAAGAAGGGGCATTCAGGCACGTGGGGGGGCTTTCGCGGGCACCAACCCCCTGGAAAATGACATCAACGACCTCACAAACAGCTTCAATGAGGCAGTTGCAAACGCAGGGGGATTTGGGCGACAGAGGAAGAAACCCCAAGCTGGATTAAAAAGCCCACCCTTGACCTCTGCGACAAAAGAAGTCACTGAAAATCAAAAAAATCCAGCCCTAAAACAACCCGCACAGTATCAAAAAACCCAACAACCTTGAAAAGAAGGAAATGATTGAAGCCAAAGAACAATGGATCAAAAATCAGTGCGAAACTCGAAAAGGGCTTTGGAAAAGGGGAAACGAAAAATCCCTTTCCCCAAAAACAAAAAAAACCCCCAAGACCACAAAACAATCGTCAGTCAAAAGGGATACCCAGGCGAGCTGCTGACAGAAAGCTCGCTTTTTTTAAAACAGAGGGACACAGTACTGCCAAGAATTTTACAATCCCCCTATAAGCCAGACGACAGTCTGTTTGAAGGGGACTCAAACCCAAGGGAAATCCCAACACCATGATGGAGAAGAAGGGGAAGAACCCATCGGCAGCCTTTCCCGGCGGGAAATCATACAGAAAAATATTCCAGCGAGCTGCTAAAAGGGGGGGGAAAGGGAAATTTGGTCATTAGTAACATCGTTTTTCAGAAGATCGGGGAGACAAAACAGTGGCCCACAGAATGGATCAATCATAATCATCCCCCCCCAAAAAGGGAAACACGCCAAGCCAGAAACTACAAAACAATAAGTCTTTTCCCACCCCAGTAAAATCATGCTCAGAGTCATTTTGAATCGACTGAAAAAAGGGGCGGAAGAACAGGGGGGAAGAAAACGGGTTTCAGGGCAGGCAAAAGCACAGTGGGTAAAAACCCCCCCCCCCCCACCTCCACATGGAAAAAAACATTGCACATCAAGAGACCTGTTCCAAAACTTCATTGATTTGGGAAAGCGTTTGACGGGGTGTGGCAAAGGGTCTGGGCAATGCTCAAAGTTTTGGGATTTGGGGGGGTCTCGTCCCCAAAACCCTCCAGGGGCGAAACACCGCCAGCACGCAGTCCCCCCAACAAACCGATAGGGGACTACTTCAAAACCACATTTGGAGCCCTCAAGGCTGCCTGCTATCTCCCGATGTTCAATCTTTCCTGGAAAATATCATGGGAAACCCCCATGACTTTCCCCCCACGTCTCCTCGGGGGGAAGAACATCAATAATTTTGGGTCGCAGATACCGACCTGATGGAGGCAGCAACAAGAACTACAAACCCGACAAAAAGACTGGAAAAAAGGGGAGGTGCTTTGGGAAAGGAAGTGAGCCAGAAAAAAACAAAATCCTGGGAAAAGCACAACCCAACACCCCCTGCTGAAAACACTAAAGGAAAAAGCTTTAAGAAGTGGCGCTTCAAATCCTTGGGCCCCTCTCACCAAAGACGGGCGCCACAACAGAAATCAAGACCCGACTAGCGATCCAACAGCACAATGCAAATAAACAAGATTGGGAAAGCAGGGAGATAGCTTTTTACAAAGTAACTGTACAAGTCCGGTGCTGCCCTCCCCTGAAAGGCGCGAAAAAGGGCCGACAGCAGAGACCCCCAGAGAATCCCCAAAGTTTGAAACTAAAACTTCAGGCGCTTGCTCGGATCTTTGCAAGACCCGGGAAAACAAAGACCTTGTGAGGGCCAAAAACATCACTTGCAGGCCCCCAAGAACCCCTCTTGGGAACTCAAGAAGAGGAAGCTGTGTGGTTCGGGCATGTCCCCTACGCCCAATTCACGCCCAAAACAGTCATCCAGGGCACGTGGAAAGGGGGCAGCGAAGGGGACGACAAGCCCAAAAGCTGGGGGACAACCAAAGAAAGGGGCCAGGATGGTGGCCCTACGTGATGCGACAGGCAGGGGACAGGGCCGGATGGGGGGCCTGGTTCGAGAGTGTCTCTCATCTCCCCTCTACGCCCCTCTGGGGAAGGGATGATGAGATGATAGAAGGGGTTTTAAGTGTGCAAACAGAATGTGGAATATGTCTTTTTCCCGGTAATAAGAATAATGAAGAACAGGGGATGCGATTATGAAAATTGTCTGTAGCTGTTTACATTGTTGTATGTACAGATATTGTTTGTGTAGTGAGGGGGGGGCTCGGATTCAAAAATTGAATAAAAGTTGATTATTTTTTAAAGAAATTTATTGGGTTTCCCGACCTTTGTGGGGCCCCATGTGGTGAAGAGTGCGGTGCCTATGCGGGGCGCTTTTGGTTGGAAAGCGAAATACCTGTTATAACCCCCCGCATCCCCGAATAGAAAATCATATTTAATAACGAGGGGGGGGCGTCGGAGACCCGTCACAACCCCTTGGAAAATGTTTTTACAGGGAAAAACCGTGACAAATTTTTTTTAGTGCGCAGTCTAACCTAGGGAAAAGCAGACACAGCTTGGACCGCGATCAAACTAGCCCGGGTACCCGTTAGCCGTGGGGAAGTGAATCACGGCGGGGGGGTTTCAAACAATATTAGACAGCCCGGTGAAATGCAGGGCCCGTTTTCAGTCCAGGGCGGTTAATATTAAACCATTTTTTTTTTTCCTTTTTTGGGTTTAACTAAAATTTTGTTTGTTTTTTAATGTCTGTTTAAGCATCAGTGTCACCTGTCGGAAAAAAAGTCTTTCTCCACCCTTTTGAAGTTAAATTTTTTTGTCGTCTGTAATCTCACCGTCAGCCATAATTTCGAAATTTTTCTCGGGGAAAGTTTTCATCCTGTTATTTTCTTTTCTTTAAACTTAATGAACAAAGTTTTTCGATGCAGGACTACAAAGGGAGTGGCTTTTTAATTTAGGGGTTAATTTTTTTTTAAAAAAGCACTTACAATCATAGACCACAGCGCCTAACCCTAAACCCAGGCCCCCTAATGCTAAAGAGGCGGGCAGTCCAAACCCCAGTAGCTAAACGGCAACACTAGACCCAGCACTTATGCTAGCTACAGCCGACGAGCCAGTAATTACATAAGAAAGAGATTTAAAGCTTTAGCATATTTCTTTCTAGTAACCCTATACTTACCCAAAGTCGCTTTCTATTTCCTTTTGAATTTTCAGTTATTTGCTCTAACCTAAACTGTTGAACCTCCATTTTTTAAATAAGATTATTTTTTATATTAATCTTGTACAATCTTCTTCTTATTAATTCTTCTGGCAGCACTTCATTAACAGAGTAAAACGCAATAAAATCAACATATTTAAAATAAAAATAAAGTCAAGTACTGTTATTTTGGGCTTTGTCACCCATCACAGTAACCTTGTCAGATGATACAAGGGTTTATTTCATCCTCCTTTTTTAGAAATTTGCAATAACGAGCTTAAGAGGGCAACCAAGTTTTTCGGCCTTTATTTGTACACCTCTAATTGGGCGTAAGTTCTGGCAAACTAGGATCGCCCTTCCTAGGAGTAATAAATAAGCGAAAAATCATCGTCATTTGCCTAGGTAGTGACGGTATCGTTGGGGGTAAATTCTAAGCCGACGGTGTCACCCCCCACTTCAGCTAAGGACTTTTTTCTCTGTACATATATTCAGAACCCTGCCAATTTATTTCAATCTGTTTTTTCTGTTGTGTTCCTGGAACTAGGCTAACAAAAAAAGGGGCCTGCATTTAAGGCTTTTCTAAAATTGTTTTTCTTATCAAAGTATAACATTAGCGCTTCGTAGTTCAAACTTTAAATTCCAAGCAATTTCAGGAAGCAACGCCCAAGAATTCTCTCTTTTATGAAGTTTGTATTCATGTTTGCCAAAATCATTTGCTCTTAAATTTCTTATCTCTTCTGGGGTAGATATTGCTGTCGTTTTTTTTGTCTCAATTGCTGTTCGTTTGTAAACCCCATCATCTGTGTACTCAAATCCATAAACATTTCCGGCACTCCTATTAGATCAAACTCAGTTGTGTCTGCTAGGGTCTTTTAGCTCTACTGCAATGCATTTAGGAGCTAGCTGCGCTTTTGTTTCCCTGGCCCCCAAGACATTCTTTTTATAATATAAAATTATAATAAACAAATTGTTATAAGCAATCAATAATAAATAATCTACAATAAACAAACGTATGAACGGGGGGGGGGGGGGGGGGGGGGGTCAGTCCGTAAGCATAGCTTAGCGTGCTTAGATTTTTCTAACTGCTCTTTTATTTTTTTTTAGCTCATCTTTGTCCCTTATTATATAATTTCACTTAAACATTCTTCAAAACTATCTTTGTCCTTAGTGGTAAAAAAAAACAACCCATTTTAACTGCGACGAAAGTCTTTTAAGACAGCATTGTATTTTTGAGTTAAGAGCCACACAGAAACTAAGGCCACTAAAGGCTAGCTTTGACAGAGCTTTTCTTTTTTTAACAATGTCTCTTTCAGCTGAACAGTCATAAATAATAAATAGCGTTTCATTTCCCCTCAAATAGTCTATAGTAATGTTCTAAACAGTCGCTCATTTATCGCTAGGATAAACCCAGAAATATATTCTCGTCTGTCCAAATAAACTTCCTTTCTTTGTAAGAACTGTTGTGCTTAATGGTTGTGCAGAATATAAAAATGTGCTCGTAATGAAACCTGTATATTGTTTGTAACAAATCAAGTACAAAGACAGTTTCCCACACCCAGTAATCCCGCAGAAATGAGCAGTGCGGATCTTTGGGCAGAAACTTCAAACTACCCCATCTGTTTTTAATAGGGTATTTCTTCAAAATTTAATAAGCCGCGTCTTTTAACCTGTTTCTTCAATGTTTAACTGAGCATCAAAAACCATAAAAACATGCATTTTTAATTGGGCGTTTCCGTCTGCTTTCTTGTGAATATTTATTTTTATACCATCTTGCCTACCCTTTCTCCACTTCCAAACAATCTGTTGTCAAATGTGGATCTAAAATCCAGCCACAGCCCTTTTTAGTTATTAAGTAGTCTTCGAGTCTTACAATCAAAAGGCGAAGTTTTTTACATACACAAATCAACTGTAGGATCTCTTTGCCTACCTCCAGCAAACAACTTTCTTATTTCATTAAAAGTGTTGGTGGGGTAAAAGTCCTCGCCCCGAATACAACTGATCAGACTTGCCATTTTTTGCACAGTCAACCTTCTAAATTTTTTGGGATTATAAAATGCTTCTGATTCTCTATGAAAAGAAGTTGTTTCTTCAGTAAACAAGAGCAAAATTCCTTTTAAATGACTTCAGAGACGATTTAGTTGTTTTTTTCCAGAGAGTGTCTCGCTTGTTTCTATTTTCTGTAGTGGAGTGTATAACCCTTTCATAATAAAAAACTGTTTTACTTTTATACTGGGTTAAGATTGTTCTGGCCAGTTCGGGGTTAGTAACAACAAAAACTCAAGAGAAAGGGTCACTAACTGTGTATTTAGTAAAGGGTCTTCAGACAGAATGACAGAATCGCTAGGATTAAGTCAGTTCATAAGTAAGTTTTTCTTTTAGCGCGCCTTGGTAATATGGCATGTGCGTCTTTAACGGGCTCAAAATCTAGGGGGATGCAGAATCTGTTGCCAAATGCTTCTGCTACTGCTTCATCTTTAACATCAATCTTTGCATCCTCCGCTTTAAGCCGTGCTTGAGGCCGTTTGAGCTTGTATTCCTTGATAAACTTTCTCTTTTCTTTCTTTTTGGGCAGCCATAGATCAGAATAGGGGGCAAAAATGTCTGCCTCGCCTAGTACAAAGATGCTGTGCCCTCCATTTAAATTGTTATATGTTTAACATGGCCCTGCCCAAATTAGCAACAACAGTAGCATAAGGATCTGTCGATGAAAATATCTATTTTGAATGATAATTTAGCAGTGCCTGGCATTATAACATCGCCGGGGCCCCAAGATCAGGGAATTTAACTATTAAAGTTTGTTCGGGCTGAACTGTTGATGGGGTATTTACACAAATTTACAGTCTGCCTTACACCTTTTACGCCATGGGGTTCCTTCTTCTTTCTGTATGGATCGAGGTCGTAACCATTGAGTTCATTTTTTATAAAACAAAAAGAATATAAATAAAAAAATATGGCTGAAGATTTGACGCAATTGATCCTGTTGTGGAGAAAAAGAAGATGAAACAGAACTAGGTCCCTCATTGCAAGAAGACTTGGCAGAGCAGCAGCAGGCCAAGGAGTAGGATTAAGTCAAATACGATTGCTAGATAGAATTGAATCTTTATATAGCCATAGGGGGCCCAGAGCAGCCAGAAGCACTTAGGTTTCTGATTTTTCACAGAAAAAAATAATCATTTGTATGTAAGAACCAGTAAAGGAAAGAGTGTGCGGGCTTACTGCAAAACCAGACCCAACCCAGTTTTAAGCAGGGGCACAATTCTTAGACTCCCTGCTGTTGACCAAAGGCAATTAAACTTATTGACAATTTAAGGCCTGAGGCTGTTAGTCTTTTACAAAACTTGGGGCAAGAGTTGCCAACACAATCAAAAATACAAAACATACCCCTTCAAGAATTAAATCGAACAGCAGATGAAAATAATAGCAGAAATTGAAAAAGAGTTTTAATGAGGAACACATAAAACAAATTGAAGATTCTCCCTTGCCTATGCGTAAATCCTGGGGCTTAATGAGGCTCTACGGACAATAAGGGGTGAACTAACAAACAATTTAGCAAAACTTGGCGAGCTAGATAGAGAGATAGAAAAAGAAAAAATAAACTCGCTGATCCCGATGAAAACAATTTAGGGCGAGAAAAAAAAGGCTATAATACAGCAGAAAATACA
Source organism: Conus ventricosus (assembly GCA_018398815.1). Taxonomy (NCBI): domain Eukaryota; kingdom Metazoa; phylum Mollusca; class Gastropoda; order Neogastropoda; family Conidae; genus Conus; species Conus ventricosus. Next base: position 54,091,553 of record CM031618.1, on the reverse strand, counting down.
GGGTTTAGGCTACAAAGGGCAGCCAGGTTAGAAGTGCTGTCTACCAACAGAGCGCAGCTAGCCCTCACAAACAAGCAGAATCAGAGAAACTATAAACACAATACTTTTTGAAAACACTACGCTAGCTGAAAGAATAAGGGCTCTGTTCAAAAACAAGGATTACAATAGTTAGCATATTAACAGCTGTTGGTTTGCTATCTCTACACTCGTTTATGCTTTAAAACCCGGGAGTGCACCAACAGGACATAGCGCCTCCAACGCCTGAGCCTGGTAAAAGTTGGATTAGAAAAAAATTGCCCTCAAACTACAAACTTATTAAAGAAGTTAGCAGTCAAAGCGCTTGATGCCTGCCTGGGATAATAGGCAGTGTTATTAGTTGGGTTTTGTCTACTATAGGCAAAGTTGCTGGTTATAAAGGCTGATCATCTGTGGACGTTGGGAGTGCTAGCTGCTTGATTAATTTTTAGTGAAATAAAGAAAGGCTAATCCCGTAAAAGTTAAAAATACAACGAGGGCTGTCTTTTCGCAAATGTGACTGTCAGTGTGAGGAAGGCAACAGGGGGCGTGCTTTCTGGGGTGCCCTTTCTGGCTGTGGGGCCCTTTTAACTGGGTCGCTTTCTTCAAGGCTAGGTACTTTTAAAATGGATGGGAGCAGGCCTTGTTTAAGCCTTGATTGGGGCCCTAATTTTGGTCGTCTCCAGCTATGAGGATTTCATTGTTAAATTTTGTATCATGCCAATCTGTAGTCTAAAGTCAGAGGGAGCAAGTATAATCCATGGCCTACAAAAAAGTCAACCTTTGACCTAGCGTGTGCAAGAACGTCTTGATACCTTTGTATGCTGGCAGGCAAATCAACAGCAGAGTTAATAGCATCTTCTAAATTGGCTAAAAATTGTTTTCTGGCATCAAAGCCTGTAGATTGATCTACAAAGCAGACTTAGTCTGTGCTTGTGCTCCTAATAGACACCAAACGTATGTCCTTATGGAGTCATTGAGTCTTTGCACTCCTGACATTGTTAGGCCTTCACTTTCATCTAAGATAAATGTTGCCCAAGCATTAGGATTTTTGGGTTTAATTGACCCTAATCGAACTTTTTTGTCTGGTTGAAAAGAGGTGTGGCCAGGCCAGTATCCATAAGTAATATTCTCTTTTTACACCACATAAATATAATGTGCCTAACCCATGATTGCGGTCTAACTTTTGTCTAAAGTCAGTTGAAGGGTTAATGTTAAATTCGTTGCAGATTCTTTCATATGCAAATTTTGTCCATTGGGGTTTTAAATGGATTAACGTGTTGTCGCTGGGGGGGGCACTTGTGTTTCAGTTAGTATTTGTCTGTACTGGTAATAAACATGAAAGTTATATACTGACCTTACTAAAAAATTAGGAGGTTTAAATGGTTTGCATATGAAACACCACAGCCAGTAGTTGCGCAGTAAACGGCAAAATTTAACTGATTCTGGTAAACGTCATAGGGCGAGATGACCATGCTGATGGCACTCTATCACTCTTCATTTGGGGGATTTAAATAAATTTTGTTAGGGGTTAACAAGTCAAACCCGGAAGCCATATGATTCATTCTACTGCAATGGTTAAATTGCTGAAGTCCAAAGATTTGGGGTTATAAAACGCTCCTACATTGTAAGTAGGGACTTTCGTTAATTTAAAAGGTTCCATTTTTTAAATTAGTTTTTTAAATAGTTATAAAAAGGATGACATCTAATAACCAAACAAAAAGAGCGTGTGTTCTTTTAAAGTACCCAATTTACAATAGGCGCGGGGGTTGTAGGATTGCCCTTAAAGAAATTGGGTTTAAAGTTTTGTGGGCTAACATATCTGAAGGGATTCAAAATAACTGGATTAATGTTAATGACGAACGAGGCAATCAAATAAGCCATATAACAATACCTGAAAGGTTTACTACAACTTTTGTTCTTTAAAAGAGGTACTTTGCGAATTTGTATACTGCTGAGAATTAACGAGGCAAACCTCAGAATTACTATACATTTTCCACTAGAAGAAAGAAGAGAGTATACTTTTTCCCCAGAGGCCTGGCTAAAATCTTAGGCTTTTATAGTAGCGATAAATCTTTTAGATTTATACAAGAGAAGAGGTTATCAATTTGAAGGTAATAACCTTCTGATTTTTTCGTTTAAACCCCAATTTTGTATGTCCATTTACAACAGTTAAAAACAAATACTAATTTGGTTTAATGGCTATCCCTCTACAGTTCTACGAGCACTTTCCCTCAATTAAGGCAGGGTTTTGTGATTATCATTTTTACAGGTTTTGGCGGAGACAGTGAATTTAAAGAATTAATTGAGGGTTTTTTAAATTCGTTGGATGTAAAAGAACTAATCAAGATGGAAAAGCCAGTTGATTGTTCTAATTTATTAATAGTGCTGGAAGTAGAAGAGCAAAATTAGAAAAGTAGTAAGGGCTCAGTCCCGCGGACGTTAATTTTTTTTTTTTTTTTTTTTTTAAAAAATCTTTTAATTTCCCTTTAGCAAGATCCTCATGAACATTATTATGAACACATGATAAATCATATGAAACAATCAAAAATTCCTCACACATTTTAGTCACTGTCTACAACATACATTTGGGTTTAACAATTGGCTTATGATGTACAAATGATTTTAAATTTGTATCGAATAATTTGTGCCGTTTTAAATTATGTTATGAACTGCTTATTTGTCTAAGACTGAATAAAGAATTTCATACCTCACACTCAAGTGGATCTGTGAGTGAATGAAAGAAAATACAGTTTCCGTATTGTATACATGTATGTTTCATATTTCAATCTATGAAGGGGTTTTTTTTTAATATTATTTTTAAAACATACATTATAATTTGGGCAAAAAGGACAAGCAGAAACAGAAAAAACAACAACAAACAAAGAAAACAACTCAAGTATATGAAACATACACATACACACACACATAAATATATAAATATCGGTATATTCATACATACACACTTAATACACACAGACAATATAGTATAATACATACACACACATATACATATTTTTTAACATACACATATACACCTACATACATACACACATACATTTATAAACCTACACACGTGGGTACTATACCTACATACACATATACATATATATATATACATATATACACATATATATACACACACATACACACATATATACGCACACACATGCCAAACATATATACACACACACCATATATAATTTAGATTCATATACACACACACATATATATAATTTAGATTAAGTATTTCAAAAGTTCAATAACCTCAAAAAATGTACTCAGTCACAATAGCACAAAAAGACACTAACAAAAAGACACACACCGCACACACATACACAAATGTTGTACCATTCTCAGTTTTTTAAATTGGTGGGCACATTGAAAGATATTTCAAATGAACTTCTACATACTTAATATATTGTTTATATGGATGGTGCTAAAATATAAATTGCATTTGGAGTTTTGCTTCTTCATTACAGTATTAATTTTTTTGGGGTAAAGACCAAAAGTACACACATCGCCCCGCATAGGTTTTACCAGAGGGCCCGGGTTTTAAAAAATCCCAAAAATTTTAAAAGA
>CM031618.1:54081420-54087856 GCA_018398815.1 Conus ventricosus | reverse complement strand
ATTTTTTTTTTTTTTGGGGCCAAAAAAATTCCCCTTTTTTTCTTTTTTCCCCCTAATTTCTTTTTTGGGGGGGCCTTAAAAAGTTTTAAATCCCTTCCCCCCTTTTATTTTTTTGTTTTTTTGTTTTAAAATAATTTTGGAAAAAACCCCTTTTTTTCCTTTTTTTTCTCTAATAAACGGACCCCCCCAAAATTTTATTTTTTTAACCCCCCATTTTAATTTTTGCTTCCAGAGAAGGCCAAAGCATTAACAATAGCTCCTCCTACCATCAGATCCAACCCCGCCCTTTTTTTAAAAATTAATATTTTCTAAATTAACTTCTATGAACAAATTTTTCTGGGGAAATTTCGGGCCAACAAGAAAGTCTTTTGACGCAATCCCTGCAGTAATTAAACTAAAAAATTAACCGCCTCAATGTCAAAAACCTTTCCCCAGGTCACGCTTCATTTTAAAAATTTTTTTGTAACCGCTATACCCCAATACTAAGCCGCTAATCACAGCAAAATGGAAATTTATTGATAATCTTTTTTTCCTCATCTTTTTATTAAAAAAAAAAAAATAAAAAATAATCAAAAACGAAGGTCTAGTGCTTTTTAATCAATAATTTTTTGTTGTTAAGCAAAAAAAAGTGCAAAGTTTTGGCGAATTTCATCTTTTTCCCCATGTTTGGGGTTTTTTTTTCCTAACAAACTTTTGAAGGTTGAAAAACATAACCCAACGATAGGCACTGCAAATTAACCCGTTAAACCATGGTTTTAAAAGTAAATTATTTTTTTTTGTTTTAAAAATGGATTGTGTGAACTTTTAAAGGGTGAGGAGAAAGCAGCTACTCAGACACTTCCATAAAGAAAGTTTAACTCTCTGGCTTTTGGGGAAAAAACTAAACAGTTTTAGGGGTTAAAACCCAAATTTTGAACGATTCAACAGTCACAAAGCCTTGAAAGTTAAACGTAGGTACGAACAAACAGGGTCAAAAATTTTTTGATCGGGGGGCAGACAAGATTAGTTTAATCAAGATAAGAAGTTTTGGCCCGGTTACGAAAAAGTTTAAAAAACTTATCCAAATCCGGGTTTTTAAACAAGCCCAAAAACCTTGCAGTGAAGTACACGTTTTGGACGGTTATGCCCATTCACGGGTTTAAAATTATTTTAAATTTTTTTTGTCTTTTAAAATTTTAACCAAATTTTAAAAAAATGAGCGACGGAGAAGAAGTTTGGCGCCCCCGCAGGACATCGCAGGGCCCCCCCAAGGGACAGAAGTACCCACAGTGAATGGCCCAATGAGTAATTTACAAAAACTAAAAATCCTGGCGTATTGAGGCTGGGCAAAAACTAGCTGAAGGGAACAGACTGCAAAAAGCAAACCAATCAGCAAAAAAAAAATTGTTAGATAGAATAAACATCACCCCACACCAAAGCCAATTTAACAACAACACAATCAAAACAAACAAAGATGTAATTATGTATTGCTGCTGTTGTTGTTGGGGGGGGGAGTTTTGCATACAAAACCCAAGCCATACTTTTCGCGCCAAACCCCACAAAACCGTAAAAGAAAAAGAACCAAATTTTGCAAAAAAAGCAACCCCCTGCTGTAGACCCATTTCTATGGAAATTTTTAAAAAACTAAAAAAAGACAAATTTAAAAAACTAGATAAGACAAGTTAAGTTAGTTTTTAGAAATACTTTTTTTAATTTAAATAAAAAAAATTACAATAAAATAAAAAAATTAAAGTTCTTTAAGACTAGTTAGGTTCTTAATAAGTTTCTTTTAGGTTTTAAAATTTAATACTTGTTAGGTTCTTAATAAGTCTTGTTAGTTTTAAATTAAGTCGTTAAGTAGTCAAATTAATCTTTTTAAATTTCCTGCCCCCAACAATGAAAAAATCAGGGGGACGTAAGTTTTCTTGTTATTTTTTAAGATGGATTTTGTTAAAGCAGGTGTTTATTTATGAAAAGGAGCGCAGTTAACATTTGGGAAAAATCTTTGTTTCAAAGAGAGCTTTCTTAAGTTATCGGAGATTTAAAATTTTTTTTTGGCACTCTTTAATTTTTGCCCTTCCCTTTTTCATTACAGAAGTCTGGGTGCAACGCTTACACTTCGACCCAAACCCAAATCTTTTATAACTGTCCTTAAGTTCATCCCTTTATCTTTTAATCCTTTCTGTTTTTGTTTTAATGTAAAGGCTGCTTTGGAATCGCAGGGACCACCCTCAATCCTTTAGCCCCTTCTGTTTCTAAATCCTATAGAAGCTTCTTTTGGGCGTCTAAATAAAACAGTGTCTGTATAAAGAACTCTTGCTTTGGACCGGTTTAAAAAATAGTCGTCAGAAAAATTCTAACTCAATAACTTGACAACTCAAAAAAATAAAGCCGAAAACACGCTTGCCAAATTAACATCCTTTTTTTCCATATCAACAGGGTGTCGTAAATCTTTTAAAATCTTTAAGTTAGGGTTTTGAGGCAAACTTAATTGCTTGGGGTTTTCTTTGTAACTAATTTACATCTTTAGTTTTGTGGATTTTCCATGTTTCCAAAAACAGCTGTTGTTCATCAGTTTTAAAAAAGTCTTTTTAAGCTCAGTGCTTGGGTTCTAAATCATTTTCTTTTTGATGTATGGCCCCCATAAAGGGTTTTTTTCAAAAAAATTTCTTGAAACAGTCAGTTTTATCCTGTCTTAGTAAAACTGTAACGTTGTAATGGCACAATATTTAGTTTTGTTGCGAAAGATTGGGTACAAGTTTTGGGGGTTCGATAGGATCATCTTTAAACTTTCTGCGGCTAGGGGGGGAAACTTATGGAGACTGATTCATAAGGGTTTCTAATCATTTAAGATTACCCCATTGGATTATAGCTGGGAAACTGTGACAAAATCTAACACAGATTGACTCAGAGGTCCCTTTTATCATTGAAATTTTCAGTGGGAGTGGGTTGACCCCTAGCCCACCATACAGATTGTTGGCGTCAAGTACTTGTAGTTGGGTGGTTTTTGGGGTCATAGTCCTAAATACTGTTTTTTGGCTTTGCAGAAGGGTGTGAAGGGCCCTGCTAAAACCCCCCCCCCCAAACCCTCTTCAATCATCTGAAATGTGGGAAGATCAGAATATTAATCAATCTGGATGTTTGTAACTTTAAGAAGGCATCCAAGAAAGCCGGGACGCAAAAGAGATTTAATGTGATGAGTTCTAAGCCTGTAATTTTCATTGCATGTAGTTTCTGTATTCTGAAAGACGTCTGCTAATAAACTCCCGTCACAATAGATACTGAACATGATATCGCCATTGTTTCACAGTGTAATTCTGTCCAGCTTTCTGAGGTATTCATATCGAATCAGTTATGTCTTTGCCTCTAAGACTAGAAAAAGAAAAGCGCCTTTAGGAGGGATGTGAGTCTTCATCAATACCTATCCCACGATTCATGTATTCATAAGGATAAACTTCCTTTGCGCACTAAAGAATGGAATCAAAGTATTATTTGAGGGTTATTGATAGTCTTGTAGAATCTGCAAACTTATCTAAACTCCCCATCAGATGTTGGGCAGTAGTCATAAAAGGATAAACATCAAGAGTAAAAAGTCATGTACTTTTTCCTGAAGATGAGCAATGCAGGTACCCCTCATATATTCAGAAGTCACTGCTTGCATGATGAAATGAGAAATCGTAACCTCGCAAGCTATGAAAGATGAAAGCATGTTCCCATGTCTTGTGTCAACCTAAGTTGAAGATTACACTTGCTGTGTGCAGCCTCCCCTCTGAACTTTATCCAGTAATGTGATCGTGTCTCTAACTGTCACGTCTTTACTGTTAGGTGTTAGCTCTAAAAAATAAACCGCAAATCCAACAGTGTGTAATGATCATAGCGTTCTTGAGTCTTCAGGAGTCATAATAAAAATGGTCTGAAAAGATTTATTTGTTAGAGTAGTAATACCAAAGTTGTTTCATCTGCTCTAAAAATCAACTAGCTGCATTGGGCCGCTCTGTAAATCTCTGGTGTGTGTGTGTGCTCCGTCGCCTAACAACAATAAACGCATAAGACAGTCTTGATGGTGGTTAATAAGGTTGTTTTTTGTTCTGGCTGGGTTGTGGCCAAGTACGGTGGCAAGATGATCAAAGTCAGCAATAAACACGTAACGGGCTCATTTGCAATTTTGTGTACCTTCTTAAAAAACTAACTTTAGACCCGGGTTAGCGGAGTGAGGGAGTTCAGTTTCACAGTCTAACAAAACTTTTACAATTGTTTCTTATGACTGCAGCTGCTGTCTATAGTGGGGATTCTGACCAACACCTTCTACAAAGCTCTTGTTTAGATTTATGCTTTGATGTATATTCTAACAGCCTGCTTTTGTTCTGATTAATACATAATGGCTAGTTGTACTATCTTAAAACAGTATCAAGTGCTACAGTTTTTAAGTGTTCTGCCTAAAGTAGGAGGCATTGGGGGGGAGGAAATCCTTATAGGCACAAGATTGGCTTCTACAGACCAAGTAATACGTTTTACCTGATTGGCTTTGTTTTGTTTCATCAAACGAGATATACTTTCAATACTTACTGGAAAGGTTACGTTATTTTTTCCAAAGTTCTGCTCTTGTTTGTATCTTCATAATTAGAAACTCGTTTTGTGGCATATGTCATTTATGAACCAGGATGTAAATGCGCTAAAACGCACCAACATAAAAACACATCTGTCAGGACTTTTGTGATGTTTAAGACGCTCGTTTAAAACTACTCTTTGGGGAGAGGAAGGTAAGAATTGCCGACTATAGATAGAACTTTGTTTGTCTCAATCTGATTTCAGCAGGACTGTCCCTTCAGACCATCCTGAACACGCCTTAAACTTTGCCTCCTCACTAATGCATGAGTAAAAAACTGTGTTAAGCCTGTATCAGCCCAGCCAGATTATAGTCGTGATAACTAATTACTTCCTTTCTGTTGAGTTGAAACCCAGACATTCCATGTAACTATCTTCAGGTGTTATATAAACATCAGAACAGCCAACCACACTTGTACCTCGCGGTTCGTGTTGAAGAGACTCTGGAATTTTAGAGAACAGTATGTGCAAACGCTTTTCATGAATTAGATTGTATGGGGGTTAATGCAAGTCCATGACTAATTCACTAAACATATCGCTTAATAGTTTGTCACACCTTGGAATATTTCTTCCATCGTAATATAGTTTTTCCCGTCCTTTGATTTACTTGTGTTCCGTCATTTTTAAAACCTCAAAATATTTTACGTAAATCAAAAATAAATGGTAAAATAAAAGTAAGTAAAACGCGCTTTTTATTTCTTCACCGTAAGCGCTGCAACACGTCAGACACGTTAACCTCACAATAAACACCTGCTAATATTTTAGCTTTTTCTGATCACTAACAGTCAATGTTTATCACTTTGATTGCTTCGTAAATAGTTCACTATTATCTTTTATTAATTGTCAACAATCATTCTCAAACCCAAACTCACAAAAATCAATGTTTTAACAAAACGCTTTCATGTCTCGTTAAATAGTCATTACACTCTTTAAATCAGGATACACTAAGTTTGGCAGCCATTTTTGAATCTAAATAAATAAAAAATTAATATGTAAATTCAACTGGTTATCATAGTTCACATTTTCTAAATGTAAAAACTGTTCAGGTTAAAGGTAACAGTTACTCCTTCAAAGACATCAAACACATTCAAGTCAAGGCACTTCAGGGCAATATATCAGCAAGTAAAAGGCAAAAAACTTTATAATTGGTTTAGGACAAGACTCTGAGATTACTAATGGCTTCCCTTACGCTTTCACGTAAGTTTAAACTTTCAAAAAGTTCTGATTATAATTCATCAAACACGGTCCTCTAACTCTTCTTTATCAACTCCAGCACTAATCGCTCAACCCCAAAATCATCAATATTTCTGTAAGAGCTTATAACTACTGGGGGTTCATTTTTTAAAAGCCGAGATTCAAATCAAAATGCAAAATAAGTAAGTAAGAGAGGCCCTCCTCTTCAGTCAGCATTTGTTGTGTTAGCCGTAAAAATTGTAGAAATCTTCCATTAAAGCAATAGGTTTACACCTTTCGGGGCCAGTAGAAACAGTTAGATTAGCATCTTCTTCAGAAGCTATATAATCAACCTAAAATAGCAAATAACTTATAATTGGTTGGGGCCAAGAAATTTGGTATTTTACTGATAGCCTTCCTTCAACGCTTTCTTGCATGTCATTTGAGTTAAAAGATCAGTAATTAATTTCTTCAAACCCTGGTACTTTAACTGATCTTTGATGTGTCGGCCCTCCCTCTTCCCAATCCAACTCGTAAAGTATCTTAAAATAAGCCAGAGCTAGTTCGACCTTCATTTTTTATAACCAAAATATAAACAAACAATTAAAAAATTAAAATTATTCTGTAAACCCATAATTCAATATCCTTGGAGAGAAGGTAAATATGCGGGTTCACGAGC
>CM031618.1:54056420-54076420 GCA_018398815.1 Conus ventricosus | reverse complement strand
GGAGTGGATGGGGATAATGGATGAATAAATCAAAATGAAATAAACCAAACCAAACCTGTATCTTGGTAGTGTGTGTGTGTGTGTGCGTGTGCGTGGGCGTGTGTGTGTGTGTGTGTGTGTGTTAACCACTTCACACCTGCTTCCTGATGCTGTCTGTCCGTATGACGTCAGACCCACGCGTGGGATGACGCGGTGCCGATAGAGGAGACCCTGATGACGCTGAACGACTTGGTGAGGTGTGGCAAGGTGCGCTACGTGGGCGCCTCCAACGTCACGGGCTGGCAGCTGCAGAAGATCGTGGATACTTGCAAGCATAATGGATATAGCCCCCTCATATCCCTGCAGGTAAGCTGTGGACTTCATACAGCCCCCTCATATCCCTGCAGGTAAGCTGTGGACTTCATACAGCCCCTTCATATCCCTGCAGGTAAGCTGTGGACTTCATACAGCCCCCTCATATCCCTGCAGGTAAGCTGTGGACTTCATACAGCCCCCTCATATCCCTGCAGGTAAGCTGTGGACTTCATACAGCCCCTTCATATCCCTGCAGGTAAGCTGTGGACTTCATACAGCCCCCTCATATCCCTGCAGGTAAGCTGTGGACTTCATACAGCCCCCTCATATCCCTGCAGGTAAGCTGTGGACTTCATACAGCCCCCTCATATTCCTGCAGGTAAGCTGTGGACTTCATACAGCCCCCTCATATCCCTGCAGGTAAGCTGTGGACTTCATACAGCCCCTTCATATCCCTGCAGGTAAGCTGTGGACTTCATACAGCCCCCTCATATCCCTGCAGGTAAGCTGTGGACTTCATACAGCCCCCTCATATCCCTGCAGGTAAGCTGTGGACTTCATACAGCCCCCTCATATCCCTGCAGGTAAGCTTCTGGACTTCATACAGCCCCCTCATATCCCTGCAGGCAAGCTGTGGACTTCATACAGCCCCCTCATATCCCTGCAGGTAAGCTTCTGGACTTCATACAGCCCCCTCATATCCCTGCAGGTAAGCTGTGGACTTCATACAGCCCCCTCATATCCCTGCAGGTAAGCTGTGGACTTCATACAGCCCCCTCATATCCCTGCAGGTAAGCTTCTGGACTTCATACAGCCCCCTCATATCCCTGCAGGTAAGCTGTGGACTTCATACAGCCCCCTCATATCCCTGCAGGTAAGCTGTGGACTTCATACAGCCCCCTCATATCCCTGCAGGTAAGCTTCTGGACTTCATACAGCCCCCTCATATCCCTGCAGGTAAGCTTCTGGACTTCACACAGCCCCCTCATATCCCTGCAGGTAAGCTTTGGACTTCATACAGCCCCCTCATATCCCTGCAGGTAAGCTTCTGGACTTCATACAGCCCCCTCATATCCCTGCAGTAAGCTGTGGACTTCATACAGCCCCCTCATATCCCTGCAGGTAAGCTGTGGACTTCATACAGCCCCCTCATATCCCTGCAGGTAAGCTGTGGACTTCATACAGCCCCCTCATATCCCTGCAGGTAAGCTGTGGACTTCATACAGCCCCCTCATATCCCTGCAGGTAAGCTTCTGGACTTCATACAGCCCCCTCATATCCCTGCAGGTAAGCTTCTGGACTTCATACAGCCCCTTCATATCCCTGCAGGTAAGCTTCTGGACTTCATACAGCCCCCTCATATCCCTGCAGGTAAGCTGTGGACTTCATACAGCCCCCTCATATCCCTGCAGGTAAGCTTCTGGACTTCATACAGCCCCCTCATATCCCTGCAGGTAAGCTGTGGACTTCATACAGCCCCCTCATATCCCTGCAGGTAAGCTGTGGACTTCATACAGCCCCCTCATATCCCTGCAGGTAAGCTTCTGGACTTCATACAGCCCCCTCATATCCCTGCAGGTAAGCTGTGGACTTCATACAGCCCCCTCATATCCCTGCAGGTAAGCTTCTGGACTTCATACAGCCCCTTCATATTCGTACTAGTAAGCTGGCAAAAGTAAAACAACCCTCTCAAATCCTTGAAGGTAGTCTGACACACACAACGATTCAGCCCTGTCATGTTCCTACAGTTAAGTTGGCGAGGTGGATTAGGCGCCTTGATATCCCTACAGATGAGATGGCAACGTGGATTCACCCCACCCACCCTTCACCCCCACATTCTTGCCGGTACGCTGGGCAGAATAGATTCAACCACTTCATTTCCCTGCAGTAAGATAGCAGAATGGATACATCCCCTTCATTTCCCTGCAGGTAAGATAGCAAACAGAATGGATACAGCCCCTTCATTTCCCTGCAGGTAAGATAGCAGAATGGATACAGCCCCTTCATTTCCCTGCAGGTAAGATAGCAAACAGAATGGATACAGCCCCTTCATTTCCCTGCAGGTAAGATAGCAAACAGAATGGATACAGTCCCTTCATTTCCCTGCAGGTAACAACAGAATGGATACAGCCCCTTCATTTCCCTGCAGGTAAGATAGCAAACAGAATGGATACAGTCCCTTCATTTCCCTGCAGGTAAGATAGCAGAATGGATACAGCCCCTTCATTTCCCTGCAGGTAAGATAGCAGAATGGATACAGTCCCTTCATTTCCCTGCAGGTAAGATAACAGAATGGATAAGCCCCTTCATTTCCCTGCAGGTAAGATAGCAAACAGAATGGATACAGCCCCTTCATTTCCCTGCAGGTAAGATAGCAGAATGGATACAGTCCCTTCATTTCCCTGTAGGTAAGATAGCAAACAGAATGGATACAGTCCCTTCATTTCCCTGCAGGTAAGATAGCAGAATGGATACAGCCCCTTCATTTCCCTGCAGGTAAGATAGCAGAATGGATACAGTCCCTTCATTTCCCTGCAGGTAAGATAGCAAACAGAATGGATACAGTCCCTTCATTTCCCTGTATCTTATGGAGTGGGGGGGGGGGGGTGGGGTAGGGTGTCACTTGCCCCTTGTCTCAATGCTTGTCGCTTCCCCCTTGTACATCTCTCGTTCAAATGACCACATGAGAGAGCTCCAAATTCCAGTTCTTTTATTGCCCAAATGTTGTTGTGGGGGCATAGGTGATGAGGACATGTATACAATGATAAGAACCCTACGTCCCTAACTAAATGGGCGAGCCGAAGATGATGTTTGCCCAATTAACTTTCAAATTTTCCCCTCAGAAGATTCCCTACCTAAAACAAAAACCCACCGAGCTATCTGAAACAAAAGACAAAAAAAAACATTCTTAGCTTTCTAATAATAGTCTTAGGATCATGACAACATTCATCAAAATAATAACATAAGTGAAACACATAAAAAAATGACATAACAAGAAGTACCCCTAAAAGTAAAAGTGAAAAAAGGAATACTAACAATAAGTGATACACACAAACAAAATACATAACATGAAATACTAAAAAATAAGTGGCAAAGAAAACAAGATATTGGTTCACAAATTGATGTCATTGAGGGCTAGGAACTTGAGGCCGCAGGTGGATCTTGAACTCAAACCACACTATTGGTTTTCACATCACTGCACTAGCCGCTTATACCTGGTTATTTCCCACTTTACGTAAAGAAATATTGGTATGGACATGTACATAACATTATAAACACAGCCAACTTCCCTACGAAGCATTGGCGTGCTTATCCTTTAGAGGCTTTAGCACTTCACACCACAGACTGTGGCATCTCAACTCTTACAGTTTTAAGACTACCACAGCCCAACTGTGAACTTCTGTTGCATGGACTTGCCCTATTATTTGGCAGTGTCCCACACACATTTAACTAAGGACCTCAAGAACCATGCATCCTCATCAACCCCGAACAGGCTTTACCCCATTTCAAGGTTTCCACCAAGTTGAGAGAAGATATAAAAGGAAGGGGTCATCTAGTCTCGGTCTCCTAATCCCACAACTAGGGACTGATCTAGCTCCTTGGAGAAAAGATGGAAAGGAAACACAGTGGGAACAGACATAACCAACCCCACAATAAATTCCAGTGAGCAAGCAAGGCAAAACCGAGATAAAATATTTTCATTTAACAATATACATACACTTACTCTAACAATCTACACACACTTTCTCTCATGCCGTACCCCATAATAAAAAAACAATGAAGGGAAGAGGAAAAATAAACTCACAGAAGAGAAACAGCATGAACCATTCAAAACCAAACCTACAAGAAGCGCACACACACACACACAAATAAACAAACAAAATATCAGGCAAATAATTCTTTTAGATCAGTCAGTAGACTGATAGTGGAAGGGAGGTAATCTGGCCTTTTCACAAGACCTTTCAAACAAGTTGCACCCAAACTTCTCTACAGTCCAACATAGAAAAAGATCCTTTGGTCCATCTCAAAGCATTATCATGACAATCTTTCCAGGGATTATCCTTAGGCTGGCCCGGTTTGAACGTCTGTTTCCACCACGCATGCCAGAGCCCCAAACCAAAGAAAACTGTGTAGCCTCACCCAAGGCAACACAAAGCATAAAAACCCAGCTTCTTAGTAGGCTCAAATTTATTATGACAAGGACAAATGTACACAACCAAAAAGTGAATAAACAATTTACCACACAAAAAGAAAACATCGCGTCCGGGAGAATTACTAGGCCGGGAACGTTCTCAACCCTGATCATTCTGATAATTCTGGCACTACCTTCCTCAACATTGGCTGGTTCCAAAATAAAACCCCTAAACTACTCAACACATCTTAACCGAAAATAAAAGTCATTTCAACACCAACCTGGAGGCAGCAGACAGACTGGAATAGGATGTGTGTCTTGATCTGAGGGGGGTCAGGAGCCTTCTGACTGGCGCCAAAATTCAGGAGACGCGTCTGGCACCGGTGATGTAATTCTCCTTGAGGAGCCAATCGCTAGCAACTCTCACCCAGAATGGTAGCTTCCTTTTAGGTTTTAAATATTTGTACTTACTCTTTACTTACAGCCCTACACTACTCTATTATTTGTTATTACTATCAATATATCTAGTAAACTAATAATAAACTACTAAAAACTAAAACGAAGAGCCCTAACTTGACCCAAACCGAAAATTGAAAACAACTGGGTCACTTCTGGAAGGGGAATAACACCCCTGTGTCTAGTTGCCAACTCCAGGAACTAATACGTGAAGTTATTTCCCTTTGACCGCAAATGTCATTTACATGTCACATGTAGGTAAGATAGCAAACAGAATGGATACAGCCCCTTCATTTCCCTGCAGGTAAGATAGCAGAATGGATACAGCCCCTTCATTTCCCTGCAGGTAAGATAGCAAACAGAATGGATACAGCCCCTTCATTTCCCTGCAGGTAAGATAGCAAACAGAATGGATACAGCCCCTTCATTTCCCTGCAGGTAAGATAGCAAACAGAATGGATACAGCCCCTTCATTTCCCTGCAGGTAAGATAGCAAACAGAATGGATACAGCCCCTTCATTTCCCTGCAGGTAAGATAGCAAACAGAATGGATACAGCCCCTTCATTTCCCTGCAGGTAAGATAGCAGAATGGATACAGCCCCTTCATTTCCCTGCAGGTAAGATAGCAGAATGGATACAGCCCCTTCATTTCCCTGCAGGTAAGATAGCAGTATGGATACAGCCCCTTCATTTCCCTGCAGGTAAGATAGCAGAATGGATACAGCCCCTTCATTTCCCTGCAGGTAAGATAGCAGAATGGATACAGCCCCTTCATTTCCCTGCAGGTAAGATAGCAAACAGAATGGTTACAGTCCCTTCATTTCCCTGCAGGTAAGATAGCAGAATGGATACAGCCCCTTCATTTCCCTGCAGGTAAGATAGCAAACAGAATGGATACAGCCCCTTCATTTCCCTGCAGGTAAGATAGCAGAATGGATACAGCCCCTTCATTTCCCTGCAGGTAAGATAGCAAAGAGAATGGATACAGTCCCTTCATTTCCCTGCAGGTAAGATAGCAGAATGGATACAGCCCCTTCATTTCCCTGCAGGTAAGATAGCTGAATGGATACAGCCCCTTCATTTCCCTGCAGGTAAGATAGCAGAATGGATACAGTCCCTTCATTTCCCTGCAGGTAAGATAGCAGAATGGATACAGCCCCTGTATTTCCCTGCAGATAAGATAGCAGAATGGATTTACACACACTCGCACACACACACACACACACACACACACACACACACACACACACACACACACACACACACATACACACACATACAGACACACTTGCACGCACACGCACGCACACATTCACTCACACACACACACACACACACACACACACACGCACACACACACACACACACACACACACATTCATGTAGGTAAGCTGGCAGAAGGGATCTGATCTCCCTATGTCTTTAAGGGTCAGTTATTTGAAGTAATTCAGTTGTTTTGTGTTGTTGTTGTTGTTTTTTTTCCCATTTCCCCACAGGTTAATCAGCAAGGATGGGGGAGGGGGGGGGGGGGGGGTGGCGTTCCGTCCCAGTCAATTTCTTGCAGTTCCGTTAGGTGAGGGGATGCCGTCCTTTCTGTTGTAAGCAGGTTCATCAGCAGAAGGAATTGCGATCCGCTGCGTTCCCTGGCATGTCTGTGACCTGAACAGCAGAACAACAGCCAGTGTGCTCAGGCCTGCTTTTGAGTGCAGATGGGATTCGCCGTGTCTTTTGCCCATGGCGTTGTTGAAAAGCTACGGTGGACGTTGAGCCGGACTGTAACAACGGTCACGCTACCCATGACTTTTGCTCATGAGCCACTCCCTCCACCCATCCCTCCCTCCCTCATCCCTCATCTCCTCCCTCACTATTTTCCACTTCACGGTTTACTTTATTTGTTAATTTTAGCCCGTGGGTTTCTGTTGTTGTTTTGTTTGTTTGTTTGTTTTCTTATCTCATGGCTGACGTGGCTCGCCAAGTAATTATCAAAACCACGGGAAGCAATCCTGGTTTATTTTTCATGGTCGCTGTGCAGAAATCTGTGACGAGTTGCTGCCCTTGTCGGGCCAGTCGGTGTGTTTGTGGGAAATCTTGAATTGTGGAATTTTTAGTTAAAAAGTGTCGCGTTTACTTCTTGACTTTAGAAAGTATATCTCTTTAATGGCCGGCCATATATGTCTCTTTGAATTTTTTCAAACAAGTGTCGTTCATTTGTTTTGGTTTGAGCCGGACTGCAACAACATGGGATTTGGTTTGGTTTGTTGACTTGCTTGGGTGGTTTGCTGGTTGGTTATTTGTCGATTAATCAGTTTTTGTTTAACTGGTTTCTTGATCTGTTTTATCGATTTGATTTCTTTTTCTTTATTCATTCAATTATTTGTTCATTCATTAGTATGTAAATTTATTCCTCTTCTTCATTGTTTTTTGTTTACAGCAACAGTACAATCTCGTGTCCAGAGAGTCAGAGTTGGAGCCGTTCCAGGTGTGCAAGTTAAACGGTTTAGGTGTTCTGCCCTGGAGCCCCCTCAAAGGGTCAGTACTCCTCCTCCTCCTCTTCCTCCTCCTCCTCCTCCTCCCCATGCATGTATGTATGTATCAGCTGGGATGTATTTTGATTTTCGCTCTACTTCCAGTCTGGAATCAAAGGTATTTGGGCCAAGGTGTTCTATCGTTTCTATTTTTTGTATGTCCTGCATTGACCAGTGAGTTCTTCAATCATGTGGAGCGGTGTCCAGTGTTTTAAACATGGAATAGACTATTTAGACTAATTTCTTCTCTTTTTTTAATCCTTGTGGATTTTCATCTTAAATTGCTGGATCCCATAGTCTGTGTCTTTTACTTTTCCACCTTTTGAATATCAGAGGAGTTTTAATCTACCGTCTGCTATAAAATTTTCATTTTTCCTTCACTGTGTGCTCTTGTTTGTTTGTTTGCTTGTTTTGTATTTTGTTTGTTTTGTGTTTTGTTTGTTTTTAGACACTGTTCATGTATGCAGGGGGATCTCCTCGATTTTCATTTTACGCATAATTTGAGGAAGTAAGTGATTGTTCGTTCTTCGTTTCTGTTGTCTTCAATGTTGTTTGTCTGGCCTGACGAAGAATAAAGAGGTCGAAGCACGTAATGTTTGTCTTGTAATGTGTTTGTTTGTTTCATTCAGTGGCATAGTCATTATTTTTTTATAAGCTGATTTTTTTTTTTTTTTTTTTTTTTTGCATGTTCTGCGTCAACCAGCGAGCTCTTCAAGCATGTGAAACCGTATCCAGCTTTTAAACTTTGAAGATTTTTAGAATATATATATATATATATATATATATATATAATATATATATATATATATCTGTCAATGATGTTAAAAAGGAAGGTTAAAACTCGAGGTTAAGACTCTACAAATTTGTTTCGAACATCATTGACAAATGTTGCTCCCCAAGGGGTCGAGCACTTTTAAAATCATTTTAGGCTCTTTGGTTATATTCATAATATATTATATATATATATATATATATATATATATATATATATATATATATATATATATAGATAGATATATATATATATGGACATAGGTATACATGTATATAATTATACAATTATGTATGTATGTATATATATATATGAGTGTATATATAGAAGCATGTGTGTGCCTGGCTGACTGCACGCCTGCGTGCAAGTGTGTGTGTGTGTGTGTGTGTGTGTGTGTGTGTGTGTGTGTGTGTGTGAGTGTGTGTGTGTGACCCATATTTAATCGTTGTTGGGTGTTTTTTCCCTGCTGCATCCCAGGGGCTTCCTGACGGGCAAGGTGAAGAGGAACCAGAAGCCGGAGGAGGGACGCCTGGGATGGTCGACCCAGGACGAAAAGAGGGGCATGCAATCTGCGCCTTCCTGGTCTGCCATCAACAAGGAGAAGAACTGGACCGTCCTTGACACCCTGGAAAGAATCGCCAAGGCCAAAGGTCAGCTGGGACAGGGCAGCCTGCGCTCGCAGACTCCGTGCACTCACGCCGCGTACTCCCACTGAGGCAAACATCCATGCACGCACATGCATGCTTGCAGATAGTGTCTAGTGTTGAGGCCTAATATGAAAGTGCAACTCTATAAAACTACTGAACTTAGTACTGCCACACAAATTCAGACTCAGTCTTTCTGTCTCTGTCTCTGTCTCTCTCTCTCTCTCTCTCTCTCTCTGTCTATCTGTCTGTCTGCCTCTCTCTCTCTCTCTCTCTCTCTCTCTCTCTCTCTGTCTCTCTCTCTCACACACACACACACACACACACACACACACACACACACACACACACACACACACGCATACACACACGCATGGACACACGCACGTACGCACTCGCGTGCACGGACACACACACACACACACACACACACACACACACACACACACACACACACACATGAACAAACAAACACATTAACACAAACGCACGAACATATGAAAATTTACACACGCATGCTCTCTCTCTCTCTCTCTCTCTCTCTCTCTCTCTCTCTCTCTCTTTCTTTCTCTCTCTCTTTCTCTCTCTCTCTCTCTCTCTCTCTCTCTCTCTCTCTCTCTGTCTCTCTGAATTCTTTCTTTTCAATATCATGTTACTGAACTCTCTTCTTTTCAATGTCATGTACCTGAACTATCTTCTCTTCAATATCATGTAACTGAAATCTCTTCTTTTCAATATCAAGTTACTGAACTCTCTTCTTTTCAGTATCATGTAACTGAACTCTCTTCTTTTCAATATCATGTAACTGAACTCTCTTCTTTTCAATATCATGTAACTGAAATCTCTTCTTTTCAGTATCAAGTTACTGAACTCTCTTCTTTTCAATATCATGTAACTGAACTCTCTTCTTTTCAATATCACGTAACTGAACTCTCTTCTTTTCAGTATCACGTAACTGAACTCTCTTCTTTTCAATATTACGTAATTGACCTCTCTTCTTTTCAATATCACGTAACTGAATTCTTTCTTTTCAATATCACGTAATTGACCTCTCTTCTTTTCAATATCACGTAACTGACCTCTCTTCTTTTCAATATCATGTAACTGACCTCTCTTCTTTTCAATATCACGTAACTGACCTCTCTTCTTTTCAATATCACGTTACTGACCTCTCTTCTTTTCAATATCATGTAACTAAATTCCTTCTTTTCAATATCACGTTGCTGAACTCCTTCTTCTCAATATCACGGTACTGAACTCCTTTTCAGCATCTCGTTACTGGATTCTTTCTTTTCAATATCACGTAACTGAACTCTCTTCTTTTCAATATCACGTAACTGAACTCTCTTCTTTTCAATATCACGTAACTGAACTCTCTTCTTTTCAATATCACGTTACTGAACTCTCTTCTTTTCAATATCATGTAACTGTATTCCTTCTTTTCAATATCACGTAACTGAACTCTCTTCTTTTCAATATCACGTAACTGAACTCTCTTCTTTTCAATATCACGTAACTGAACTCTCTTCTTTTCAATATCACGTTACTGAACTCCTTCTTTTCAGTATCACGTTACTGAACTCCTTCTTTTCAATATCACGTTACTGAACTCACTCTTTTCAATATCACCTTACTGAACTCCTTCTTTTCAATATCACATTACTGAATTCCTTCTTTTCAATATCACGTTACTGAATTCCTTCTTTTCAATATCACCTTACTGAACTCACTCTTTTCAATATCACCTTACTGAACTCCTTCTTTTCAATATCACATTACTGAACTCACTCTTTTCAATATCACCTTACTGAACTCACTCTTTTCAATATCACGTTACTGAATTCCCTCTTTTCAATATCACGTTACTGAATTCCTTCTTTTCAATATCACGTTACTGAACTCCCTCTTTTCAATATCACGTTACTGAATTCCTTCTTTTCAATATCACGTTACTGAACTCCTTCTTTTCAATATCACGTTACTGAATTCCCTCTTTTCAATATCACGTTACTGAATTCCTTCTTTTCAATATCACGTTACTGAACTCCTTCTTTTCAATATCACGTTACTGAATTCCCTCTTTTCAATATCACGTTACTGAATTCCCTCTTTTCAATATCATGTTACTGAATTCCCTCTTTTCAATATCATGTTACTGAACTCACTCTTTCAATATCACGTTACTTTATGTTTCTTGGATTTTTTTTTACCTGAACTCTGTCACACTGTGCCCATCCCGGCATCCTCTTTTCTGAGGACGTCACCAAAAACTCGTGTCTGCGCCATCCATGTGCTGTCTCGTCGTGATTGATTATGAATTAATTAATGCTGTTTTGTCCGGTTCCCCGAGCCGTTTCACCAGTGCATTTCAGGAAAGTCCCAAACTGTGCGCTGCCCACCTTCATATCTTGCTGTTCTGCAATGCACCGTATTTTGTTTGTTTTTGTAGGTTGGTTGGTGGTGGTGGTTTTTTTTTCATTATTGTGGTCTCTTCATTGGCTCCCATGGCAGCAAAGGATGATCTACACCGTTTCATCTCTCAGCTGTAGATCTGTTGAACCCCCCCCCCCTCTTATCGATGTCCAAGCTAATTTATCACCTGAACACACCCTCAACTCGAACTCTCTCGAGTATGGTGCTCAGCCTCTCTGCCCTCTTTCGAATCGGCCCGATAACTTTTTTCCCTCGCTTAATCAACTAAATACAACCTATGTACATGTGTCGTTTGGGAGTGTGGTATACGCAGCAGGTGTTTGTTTGAAGTCAGCTCCTATACCAGCTTAGATATTTGGTTAGCTTCTCTGTTCTCTTGTCAAGCAAGTCTAAAACTGTTCTTCTTTTCCCTACAGATCAAAGCGATCTGCAGAAATATGCGCTGGTGTTGTTTTGGGAGTTTGATGATGTGTGCCTGGTTAAGGTTACGTGTGATTGGTTTTGTTTTGTTCGTTCGTTTGTTTGTGTGGTTTGTTTGTTTGGTTTGGTTTGGTCATTTGTTTGTTTGTTTCTTTGGTTTGGTTTGGTCATTTGTTTGTTTGTTTCTTTGGTTTGGTTTGGTCATTTGTTTGTTTTAGTGGTTTGTCAGTTTGGTATGTTTGTTTGTTTGAAGGATGGCGAGAAGGAGTGAGACGACCAGGCTGGGTGGAGGTTGGATGTGGTGTGAACGTGTGGTTTCGGCACGCGTCTTGTGTAATGCCGTCTGCCCTCCATCATTTTTCTTGTGTGTGTGTGTGTGTGTGTGTGTGTGTGTGTGTGTGTGTAGTTAGATGTGTGGGACATTGATTCGATTTGATGTATGAATATTCTTGATAATAAGAATGATGATAATTCGTTCTCTTCTTGTGTCTGTCTGTATATATCTATGCAGGCAAATCCATGGCCCTATCTGGTGATTGTAAAACCTGGGACATTGATTTAATTTCACGCCTGAATGTTCTCGATAATAAGAGCGATGATAATTGGTTATCTTCTCGTGTGTGTCTGTCTCTGCAGGCAAGTCCCTGGCCCAGGTGTCCCTGCGGTGGTTGTTACAGAAGCCTGTGGTGTCTTCAGTCATCATTGGAGCCACCAAGATGGCCCAGCTGGACGACAACATGGCCGCCGCTAACGGCTGGCAACTCTCCCCTCAAGAGGTGGGTTGGTGCTGTCCCTTGGTTCTGTGTAGATGTGTGTGTGTGTGTGTGTGTGTGTGTGTGTGTGTGTGTGTGTGCGTGCGTGAAGTGGAGGAGGGGAAAGGGGAGGTACGCGAAGGGTGTGTTTGTGCGTGGACGGGGGGGGGGGGGGGTAAGGTGTGTGTAGAAGGAACGTGTGTGTATACGTGTGTGCTGAGAGTGAGAGAAGGTGAAAGGATTTCACATCTCTGCCCAACAGAGAACTGGCTCGATTTGCTGCAGTGTATGAGTGAGTGAACGAGTTTTAGTTAGTTAATGTTTATGTGTGTGTGCGCGCGCGCGCGTGTGCGTGCATGTGTGTGTGCGACAGTGCGTGCGCGTGTGTGAGGGCGCCCACTTTTCGTCAAAATCGTTGATTTCAGCGGCATGTGGAAATGAGAACACGTGAAAAACCATTTCAGCATGAAAAAAAATTGGGGGGGGGGGTGGCGGCGGTTGGGTGAGGCAACATAATCGACAAAACACAGATGGCATTTTTGTCACGCTTGAATCCTCTTGAAGACAACACGATGTCACGACTCTGAGGTCACGCGTCGGCAGGACGCTGCAAGAGGAAGAGATGGACGACATCGGTACGAGTAAATGGTCCTGGTCACGATTAGTCCGAAAAGTAGACAGTACACCACTCGATGCTCGCATTTAAAGTCAGACTGCCTCATTTTGAAAGCAGTTTTTTAAAAAAAGAAAGATTTTTCCGGGGGAAGGGGTGGGAAAGGGAAGCATGCCCCCCATCCCTTCCGTCCCCCACCCCACCCCACCCCACCCCACCCCCCTCCCCCAAGAATTTCATCGATTACTGCCTCTACTCAGTTGGAGCCCGGATGTGTGTTGTGATGTGTGTGAGTTTGTAAGGTATATGTATAGTATGTTCGTGCGACTGTTGCGTGTGAGAAATGTATGTGAGTGTGTGCGCACCTGTGCTTCAGTTTCGTCAAGGAGGTGTCACTGCGTGCGGACTAGTCCATAAACGCTACACCACATCCGCTAAGTTTTGAGACGACACTACGCATGATTTAAAGCTGATGGATAAATGAATTAACAACAAAGATGAGACAATTGACAATTTACGCATTAGCTCAACGCGCTGGACAGACCTTGGCGTGTGCCTGAACTCAAATGGTATCTTTTCAGGCTTTTTTTTTTTGATAGGCAAAAGATTCCATGTGCTTATACTATAAAGCAATATACAAACACAGTGCTGTTCGGTGCAGAGCTGAATAGGACACTGGCACCATTGGGTACAACCTGTGCCAGACAATGTCGCCACCAGTGGCACTAGCCTGCAGTACAGCTTCCTGGCCCTAATCATGCGGGACAGGACAGCAGTAGAAAAGACAGTGCGACAGCAGTAGAAAGGACAGTGTGACAGCAGTAGAAAAGACAGTGTGATAGCAGTAGAAAAGACAGTGTGACAGCAGTAGAAAAGACAGTGTGACAGCAGTAGACATGACAGTGTGACAGCAGTAATAAAGCCAATGTGACAGCAGTAGAAAAGACAGTGTGACAGCAGTAGAAAAGACAGTGTGACAGCAGTAGACATGACAGTGTGACGGCAGTAGAAAAGACAGTGTGACAGCAGTAATAAAGACAGTGTGACAGCAGTAGAAAAGACAGTGTGACAGCAGTAGAAAAGACAGTGTGACAGCAGTAGACAGGACAGTGTGACAGCAGTAGACAGGACAGTGTGACAGCAGTAGAAAAGACAGTGTGACAGCAGTAGAAAAGACAGTGTGACAGCAGTAGACAGGACAGTGTGACAGCAGTAGAAAAGACAGTGTGACAGCAGTAGAAAAGACAGTGTGACAGCAGTAATAAAGACAGTGTGACAGCAGTAATAAAGACAGTGTGACAGCAGTAGAAAAGACAGTGTGACAGCAGTAGAAAAGACAGTGTGACAGCAGTAATAAAGACAGTGTGACAGCAGTAGAAAAGACAGTGTGACAGCAGTAGAAAAGATAGTGTGACAGCAGTAGAAAAGACAGTGTGACAGCAGTAGACAGGACAGTGTGACAGCAGTAGAAAAGACAGTGTGACAGCAGTAGAAAAGACAGTGTGACAGCAGTAGAAAAGATAGTGTGACAGCAGTATAAAAGACAGTGTAACACAGCAGGCCAACATATAATAAAGTAAGCCTGCGTATACAATACAAAGCAAAGCACATGGGCGGCGATGAAAGTCGATGCTACGTACAGTACAACAGAATTCACCAGCCACTGCGGCGGAGTGGTTAGCGTCGCAGACTCCTGGCTGGGAGGTCGTGGGTTTGATTCCCACCAGAGAGCCATGTGTGTGTGTGGGGGGGGGAGGGGGGGGGTGGTGTTCTGCTCCGACCGGCTCCTACCGAGTTGAGTTTGCTACAGGCTCAGTTGGGATGACTGGGACCACACAGTCGAGTGTCATCCACTAAATGGATGCGTCTCTGAGAGTGTTGCTCAAACTTCCTGACCAACTGCAGGTGTCTGTAACTCTTGGACCTGGTTGACGCCGGGATGCATTATGAAAGGAAGCGTAGAGTACAGCCCTGTCATGCTGTCTCAGAGCGGAATGGAAATCCGTAGCATCATCTTCATTATGCTCATTCTCATCGATCAGCATAAAAAAGAAGTCAAATTCAGTGGCCCTCTATGCCTTGCTCTCATGGTGACCTTAGTTTTGATGTCCTCTCCACGTTTATGGCCTTGGTTTGATTCCGTCGGGTCACCGGTATCGGCAACTTCAAGGGGGTTGTCGTTAAAACGGACGTGGTGGCGCCCTCCAGAGGGAAAGCTCACTCACGCCGGCTCCGCGAGTAAGCAATTATTGTCGTCAGTAGGGGGCTTAGTAGGTGGTGTCCTGCGTATGTTAGATCAGAACAGGCGCCACTGAACACCACCGAAGTGACTCGGCAGCAGTGCAGTGTCTCCTCCGGTGGGTTGCCTGTTGACGACATGACATTGACTGCTCCCTGTGGATTGCCGGTGCCGGGGCTGTGGCGGGTGGGGCAGGGCTGTGGCTGTGGATGGGGTTCGGAATGGGCGGTGTGGGCGCGGTGCCACTGAGGTGGCGCAGAGAGATGGGACAGCAAAAAAAAAAAAAAAAGAAATCAATATACTGATGAAATGGGACATAACGTACTGTAATAATATGTATGCACTCTCTCTATGTTTATTTTCCCGACCCTTTCCTTCTCTCTCTCTCTCTCTCTCTGTCTCTGTCTCTCTCTCTCTCTCTCTCTGTCCCCCAGATGAAAGAACTTGACGAGGTAAGCAAGCCTGACATTCTGTACCCTTACGAGATGATCTGGCGAGTGAACGGGGGTCGGAACAACCCCTGGAACCCATTGCCATACGTCTGACGCCGTGACTGACGTCTTCATTGTCACGTCATAAGTGACGTCATCATTTGGCAGCCTTGTGTCATAACAATACCAAGCAGGAACTTGATGTCAAAGGGTGGAAAAGTGTAACATGTGCCTTTTGATTTGACAGTTTCAACAAAATGTTCATTTTCTGATACAGTTTGTCAAAGTATTACATTTTCAACAGTGTGTCAAAGCATTAAATTTTGTTATATGCAAGCAAAATTTCGTATACATGTGTAAACAGTGGTGTAAAATAATTGATTATTTTCCGTTTGTGTGGTTTTGACTGGTTGGTTTTGTTGTTGTTGTTGTCTGAGAATGACACGTATTAGTTTGTGATCATCTGTTGTGGTTTTTTTTAGACAACATTTATTTGATTCGGGGGGGGGGGGGGGGGGGGGGGGGGGGGGGATAAGGCTGGTGCCGTAAGAGGATACATTGATGTATTGCCGTAGCAAAGAATACAGTTCGATAATATGTGAACCTTACAGACTATAAACTTGCCATCCCTTCAGCAAACGAGCACACATACATTAAGAGAAAGACGGCAAAGTAAATGAAATTTTATCGTAAAAAAATAGTGGAGTTGATATGCGGTTATCTGCATTTTTCGTGGCGTCTTTCTTCTTTTTAAAAACTTATTTTTGACATTTTCCGGAGAGCTGTTTCATTTTTATTTTGTATTTTCATATACAATGTTTAATCTTTGTTTTTGATGTGTTCAGAGAACAATTTGGGGGGGGGGGGGGGGGGGGGGGGGGGTTGTCTTGTTTAACTGATTATTTATTAAATATAACAAAAGCAGAATTTTGATGTCTGGCGTTCCTGATTGCTGATTTGACTTTGTGTGCTTTTCTTCTCACGATCTCACTTGTCACTTTCACTTCTCTCTCTCTCTCTCTCTCTCTCTCTCTCTCTCTCTCTCTCAAATCGGCAGGTGCTTTCAGAAGGAGGCAAAGAAGAAGACGAAAGATGAAATAACACCTCCAACAACATGAATGAAAACAATGCACGCATTCTCTCTCTCTCTCTCTCTCTCTCTCTCTCTCTCTCTCTCTCTCTCTCTCACACACACACACACACACACACACACACACACACACACACACACATGCACACTCAGACATGTTCAAGTTTGAATCATAAAACAAGCAAACCCCGAAAAGCAATTTATAGGCCGTCATAAAACCACATCATTTACAAGTCAGGTCATAACACAAAAAAACCCACAAAATTATATCCTGAAAAAGAATGCGAATGTTTAATCGGATGTAAGGCCAAGGCCCCATTCTGAAGGGGCATACATACAATCAAACAAAGCACATTACGGTACACGTAGGGGAAAAAAATGTAAATATATTCACAATTATCAAAGCACATCAATAATTGGGATATTAGGTAGTCGCTCGCAGTCTTTTCTGAGCTTCATAAACATATACAGCCGAATTTGAAAGGAGGCGTTCGTTTCTTGTTGACAAGAGTAGTATTACCTTGAAATGACATGGTTCAAAGAAATACTTTGGCTGGATAAGTTTTGTTCTGATGTTATGCAGTGCAGGACAACGTAACAAGAAATGAACTTCATCTCCCCTTGCTGAACCACATAGACGGCAAACCAATTCAACATCGGAAGGGTTGGAATATCTTAAACCATGGCATGCAATGTCAGAAACACCAAATCTAAATTTAGCCAATGTGTTGTTGTTTCTAGATGAAAAGGGTAGGAAGACATGGGCTTCCAGGGTACGATAGTGTTTAAATTCTTATGGGTCTGGATTTGTTTGGGATAACCAAAGTGTACAGAGTGTATCTAGGTTTTTGAAATGTTTTAAAGAAAGGATTATTGACTGCAGATGGCAGGATTGGCATGATCATGTCCATCATAGTGATAGATTCATACAGTACAGATATTTTAAGAATACCCATGAGTTAGAACCGTATGTTAATGTAAAAAAAAAAGAATGAATTGACAGATATCCTGAAAAAGAAAGAAGCAGTAAAAGCAGTCTGTGACGTGGCAGCTGAACTGCTGACATCTTACTGCAGATCATATCAAGCTGTGATGACAGTGCCAGGCAACCCCTCAACTCGTAAGTCTCAGATTGAAAAAAAAGGTTTAAAAAAAAACATGTCTTACATTGAAAGGAAAGTTTAAAAAAACCATGTCCCAGATTTAAAAAAAAAATAAATAAATAAAAGTAAAGTCCTAGATTGAAAAGAAAAGTACAACGCATGTCCCAGATTGAAAAAAAAAGTCAATTAAAAAAATCCAGACTGAAAAAGGGTTAAAAAAAAAAGATGAAGACTGCCACGAAACCATACATTGAAAAACTGTTTGAACAAGTAAACGCCGAAGAATGGACAGCGAGTGTCCAGTGTACAATTGTCATTGACCTGATACCAGATTGCAATTTTTAAAAAAACTGGCATGTCACAGAGAAAAAAAACCAATGACATAACAGAAATGTATGAGAGATTCTAAAACAAAGGCAGGAAAGCGGTCCACAACAGGAAAAAGGAGAGAGAAAAAAAACGATGGACGACAGTAAAGAAAGACAAAAACTCATCAAAAACAAAAGGCAGAGTCAAAGAGAGTTATAGAAAAGACGAAGTGAATGGCACAGAACTCCAATACAGAAATGGATTCAAAACAAAAGGCAGAGTCAAAGAGAGTTATAGAAAAGACGAAGTGAATGGCACAGAACTCCAATACAGAAATGGATTCAAAACCAAAGGCAGAGTCAAAGAGAGTTATAGAAAAGACGAAGTGAATGGCACAGAACTCCAATACAGAAATGGATTCAAAACAAAAGGCAGAGTCAAAGAGAGTTATAGAAAAGACGAAGTGAATGGCACAGAACTCCAATACAGAAATGGATTCAAAACAAAAGGCAGAGTCAAACAGAGCGATCAGAAAATAGGAAGCCAATTTGCACAAACTTCAATATAAAAATTAATTAAAACAAAAGGCAGAGACAAAGACAGTAATGGAAAAAAAAATGAAGTTAATGGCATATAACTTCAATATATGAAAATTAATTAAAACAAAAGGCAGAGTCAGAAAGAGAGTGACAGAATACACGGAGTTAATGGCACAGAACTTCAATACAAAAATTGATTACAAAACAAAAGGCAGGGTCAGAAAGAGTGACTGAATACACGGAGTTAATGGCACAGAACTTCAACATGAAAATTAATTTTTAAAAAAACAGAACGCAGAGTCAAAGGGGATAGAAAAGAGGGAGTTAATGGCACAGAACTTCGATATAAAAATTAGTTTTTAAAAAAAGGTAGAGTCTATGAGAGGGATAGGAAAGAAGAAGTTAATGGCACTGCTCTTCAATACAAAAATTGATTGATTAAAGACGAAAGGCAGAGACAAAGAGGGTGACAGAAAAGAGGGAGTTAATGGCACTGCTCTTCAATACAAAAATTGATTAATTAAAGACGAAAGGCAGAGACAAAGAGGGTGATAAAAAAGAGGGAGTTAATGGCACTGCTCTTCAATACAAAAATTGATTAATTAAAGACGAAAGGCAGAGACAAAGAGGGTGATAGAAAAGAGGGAGTTAATGGCACTGCTCTTCAATACAAAAATTGATTAATTAAAGACGAAAGGCAGAGACAAGAGAGGGTGATAGAAAAGAGGGAGTTAATGGCACTGCTCTTCAATACAAAAATTGATTAATTAAAGACGAAAGGCAGAGACAAAGAGGGTGAAAGAAAAGAGGGAGTTAATGGCACTGCTCTTCAATACAAAAATTGATTAATTAAAGACGAAAGGCAGAGACAAAGAGGGTGACAGAAATGAGGGAGTTAATGGCACAGAACTGGCAGAAGGCAGGGGAGGTAACTGTGCTGACAGATCCCACGGCATCCCCATGGGGACGCACTCGGATATTCCCACACCAAAGGGAAAGCAACAGAAAGGTCATGGTGAAAAAAAATAGTACACAACATCGAATCAACAACCAGGAACAGCAGAACATGCTACGCAGTAGTGTGTGTGTGTGTGTGTGTGTGTGTGTGTGTGTGTTTGGTCAGTACAACCTTGAGTTAATCTGACAATAAATTGGTTTCAGTCAGTCAGTGTGTGTGTGTGTGAGTGTGTGTGTGTGTGTGTGTGTGCGTGCGTGCCTGCGTGCGTGCGTGCGTGGTGTGTGTATGT
>CM031618.1:54023920-54048920 GCA_018398815.1 Conus ventricosus | reverse complement strand
AAGCAAACAAAGCAGCAATGGCGGCCCATGCAGAAAGAAGAGGCTGTAGACGTCTTTCAAGAAGAGACGCATGGAGTCCAGCAGTAAAGATCGATGGCCACACCAAAGCAGTGACACTATGACTGAAATAATGTGGACAGAGACCGGCAAGAGGGGCATGCCCAGCCTACGGCAAGCAATGCGGGGAGTGTGGGCAAACAGAACCATTTCTCCAAGGTGTGTGCGCTCCAAACGCAAGCGAGCCGTCCATCAGGTGGAGAAATGGGGAAGAAGACGACCTCAATTCACCCCTCAACGTCGACGTCATCGCCGAGGGCAGAGCCCATCCGACACCGCCTACGTCAACATCCGCATGGAGCAGGTGACGTTCTGCGCTTCAAGGTCGCACAGGCGCGCAGGCGAACGTAATTCCCCTCAGATCTACAAAAAGATGACTGCGCGCCACCACTCCACCCTGGTAAGTTGGCCTGTAGGGTTTACGCTGGGCAGCGCATCAATATAAAGGGTGTCACAACCATGAAATTGCTCTTACAAGGCTCAGGACTACCAAGGCATGTTCTACGTGGCTGAGACAAAAGGCCACTCGCAGCCAGTGTTGGGGCTCCAGGCGTCGCTGCAGCTACAGATCATCAAGTGGTGCTGACAGTGGCCCATCCAGAACTGACAATAGGAGAGCGTACTTCACGGTACAATCACTTTTTCGCTGACGACCTGGGCAGCCTGGAGGGAGAAGTAAACATCCACCTGCGAGAAAAAAGCACACCCGTAGTCCACGCGCCCAGACGTGTGTCGCACGCACTCAGAGAACGCCTGAAGAAGGAGCTGGACGCCATGGAAGCTGCAGGGGTCATCGCCAAGGTCTCGCGCCGACTGACTGGGTAAATTCGCTGGTGGTGGTGGAAAAGACCAAGGGGAAAGCTGCGCATCTCCCTGGACCAAAAGACTTGAACCTGGCAATAAAGCGGCCATACTACGCCACGCAACCCTAGAAGATGCATAGCCAAGTTTTCCAGGAGAAAAATTTACTTCAGAAAAACTAGACGCAAAAAGTGGCTTACTGGCAATGCGCTGTCCAGAAAGGCGTCTTACATGACCACTTTCAACTCGCCCTTTTGGCAGGTACCGCTTCCTAGCATGCCTTTCGGCCTGGTGAGCGCCCAAGATAAATTTCCAACGGAAAATGGACGAGGTTTTTGAGGGCGTGCCGGGTGTTGTGACACTGGTGGACGACCTGCTAGTGAGGGGAGAAAAACAAGGAAGAGCACGCCCGCAACTCAAGGCCACACTGGACAGAGCCACAGAGCGGCCCCTCAAGCTGAACCCAGATAAACTTAGCTCGGCGTGCAAAAAGTAGACTACTTCGGCCACATAATCTCCTTCTGATGGGATTCAAGCCCGACCCGCTAAAACGTGAAGGCTGTGAAAGACTTTGAAGCCGCCAACGGACCGCAAAGAGCTGGAGACAATGTGGGCATGGTGAATACCTCTCAAAAGTTCGCCCCCCCCTGGCGGAAAAAAACAAAGCCGCTAGTGATTGCTGAGGACGAAAATGAGTTCGTGTGGGAAGCGCCCGCAGACCGCATGGGATCAATCAAGTCCAAGCTGGCAGCCATCCCGTGCTCGCCATCTACGACCAGCAAAGAAGATCCCCCTGCGGGGACGTGCAAACACGGCCTGGGTGCAGCCATATTCCAGGACAACAAGCCCATCGCCTACGTTTCCCAAAGTCTTTAAACAAGACGGAAGAAAATTTCGCACAAATAGAAAAGGAAACTGTATGCCATCGTCTTCGGATGCGAGAGATTTCACCAGTACATATACGGCCAGCGTGAGGTCCTTGTCCAATCGACCTTTAAACCTCTAGAGACAATTGTGAAAAAGCCCCTGGCATCAGCACCCCACGTCTCCAGCGTATGCTCATTCGCCTTCAAAAGTACAGCATCAAAGTTGTTCACGTACCAGGCAAGCAGATCCCCGTGGCTGACACCTTGTCTCGCAAGTCACTACCGCCTGAGCCCCTGGAACTGTTGAGACATGGATGTGCAGATCCATGTCATCATAAAAAACCTGCCCGTCAGGGGCGAAAAGATGGAGCTCATCAAACAAGACCACTAACGACGACCCGAAAAACCCCAGCGTGGTGCTGCATACATCCGCGACGGCTGGCCCCACTCACGCCAGCTTGCCACAAAAGCGCGGAAGACTTCTGGAAATTTAGGGACGAACTCTCACTCATAAGGGCCGTCATCTTCAAGGGAGAGCGATTTTTCGTACCCCCGTGCTCGAGCCCAAATGTTGACCAAGATTCACGCCGCCACCTTGGCGGTGGAGAAGTGCCTTCAGCGCGCACGCCAAACTGCTGTTCTGGCCCAGGATGGCAGTGGACATCGAACGCACTGTGGCTGCATGCGCCGTCTGTAACGAGAGGCGGCCGTCCAATACCAAGGAGCCGATGCTACCTCCGAGATACATCACGCGCATGGCAGAGAGTGGCGGGTGGACCCGTTTTGTGGGACAAAAAAGACTATCTGGTAACGTAGATTACTATAGCCGCTTCTTCGAGCTCGATGAGTTGACCCCCTACAACAACTGCGGCTGTGGTCAGAAAGCTGAAGGCTCACTTCGCAAGGTACGGCATCCCAGAGACTCTCATAAGCGACAACGGGCCCCCGTTCTCTTCGGATGAAATTTTCCCGCTTCACCCGAGACTGGGTTTTACAACACGTGACGACCAGCCCCCGCTATGCACAGTCTAATGGCCTTGCAGAAAAATATGTGCAAGTGGCAAAGAACATCCGGAAAAGGCCAAGGCGGGCAAAGGGTCCCCGCCCGTCAGCATCCTTGAGTACCGCAATTTCCCCCGTGGATGGCTGGCTCCCCGGCACAGCTGCTGCAGAGTCGACAACTGCGCTCTGTGCTGCCCGACACCACCGCCAGCTACAAACCCCGAGTCGTCGACCCGGGAGACTGTGGTGGCTCGGCGCCGCCCGTGCCAGGCCAGCCAAAAGAACTACTACGACGTGGCCCGCCGGCCCCTCCCCGCCTTCCAGCCCGGAGATGAAGTGTTGTGCAACTCACTCCGGGGGACCGCTGGCGCCGCCAGATTTACCGCGCACGGCAAGGCACCGCGATCATACCTGCTGAAGGGCAGATGACGGCAACACCTACCGTCACAACCGGCGTTTTTATCAAAACAGCCACGGCAGACTCAAACGCTGCCACACCCTTTGGCCACAGCAGCTTTTGCCCTTTAACCACTGCCCGACCTCGTCAATTTCCAGACAGCCCTGACCCTCTCGCCACCAGGTATGGGCGTCCAGGAAGCGACCTCACCGGCCTCAGCTACCATCCTGGCTTCATTTCAGGAAGCCCAACTTGTAACTGGTGGCGTTTCACCAAGAGACAGGACTGTTGGTCATGAGTTTGTCTGCAGTGGTAGACTCAAGGGACTGTTGTTTGTTGTGGACTGTCCTTGTGTAACCATTCAGGGACTGTAGCAGAAGCATATGAAAAGGATTTGATATGCCCGTACTCCGCTGTTTATTTTTTTTATTATTTCTATTCATTTTTAATTTCTTCTTCTTCTTCTTTCTTTTGCAGGGAAAGTGATTGGTAATGAAAATGATGAAAAGAATTGCCTGCTGTTGCCTCTAATGTATATACTTCCTTTCTGAATCTAACTAAAATTGTGTTTTGTGCATTGATTTTTTACATGTGTTTTGTGTGTCCGTTGGTTAGTTTTTTGTTGTTGTTTTAAAAGAAAGGGGGATGTAACATGTGTCTCTCCTTTCACGCGCCGCGCGCGCGCACGAACACACGCACACGCACAACCACACACACACACACATGCAGTCAGTTGTGAATACTATTCGCCAGTACACATGCCTTAGCACACTCTGGCCCAAGCTACAACCATGTGATTGCAGCTCAGTCATGTAGCCACTGAATGAATTGTTTTTACCTGATACATAACCCGTGTTTGTAAAGGAAAGGTTGCAGATTAAAGATTTAATGAAGACAGTGCGTGCCTGGTCTCTATGTTCAGTATCATCGATATGTTATAACTTTCTCCTGGCTACATCCCAGTGGTGGTGGTAAGGATGTTGATGATGATGATGTTTATGATGATGATGATGATGTTTATATGATTGTGATGATGATGTTTATGGTGGTGGTGGTGGTGGTGGTGGTGGTGATGATGATGGAAAGATGTGATGATGATGATGATGATGATGATGATGGTGGTGGTGGGGGTGGTGGTGGTGATGATGATGATGATGTGATGATGATGATGATGGTGGTGGTGGTACTGATGATGATGATGAGATGATGATGATGATGATGATGATGGTGGTGGTGGTGGTGGTAACGTGATGATGATGATGATGATGATGATGATGATGTGATGATGATGCTGGTGGTGGTGGTGGTGGTGGTTTATTGATGATGATGATGATGGGTTTAAAGATGTTGGTGGTGGTGGTAATTTATGATGATGATGATGATAATGATGATGGTGGTGGTGGTTTGATGATGATGTGATGATGATGATGATGATGAGATGATGATGGTGGTGGTGGTGGTGGTTGGTGGTGGTGGTGGTGGTAATGCTGCTGTTTCTGCTGCTGTGCTGCTTGCTTTCTACTGCTGCTGCTGTGATGATGATGATGATGATGATGATGATGATGATGGCGGTGGTCGTGGTGGTGGAGCCTGAGGAAGAAGACAGCATTAACCCTTTCAGGGCTGCTCCAGCCAGAACACCGCTTCAAAGTTCAATTACCTTGCACACTTGGAACAGTTGAGGAGGAAGTGGATGAAAGGTGGAAGAAGAGGAGAACAACGAAGAAATTGGAGCAATGAGAGAGAGAGAGAGAGAGAGAGAGAGAAGAGGGGAAGAGAGAGAGAGAGAGGGGAGAGGCAACGGAAAAGGACATCGACAGAAGGGTCGAGAGGAAACAGAGCAAGAAGAGGGCGAGGT
The DNA here is from genome assembly GCA_018398815.1 of Conus ventricosus. Classification (NCBI taxonomy): domain Eukaryota; kingdom Metazoa; phylum Mollusca; class Gastropoda; order Neogastropoda; family Conidae; genus Conus; species Conus ventricosus. The sequence goes on along the minus strand of CM031618.1, from coordinate 54,043,939 downwards.
GTAGGCATCGGAAGAGCACGGTCTCTTTCAAAGGTTCCATCCAGGGCAGAAGACGCAAACCCTGGAACAGGCACATCCTGAACAGTGATCTTGATGGGAATATCAAAACGAAGGGGAGGGGAAAAGGAGGAGGAGGAGAAAAGGAGGAGGAGGAGGGGAGGAGGAGGAGGAAAAAGAGCACCGACCCTTTCTCACAGGGTTTCGGGACAGTACCCCATCATTCAGTTTGCGCACATGGAACGCGGATGTGTGATGGTTTATGGTGATGACTATGAAGAGGATTTGAATTCTTTTTGTTTATGACTAGGAGGAGGAGGAGGAGGAGGAAAAGAATGAGGGGGAGAAGAAAGAGGAAGGGCACTGACCCTTTGAGGGGGTCCAGGGCAGAACACCCAGACCGTTCAGCTTGCACACCTGGAAAGGCTCCAACTCTGATCTCTGGACACCAGACTGTCTGTTGCTGTGAGAACAACAAAAAAAACAAATCTAGTTAACGACTGAATGAATAAACAAAAGGAAATAACAATCAATGACATAGTTATATTATTATATATTCGAATTAAAAAAATGAGTTACTGACTGATTTAATAAAAAGGAAATCATAATCAATTACATAGATAAATAGGTATATAGATAAAACAGATAGATAAACAAATGATAAAAAAATGACAAGCATCCTAACATAAACTGACTAGTTAATTGACAAATTTACCAACCAATCAACCATCCCAGCAAACAAACAAACCGAAGCAAGGCACTGAGTAAATTTATCGAGCAAAATTTATTGAAAAAAATAAACTGTAAATCTATATTCTCCGAAGTTTAAAATCAGACACACTGAAAGGAATAAAGGGGATTAAATATCTTTTGCTATTGACTTTGAAAAAAAAAAATTAAAAAAAACCCCGAAGGGAACGAGTCCCTTCCGGTCATTTACTTGCAGGGGAATAATGGGGATGGAATCCTTCCGCTAGTTTATTACAGCAAAATTTTGGTGTGACTTTGTTCTGATAATTTTATGTTGGGAATGAGGTGGCTGGATCCCCTTTCGCTAATTCATCTGCAGGGAAATAAGGTGTGACTTTGTTCTGATTAATTTACCTGTTGGGATGGGTGGCTGAATCCCTTGCGCTAATTCATCTGCAGGGAAATAAGGTGTGACTTTGTTCTGTAATTTACCTGTTGGGAACAAGGTGGCTGAATCCCTTGCGTAATTCATCTGCAGGGAAATAAGGTGTGACTTTGTCTGATTAATTTACTGTTGGGAATGAGGTGGCTGAATCCCTTGCGCTAATTCATTGCAGGGAAATAAGGTGTGACTTTGTTCTGATAATTTACTGTTGGGAACAAGGTGGCTGAATCCCTTTCGCTAATTATCTGCAGGGAAATAAGGTGTGACTTTGTTTGATAATTTACCTGTTGGGAATGAGGTGGCTGAATCCCTTCTGCTAACTAATCTGCAAGGGTAAGAACGGTGGCGGGGGTGAAGGGGGGGGGGGCATGAATCATATTCTAGCTTACCATGCCCGGGGTGCTGGGTGTGGGGGTGAGGGTGAGGTGGAGTGGGGGTGGTAGAATCATTCAGCCAGCTGCCTGCAGGAGATATGGGGGGGGGGGAGGCAGGGTGCTGAGTCATTCTACTGCTCATCTCCCGGGATATGAGAATGGTGAACCCCCTTTAACTAATTAATTCCTTCAGGATCATGCGGGGGCCTTTAAAAATCCTTCTGGGTGGGTTACCAGCAAGAATTTCCAGGGGTTAATCTCTTCAGCCAACTTTACCCGTGGGAAAGTGAGGAGGCCGAATAAAACTACCCGCCAGCTTACCCGCAGGGGTGTGAGAGGATTCTTCGCGGCTGAATTGAGAGCATTGAATCCATTTTGCCATCTCACCTTCAGAATATCAGAAGATTAACTTCTTCTGCTGGCTCATCTATTTTTACCTGGAGGGAAATGAAAGGGGGGTAAACCATTCTGTATTTTTACCTGCAGGGAAATGAAGGGGCTGTATCCATTCTGTTATTTACTGCGGGAAATGAAGGGGCTTGTATTCATTTTGCTATTTACCTGCAGGGAAATGAAGGGGCTGTTATCATTTGCTATCTTACCTGCGGGAAATGAGGGGCTGGATCCATTCTGCTATCTTACCTACAGGGGAAAAGAAGGGGCTGTTTTCCATTCTGCTATCTTACCCGCAGGGAAATGAAGGGGCTGTATCCATTCTGCTATCTTACCTGCAGGGAAAGGAAGGGACTGTATCCATTTTGCTATCTTACCTGCAGGGAAATGAAGGGACTGTATCCATTCGTTATCTTACCTGCAGGGAAATGAAGGGGCTGTATCCATTCTGCTTCTTACCTGCAGGGAAAGGAGGGGGGCTGTATCCATTTTGCTATCTTACCTGCAGGGGAAATGAGGGGCTGTATCCATTCTGCTATCTTACCTGCAGGGAAATGAAGGGGCTGTATCCATTCTGTTTGCTATCTTACCCGCAGGAAATGAAGGACTGTATCCATTCTGCTATCTTACCTGCAGGGAAATGAAGGGGCTGTATCCATTCTGCTATTTTTTTTATTTTTTTTTAAACTGCCCACAATAACTTTTTTTTTTTTTTTTTTTTCACCTTCTATGAAGGTTCTTTTCTTTGAAGAAGAAAGCAGGTTACATCATTATGATTCACATTCACTCAAAAGAACAACTGTCATATTTCTGTACATACAAACACATGCACAAAAAACAAACAATACAACAAAAACTACATCACATGCATGAAACAAAAGTGTTGTTAGGAGAAGTAAGACCAAAAGGTAGAGGAAGAGAAAAGAAGCGAGAGAGAGGAAAGAGAGGAAAAGTGAACAACAGAGGGGGAAAAAGAAAAGGGATGCTGCCCAAACAGAGTAACCAAAACATAACAGTCAAACAGGAAGTTAAGCAATAAGTCAGCATCCACAGTGAGTGAATAAACAAGTGGATAGCCTTAAGTTCTTTTAGATGGTATAGTGTTAACTATGTTGTTAATCACAGACTATAATAGTATAACCTCATTTAGCCAAGTCCTGATGAACCCTTATTTAACCAAGTCCTGATAAGGAAGCCAATCCATCATAAAAGTGTCTAGTTTATTAGTCACAACACTCAGATACCTTCTGTTCTGAATTTATCTTTGAGTATATTAATAAAGATATTGACAATTGGTGCTACTTTCTTCCATTTACATTTGTAGATGTATTGCTTTGCCAAAAGTATTATCAAGTTGAGAACTCTGTCAGTTATAGTGTTTTCCTCAACCCCAAATATTACAAGAATCTCTGTAAATTGAAAATTCGCACAATGAACGCAGTTTTGAGATAAGCATCTTTGAAAATCTTGCCAAAAAGTGGTGGTCATTGGGCAGTACCATAACAAGTGGCAAATTGTTTCAGTTTCTGTTTCACATAAGGAACAGAGTGGTGAGTTTACTACATTTCTTAGGTGTAGGTATCTGTTAGTTGGTAGAATTCTATGCAAAATACGTAGCTGTAACCATCTCGGGTTGAACATCCGGGCTAGTTGAAATAGCAGTACGAAAAATTGTATTCCACTTAAGGTTGTCATAATGCATATTCCACTTTCTCACTCCAGCAACAGTGTTTTAAATTTACATTAAACCAAGACTGAACATAATGGTTGCCTTTGTGGATAAGTTGCCAGGCTTCATTTTTCTGCAGTTTATAACTTGCAGTAGGTTTTTAAAGTCATCTTATTTTGAAAACTTTTTATTGCCTGAATAACCCTCTGAATGTAACAAAGTCTGTTACTATTCCATCATATTTTCTCAAAAATGCCTCATGACTTAAAAAATTGCCCTATCATCTAGTAAATCACTGACCACATGGATACCTCTATTGAACCATGTTTTCAAAAAAATGACATGTCTACCTTTAAGAATATTCACATTATGAAATATGAATTCTGCATTGAAAGCATCAATGCTATTAGGTAGAAGTTTTACACATAATCGTCTATAATGTTTCAAAACATCTGACCAAAATGGGTTTTTTTAGCCCACGCAAAAGTACATTCACATATTCGTAGCCCCAAATTCTCCAGATTTACAAACTTTGGGTGCAAATCCAGCACAAATTCTTGCATGTAAGAATCGTTATCAAAAACTCTCCTTAACCAACTAATTTTCATGGTACTCAAAAAGGAAAAAACATTCAACATTTTCAAACCACCCTCCTTGTAATTCTTGCAAGCGTTTTTCTTACTGATTTTACTTGGCTTTTCATCCCACAAAAAAGCAAAAAAATAATGCGTCAAGTTGGTGTAAAAAATCATCTCCTGGATCAGGTAGGTTGAGGAATAAATACACCAGTTTTGACATTGCTAGAGTTTTTATAACTGTTATTTTCCCAAATGGAGTTAAATGTCTTTTTGACCATTTTTTTAACAAACCTTTTACTTTCTGTATTTTATTATCATAATTAAGTGCTACAATTTTTTTCTACATCAACAGAAAAATAAATTCCTAGAACTTTAAAGATGCCAGGATTCCACAAAAATTTTGATCTCTGAGGTATCTTCTTTCTGAATGTTTCTGGCTGCCAATCCAGATTAATTGAGTCTTTTCTTTGTTGATTTTTAGCCCAGAGATATTAGCAAATATATCTAGTGTCTTTATGGCTTCTTTTAAAGAGTCTTCACTTCCATCAAGAAATAGGGAAGTATCATCAGCAAACTGTGAGAGAAGTGCGTCTATTTCATTGATTTTAATACCTTTTATTCTGTTATTTTTCCCTGATCATTATAGACAAAATTTCAGCACAGATTAGGTATAAATATGGTGAAAGTGGGTCTCCTTGACGAGCACCTCTACAAATTTGAAACCAGTCTGAATAGTGGCCATTTACTGACACGCATGTATTGATATTGTTATAAAAAGTTTCGATCCACCTCTTTATATCTTGACCAAAATTGAATGCCTCTAATGCTTTGTTCAAGAATTTCCAGGAAACACTGTCAAGGCCTTCTCAAAGTCAACTAGAAGCAGAAGGCCAGGATGTTTTCGTTATGTGTATGTAACAAAGTAAACATAAACAAGTCTAATATTTTCTCCTATGTAACGCCCTTTCATGAAGCCTCTCTGAGCAGAGTGAATAATCTTTGGCAACACTTCTTTGATTCTGGTGGCAATACAGGCAGATGCTATTTTGTATGATGTGTTTAGTAGAGATATAGGTCGCCAATTTTTCAACAATTGTTTTGGTTTATCTTCTTTTGGAATGCAGGTGATTATTCCTTGTCTCTGTGTAATTGACATCTGACCAATCGAAAATCCATAATTAATAGACCGAACCAAAAAATGACCAATGTCTTTAAAGAAAACCTTGAAGAATTCTGTTGTATAGCCACAGAACCAGGACTTCTATTATTTTTCATTTTTCTGAGTGCATCATAAACCTCACCATGTTGACAATTCCTTCCAACATTTCACATTCATCATCATTCAGCACGGGAGCATCATGTATTAGTGTAGACAGATCAACATCAGCAGTTTCCCTCTCACTGTACAGGTTTTCGTTAAAAGTTTGAGCTTCTTTCAAAATTTCCTTTTGCTCAAAATTATTTCACCATTATCTTTCTCCAAAGAGTGCATAGCTCTTTCGACATATTGACGGTTTTCTAAATTACAGAAGTATTTACTTGGTTTTTCTCCATTTGAATCCACTGGGCTCTAGACCTCACAAGCATACCTTCTAATTTTTTATTTCGTAGCTCTTGTAGTCTGTTTTTTTTCTCCTCAAGCTCACCTAGTCTTGTTTCATCTATTATTTCTTCTAATTTTCTTATTTCTTCCAACAGAGTCTCCTCCAATTTGCTCCTTCTTTCTTCTTGTATACCGAGTAAGAAATTGTCTTTCCACGGATTTCAAGAAGCAGCATTCAAAAAATAGTTGGTCATTTATTGTAAGAGCAATGCACTCATTGGGTACCTTGTCTATATTATCAAGGTTTACACAGTACAGCATACTGTTTTTTCAATTCTGTGATAGTTTGCTTAACAAGTTCTATGTAATTAGTATCTTTTAATAGAGAGTTGTTAAATTTTTCCCGTACCTTTTGCCTTGTTTTGTTTTCTTTGTTGAAGTGTAGGGAAAACCGCCGAGTGATCTGAACGATAACTAGGTAGTACATTAATACCGCTCACATCAATCATCAAATTTCTAGATACCAGAAAAAAGTCTAACCGGCTTTGTTTGGAAGAGTTGAAAACCTTCGCCATGTATAACCAGGCTTTTTGGGATATGAGTCCCGCCAAACATCAACTAGATTCAACTCCTCCATCATATCACATATAGCTTTCCTACTCCTTGGTTTGTTTGCATAACTTGCATAATTTCGTGCATCCAACTTAGGATCAAACACAACATTAAAATCACCACCAATAATAATGAATTCATTGTCAAAGGCATGTATGTACTGACTGATGTCTGTGAAAAAAGGCTGGGTGGTCCCCTGAACTGGGACCATACACATTGACTAATGTCACACGCTTTCGCATCAAGGTTACATCCAACACTAAATATTGACCTGCAGGGTCTCTTTCTACTCTGTGCACTTTATAGTCAAAATTATTTTTGATAGTATCGCAACCCCATTTCTGTTTGTCTCAGTACCAGCTAAAAGCACTCATATCCCCAGCATGATCTAATAAAGTTTTCAATTTTATATGATAGGTGGGATTCTTGAATCAGAAAGATATTACCATCTGAGGATCTCAAAAAATCAAATACATCTTTTCTTTTCTTAAAGTCATTTAGACCGTTACAGTTACAAGTGTATATTTTGAATGTATTATTAACCATTGTGAAGTTGAATGGTTGACACTCGTTCTCAATAGCTGACACACTACGTGAACAAAAAAAAACTCTTCCTGGTATAGGGCCCAACCACTAACAGGAGATTGCATCGTTTGTAAAAAATCCAAAACAACATGTAGGCCTTTTCCCAGGGCAAGAAACATCATCGTTCTGTTATGTAGACCTATTATCCTCAATAAACAATACTGAGCAGGCCTGCATTTTATCTCAATAAAAAAAACACAGCTAAAGACAGCCCAACAAAGAAGACAGTGACAGATAAAACCCCCTCCAAGTCCTTGCCAGCAAACGATCGGACAGAGAAGAGCGCAGAAAGAAAGCAAAAGCAAGAGACTGAAGAATAGCTGAAGAAACGTCCATGTTCTTCCCCAAAAAATGGAACCTGTTTTGATGCTCGTAGGTTGATAGGAACAATGAGGAGACCAGACGAGTGTGTTTTAGAAAGGCACGTGTTTATTGCTCAGCCATATTGCCAGAGGGGCTGGGAAGGGCCGCTACTCTTGCATTCGGGGTAGGGGACGCATGGTTATTTCCCATTTACAAACTGACGTTTGGTGTATGGGCATATGTTACATCTCCCTTTCTTTAAGAGAATTGCTAAATGAGCTGCTATCAAAACTTACACAGGTTACAAATACTGATGGGCAGAGAAACCGACTAGAACTGAGGGTGACAGATGATGACGTTTGCCACAAGGATCACAGGGTCTTTCACCTGAGTCTATCTTCACAGGGTCTTTCACCTGAGTCTATCTTCACAGGGCTTATTGGTGAATGTCTACAAATCGAGCTTTCTGGTGAATTACTGCCCGACCACTCCTCGTCTTGGGTAAGTATGCAGCTGCTTGGGGTGGGCACGGCTGGCTCAGCGGGATCGGACGACGATGTGGGGCTGGCAGGTGCTGGTGTGGCTGGGGGATCTTGGGTGTACCAGGTGCTGGGGAAGTGTCTGGTACCGACGGCTTGGTTGGTTTCAGGAAACGCTGGTTCCTTCGGTATTGAGCGCCGTCTGTGGTCCGCACTATGAAAGAACGGGGGTTTTGCCATGGCAATGATCTTTGCTGGCTGCCAGTCTTGGCCTCTGTCTAGCTGAACTAAGGCCTGGTCTCCGCACTTCATTGGTGACAGGGTGGGCGGAGCGATTGTAATGACGTTCTTGTCTCGTCTGCATCTGCTGGCGTTTGTGCATGACGTCCCCAGGTGGATTGTTTTGGGGCCAGCTGTGGTGAGTGGCTGGCAGACCGGCTCTTAGCTGGCGGCCCATGAGGAGCTGTGCTGGTGATGCCAGGTTGTCCACTGGTGTTATGCGGTATTCGAGGATAGCTCGAAGTGGACTGCATCTATCAGCTTTGGATTTGTCCATCATCCTCTTGATTGTTTGGACAGTTTTTCTCTGCCAGTCCATTTGATTGGGGATGTCTGGGGCTTGATGTTATGTGCTGAAAGTCCCAGGCCTTTGCAAAATCTGCAAACTCACAGGCAGCGTACTGTGGTCCATTGTCACTGATGACAATTTCAGGTATGCCGTGGCGGGCAAAGTGGGCTGACAGCTTCTTTATGATGCTGCTGAGGTGGTAGATGCAGTTCGTCAACCTCAAAGTATCTGCTGTAGTAGTCGACAGTGCAAAGGAAATGTCTGTCGTTCCATGAGAATAGGTCTGTGGCAACCTTTTGCCAAGGGCGAGTGGGATGGCATGGGGCATGAGAGGTTCTTTTGGGTTTGAAGGGATTTTTGGGAATGCAGGTCTGGCACGTAGATACCATCTGCTGGATTTCAGATGTCATACCTGGCCAAAATAGTATTTGTCGGCCTTCTGCATTGATTTCTCGTTTGCCAAGATTCCTGCATGGATCTTCTCAAGCATCTTGCGGCGCATGGAAGATGGGATGAGAATCTGTCCCCTTTGAAAACAATGCCATCGATGATGGATAATTCTTCTCTGATTTTCCCAAAAAACTTCAAGGTGCTGGATGCATCGCTTCCTGTCTTCTGGCCAACCATGCTGGATGTAATCTTGTAACTGGCACAGTCTTGGTCTTCTTGGTTGCCATGCGTAGCTCTTCCATTTTCTCATCACTGACTGGCAGGTTCCTGATGAGAGCATGGACTTGGAAATCCAGGTCCTCACCTGTGGTGTCTTCAGGTCCGCTGGTGGATGTTTTCGGGAAAAGGGTGTCGGCCACAGGGATGGTCCTGCCGGAACGTGTACGATCTTGATGTCGTATTTTTGTAGTTGGAGGAGCATACGCTGAAGCCTGGGCGGTGCGGTGGTGAGGGCTTCTTCATAATGGCCTCCAGGGCTTGTGATCGGACTGGACCAGTGTCTGCCCTGCCATAGATGTACTGGTGGAACCGACGGCATCCAAAGACGATTGCGTACAGTTCCTTTTCTATCGGGGCATAATGTTGCTCAGTGGTGGACAATGCTTTGGAAGCAAAGGCGACTGGTTTGTCGTCTTGAAGTAGAGTCGCTCCGAGACCAAATGCTGGCTTGCGTCCACCTCAGTGTTGCTGGTTTGAAGGGTCAAAGAAGGCAAGGACAGGCTGGTTTGAGATCACTTGCTTTGTTTTCCTCAAAGGCTTCCTGCTGTGGGCATCCCATTGGAAGTCGACGTCGGCCTTCAGCAGGTCTCTCATTGGTTTGTGATTTCGGGAGAGCTGTGGTGCAAACTTGCTGAGGTATGTGATCATGCCTAAGAGAGTTTGGAGTTCCTTTTTCTCTGTAGGTGGTGGCATGTTCACAATGGCTTTGACTTTGGAAGCGTCGGGTTTGAGGCCTTCATCTGTGATGATGTGTCCGAAATATTCAACCTGTTGTGCCCCGATTTCAGCTTGTCAGGTTCAGCTTTAGATTCTTTTGGATGGCTCTCTGGGGGGCTGTTTTCAGGTTAGCATCGTGTTCTTCCTGGTGGCTCCTGAAACGATGATGTCATCTATGAGCGCTGTTACGCCAGGTATTCCTTCAAAAATATCCATCATCGATGGCATTGTTTTCAAAGGGACAGAATTCTCATCCCATCTTCCATGCGCCGCAAGATGCTTGAGAAGATCCATGCAGGACATCTTGGCATCGAGAAATCAATGCAGAAGGCCCGACAAATACTATTTTGGCCAGGTATTCCTTCAAAAAGTTCAATCCATTTTCCTTTGGAACTAAATCTTGGCATTGACAAGTCCAAAGGGAAGTCTCCGGAAACGATATCTCCCAATGGAGTGTTGAATGTGGTCAAAAGTGACGATTGCTCTGTCAGCTTCAGTTGCCAGTATCCGATTTGGCATCCATTTGCTGAAGTATCTGGCTTTAAGGCATTTTGGCCAAAGCGTCTCTAGCGTTGGCATGGAGTAGTGAGGTCGCCTGATAGCTGTGTTGAGGTCTTTGGGGTCCAAACAGATCCTCAGCTGCCATTTGGCTTTTCGACTATGACAGAGAGTTGACCCAGTCAGTAGGTTCTGTAACTTTGTGGATGACATCCATCGTCTCCATTCGATCCAGTTCCTTCTTCAGCTTGTCCTTCAGCGCATGTGGAACAACGCCTTGGTGGGTGTACAACTGGTCTGGCGTCAGGGCTGATGTGTACGTTGACTTCTCCCTCAAGTGATCCAAGGCCACTAAAGGCCTGTTTGAACTCATCAAGTACTGATTCTTTGGTCATTGGGCTGGCGCTGTTGACTGACAGAAGCAATTGGACAATGCCTAGATCCATCAGGCCCTAGACCTAGCACTGGTTGGGCATGGCAGGTGTTGGCGATGACAAACCTTGTTCAATGGTTCTTTCTTTGTAAGCGCACTTGAGTGATATGGTCCCTTTCACGTCAAGGGACTGCCCTGTATAGCGGGTACAGACGATGGTCGTTTTGTGGATAGGAGGTGGATTTTCCATCTGCTTGTATTTGGACAGAGGAATGACGCTGACTTTGGGCTCCGGTGTCGATTTGAATTGTATGTGATCTCCAGTTCAGATGGAGTTCTACAAATGCAGAGTCCAGGCTGTTGTACAGTCCCCCCGATGGAGTCGATGTACAAAGGTGTGCCGTCGTCACTCTCTTCTTCGATGAGGTGGATTGCTCTCTTATCCTTTCTCTTTTTCAGGCATAGCTTCTCATAATGGTTCTTTTCTTGCAATAGTGGCACGTCTGGCCATATGCAGGGCAACGCTTGTCTGGCATGAGTGCCTCCGCAGTTCCTGCATTTGTGATGTGGCCTGTTTTCTTATACCTATTGGCTGTGGATTCTCTTGTTGTTTGCTGTGTCGATTCCTAGTCTTGATGGCTGCAATATGGGCTGGTGCAGCTGTCGTGCTTTGTGGGTGCCATGGACGCCAAGTGTTGTTTGGTCGTTTCAAAGGCGGTGCCCATTTCGATGGCTGAGTCCATAGTGAGGCGGTCACCCTCGTGAGGATTTTTTTCCCTGATGTTGGCGGATTCAACTCCTGCGACGATTCTGTCCCGCACTATTTCGTCTTTTAAGTTGTCCGGGTACCCACATTCTTTGACCAAGTTACGGAGTCCGTGATAAACTCTGTGAAGTCTCTCCAGATTTTTGCCTACGCTCATGGAAGATGTATCTGGCGAAAACCTTGTTTGACTTTGGCTCCTAAACTGCTGAAATCTGTTGATGAGTAGCTCCGGGTTTTTGCTGTCCTTTTCAGAAGCGCCCAAGAATTGAAAATTTCTCTCCCTTTTGTCCAACCCAGATGAGGAGGTATCTGGCCTTTTCCTCTGGGCTGGCACGTCTTAAGGGCCTCTAAAAAATAAGGTCTGCGTGCTGGCTGAAGTTTACCCATTCCTCTTTCAGGCTCTTTGCTTCCCAGTTGATCGTGGGTTTGCTGTGGCCGCAGCCATGGTGATCTGTACCACTGAACCACGTGTAATTTCTTCTGACTTCTTTGTGATAAAAAGGCGTTGTTTCCTTATGCACCAGTCCTTACCCCACTTCAGAGTGAAGCAAGGGGTTCTGCCACATAAAACACCAATTGATCAACGAGAAGTTACGCTACTACGAGAGTTGCTTTGTAAGTCGCGGAACCGGTGCCTGTCGACGTGGCATCAGATGGTTGTTGGTGGCGGAGTACGACAAACGAAATTGGTAAGGATCGAGTTGGTTTAGGTTTTGATAACGCTAACGCTAAAACACTTACGTGTTTGTCGTATCGCTTGCCGTTGTTTTCTGAACATCAGACAATTTCTGACACCATGTTTTGATGCTCGTAGGTTGATAGGGAACAATGAGGAGACCAGACGAGTTTTTGTGTAGAAAGGCACGTGTTTATTGCTCAGCCATATTGCCAGAGGGGCTGGGAAGGGCCGCTACTCTTGCATTCGGGTAGGGGACGCATGGGTTTTTTCCCATTTACAAACGACGTTTGGTGTATGGGCATATGTTACAGAACCAAAAAGGAATATGTATATAAAACATGATGGAGACGAGACGAGTACAAATACAACACACAACATGACAAGACACGATATACATTCCTTTCCGTTCGGTTACTAACCGCAATATTTTGAAAAGTTCCAGGCTATAAAAACCAACAGATGTTTAAAGGAATCCATACTTTTTAATACGAAACACACTGAACAAGCACACACAAACTTCAAAACCACAAAAATAACTCGCGTTTTCCAGCATGGCCGGAACATCAGTGACAGGGTCAAGGTCGAAGAAATAGGGCCCAGTGGACTAGTCCAAAAACCCAAGCAAAAAGCCCAACAACGAAACTTTCGGCAGAATAATCTGTTATTAATAAAAAGAGTAAATAAACAATATCAAAATAGAATTACAATGAAAAGTAATAAGCACAGTATCAATGATGACTGAACCCTTACAATATACAAGGGCAAATAGCAGCAACAACAACAAAGGTTATGTCCTCAAGCCTACCGTAAACTAGGTTAGGGGGCATCTCCAAAGTGGAGCACTCGGTTGTAAAGAGAGACTGACAGACCGACGCAAAGACAGGCAGACAGACTGACAGAGACAGACTGCCCCCCCCCCCCCCCCCCTCCCCAGCAAAACATAACTCAAGGAAAAAGCCCTGAAAAGTATACAATATGCAAAACAAGACTCAATGACTACACACATTTCATAAAGTACATAGCTTGAAAAATCCAATTCACAAATCATTATGTTACCGTTTTTGTTTACCCAGTTGTTGACAAAAGATAAACTTCTTGGTATTCATATTGCACATTAAACTCCAAGGAGAACAATATCTTTTCAAAAAGAAAAAGTTGTTCTTAATAAATGGAAGGCAAAAAGAAACGTCCTTGACACTACCGATGAAGTAATAGCAACAACAAAAAATAAAAAAAATTGCTAAACCTGTCAATGTGTGAGGCAAAAAAAACAAAAAAAAAAGGGAAAAAGAAGGACAAAAAGTCTACAATCACCGTCTTTGCTGTTGATGAACAAGTATCTTCATGGCTTTTGCCCCACCTGGGAAAAAAGTTCCAGAACAGACAGTTCCGACATGGACCTCCGGCTGCTGGCTGTGGCTCTGTTCCCCTGCTGGTGCGTGATCTCCCAGGAGGACCTCCGCAGTGTCAGCCCCAGAGCCAAAAGCTCTGACAGCCACCTGAGTCTCTGGGATCATGTCCATGGCAGACATGTGACTGTCCCTGGGCTCCCCTGGAGCTGTCTCTCAAACCCAGCCCCGCTGCTCTCCACTCGTCGCTGTTGCCTGGACAGGTCCTCTCTCCTGGTGCGTTCCCCGGAGCCCTGGGAAGACGGCCTGCCACTGCCTCCTGCGCCTCTGGTCCCCACGCAGGTTGTACAAGTCGTCAATGGGGCCACCTCCCCGGAGTGGGCCTTCATGAAGACCCGGCCGTTCCGTGTCCAGGCCTGCTGGCAGACGTCGCGGTCATCCTTGACCGCCATTAGGAGAGCATAGGCTCTGGGGGTCAAATCCTCAGCGATCACTAGGCTGTGCCACGAAGTTTGCGACGTGAGTATATCACTTGGTCTCTGGTGCGCCTGGAGATGAACCGCACAATAATGCTACGGGGGTGTCTCTCTGCTGCCTCCTCCCCAGCCTGTGCACAGCCTCTATGTCCTCCCTCTGGACCTTCACCTGAGCTTCTTGTTGAAAAGGTCCAACACTGCCTGCTCACAAGCCTCCTGTGTCTCATTTGCCTTCTCTTCCACTCCAAACACACGCAGGTTTTTTCTTCTGTGGTATGCAGCTGTGTCCTCACTTTTTCTGTCAGCAAGCTTAGCCAAAACAAAGGCATTGTCACATTTCTGAACAGATCTGTCTCCCTCTCCTTTGCCTTAGCCAACTCTGTTCTTAAACTGTCATTTTCCTGTTCCAGCTGGAAGACCTTACTAAAGCAGCTCCTCAACAGTGTCTGTCAGTTTCACTAATCTTGCACCATTTGCACCTATCTCACTCAACACCACATCTAGCTTCCTCATCAGTTCAACATTTGAGACACTCTTTGAGGGAGATAACTTCTTGCTCTACTTCAATGCTACCATCTAAAGGATGGTGGTCTCCCTTGGCAGCCATTGCTTCCGCTCTGTCAACAAAAGCGAACTGTTTCAGTGTTTCCCTGACAGATGTCGCGTACTTACGGTCAGGTTGGCAAGCTTACTTTTCTTTGGTGTTGTAGGAGTAGCTGATAACCGAGAAGTGTCAGATGCACTGGTGTTAGGCGAACTTTCGCTTTCACTGTGCTTAGCTGCCTTTCTTCTCCTCTTTCTACTTCCTGGTCTGGTCATACCGGGTACCAAAACAAAACATAAACGAAGTCCTGCCACGGTCAAATCTGCCGATTTTCTGCCTGGAACTTTGTGTGCGGCTACACAGACATCTTAGTAACGTTTGGAGATGACTAATTCGCTTTTAATAAACTCAAAATGACCATTTTCACCAATTAGCACAGCATTAACTCCAAATCGCGTGTGTGCAGCCGCAATGAGCGGAGTTCACCCTCACCATTCTGCTATCTTACCTGCAGGGAAATGAAGGGGCTGTATCCATTCTGCTATCTTACCTGCAGGGAAATGAAGGGCTGTATCCATTCTGCTATCTTACCTGCAGGAAATGAAGGGACTGTATCCATTCTGTTTGCTGATGTCCACGATCTTCTGCAGCTGCCAGCCCGTGACGTTGGAGGCGCCCACGTAGCGCACCTTGCCACACCTCACCAAGTCGTTCAGCGTCATCAGGGTCTCCTCTATGGGCACCGCGTCATCCCACGCGTGGGTCTGACGTCATACGGACAGACAGCATCAGGAAGCAGGTGTGAAGTGGTTAATTTGGTAGTGATTTAATCAATTTTTTGGCCCCACCCTCTCCCCCTTCCATCCCCTCAGCCCCCTCTCCCCATCAAAATTGTCGTGGTTACAGTGACCCAACCAACCTTACTTTGTTCTTAGCCAACCCTAAACTTTCTTCTTGATGGTTCATAGTGAAAAACAGTGAGACAGAAAATTTACGTCACAGGATGAATGACGTCATCCTACCTGCAGCAAGTCGATGTAGTCAGTTTTCAGTCTCTTCAGACTGTCCCCCACGCTCTGAATGATGTGTCGACGACCCAGTCCACCGCGTTGGGGGTTTCTGGCGTCCATCTGGAAACGGACCTTGGTGGCGATGACAAACCGTTCCCTCTCCTGACTGCTCACAGAGAGAACACAGGAAAGGTCAGGAAGAAAGTGGACACAGCAATGGAGATGCACGTTAATCTGTGAGCACGTATGTACACGTCAGTGGACATTGGGCTGTCACAGCTCAACTAACCACAAAAAGCTAAAGCCTTCTCAGAGCTGTCAACATACAGGGAAAGGGGGGTTTGGTGGGGGGGTATCACACAACAAAAGGAACAGAAAAAGTCACATCATGCTAAAGACACAAACAGAAAAAGTCACATCATGCAAAAGAAACAAACAGAAAAAGTCACATCATGTTAAAGACACAAACAGAAAAAGTCACATCATGCAAAAGAAACAAACAGAAAAAGTCACATCATGCTAAAGACACAAACCCGAAAAAGTCACATCAAAGCAAAAAAAAACAAACAGAAAAAAAAGTCACATCCTGCAAAAGAAACAAACAGAAAAAGTCACATCATGCAAAAAAAAAAAACAGAAAAAGTCACATCCTGCAAAAGAAACAAACAGAAAAAGTCACATCATGCAAAAAAAAAAAAAAAAACAGAAAAAGTCACATCCTGCAAAAGAAACAAACAGAAAAAGTCACATCCTGCAACATAGTTTCCAATCAAAATTTTGTATATAAAGTACGACTTACAACAACACATCAATCAATAACAAGACAGCTAGCGTATGAATTACCATCGTTAGGGCAGCTAAGACTTGGCTGTGCTGATCATGCCTGCTATCAGACACAGCAGAATGAACAGCATGCAATGCTCACCACCTGGTGACCACATCACAACACCAAACTGGCGTGCTGTAAGTCTGACCGGAGAGAAACAAATGAGAGACGGGAGAATGGGCCATAAAGGCTGCAAATCAGCAGATGACAGTAAAGAAAGAAGATCACGATAAAATAATAATAATGATAATAATAAGTAAGGGCAAAATCAAAGACAATGATAGAAAAGGGGAAGTTGCCTGCACAGAACTTCCTGAAAGTGGAGGTACCATTTCTACTGTACGGCATGGACATGATACAAGTTGCACACACACACACACACACACACACACACACACACACACACACACACAACACACACACACACACACACACACATACACACACGCGCGCGCGCGACACGCACACGCACACGCACACACGCGCGCGCGCGCGCGCGCACACACTACTCTACCCACCCAGCCAGCCAAGATCCAACAATTGTCTCAGATTTTCCACGTCCATAGATGTTGGCTGTGTCGATGAAGTTCCCTCCCCATTCCACGAATCGGTTGATGACCTTGTGAGATGCTTCTTCTTCAAGCTGACCCGGTAACCCGAACTATCAGACCCATGGTCAACAGATGATAAACATGTACATCCTCTCCACATGATGGCAGGAAAGGGAGTGAACAAGTATCAAACAATCATGTCCCCATTGTTCGTCCGTCATCACACACTCATTCACTCATAAATTTAATCTCACTTACATGCAAACATTTCTCAGTAAATATTAAACAAACTTCTGCAACACTAAATATATCTTGCTAACATCAAAACACCAGTTGATAAGGCAGTCAATCAGCACTTTTGTAGCTTACATGTTAACTACACTTAACATGCGATTAATGGGTCAATCACTCAATCAATCAATCAATCAATCAAGCGATCAATCAATTAAACAGGTAAACAATCAAGTGATCTGTTGATCTGTCAATCGATTAGCCAATCAACTAGCGATCAATCAATCGATTAGCCAATCAACTAGCGATCAATCAGTCAATCAACAACAACCAATCAACTTTCCGGCTAGCTTAGCTGCTTGAACTGTGGGAAACATCAATAAATCAGTTTATAGTCTGCTCACCCATCCGTCTTTTCCGCTATTATCACCTTCAACCGATCAGTTAAACCAATCAAATCGTTTACTCAAAGGGCACCAAGTTTGCATTTAACATTTATTGTTTCCAACATGTGTCTGACTGCCACAAAGAAGATCAGATTTAGATTCGCTTGTAATCAGACCCAAATAAATGCTGATAATATGGGGACAGCAACAGGCTTCATGGCGAGGGCTTAGAGGCCTGTCCCTAGCTGTACAAACTTCTACATCATGGGCTTCACAACCAAAGCTTAAAAGCCTGTCCCTAACTGTCCATACTTCTACATCATGGACTTCACAACCAAGGCTTAAAAGCCTGTCCCTAACTGTCCATACTTCTAAATCATGGGCTTCACAACCAAGGCTTAAAAGTCTGTCCCTAACTGTCCATACTTCTAAATCATGGGCTTCACAACCAAGGCTTAAAAGCCTGTCCCTAATTCTCAGCACTACTTACTACATCAGTCAGACTGCAGTTAAAATGCCTCAAAACATTTTTGTTCTGTAAGTACCGAAACAATACCTACTGAAATAAATGAATAGCTATCTTACTAAAAGAAAATAGTGTTCATAGATCATCTAGACAAATCATATTAAACACAAGCAAGTCTGTATATTTTGCAATGTGTCATTTGTGCCTTTTATTACATTGCAGCTGAGTCATGTACAATTTACTTCCTCCCAACAAGACAACGCATGCAATGTTATTACGGATGAATAAGTAAACAAGACGCCATGGGGGATCCACACACACTCTTCACACCCAGTAATCTTAATACATGATCATATAGATCTGCTTTCCCTCAATGATCAGATGTATGTGAATATGGGTCTAATTAGTTTAAGAACATCTTACTGTCATAATTGTCCAGCGCAATATTTGGAGGAAAGACACCGCCTTCAGTTAATGAGATCGTCTTGCCGACTTTACACTACAACTTGTTTAAACTCTTATTTTAAGCTGTACTTAACCTGTCTCACCAAATGTCCACGCGCCCAGGCAAACATTAGACACACGAAGCCCCAAATTGCACACATATGCGTACAGGCTTGCTTTTTTTTTTTTTTTTTTTTTTTTTTTTTTGTCGTCTGCGATGCTCGCCATGTTGCAGTTGCACACTGAATACGTCAGTCGACTGACTGAACACTGGAAAAGAGCGGTCGAGCTTTTGATGCCGAAAGGTCGGAGAGCCATGAAATGTGAAGTCGTTCAAATTACTGCTTCACTGGGCTCACTTTTAGCCGCATACAACAGCTGACAAAACCAACAACTGCACTTTCTAGGGTCAGAGTGACATGCTGAATCTGGTCAAACGGTGTAGCCCTAATTTTGCTCCCTATGGAAAGGGGTGGGGGTGGGGGTGGGGGCACACACTAACCGTCGATTCCAAAGAAAAAGGCTGGAATTAATAGCGATCGAACAAAAATACCAAATGTATAAAGAATCAGGTTGAACAAAACTGGGATGCCAGGTAACTTGCATATTAAAAGCAAAGCCAATGTGCTCACAAAACACTCAGTTTTGTAGAGTAACCCCTATTTTAATGCACAATACAAAACAGACGGGTAGTTTTTTGATAAATATTAATTTTTAAGGTGTTAACAAGAATACACACCGCAAATGCACAAAACAGTCATTTGTAGCTGAAGTTGTACTGTTTTCACCTGTGAGCGAAATACAGACAGGTAATGTTTTTGACAAATATGTATTTTTAAGGCGTTCAAAAGAAGAAACACCACAAATGCACATAACAGTTATTATGTAGCTGGAGTTGTACTGTTGTCACAAAACAGTCATTTGTAGCTGGAGTTGTACTGTTGTCACCTATCAGCGAAGCATCTCGGTGCTGCTGTAGGCTGGATGAGCGCAGCGGTTTGTTTAGAGGACCATCTTCAACGGTGTGTGTGTGTGTGTGTGTGTGTGTGTGTGTGTGTGTGTGTGTGTGTGTTTGTGTGTATGTGTGTGTGTGTGTGTGTGTGTGTGTGTCTGTGTCTGTGTGTGTGTGTGTGTGTGTGTGTGTGTGTGTGTGTGTGTACGCGTACGCGTGTGCATGTGTGTGTACGTGTGTGTGTGTGTGTGTGTGTGTGTGTGTGTGTGTGTGTGTGTGTGTATGCACGTGCGTGTGTGCATGGGCCCATGTCTGTGTGCCAGTGTATGAGGTGTGTGTGTGAGTGCATGTGCGTGTGTGTATGATGTGTATGTACACGTGTGCTTGTGTGTGTG
Organism: Conus ventricosus; assembly: GCA_018398815.1. Lineage (NCBI taxonomy): Eukaryota > Metazoa > Mollusca > Gastropoda > Neogastropoda > Conidae > Conus > Conus ventricosus. The sequence continues at coordinate 54,024,371 of CM031618.1, read as the reverse complement.
TGTTTGTGTGTGTGTGTGTGTGTGTGTGTGTGTGTGTGTGTGTGTGTGTGTGTGTGTGTCCATGTGTGTGACCTGTGGGCTTGTGTGCACATGCTCCTATGCGCATGCATGTACACATATGTGTGTGTATGTGTGCGTGCCTGTGTATATGCATGTGTGTGTGTGTGCGTGTGTGTGTGTGCGCGCGTGTGTGTGTGTGTGTGTGTGTGTGTGTGTGTGTGTGTGTGTGTGTGTGTGTGTGTGTGTGTGTGCCTACGTGTGTGTGCCTGCGTGCGTGTGCGTGTCTATGCACACATGTGTGTGTATATGTGCGTATGTACACATGTGTACGTGTGTGTGTGTGTGTAAGTGTGTAAGTGCGAGCGCGTATGCGAGCGAGCGCGCGCGCGCGCGCGCTTGTGTGTGTGCGTTTGCGTGCGTATGTGTGCATGCGTGTGTATGAATGTATGCG
>CM031618.1:54008920-54011420 GCA_018398815.1 Conus ventricosus | reverse complement strand
ATGAAGGGGCTGTATCCATTCTGCTATCTTACCTGCAGGGAAATGAAGGGGCTGTATCCATTCTGTTATCTTACCTGCAGGGAACTGAAGGGGCTGTATCCATTCTGCTATCTTACCTGCAGGGAAATGAAGGGGCTGTATCCATTCTGTTTGCTATCTTACCTGCAGGGAAATGAAGGGGCTGTATCCATTCTGCTATCTTACCTGCAGGGAAATGAAGGGGCTGTATCCATTCTGCTATCTTACCTGCAGGGAAATGAAGGGGCTGTATCCATTCTGTTATCTTACCTGCAGGGAAATGAAGGGGCTGTATCCATTCTGTTTGCTATCTTACCTGCAGGGAAATGAAGGGGCTGTATCCATTCTGCTATCTTCCCTGCAGGGAAATGAAGGGGCTGTATCCATTCTGTTTGCTCTCTTACCTGCAGGGAAATGAAGGGGCTGTATCCATTCTGCTATCTTACCTGCAGGGAAATGAAGGGGCTGTATCCATTCTGCTATCTTACCTGCAGGGAAATGAAGGGACTGTATCCATTCTGCTATCTTTTTTTTTTAATACATTTTTTATTTCTTTCCTCATTCTCTCTTCCATTCCACAGTTCCTTCTTTCTCTCTTCTCCATTCTTTCATCAACATGATCTTTCTCTTTGCTGTACATTTCCGGATGCAAATTAACACACATTTTTTGTTGTTAATGATATTTGTACATGTTTGACAATATTGTAGTAAATAATCCGTGAAACGTATTAGAAACGAGTTATCTTTTTTTCCGAATTGAATGGATTTGAGTGAGAGTTCAATGTATGCCGAGGAAAGGTTGTTTTCTTTTTGTTGGATATACACACATACACAAACAAACTAAATTCACTAAGCACAATCCTCTGAGTTCTTACATTCTGCTATCTTACCTACAGGGAAATGAAGGGGCTGTATCCATTCTGTTATCTTACCTACAGGGAAATGAAGGGGCTGTATCCATTCTGTTTGCTTTCTTACCTGCAGGGAAATGAAGGGGTTGTATCCATTCTGTTTGCTGATGTCCACGATCTTCTGCAGCTGCCAGCCCGTGACGTTGGAGGCGCCCAAGTGGCGCACCTTGCCACACCTCACCAAGTCGTTCAGCGTCATCAGAGTCTCCTCTATCGGCACCGCGTCATCCCACGCGTGGGTCTGACGTCATACGGACAGACAGCATCAGGAAGCAGGTGTGAAGTGGTTAATTTGGTAGTGATTTAATCATTTATTAGCCCCACCCCCTCCCCCTTCCATCTCCTCAACCCTCTCTTCCCATCAAAATTGTTGTGGTTACAGTGACCCAACCAACCTTACTTTTGTTCTTAGCCAACCCTAAACTTTCTTCTTGATGGTTCATGGTGGAAAAAAAGGATAGAAAACCAAAGTCTTATACGGAACATCTCCCTCGCCATCAGATTTTTCATCAGAGTTATTGAACTCTAAGAAGGGGAGGTAATCACCATGGGATTCCAGTATCTTCTTTTCACTGTCTGAGAGAAAAATGACATTGTTTATCAAAAGACTCAGTACAGTGCTTTGGGGTGAAGAAAATGAACAAGAAACATAAATAAATGAATGAATGAATGAATGAATGAACAAAATGAATAAATAAATAGATAAATAAATACACACAAACATAAAAATAATAAAAAGGAGAAAAGAATAAAAGAAAACCAACATCAGACATGCCTGTCCTCCAGCTTTCGGAGAGCTAAAGACAACTCCAACAGATGGAGAGAGTTGTCAGGTAGTCAACTGCCTGCTTTTGCATGCCAGCCCACCTGGGGCTCAATATGGAACAAACTAACTGTTCAGCTTATTGTGCTATATGCACAGTTTCTTTTGTACAGTGGTTTCAGTTTTGATTTGTGCTTTCAGAAAACCCCACTCAGTTCTCCGTAAGTTCACCATTATTCCTCACTTTTTTTTTCACTATGTAATGATGATCATTTCTGTGTTAGCTTTCTGAATTTGTACAATGGAAATCACACACAAATGGTTGCTTTTTAAAACAGCAACAGTTGCTAAGAAAAATATTCTTAAATAAATCAACATATGAAAAAAAAAAAGTAAAAACAAATTTGAAGTGTTGATCAACAAATCACAAAATGACAAGACAATATACAAATGTTAGTGGTCACAAGACAAAGAAAATGTGCGCACTGACAGCGAGAGAGAAAATTTACGTCACAGGACGAATGACGTCATCCTACCTGCAGCAAGTCGATGTAGTCCGTTTTCAGTCTCTTCAGACTGTCCTCCACGCTCTGAATGATGTGTCGACGACCCAGTCCACCGGCGTTGGGGTTGCTGGCGTCCATCTGGAAACGGACCTTGGTGGCGACGACAAACCGGTCCCTTTCCTGACTGCTCACAGAGAGAACAGCAGGAAACAGGTGAGGAAGAAAGTGGACACAGCAATGGAGATGCACGTCAGTCTGTGAGCAATTATGTACACGTTAGTGGACATGGGACTCTCATAGCT
>CM031618.1:53997946-54003820 GCA_018398815.1 Conus ventricosus | reverse complement strand
AAGTAGGGCAATGTTGAGACAGACTGCCACGTCGCTTGGTTGAAACATAGGGCTGTGTGTGTGTGTGTGTGTGTGTGTGTGTGTGCTGGTATGCACTTGACGCTGACAGCTGGCGACGACCTCATTGATAGCGGGGTAGGGTGCGCGTGTGCGGGATTGTGTGTGTGTGTTTACAAGTTAACAAGTTGTTCGTTTTGTCCATAAAGGACAATTGTTTTGTGGTGACCCATTGCAATATCAAATCATAAAATACAATGGAAGGAATTATAATGAAATGGGGTACATTATATATAATGATTTGAATAAAAGAAAGGTTTTCCTTCGCACCCCTTCCCCAAGCCCTCACACTCACACTCGCCGAAAAACGGTCCCGTTAACATCCTACCAATCCTCTCAACATAGTTCAAAGTTTGATATTTAAATAAGTAGAATACAATAAAATGAAATTGAATTAATAAGTTTAAGATTAAACATCAGAATGCAAAAAAAATGAAATTAATAAGTTTAAAATTAAACATCAACACTCACCACTTATTTACTTATCTACATATGACAATCCATCTTCTATCCACACACACACACACACACACACAAACACACACACACACACACACACACACACACACACACACACACACACACACACACACACACACACACACACACACACACACACACACACACACGCACGCACACAGACGTGCAAACACATGCACACACACACATACACAACCCACAGATACACACGCACACACACACACACACACACACACACACACACACACACACACACACACACACACACACAGAGAGAGAGAGAGAGAGAGAGAGAGAGAGAGAGAGAGAGAGAGAGAGAGAGAGGAGAGAGAGAGAGAGAGAGAGAGAGAGAGAGAAATTCACAAGCTAAAATTTGTCCACATGTCATGGTTATAAACATTATATGACCATAAAGGACTAGATCTCCATAGTATGTAAGCATTGGTTAGTACTAATTGTGCCTGTGTGTGGGCATGTGCGCTCATATCTGATTGTGTGAGTGTGCGCGAGTGTGTGAGTATTGTGCTCGTGCAAATGTGCCTGTGGGTGTGTGTACACATGCATGTGTGTGCGTGTGAGTGTGCATGTGTCTGAGCATAAGTGCGTGAGTGTCTCTCTGTGTATGTGGGTGCGTGTATGCAAGAATGCATGAATTAGTGCATAAATGTGGGTGCCTATGCTTGCCAGTATATCTGCGTGTGATTGAATGTCTATCATGAGTCTGTGTAAGTGTGCGTGGGTTCCAAAATTCAGTTATTATCATTATCATTTTCACTGCTATCATCATCATCATCTTTACACTAACATTATAATCCTGAGAACAGTACAGTGGTTGGAAGGGGGAGAGGGGGGGGAGGGTGTAGGGGGAGATGGGGATGGAGACGGGGGAGGGGGTGTGGAAGGTAGTTTAAGGATGGACTGCTTGGAGCGAGGAGAGGGGGAGGGGCAGGATGATTACTGTATTACTGTATGTGCCGGCAAGGGCATCGATTTTCAGTTCCGCCTGCAAGCCTCGTTCAGGGTTCTGATGGATAATGGCAGGAAAGGATCCTTATATCTGGATGTCCTGCATCTCATGGACAGCAGTCGACCAGAGTCACGATTGGAGGTGCAGGCCGACAGAGCAGGGTTCAGCGGATGGCTCTGATCTTGGAGAATGGCCCGGGCCTTCTTGGAGCTTGCCTTGACGTGAATATTAGCAAGAGACGCGAGGTCTCGGCTGATTGCCTTGCCTGCAGCGGACACAGTTTTCTCCAGTCTCGCCCTATCTGCATCACTCAGGGAGCTGAAGAAGCGCAGATGGCTGTAGAGGAGGATGGACTGGATCACCGACTGATAGAACAAGTTCAGGGTGGTGCTGCTGACCCTGAACTGTCGGAGCTTCCGCAGAAAGAAAAGACGCTGGTTGGCCTTCTTGCAGCACATGTCGATGTTAGGGGTCCACTCCAGCATGTCGTCAATGACTGTGCCGAGATACTTGCAGGTGCGCACAATGCGCACTTCCTCTGGCTTGATGACGAGTGGGGGGATGCTGCTTGGGTTCCTGCGGAAGTCGGTGACCGTCTCCTCTGTCGTGGTGACACTGAGCTGAAGGAAGTTCCTGTCGCACCAGTCCACCAACTCGCCGACTGCCTCTCGGCACTTGGTTTCATCAGAGCCGTGCATCAGCCTGTGAGTGACGTATCATCTGAGAACTTGATCTGCAGATTGCATGCCTCCTGCTGCGGCAGTCAGCTGTATAGATGGTGAACAGGGCAGGCGACAGAACACATCCCTGTGGGACTCCTGTATTGGTCACCAGAACATCGGAGACAACCCGGCCAACTACGACTTGCTGCGGTCTTTTAGTCAGGAAGCTGAAGATCCATTTGATGATCTCTGGGCTAACAGCCATGGACAGGAGTGTGTGTGTGTGTGTGTGTGTGTGTGTGTGTGTGTGTGTGTGTGTGTGTGTGTGTGTGTGTGTGTGTGTGTGGTGTGTGAGAGAGAGAGGGAGAGAGTGAGAGAGAGAGAGAGAGACAGACAGAGAGACAGACAGCAGACAGACAGACAGACAGACAGACAGACAGACAGACAGCAGACAGAGACAGAGACAGAGAGAGAGCTTGCCCAAATATTAACTGAAGAAGAAGCATACGTTTCACCTTTTTCGAAAGTCAGGCTTGTTTTAGTTTGACTCTGCTTTATCTAATTTTTTCATTGCCTTTATTGCTATCTTGCATCCTTTTTCTTCTTCTTTTCTTCTTCCTTTTCTTTTTCTTTTTCTTCTTCTTCTTCTTCCTTTTCTTTTTCTTTTTCTTCTTCTTCTTCTTCTCCTCCTTCTTCTTCTTCTTCTTCTTCTTCTTCTTCTTCTTCTTCTTCTTCTTCTTTTTCTTCTTTTTCTTCTTTTCTTCTTCTTCTTCTTTTTCTTCTTCTTCTTCTTCTTCTTCTTCTTCTTTTAGTCGTCCTCTCTGCGCCTGCCGCTTGCCTGCGGTGGTCCAGCAAAATTAATTTTGAATTATTTTTGGCTGTAAATTGTACGTGTTGGTAGTCTGGTAGATTTTCTTTTTTCAGTATGCATTTGTGTATGTTTGTGTATATGCATATGTTTTTGTTTGTTTTATTCATTATTGTTGTTTTGTCAAAGGCTGTACGTGGCACAGCTGAAAACAAATGGCACACTTTAATGGCTGAGGAGAAAGAACATAGAAAAGTAAGGATATTTAAAGAGAAATGGAGTCTATAGCGATATCATCTTTGAACTGCCAATCTCGGGGGATACCCCAAAAGAAAGGATGTGTTTCAATTTTAAGACAAAAACAATACTCTATTTTCTACAAGACACTCATTTCACTAGTAAATTAGAACGCCAGATAAGTGAATGGGGTTATGAATGTGTATTTGCCTGCCTCCAACAACTCTCGATCAAGAGGTGTTGCAATACTCTTTAATAACAACTTTGAATTCAAAATACAGAAAACTATTAAAAATGCTCATGGTAATTACATAATAGTAACTATTAATACAATGGGAAAAGATTTGGTATTAGCGAGTATCTATGGACCAAACAATGACGAACCGTCTGTCTTTGAAAATACGAAATCAAAAATAGAAGATTTAAATGTCCTCAACATATTAATGGCAGGGGATTGATCCTAGGATTATCACAATTATAAACATGTTAATAACGCTCGCGCACAGGAAGAAGTTACGGAAATTATGTCCAGGTTAGAGCTAGTTGATATATGGAGAGAGTTGAACCAAGATACGAGACAATATACTTGGAGAAGACCAAAACCGTTTCAACAAAGCAGGCTAGTTTTCTTTTTATTGTCCGACACGTTAATCACTTACATAGAAGATGCTGATATTTTGTTCGGATATATAAACAGATCACTCTTTGATATACATTAATATTGTTTAAAAAAAAAAAAGAGAGGAATAAAGGGTTCTGGAAATTTAATTCCTCTCTTCTAAGAGACAAGCAATATGTAAATCTGGTTAATGAAACGATTGAAAGAATTAAAGGACAATATGCATTACTGCCTTACAATAAAAACTCTGTCAGTAAAATCCCAAACGATCAAATTCAGTTTACAATTTCTGACCAATTATTTCTAGAAACTCTAACCATGGAAATAAAAGCAGAAACAATAACATTCAGTTTTCGCAAAAAATAGAAAAAGAAATGAAAAAGAAAAACAAGTTGAAAAAGCAATACAAGACTTGGAAAGCAAAATGACTTACTGAAAACAGACTTGGAGATCTTGAGAAACAAAAAGGAAGAGCTGAGTGAGCTGAAGAAAAAAAAATGACGGAATAATGATTCGATCCAGAGCTAAATGGGCATCCTACGGGGGGGGGGGGGGGGGGGGGGGGGGGGGGGGGGGGGGAAATAAGCAAATATTTCTGTTCACTGGAGAAAAGGAATTTCATAAGCAAGAGAATGTTAAACTTGTCACAGACCAAGGAACAACTCTGACAGAAACGGATGACATGTTGCAGAGACAAAAAAACTATTATGAAAACTTACACGCGTAAAAGGAAGTAAGTAATATTGAGATTGGGAAATATGTAGAAAACTGCCAAAACTAAGCCAGTTAGAATCCGAACAATTGGAGGGAATAATTACTTTAGAAGAAGCAACCAAAGTCCTAAAAAATATTAAAAATGATAAGAGTCCTGGAACAGACGGTATGACAGTAACCTTCGTTAAATTCTTCTGGACACAATTAGATTTTGTTGTCCGTTCTCTAAATGAGGGATACAGTAATGGAGGAATGTCTATAACACAAAAAGAAGGAATAATAATTGGTATTCCGAAAGGAGAGAAACCGCAAGAATACTTTAAGAACTGGAGACCTATCTCACTTTTAAATGCAACATACAAATTTGCTCAGCCTGTATTGCAAACAGAATAAAAATTGTTTTACCAAAACTCATAAACGAAGATCAGACAGGATTCGTTCCAGATATAGATATATATATATCATTATATATATGAGATAGTTTACGAACAATATATGATATAATTCATTATTTAGAAGTGAATCGCTTACGAGGTTTATTCATTTCTGTCGATTTCGAGAAAGCTTTCGATTCAGTTAACTGGTCATAAATGAAGAACATTCTGTGTGGATTCGGATTCGGAAAAGGAATACAACGATGGATATAATCTTTTTACGATAAGATAAAGTCTTACGTAATAGTGAACGGGAAAGTGTCTTCAAGTTTTTTAATTGGAAGAGGTTGCCGTCAAGGGGACCCTTTATCTTCATATCTATTTGTTTGGTGTGTTGAAGTATTAGCGACCAAAATAAGGCAAGACCGCGATATCAAAGGCATAAAGATAGAAAACACAGAATTTAAGATAAATCAGTTTGCAGACGACACTACCTTTACGTTAGAGGGCGATAAGAAATCATATGAAAAGTTATTCGCAAACCTTTATGAATTTGTGCAAATATCTGGACTCAAATTCGCAAACCTTTTTGAATTTGAGCAAATATCTGGACTCAAAATGAATATGAAAAAACGTTTAATGTTTGGCTAGGTACAGGGAAAAATTCCACGAACACGTATTTCCCCATCATAAAATGGAATGGAAACCCAAAATTCAAAATTCTAGGGATGTGGTTTACGAATAGTCTATCGGATATGACGGAAATTGATTGAAAGATAAATTCTCGGAAGTCCAAAACCTGTTCAAAATATGGACAAAAGAATAATTATAACACCATTAGGTAGAGTAGCTGTGCTCAAATCATTAGTGCTATCAAAATTGGTGTACTTGTAGATTCTTTTACGAATCCCCTGATTCTCAGATTGCTTTACCACAGACTATGTGTTTCAAATTTG
>CM031618.1:53962946-53995446 GCA_018398815.1 Conus ventricosus | reverse complement strand
TCTATTACACTGAATGCACTGAAATGGAACAGTGTTTTTCTGTTTTGTTATAATACATTGAATGCACTGAAAGGGAACACAGTGTTTTTCTGTTTTGCTCTATTACACTGAATCCCTGGAATGGAACACATAACTGCTTTGCTGTCTTATTTAGTGCGCCATGACTGCTTTGTTGTCGTGTTCTGTGCGCCATAGCTGCTTTGCTGTCTTGTTCAGTGTGTTATGACTGCTTTGCTATCATGTTCAGTGCGCCATAGCTGCTTTGCTGTCTTGTTCAGTGTTATGACTGCTTTGCTATCATGTTCAGTGCGCCACGACCGTTTTGCTGTCATGTTCAGTGTGTCATGACTGCTTTGCTGTCTTGTTCAGTGCGCCATGACTGCTTTGTTCTTGTTCAGTGTGCCATGACTGCTTTGTTGTCATGTTCAGTGCGCCATGACTGCTTTGTTGTCATGTTCAGTGCGCCATGACTGCTTTGCTGTCGTATTCAGTGTGCCATGACTGCTTTGCTGTCTTGTTCTGTGCGCCATGACTGCTTTGATGTCTTGTTCAGTGTGCCATGACTGCTTTGCTGTCGTATTCAGTGCGCCATGACTGCTTTGCTGTGGTATTCAGTGAGTCACGACTGCTTTGTTGTCTTGTTCAGTGCCATGATTGCGTTGCTGTCGTATTCAGTGCGCCATGACTGCTTTGCTGTCTTGTTCAGTGCGCCATGATTGCTTTGCTGTCGTATTCAGTGCGCCATGACTGCTTTGCTGTCGTATTCAGTGCGCCATGACTGCTTTGCTGTCGTATTCAGTGCGCCATGACTGCTTTGCGGTCGTATTCAGTGCGCCATGACTGCTTTGCTGTCTTGTTCAGTGCGCCATGATTGCTTTGCAGTCGTATTCAGTGCGCCGTGACTGCTTTGCTGTCGTATTCAGTGCGCCATGACTGCTTTGCTGTCGTATTCAGTGCGCCATGACTGCTTTGCTGTCGTATTCAGTGCGCCATGACTGCTTTGCTGTCGTATTCAGTGCGCCATGACTGCTTTGCTGTCTTGTTCAGTGCGCCATGACTACTTTGGTGTCATGTGCCATGACTGCTTTGTTGTCATGTTTAGTGTCTTGACTGCTTTTCTGTAATGTTCAGTGTGTCATGACTGCTTTGTTGTCACGTTCAGTGTGTCATGACTGCTTTGTTGTCACGTTCAGTGTGCCATGACATTCAGTCATGATAGTTCCTACAATGATGACGTCTGCCAATTCCGTAAAGTTTGGAAGTCTTTTCAGCAGAAGAGCACCGCTCCACAATGTAGCAGGACGCTTGTTGGACATCACCAATGAGAAAATGAAAAACCGTGAAACTGTGTGGCAGTTGAGGGAAGCGGGAAAAAGGGGGAGCAAACTCAGGCGCAGAAGTGTGTGGGAGTGAGGGGAGGTGAAGGACGGACAAGTGAGCGGTGGAGAAAGAGAGGGGAAGGGAGAGAAAGACAGAGAGAAACGCAGACTAAGTGATAACAGAAAGCTGTCGCGATTCTGCAGGACCTTGGATGATCTGGTGATCGGGCACAGGAGCTCTGACAAAGAATGAAGTGAAGCTGACTGAAGACATGGTCAAAGTCTGAGTAAGGAGAGAAACAAAAGAGAGCAAGCGTAATACATGTATGTCTCTTCCTGTCCTGCTGATGCAACAGATACTGGGGTTGCTGCCTCAGATGTGTACAGTAGTTAATAGTGAATTGTTACTGTCTGAGAGCTCATCATCAGCTTGCAGAACAAAGAACGTATGCCTCAAGTCTAATTTTTGGTTTGGGCGAGTTTTCCCTCTTAAGTTTTATCAACAATGGGAGAACTGTCCTTTTGGTTTGGGATATAATCTTTGTACTCGTTACCTTCTTGTATTTCATAACTGTCTGCTCAAGAAAGAAAACTTGATTATGATTTTCAACAGTAAATTCTAAATTCACCTTTATCATCTGACAGTGATTTGGTTTATGGGATCTGGCGTGTTTTACCAAGGATGAACAGAGTGAAGACAAAATGTGAACAGATTGCCAGCCGAAGTGGAAGACGTTGCAAAAGATTTGTTGTGCAAGATGCTCGACCCAAGTAAAGCTGATAGAACAAGGGGACACTGCTCTCTGACTGAAAGCGTGGAGGACTTTGCATACAGTCTTCTGGTGGGCCATCGCTGTCCTGCAACTCGCCCTACTGAACAGGAATTGTAAGTCTGGATTAGCAGTCTCGAGCAATGCATAGCTTTGCTACTGCTGCCATACATTTCGGTTGTTTCAGTTTGTGTCTTGACTCCCGCGCGCATGCGTGCGTGCGTGCGTGTGTGTGTTATACATGCCTGAGCACGCATACACATCTTTCGTAGAGACTGATCTTCAAAAATAATTGTGTCAACCGAAAGGATAAGGAATTTACTTAATTAAACTTGTGAAAGTGGATTAACACCACCTACTCATTTATGTCAGTATTCGCATTAAACACGTTTTCCTTTCTCTGTGTATCTGTGCGTGCGTGCGTACATGCGTGCGTGTGTGTGTGTTAACTGTACATGTGTCTGTTTGTAGAATGACAAAAGTATGTGCCCATGTGAAAGTGTAAGCGGGGAGGTGGCACCCAGTCCAACTACAAGGCTACGACTACAAGGCCCTGTGAGTAAGATCAGCTCGCTCTTTCCCCATAACGTCCGTCACTGACTAAAGACAACATGAGGAGGGTGGCTATGTCTGTCTTTCTGTCTCTCTGTCTAACCGTGTCATTGGAATTGTCTGTCTGTCCATCGGTATCACTGTCACCTTGCCTGTCCGCTCTGGAACCTCGGCGTTGGCTGAGAAATGTTACTCTACCAAACATTGCTGGAGAAATGTAACACAGCTAAACATTGCTGGAGAGATTGACACTGCCAAACATTGTTGGGGAAATGTAACACTGCCAAACATTGCTGGAGAAATGTAACACTGCCAAACATTGCTGGAGAGATTGACATTGTGATGTCGACTCGGGCATTGCTGGAGCGATTGACACTGCCAAACATTGTTGGGGAAATGTAACACTGCCAAACATTGCTGGAGAAATGTAACACTGCCAAACATTGCTGGAGAAATGTAACACTGCCAAACATTGCTAGAGAATTGCAACACTGCCAAACTTTGCTGGAGAAATTAACACCTCCAAACATTGCTGGAGAAATGTAACACCGCCAAACATTGCTAACTGTCCAGTGGCATGACTTGTGTGCCACTCAATGACTGTCCTGTGACATGACTTGTGTGCCACTCAATGACTGTCCTGTGACATGACTTGTGTGCCACTCAATGACTGTCCTGGGACATGACTTCTGTGCCACTCAATGACTGTCCTGTGACATGACATCTGTGCCACTCAATGACTGTCCTGTGACATTTCTGTGCCACTCAATGACCCTGTCCTGTGGCATGACTTGTGTGCCACTCAATGACTGTCCTGTGACATAACTTCTGTGCCACTCAATGACTGTCCTGGGACATGACTTCTGTGCCACTCAATGACTGTCCTGTGACATTTCTGTGCCACTCAATGACTCTCCTGTGACATGACTTCTGTGCCACTCAATGACCCTGTCCTGTGACATGACTTGTGTGCCACTCAATGACTGTCCTGTGACATGACTTCTGTGCCACTCAATGACTGTCCTGTGACATGACTTCTGTGCCACTCAATGACTGTCCTGTGACATGACTTCTGTGCCACTCAATGACTGTCCTGTGACATGACTTCTGTGCCACTCAATGACTGTCCTGTGACATGACTTGTGTGCCACTCAATGACTGTCCTGGGACATGACTTCTGTGCCACTCAATGACTGTCCTGTGACATGACTTCTGTGCCACTCAATGACTGTCCTGGGACATGACTTCTGTGCCACTCAATGACTGTCCTGGGACATGACTTTTGTGCCACTCAAGACATGACTTCTGTGCCACTCAATGACTGTCCTGTGACATGACTTCTGTGCCACTCAATGACCCTGTCCTGTGACATGACTTGTGTGCCACTCAATGACTGTCCTGGGACATGACTTGTGTGCCACTCGATGACCCTGTCCTGGGACATGACTTGTGTGCCACTCAATGACTGTCCTGTGACATGACTTGTGTGCCACTCAATGACTGTCCTGTGACATGACTTGTGTGCCACTCAATGACTGTCCTGTGACATGACTTGTGTGCCACTCAATGACCCTCTCCTGTGACATGACTTGTGTGCCACTCAATGACTGTCCTGGGACATGACTTCTGTGCCACTCAATGACCCTGTCCTGTGACATGACTTCTGTGCCACTCAGTGACTGTCCTGTGACATGACTTGTGTGCCACTCAATGACTGTCCTGTGACATGACTTCTGTGCACTCAATGACCCTGTCCTGTGACATGACTTGTGTGCCACTCAATGACTCTCCTGTGACATGACTTCTGTGCCACTCAATGACTGTCCTGTGACATGACTTCTGTGCCACTCAATGACCCTGTCCTGTGACATGACTTGTGTGCCACTCAATGACTGTCCTGTGACATGACTTCTGTGCCACTCAATGACTGTCCTGGGACATGACTTTTGTGCCACTCAATGACCCTGTCCTGTGACATGACTTCTGTGCCACTCAATGAGTCCTGGGACATGACTTGTGTGCCACTCAATGACCCTGTCCTGTGACATGACTTCTGTGCCACTCAATGACCCTGTCCTTGACATGACTTCTGTGCCACTCAATGACTGTCCTGTGACATGACTTCTGTGCCACTCAATGACCCTTCCTGTGACATGACTTCTGTGCCACTCAATGACTGTCCTGGGACATGACTTCTGTGCCACTCAATGACTGTCCTGTGACATGACTTCTGTGCCACTCAATAACTGTCCTGGGACATGACTTCTGTGCCACTCAATGACTGTCCTGTGACATTTCTGTGCCACTCAATGACTGTCCTGTGACATGACTTCTGTGCCACTCAATGACTGTCCTGTGACATGACTTCTGTACCACTCAATGACTGTCCTGTGACATGACTTCTGTGCCACTCAATGACTGTCATGTGCCAGATGAAAGGGACAAAAAAATCACAAAAACAAAACAATGCGTTTCAACCTTTTTAGTCTTCTTTAGGCCGAACAAACAACAACGAAGAACGAGCAATCACTTATCTCCTCAAATTGAGTGCAAAATGGATGTTAACTCAAAGAAGTCAAAACATGTCGTGTTTTGTCTCTTAACTTGCTTGTCCCTTTCGTCCAGCGGGGAGTGCATGAGTGTCATTATGCAAAAAAGTTGATAACGGCCATGTTGATAATGGTAGGCGTAATGGTAGGCGTACATTTAGTGCATGAGAACAGCTACTTTTTTGTTATGGAAATTTTTCAAAATGGCATGCAAAAGTTACAGAAAATTCTTGACATTTTGAACTTATCAACCTGTATGGACTCTCGAAGAAGACGCACATTTTCCAATACAACATTGTGGAGTCTATGTGGATCATTATTTGATTAGTTATTACGTAATACACAACAATGATGATAAAAACTTGACCTCAGCAACATCAATGACAACTACAATGGTGGTAAGGAGAATGCAGTCCTCCGCAAGGTCGATCAACTCTTAGATCCGCCCTTTGGGTCAGTTCATGTCAAGGGAAAAGAAGATTCACACCATGTGATGAATTAAATTTTTAAAAAGTTTCTCATGAATGGAACTGATTAAAGACTGCAACACAAACACCTGCATGATAAGACCAAAAATGTCTGGTTTAATCAACCTTCTGTTCCATGGACAACAACAAATGACAGTATTTCAAAAGAATGTGAAACATTTCACCTCACTGGTTACGTCATCTGGAGAGACTGTGTTTTGACCTTTCTTGTGAGGCATGTTAAAAATAACAATAACAAAGAACCTCCCACAAAAAAAAAAACAAATCCAGAGTTCGGATCCACACTAAAGAGCCATACTAAAAATTTACAGTGTATTTTGGAAGGTAAGAGGGAGTGGGAGTGTGGGGGGGAGGGGGGGGGGGGGGCACAATCCATCTTTCAATCCAGCTACATTAGAACTGATACTGTAATTTTTGTGTCATTTGAGAAAAAGCAATCAACAAACAGGTGCTGGTGAACACATTATTTCCTTGGTGGTCATAGCAAGAAGAGTATAATACAAACAATGCCAACGCCCACAAAACACAATCGGAAATGCTGCATAAAAGAACACCTTAGGGAAATTCCAATTCAGTACAATAAATGTCATCCATAAATTCATTCCCCTTGATCAAGGAAGACACTTGTTCTTTTCTGGTACTCTCCCGCAAACATCAAAGTACTTTAGTTTTTGTTTCTGGCGAGTTTTTAATCGTGAATAATGGATTCATGTCTCAAAACTCGCCTAACTCAGGTAAAGAAAAATTAAACAGAAGCAGAAATCAACATACAGTTGGGCACATTTAACTGAAACTTCAACAGACTGAAATGTTCTATTAGGCTATCCAAATTTTAGGTTTGCCAAATGATGCTAACTGAACACATTAAATGATTGTGTTTACTGAAATTCTTCCAAGATATCTGTTTTCAGATAAAATGTATTCAGCTGTCCTGAAGTGTTGCTATGGGCATATGTCAACATAATGTGTTTAACACATCATTATGTATTGCTTGACCTCTTTGCTTCACCCACAAAATCTTTACTAAGAATAATTGATTTTCTTTTCCACTTTTGATAATGCTTAATTTTGCAACTATTTGAAAGAGAGAGAGAGAGAGAGAGAGAGAGAGAGAGAGAGAGAGAGAGAGAGAGAGAGAGGACAGACAGACAGACAGACAGAAAGAGAGACTCAAGACTCAAATGTTTTATTCATATATGCCATAGCCCCTTAGAATGGGGGTATACACTGTAATTCATGTCGAAAATAGACATTGGTATTCGTTACGTTATATACACACTTCGCTTCTTGAATGCTTTATATAAATAAATAGCTGTTTAACAGTGTTTTCATTCGATGACGACATTAACAGGGTTAACTTGAAAAGGCAAGGATTATTGAAATACTTTTGTGGGATGAATTGTTCTCTAAGATCTTTTAATACTGGACAAACCAATACAAAATGAACTTCATCCTCTTTCGTAATTTGACATAATGGACATATCAGATTTCTGGTAGACGACTGTCTATAACGGAAATAATGAGTAAATAGATCAGAAACACCAAATCTAAACTTAGTCATAATGCGTTTTATATGTTTGTCTATTTTCATTGACATGTAGACAGGTAAACATCGTAAATGGTTATATGTTCTGTATAATTCAAATCTGTCACTGTTCAAGCTGAACACCATGGAGAAGAGAGAGAAAGAGAGAGAGACAGAGAGTGAGAAGAGAGAGAGAGAGAGAGAGAGAGAGAGAGAGAGAGAGAGAGAGAGAGAGAGAGAGAGAGATTTACAGAACAGCAGCCCATGGATTTCTGCTGGTTAAAAAAAAAAAAAATTCCTACTCATAGCAGAGTGAGGAGAGCATTTCCATTCACTGAATAATGTCCATATTTGTGACAATCTACTCATCACTATACACAGAACTTCAGGTTTTTCGAGGGATCAGAGGTCAAACAGAAAACTCCAGGTGAACGTGACGGGTAAACTTTGAAAACAACAGGGCCCAGTTCAAATTATCTCACACACTGGCGTAACTGTGAAAAATAGGGGGAGGATGGGGAGGTTGTCAACATGCAAGTAACTGTAACATGCTGAATAAAAGAAAAACTAAAAAACAAAAAACCTCTGGTGATTGGCTCTAAGAATTTACAACAATCAATTGAAACATTACGCATTGCACTTCTGCTCGAAAGCATTACGCGTTGCACTTCTGCTCATTTTGTAACCGCAATCTCCACCTGAATTAATCGCCAACAGCGACTCATCACAAAAGTCTTACATCAACTAATTGATCTACATCCATCTCGTCTAAGTTCCATGCATCGTTTCCAAAACTTTGGGGGCGAATGGCGTGCATGGGCACACCAACAATCTTAAAGGTCTGTATACAAAGTTCTATATCATCATGCAATCTTCCGTTTTCCTGTTGTCTTGCCACATCAGGAAAAATTGCAATTTCTGTACATTCAGGGGAGGCAAACAAAGGTAACCAGCAAAGATGGTTCAGGTGTCTATCTAACTGCCTTGAGATGACACCCATAAAACAGGTGGATCACATGCTCAATACAAAAACAGTTCATAAAAATTCTTGAGGTTTTTGTTCTCATTCTCAGTGTACATTCTCTATACAGATGGTCAAGGAAAATGACACAAGCAATTGCAGACCGAAAACTCAGTAAGTGCTAGCTAGTCCAAATCATTCTGATCTTTCATTCAAGATAAAATCATATCCCCCCTCCCATCAAAAGAGATATGTACAGAAGTGTGTGTGTGTGTGCAAGTGATTGTGTGTGCAGGTGAGCGTGTGTGCGAGCGTGTGTGTGTGTGTGTGTGCGCATGTGCGTGTGTTAAAAAAAAAGCCTGGTTTGCATCTGCAAAAGGTAGATATACACGTCTCTGTGTAGATAAAGTCCATGTGAGCAAAAGTTTACAAATCACATTATCTTCTGTGCTGATACAAGTGTGCATACAAAACTATTTATACTAATAAAAGGAATGGAAACACACATCAAGCAAATGACAAGACAAGCAAACAAGAAAAAAATTTCTTTTTCTTAAGAGAAATTTACCAGATTATAAACAGAGTGGTAAAGACTCAGACAGAGAGACAAAAGGCAACCGAAAAGAGAGAGACAAGCATTCTACAAAACAGCAAAATATAAAAGGGGACATCCTTTTTCTTTGCTCTCTCTCTCTTTCTCTCTCTCTCTCTCTCTTTGACAGAGTCTAAAGAGAATAAAACTATGACATCACAGCAGAAAGTAGTCCCCCTCACAAGCGCCCTGACAAGACTGAACGATAAGTTTCATTCACCTATTTACATTGCGTGTAGTCCAGCTAACAGAGGACTCCAACCACGGTCAAAAACACAACTATGCACACATCAACAACAACAACAACAAAATGAAGTTAAAACACAAACTAAATTAGAGCAAAATTTCAAGAAACAATCAGACATTTGAATACCAAAGTCTCTTCCTCCCAATCAATAGAAAGTTACCAGAACTGAACCAGTCACGTAGCCCAACATATAAATGTTCATGAATATAGGAGGCTTCTTCTTCTTCTGCGTACGCAGGCTGATACTCCTGCGGACACTCCCTATATGGACAGGAAAGTATTAATCCCATCTACCCAACAAAGGGAGTGGAGTTTTGTGTGTATGACCGATTTTATCCCGCCATTAAGGCAACTATACTCCATCTTCGGATATAGGAGACAGAGGTGAAAAACAAAGTTAACCAATCTAGAGTCTGATTCAGCTTCATTCTGTTTCAATTCCACTTCATCTTTTATATAAACAAGATGTTTAAATTCCACTAAATCTTTTACATAAACAAGATGTTTAAAATCCACTTCACCTTTTATACAAACAAGATAAATGTTTTTTCAAAGAGCTGGAAGGCAAAAAAGAAATGTTTTAGCGCTACGTTCAGCATTATTTTCGTCCATGACCACCAAAAGATAGTAACGTCTTCTGATTGGTCACAAGAACTTTTGGCATTCTACCTCTCAACGGAAAATGACCCCGACAAAACTATGCAGTGCAGGGTTTTGAGCAGTTAGGGAACGTCTGGCCTCAATAAGGAAGCTCAGACCATTTCTTTTGTGATGATTTGTAAAGGAAAGTTGTCAGACACATTGAAGAAAATCTGAGACACTGGAAAGAAAAAAAAAAAACAGAAATCAAAAAAGACAGAGAAAGAGAGAGAGAGAGAGAGAGAGAGAGAGAACAGAGAGAGAGAGAGAGAGAGAGAGAATGGTGAAGAGAAAAGAGAGAGAGAGATGAAGCAAGAGAGGAGAGGAAAGGGAGAAACAACAAGAGACAGGTACAGGGAGACAGCAAGAGAAAGAAAGATTTACCAACAGCAAGTGGCACAGCACAGGGTGAGAAAATGGTGAAGCAATTGTCAAAAAAGACGGAAAAAACAGCAAAGGGAACAGAATTTTTCTAAAACAACGCACAGCATGACAAAACAAACATATTCAACAAAACGAGACGATGGTTGGACCAGTCGGCAGAAAGACACGACGAGACGATGGTTGGACCAGTCGGCAGAAAGACACGACGAGACGATGGTTGGACCAGTCGGCAGAAAGACACGACGAGACGATGGTTGGACCAGTCGGCAGAAAGACACGACGAGACGATGGTTGGACCAGTCGGCAGAAAGACAAAACGAGACGATAGTTGGACCAGTTGGCAGAAAGACACAAGAGTTCAGCACCAAAACAGATTGGGAAGTAAATTTTGCATCTCTAACAGTCTGCAGAGTCCTGCTAAAAATAAACAAAACTGTCCGTAGGTAAATGAATGAAAACCAAATGCTGGACTTTAAGCTGGATCCAGTTTAATTTATGAACAGCCAAAGGAAAAGAATGTTTTTGAGTTGAGTATTTGAAGACAAATTCCTAGTCATTACACACCTCAGTTACATACTGTGTGGGACATGAGGGAATGTGCTCAGTAACAGTGCAGGAATGTAGTGGAAAACATCGACTGTCTACACTTCTGCGACAAGACATGATCACTTCTAGAGTGTGATGTTATGTCCGAGCAGAATCCATAATGTTGCTAGCTCTTTTGTCCGCAAAAAAAAAAAGCTGCTTTGAGGGGAAAATTACTGTTTGAGGAAATCATTATTACACATGGTGTTTATCCCGTCAAAATCAAATCATACACAACATCTGCAAGTCCGTTGTCAAAAAATATGGAAAAAGAAAAAACACCTACAGATTTATGACTTAAGATCTTCACAACAGTACTGTATTGCATGAGTGAAATTTAAGTGGCTTTTCCAAGGGAGAGCACATCATCATTGTACAGTGCCACTCATCATTGTACAGTGCCAGGAATTTCTTTGTTTTGGTGTTCTTCCATGCCTGGGCATTATTTTCCTCAGAACTTTGCCAAGGACAATTAACTCCCTTGTTGTTGACTTTCTTTTACATGTGTTAAGTGTGCAAAACAAAACATCTGAAGAACAAAATCTAAAAAATCAGGGGAAGGTAACCCTTTCACCATTGCAAACTGTTACCTTTTCTCGGTTTACGGGTCAAGCAAATAGCTCTAAAGAGTCAAATATCGGAGACGTCTGGATAATAATCGGGACATCGACAGTGCATGACCAGGTGCAACGTTTCACTCCCATATTTCTGGCATTTTCTCTGATTGAACAGGTAAGCTGATTGAACAGGTAAGCTGATTGAACAGGTAAGCTGATTGACTGAGCACAATTGCTTTGGGCGTGCCCTCCAGTGGCTTCTGCCCCATGAGAACAGCACAGTCACTCTCGCTGAACATGAACTCTATCACAGGTTACTCCCCCTTGCAGATTTTGCAACATTATCATTGCAGAAAAAAAAACACCTAATCTGAAAAATTTAGAAAGAGAGGGTGTTAGTTACCACCAAGGACATAGACAAACAAAGCACAGGACAAGACACGATGCATTTCGACCTCTTGGGTCTTCTTCAGGCAAAAACAATTAACGTTTAGGACAGTACGAACAAAGAACGTTAAGTCACTTATCTTCCCATGTATTCGGCATCCGACAGTGGGGATTATGGGAGAGGAAATAGGTGGCGGTAACTAACCCTTCTCTTTCTAAATTTTGCTTCATTTTCCACTCTGTCACTCAATTCTGAAACTACCTCATCTGAGTGTGGGACCACTGGCTAAGGATTTTCTGCCCACCTGGGTGCTTCAGTTACCACTAGTCCATTTTTCAAAGGCTATTTAATAATAAAAAAATTCTACTTTGAAATTATAAATCTGCAGACAAGCAAAGCCATTTATCCCCAGAATCTTCAGGTATCAATACTTAATTGTACAACACTTTTCTTCTTTTTTTTTGTTTTGTTTCCTTAAAGCTGTTTTCCTTCATTGCTTTCCTGAACAAGGTGGTGTGAATCAGCACTGATGTTGAGTCTCCTAGATCTGAGCGCTCAATGTTCATTCGTTATGCCCATCGCTCCTGGTGGGACGTAGGCCATCGACGACCCTTCGCCATCGCACTCTGTTCTGGGCGCTCAAAGTTGACTGTTGGGATTACTTCTCGCTGACTGTATTTTCTAAACTTCCTCACTCTCAGCAGTTTTTCCGTTCTAAAAAGTCAAAACAAACTTTCCTGGGCTGGGAGGGGGGGGGGGGGGGGGGGGGGGGGGGAGGGGCAGAAGAAGGAGTAGGACAGCAGGGGTAGCAGCAGAACTCTCTTTGTTCAGCAGAAGTACACTTGCAAAAAAACGATGAGCAGAAAGGGGAGGTAGGCACAGAACTTACTCTCATTCAGCAATGGACTGGGTGGAAGGTGGAGTTGGGGGGGGGGGGGGGCCAAGTCCTGAACCTCTTGACCTTCCCTCGTCCTCCCTTTCCCCTGACCTCTTGAGATCTGCGCCAGCTTTCCATCAGCCTTTCAGCATGCGACTATTTTTCAACTTACAGTGGCAGACGAATCTCGTCATGTAATACCAAGTGACGACCAGAATCACAGCAGACACTAGCTTTCATATTAACTACGAACACACACCACGTCACTTGTTGTTTGATGTAGTTACAGGTAACCAGACAAATCAAAAGTTTGCTCAGTTGTTTGTTTCTGTAAACAGTGAACAAAGTACACTACAGTACACAGGTACATAGATCTGGTCAACTATTCATAAGAGAACACTGGGCTGTTCTAACATTAAGCACACTGTATGCTAACGAATACTGGCAGAAACAACACAGAGCTAGACCCTAAAAGCTTCCATCCACAAACTCATGAAATAAGTAAACAAACAAGTTAAAAAAAAGTTGTTGAAAACAGAACTTCTGTGCTACATACAGCATGCATCCATTGATATGTGGTGAGAAAACAGGATGAAGGTACACCTTTTGTTCATGAGTACTTGACATGCTGATGGACATATGTACATGTGCATAAGGTTTGGTTTTGTCACTATAACTCGGCTGACTACACACAGCTTTTTCTGGGCTGTTCCCTACACTGGGAAGAAAAGTTCCCATCATGAATATTTACTCGCAAAGAAGACAATACAGAGTTTGTTGAGAAGACAAAGGGATTCTATTCATTGTGGACATATTTTCACCTACACAACATCCTGTGAAAAATGTTGTTCGCGATACATTACAACTCTCAAAGATAACCTTTTTAGTAGTCGTCATTGGCCAGTGGAAGCCAAGCTGTACGGCACCCTGGAGGAACTGCGACGGACGGCAGCCTTCATCGAGGACACCAGGCTGCTCATCTAACGGGATGGCAAACGAGGAAGAAGAAGAATTGGCCAGTATTTTGTTTTTGTTTTTCAAACTCGTCAGCAACATGTTCACACTATCGCAGTAAAAAAAAAAAAAAAAAAAAAAAAACCCAAAATAAACTGTGAACAAAGCTGTTGTTGTTGTTTTTTTTCTTTTTTAAAATTTAATCTCTCAACAACTGACGATGATTTCGGTCTTCAATATGATGTAAAGTAAACAATGTGTCAATCAAGACTACACTATGAAACAGCACAAACAGATGGTACGTAATTATGTAGGGGTAAAGGAAGCGGTAAAACAAGGGTGATCATGTGAATTCAAAGAGTCACTGAGACGTCAAAATACTGTTCTGAAATGTGTGTGTCCTTGACCCTCTGCCCAATTCTGCCTCGCGTTCTTCCGGCTCAGGGACCGTTCTCACATTATGGTTCTGATTCAATCCTCGGGCTTTTCACTTTGTGTCAGCTTGGGAAAATGGAAGACTTAGTCATTTACACTCCTGACTTTCAACCTCAGGCTTGCTTTGCTGCTGCACAAAAAACACTCTGGGTTCGCTTGCAGTTCATGTAGCTCCATAACTATGATGTAATGTGACTCTCAGATATACAGCACACTCTTAATTGTGTACAACAGTGTCCACTACTCTGAGTCATTCGAACAGGAGTTGGTAAACTGAAAGGAAAAGCAGGTGTAAAGAGTGCACCAAACTGATGATATATGTGTGATGACATATGTGATGATATAGGTGCAATTTGTTTTGGCTGGCTAGTAGCCTCCATAGTTTTCACTTGCCACTGGCATGTAATTGAACTCAAATTAGCCGCCACTGTCAGGATTAGGTCACATGTAGAAGTGATACACTCACATTTGAGGGCTGCATTACAGTTCATACACATCTTGGGAAGACTTCGGTTCAAATGTACACAGTACGTAATCATCAACACCAACACGACCACAACAACCATTTGAGTTAAATCAATGAACATTCTTCTAAGATGACAAATTTTTTTTTCCACATAACACTGAGCACAATGTACTTTTTTTCCCATACAACACACAGTCTTACACATGGAAACTATTTCTAAACTTCACCATAACATAATTCACACAATTGCACAAAAATCCATACCAGATGTGGCAGAAATTTCAAAGTCATGCAAAATTCTAACGATTACTGCTATGGAGATTTTTTTTTAAATCAACAACACAGCATCATATGGTTTGCTAAAGGTCACCATGCAGTTTGAATAGTCAGTAGTTTACACATTAACAACAATGAAGAAAAACAAACAGTGAAACAGAATACAACTGTAGCCACTGTCACGATTATCATGAATAAATTAAGTATTCTTTGTACAACAGTTAATTGGTTGGTTCACAGGGCATGTTTATATGTTGCTAGTTTAAAAGTTCCATGAGTTTATTCCATATCATACTGATTTAACTGATGACCAAACAAGTTCTAAACCTCATGTCATCTATTTGCTCTTTATTTTATAACTCTGGTTCTGAAATATTCCATGCGATGCGACCGGCTAAACTACATCACGGTTTTTCAACATTTGATTTCGAGGCACATCAATTGGCCAGATGCAAGTTGTCTGATCTTACTTCAGTGGCGCTGCACCCATGGCACTCATTCCCTTCCCCGTCAGAAGCCGCAGACTGGTCCGTCACCACCACAGTCCCAGCACCAGCAACCCACAGGGAGCAGTCAATGTCGAGCCATCATGAGGCAACCCACCAGAGGAGACACTGCACTGCTGCCGAGTCACTTCGGTGGTGTTCCGTGGCGCCCGTTGTGATCTGTCATCCACAGGACACTACCCACTAAGCCCCCTACTCAAGACAATAACTGCTTAGTCGCAGAGCCAGCGTGAATGAGCTCGCCCTCTGAAGGGAGCCGCCTTTTCCGTCCAACAGCACTCCCCATGAGTTCACCGACACCAGTGGCTCCAAACAAACCAAAGGCATAAACATGGAGAGTGAATCAAAACAGAGGTCTCCGTGGGAACATGGCATGAAGGGCTGAAGAGTCGGAGACTTCGTATGCTGACCGATGAGAAAGAGAATGACGAAGGGGATGCTAAGGATTTCCATTCAGGTCTGAAACTTCATGACTGGGCTGCACTCAACGTCTTACTTTCATGATAAACCCGTTGTCAGCCAGGCCCGAGATATACAGACACCTGCAGTGTTGGTCAGGAAACTTGAGCAACGCTCTCTGAAACTCATCCATCAAGTGGATGAAACTTGGCTGTGTGGGCTGCTGCATTGTATAGTCTGTCTCCATTTCATGCCCACTTTAACCAGGTGTGAAGGTGACTGAATTTCCGAGCCTCCTGCTGGAAGCAAAGACGTAAACCTTGCTCACAAGAAATGGCCTTTGCTCTGTCTGGGTGTGATTCAAAAACAGATTAGTTCTTTGCCTAGTCTGCATTTCAGTCAACATTGTGCATGCATTGAAAAGTCTTCAAAGGGACAGGAGTGCTTCAGCTGCAACAACCAAGCATTCAGATTTCATTATCCTTGCCTCTTTTTTTGTGGACTGGTCGATGATGGAGACTACTCCGTTCATTCTCTTCAAGGCGTTTGTGTGCCATTTTCATTCAATTGTTGCCCATTGTTTTGTTAATTCTTGTTTTTCAGAAGATTTGGGGAGAAGAAAGAAAAAAACAGAATTAAAACTGTTAGGACTAAACAACATGTTGTTTAAGGAACAAACAGGTTTGAAATTCTTATACACTGAAGTCTGTAAGAAACAGGACGTAAACAAATCAGAACCTCTAGCAATAAAATCACACTCACTCAGGAACCTGTCAGCAAAGAAGCCACAGCACATGCACTCAATTCAGAGCTCATCAGCACTGAAAGCATGACCATGTTCACTCACTTCACAGTCCCTAAGCACTGAAACAATCATCAATGTCACCCAATTCAGAGCTCATCAGCACTGAAAGCATGACCATGTTCACTCAGTCCAGAACCTTCCAACACTGAAACCGTTGACAGCCCATCTTCAGTGACACCATCGTCACGTTCTTTTCCATCCAAACCCCTCAGCGTTTGAACAACAATCACTGTCACTGAATTCAGATTCCTCAGCACCAAAACCTTGATAATGTTCGCTCATGTCAGAACTGTCTGCACTGAAACTGTTCATGTTTCATACAAACTACTATCACATCCACCACATTCAGCACCCCTCGCCATTAAAACATTATTCACGGTCGTTTGATTCAGAATCCTTCAATATTAAAAGCGGTTATCACTGTCTTTCAAATCTGGACCCCTCAACTTTAAAACCATAACCACAGTCGTTCAGTTCTGCTGTACTCCTCAGCATTAAAAAACCACGCTCACTGTCGTTTGATTCAGAATCCTTCAGTATTTAAAACCATTATCACATACATTCAATTCTGAACCCCTCAACATTGAAACCATAACCACAGTCATTCAATTCCGTACTCCTCAGCATTAAAACCGTTATCATTGTCTTTCAATTCTGAACCCGTCCCTCAACATTGAAACCATAACCACAGTCATTCAATTCCGTACTCCTCAGCATTAAAACCGTTATCATCGTCTTTCAATTCTGAACCCCTCAACATTGAAACCATAACCACAGTCATTCAATTCCGTACTCCTCAGCATTAAAAACCGTTATCATTCTCTTTCAATTCTGGACCCTCAACATTGAAACCATATCCACAGTCATTCATTCCGTACTCTCAGCATTAAAAACCGTTATCATTCTCTTTCAATTCTGGACCCCTCAACATTGAAACCATATCCACAGTCATTCAATTCCGTACTCCTCCACATTAAAAACTATGTTCACTGTCATTTGATTTAGGATCCTTCAGTATTAAAACCATTATCACTGTCTTTCAATTCTGGACCCCTCAGCACTGAAACCATAACCAGTCATTCAATTCCGTACTCCTCAGCATTAAAACCATTATCATTGTCATTCCATTCTAGAGCCGTCAACATTTAAACCACAGTCACTGTCATTCAATGCTCCCTTCACCATTAATACCATGTTTGTGTTCGCTGAATTTACAACTCCTCTGTATTGGAATATAATCATATTCGCTCAATTCAAAATTACCTTTGTTGAAACCACATTCAGTGTCAATGAATCATTCTGATCCCTCTGGCATTCAAACCACGGTAACTGTTTCTCAATTCAGAACCCCTTCTTACTGAGACCACAATCACTGTCACTTAATTCTGAATCCCCTTTACTGAAATCCATATTTGTGTTCATTCAATTCAGAACCATTCTTTACTGAAACAAATATCACTGCAATTGAAAACCCTCCTGCACTGAACACATAATCTTGTTCATTCATTTCAGAATCCTTTGACACTGAAAATAATCCATATAT
The DNA here is from genome assembly GCA_018398815.1 of Conus ventricosus. NCBI lineage: Eukaryota > Metazoa > Mollusca > Gastropoda > Neogastropoda > Conidae > Conus > Conus ventricosus. The sequence continues at coordinate 53,977,629 of CM031618.1, read as the reverse complement.
TCAATTTGGAACACCCCCACACTGAGGTTATTCAAGTAACTCCATTCAGAATCCCTCAGCACTGTCACCATTTATGTGTGTCTGCTCAATTCAGACTTCTCCACCACAATCGCTTTCTCTCACTCACCTCTCCCACCCCTCTACTGGAACTCACACTGGTTTTCGTTCATTCAGGGCTCTTATGGATTACAGTCACAGTCACATTTGCACAGAATCCAGCTGATTACAGCCATGACCATCGTCTCCCATTCCTCCATGCTGCATCAAAATCATGATCGTTTTTTTTTCTCCTTCAGCCCAGCTGCATCAAACTCAGGACCAACCACCCACTCCCCTCTCCCTCAGTTAGACCCCTAACTTCATCAAAATCATCACCCCCCCACCCAAATCCTCACTTCTCTCAATCAGAACCTGGCTGCATCAAAATCATGGCTTCACTCGGTCAAACCCACTGCATCAAAATCATCACACTCTCCTCTCTGTCCCAGCTAGCTGCATCTAAATCTGGGCCCCCTTCACTCAACCAGGAATCAGCAGAAGAAAAAAAAGTCATGACCCCCATCTCTTCATCAAACCAGCTGCATCAAAATCGCAGTTATGTTCACTCAGTCAATAGTTCTCAGAACCATATATATGATCACTATCACTCGCACAGGAGCCATACGCCTCAAAATACACAACCATACTGAACACTTCCGACATATTTTTGTGTTTCAACACACTATGGCTTTTCTATCATCAGCTTCACGCTGTTTGTGTGGACCAACCACGCGGCCCATGGAACAGACTGGCACCGCAGCCTTCTGTTTGGTTCATTGCTCCTTGTACATGTTCAGCAGAGTCCCCTTAGACCAAACTGAATAAACTGGCACTTTCTTTTTGGTTATCCAAATTTGGGGTTACCCCAGTTTCGGGTTAGCCAAACAATGCTATATGAACAAATCAGTCTACCCAATCAAAGTTTCAGAATATGAATTTTCCCATGAATTATAACGACCGTATTTTTTTTTTTCTTCCTCTTTTTCTTTTCATTACAGTGTCTGTTCAAATTGAACACTGGCAATAGCTTGGAATTTCCATAAATCTTGTTTGTAATTTTGCTTCTGTCGACCGATCGAAAATACACAAGTGTGTACATGTGTGAGTATGTTCAAGTGACTATCCATGCATGTTTTGCCCTCCTGTGAGGCATATATTTACTTATGTAAATTTGTGTTTGCACACTCTGAGATGTGCAAATGTACAAACACAACAGCACATTTGTCAGCACGTACACACCCAATATCCATAATTCTGTGTCTAACTGTGTCACAATGCCAGCAAGACAGAGCAAGTGTGTGTGTGTGTGTGTGTGTGTGTGTGTGTGTGTGTGTGTGTGTGTGTGTGTGTGTGTTTGTGTGTGTGCATTTGTGTGTGTGTGTGTGTGTGTGTGTGTGTGTGTGTGTGTGTGTGTGTGTGTGTGTTTGTGTGTGTGCATTTGTGTGTGTGTGTGTGTGTGTGTGTGTGTGTGTGTGTGTGTGTGTGTGTGTGTACATGCACGTCTTTACATACACCTGTCTGCGTGGATGTCGGTATGTTTACATATCAATTCACAATGTTACTGTATTACAGTCCCCTTTTTCTGCCAGTCTCTCAAATTTTCTTCAAGTCCAATGAAACTGAAAAGGGTTTTGAACCTACGGGAGAGTGAACGAGAGAGTGCACGTATTTCACACATGCGTACACATGCACCAGCAAACATGCATCTCTATCATGTCTGCTGTCCTCCTTTCTTCCATTTTTTTTTCCTTTCTTTTTTCCGTCCTTTCAGAAATCAATCTCCAACCATGCACAGAGCCGATCCCCCGTCCTCCTACTAGGCCAGAGACCCGTTCATCTCGGCCTGCGTAGCGTACACCCCCTCCCACTTGCGGCTGCGGCAGGAGCACAGGAAGTGGTACATGTTGCTGCACATGCCCTCGTTAAAGGGGTTGTAGCCCTCGTCCAGGTACCTCAGGTAGGTGATGCGCTCCCGCGACACCGCCTCCCAGGTGGTCATCCCGCGCACCATGAGGAAGGTGTGGAAGCCCAGCAGGCCGAAGACGACGAAGCCGCCGATGAGCAGGACCAGGAGGTCGATGAACAGCAGCACGTTGGCCTTGAACCAGTCCCCCCACAGCAGCTGGTGGGTGATTCCATTCCTGGAGACAGAAGAAAGGGGAGGGGAGGTAAGGTCAGGTAAGGTTGCTTACCACCCAGCCGACTGCTATGTCTGGGCTGTCACTGTGTTGAAGGCAGATGAAGGGAGAGAAGAGACCATCAGGTGTGAAAGCATGTTCCTGTGACATTTATCTTTAATTAAACAGAGACCATCAGGTGTGAAAGCATGTTCCTGTGACATTTATCTTTAATTAAACAGAGCCGCTAAAACCTTTTCTCTTGTAAATGAGGATGGGTGGACACTTTATGCGAAGGAGATTCTCCAATATCCAATGTAAATTTCTTGAGGGAGGTGGGGGGGCAGGTCATGTCCCAATTGAATTTGTAGGATTAAATGCTTCATTACTTAAAAATATGATACATTGTATGGGCAGTGTGTGTCATTTAGCACAAGCAAAGTGCTCTCGATACACATTATAGATAAGTCTTAACTGTCGACATGGAAACCTTGTTCTTCAAAATCACATGAAGATACCAGACCCTGTCCACATAGTTTGAACTCCACCATCCTGCACATACACAGGCCCTAACTGGGTCAGCTTGTCACTCACTCATTGTCACACACACACAATGAAAATTTCTTCACCATGTTCCTTCCCTTAACTGATGTTGTATAATTTATTGTACTTCAGCCTATAGCCCACATACCTGCAGTTTCATAGTGTCCATCACTCCTTGTGTTTCTAATCCATACACTCTGTGAAATCAAATTCTAAAATTAATTTGTGAAATTATGTGCTATCATGTGTCAATGACTGAAAGGGAAGTAACCATTCAAGATATATGTCTAAGGGAAAATAACCCAGACAGACAATTTCAGCAGTCATTCAATACCGTGCTCTAAACACTGTGGACAGGTTTCAGATACATACGCATCTGTAGACACTTGATACACTTGTAGATTCATTTTATCCAACCACTACAATAGCTGTATGTGTGGGTCCTTGAAGAATTTTGCTTCTCACCAGCTAGATATAGAAACAGGACTCTCACCATTTGACTCATTTATGAACCCTACTGGATACAGCCATGTGAAAAAGTCAGAGGGGAAGCACTCACTGACCACAAGGCTAAGGAGGTTTTCTATTTGGAGACTACATCTGTGCATACTACAAGTCCTTGGGATGAGACTTTACACAGAATTCCATGTGTGAGCACATGCATTAATTTTCATTTGATTAACTTCCATTCAAACTTTCATAGAAAAACAGAGCAACAAGGGTTGGTCAGATGAATGACACAACATACACACCCGTCAAAAAAAAAAAGAGAGAAAAAAAAGAAAAAAAAGCCCCCCCACGTACAAACAACAACATATCCACATTGGTGTTTTGTTTAGATGAACACAGAACATGACAGCCTGGAGGGCTTAGACATGGCTGTATATGCAAACATCTCACCAAAGATCAATCGATTGCAATCATTTCTGTGAGTGAATAAAAGATAGTTACTTTACAAATGGACAAGTACTTTTCAATGTACATTTCAAGAGACTGAAATTTTCTGTTCAAGCTGAGCGAAGTTGGGACTATAGGCTGAAATAGGGAAACTGGCCCCGCGCAGTCATGTCATTCACTTGACATGTCTCTGACAGTGTCCTTCGTATTTCCTGACCGCACTGCAGGTGTCTGTTATCTCTCAGACCTGACTGATGGCAGAGTACAATTCTAACAAGATGCAAAGCATATAAACGTACTCCCAGTTTATTATCTTCCTGAAAAACGTCACAATCAAACATGCGTCATAATGTATTTGATGTCACAATCAAACATGCGTCATAAAGATATTCCATAAAGAAGAAAACCCGTTTGGGGCCGTTACAGCCATTAGTAACGGCTATTCAGGTAAAATAAAACATTGGGCATCATCCGTGACCCATAATGAATATACCTGCAAATTTTCAGAAAGATCGGCCCAGAAGTTTTGTCTGGAGCGAGTGGAACAGATTTTGACCACGGACAGACAGACACACACACACACAGACAGACAGACACACAGACAGACACACACACACACAGACAGCATTTCTTCGTTACCATTGTAAAGTACTCCCTGTTCTATAAGAACTGGGAGTACAAAAAGAAGCACAGATCATAGCGCCGTCAAGTAGTCTCAAACCAGAATGGAATTCCACAGCAGCATCATCATCAGAACAAAAAGTCTGAAATTCTTTTGACTCTCAATTCCAGCTCTAGTGATGACCTAAGTTCTGAATTCCATGTCCATCAGTATGTCATGTTCACAGGTACTGTTGTTTGATGGGTGTGCTGGTGCTCTTTCAAAGCCAGCACAGGCATGACAACCAAGCAATTACTATCATCAACTGTGAGCTCAACTCTTGCTTCCAGGTCAGCAATCCAGATATCAAAACCTATAACTGCAGACTGCTTTGTGAATGTTCTCGTGTATTGCAGTGGAAATAACTCTGAAGAAATCTATTCCTGTGACAATTTTGACAGTTCATAGCTCCATAAACTTCAGAAGTAAACGGTGGTTGGTAGTCCTGGTATCCTGAATTACACCAAGTATTGTATAGACCTGCACGTAACTCACCAGGCAATGAAAAAAGTGCAAGGGATGAGGACGGCTGTGGACAGCAGGAACAGCCAGAAGAACTTGTGGTTCCGCTCCCCAACACAGGCCTCCAGCCAGGGACAGTGGTGGTCGTACTTGCGCACGCATCGCCCGCAGTCCTCGCAGTGCTTCGTACGCATCGGTTGCTGTGGACATCAGAGTCACAAGTGGCACTCTCTTCAGATCACCTCACTTCCAAAGACAGGTTCAAAGACATTCAGAGGACATGCCGTTTCATACACTGCCCCGTGACAATGGAACTCACAACCAGAAACAGTGGCTACCTCAAACCACAAGCTGCATTTCAGAAAGCATTAAAAACATATTATTTCAGACAAACAATCCTAATCACTCCACCTTTTCTTTCACTAAATTCTTTAAAAGTATGCACATTTAAGTAATACTTTTCATTTCATATACTACTTCCCGGTTTGTCAGTTGTGACGTGTGCTTCAGTCAAAGGAAAAAGAGAGTGAAAGGGAAAAAGACAAAACAGGAGAGGACTGGTGAGTGATTTGCATGAGAAAGGAGCAAAAAAAAACGGGGGAAAGTGTAAGATAAGATAATGTTGTTATGCCAGCCCACCGCAAAGGGCCACTAGGTTTGGGGGGAAGAGTGAGGTGTGTGGTGTGTTGTGTGTGTGTGTGTGTTTTGTGGTGGTGTGGGGTGTTTTGGGGTTGAGCGGTTGTGTGTGTGGTGTGTGTGGGGGTTTGTGTGTCACGCCCCGCCCCTGGGTCGCCCGACGGGATCGGTCTAGGTGGGAGTAAAGGGGATGACTACCTCACACCCTCCGCAAAAAGACCACACAATAAATTACGAACAACCCCCCCTTTTATTCACACCAGCAAAATAAACCCCAACCACGCCCCAGGCACGATCACAATAAAGCACCCCCCAACGCACACAACAGCAAAATCACGATCAAGCATTTCCAACCACACAACAGCACAATCACGATAAACACTCCAACCAAAAACATGCACAATCGCAATCAAGCACTCCCACCCCACAACATGCCATTTAAATAAATTTTTTCACCAACGACACACAATCAAAATTTACAGCATTCCAGCACATATGCATTACACAATTTATAAAGAAATATTTCCATATTACCCTTTCTCACACCACGGGTGCGTCCACATCCCGCCCCTGTCAAGTCCGCGGGGAGACCCTGCCCGCCTAGGTGCCCGAGCGGGTTGGTTCCGCAGGGAGTCGCCCAAGCCGCACCCTCGACTCCCAAAGGGGGCAGTGAAGAGGTTTTCCCGGGAAAGGGGGGGGGGGGGGGGGGGGGGGGGGGGGGGGGGGGGGGTTTAGCGTTCGAGGTCCGGAGGGGGGTCCAGGCCGGCCATCGGAGGGCGGGCCCCCCAGCAGTCCCACGGTCCCGACCAAGCGTGGCCTCGACCAGCGCGTGGCACCATCTCGTCCGGGTCTCAGCCAGAACGGGGCCTCGACCGCACTGGCACCATCCATTTGGGCCCGGGTGAACCCCCGGGGGGGGAGACTAGCGGGAGGAAGTCGGAGAGGAGGAAAAGAAGAAGGAGGAGGAAGAAGGGTACTGGAACCTCCCGTCAGTACCTCTGACCATTGCTGTCAAGTCTTATCCCACCGAAGGGGCGGGGGGAAGTTATTAAACGCACACAGTACACCCATTGAATCAAGTTTTCTCCACATGCGGAAAAAACTGCATTAAATCAACGGGGTTATAAAACAAATATAAATTTAAACTTCACCTTCTCCCCACGTTTAAAAACGTTTTCCTTCCTTGGGAAAAAAAATCAACACAGCGCCCATCGCTTAAAAACTGCCACCAACTTTTTCAAATATAATTCAAGGCATAATTGTCACATTTTTAAAACTTTTCAAAAAACAAAAAATCCCCCCCACGCTCCGAACAAAAAATCATGCGTAGCACCCCCGTAACATAAAACTCGTTCTCCTTGCACACACAAAAAAACGGGGGCCAAAGGATAAAATCCGGCGAATGTGACGGGGGCGCGGCGAACCAACAAGTTCCAAACCCCTGAATCACCAGGTTCTCCCCCTTCCCCCCGACTACCGATCACCAGATACAAAAACAGGGAAAAATTTTTGGGAAATAATTTAAAATGGCCGGGGTTAAAGTTGAATTAACCAAAAAAAGGTCTCACAAAAATTTTTCCCTCTTACAATTTCAAAAACAAAAGAAAATTGCGAAAAAAGTAAAGACTAAGCCGCTAACAAAAAACAAATCAAAAAAAACGCCCACGAAACTGATGCTTACCACTCCCCGGGGGACCCCAAAGGGGCGGGTCAAAGGACTCTTTTTACCCTCTGCCAGCAGGGGACGAGGCAAGATCGGAAACAGAAGAAATGATCCCCTCCTACAGCCGCTGCGAATTGAAAGTACGACTGTACCTCGACGATAAGGAAAAAAACCCGGGACGGGAGCAGGCGCCCCCAGGAATTTTCCGCTGGGGTGAGAGCAAACCCTCCCTCAGCAATGGGGGCCAACACCCTGCTGCGCCAGAGTAGCAATCAAAAAAAAAAAAAACAAGCACGTGCACAGGTAAAAAACAGGCGAGAGGCCGATAGACGAAAGTTGAGAAAAAGGACCGCCACCCTGAACTTGCAGGTGAAAGCACGGGGGGTGGAATTAGAGAGAGAGAGAGAGAAACAAACCGAAGTTGAGCTGAACTATCCCAAAGGGTGCAACGCCCCACAAGCCACCCAAAGGGACGGATACACGACAACAGAAAAACGAAAAAAAACAAATAAGAAATTTCCCGCCACCCTAGGTGGGTCGAACGTCGTAGGCCTCCGAAAAAACCGTGACAAACCCCCCTTCTAAAAGCATCGTTTCTCTGAGAACAGTGCTCCTTTGAACCTTGTCGCAGTCAACTTCCCAACAATGGGACCGAACCCAATCTCTTGATCGACAGAGTACGATGAACCCAATACAAACTCCACGAAGAATCACACAGGGAAATACTAATCTACATTTATCAAACAATTAAGCAAACCTTCCAACCATGAAAGAAACAACCCCGAACCTTTGGTGATTCACCCCCGTTAACCTCACGAAGGACAACTGTCACTACCCTGAACAAGACCCAAAAGGATTAACCCTGGTCGAGGGGGAATGTCCCTCTGACTGTTTTTTCCAATATCTAATACGGACTCGGCTAAGAAGTCAGCACCCTTTTACGGGGAACCCCTTGATAGAGGAAAGTGAACGAAATGACTCTGCACTCCACTGCCAACTCATGAGTCGACAAAAAGGACTGGCCGGATCCGGGCCCCGGCACTGGAGAGGATGAGACGCTCTCCAGACAAACCGCCGTACTTCTTCTTGGGCCCCAGTGCGCGTCCAAATCTGCCTGAGAGATTCAGAAACAGTAGGGATCATAGTCCAAAGGGGGACACCCTCTATCCGGTCGCGATCCACCACTCCCAAATTGGGGTGCCCGCGATCGGATGGGGGCTTAATGGGCCCCCCAGGTCGCCCCAACCCTTGCTGAATGGCTCCCCAACCAAGGGCCTGACCCAGGGGAACACGCCTCAAGCCCCTTAGGCGTTGCCCTTTTGGCAGACATCACAATGGGGCCAGTACGCCAACCGTAGTTCACCCCTGGCCAAAAGAATCTTGTCTACTCGCTCGAGAGTCCGCTTGGAGCCCATAACCTCCAGGGGGGAACGTGGGCCGCCGGAGAACAGATTCCCCTCAAGTTTGGGGGGAACGACAACTGCTGGCCCACACGATCTGCCTGAGTGGAAACCCAAAGAGGATCCCCCTGGGGAGCTTGAAGCTCCCCTTGGCATGTCGGGCAACGAGCGACTTTTTCACCAGTCGTCCAGGCTTTGGGGACACCCCATTTTTTGGCCGAAACGACGATGGAAGCGGGATCGGCCCTTTGCAAGAACCCTAAAGGAGGGCTGAAAAACCGGGCGCAATTCCTGTTCCGCTTTTAGCTTTGGCGGGGTTTGGGACTCCCCACAGCCTGAGGGGCAAATCCGAGACACGGACTGACTGCGTCCGTCTCAAGGGTATCGTTTTCCCTACGAAAGGGAATCAGGGGTCGTCCACCGCGAGGGGCCCATACTTCGCCACAGAATGGGGGGGAGATGGGGAATAAGACAAAAGGACGGGGGAGTTAAAACCACCTCCCCCCGCACCATCATAAAGCGCCCCCCCAGGCCTCGGGGGGAAACCCAAACCTTACCACAAAGACTTGATGCCCCAAACCTAAGGTGTCGACCAAGGAGGAACCAAAAACAGAGAGAAACACTGGGCACTCTGAATCCCCAGAAGCTTGGATGAACCCATACCGAGGACGAGATGCGGGAAAGGACTGCCCCTGCTACCAGGGGCTTAGGGAAAATTTTTCCCTAATGGGCCAGGACGCCCACAAAGAAAACACGTCGGGGCAAAACCCCCGATGAACTGCCTGCCTTTAAAACCCCAAAGCTTTTTGGGGGCCCCTTTTATTGTACCAAATCCTGTGGAGGGTTTTCCTCCCTTTAAGGCACCCCAAAAAAACCCTGCGGCTTCAGCAAACCCCTCAGCTGTTAAAATCGCAGCCGCGAAACCCTGAGGTCTGTCTCGCCTACCGGATCCTAACCTGGGGACACAGTTTTGGTGGCCCCTTTTAAATGAGGATCAGATCCTCCCTCCAACTTAGCTAAACCCCCCCGTACCCTAGCGTTTTGCCCCTTTCACCAAACTGCACGAAGGTTCATCATTTTTTCTTCTTCATGGACCTAAATTCCTCCTTTGGGGTTCTCTGGGGTAAGGGGAAACGCTTACGCAGCCCCAAATGCATGTCTATAAGACGCACTTTCATTAGAGTGACACACACCCCCTTTTGCAGCACCAATAACCAGAAAAAAGGTGCAAGCCTTTTTGCTCCCAACAATTGGGAGAAAAGCAACCTTGTCGAAATGCTCTAAGAAAAATCAATGTCCTCACTGGTTGAACTCTGGGAAACTTTTAAATTTGGGCCCCAAAATCATCACCTGCCCGGGATTTAAACCCCCTGGTTACGAACGGGAGGCCCCGAAAAAAGTTGTTTCCCTCTCCTCCTACGCAGAGCCCCCATCCGCTAGTTCTTCCCTCGAGGGCACCTCCCCCACCTGACAGCCCCCTTCCCCACCTGATCTCCCCGTCTGGCGCCTCCTCCCTACAAGAGCTTCCTGCCTGCAACTCCTCCCCACGCTGACACCTCTTTCCCACGAAGGGCCTCCGCTACAGCCTCCCCCCTACGCTGACGCTTCTTCCCTTTCGAAGGCCCCGCGGGCACCTCTTCTCTGCGCAGATAGCCTCTTCCCCCTTCATAAACTCCTGTCTGTCAGTCTCCTCTCTGCGCAAGCCCCCTGTCTAGCGGCCTCCTCTCTACGCTTTCCCTACCGAGCTTTTTTGCCAGCGGCCTCTCTTCGTCTTCCCACCGACTTCCCGCCTAGCGGCCCCCCTCTCTACGCTCTTCCCCACGCAGAGCTTCATCCTCCCCGCTGCGCTCCAGAACATAAGGACAAGGTGATATCCGAGCGGGGTTCACCAACCCCCCACGGGAGGGTGATCCGTCTGACCCGTCCCTTGGGTCTCGACTTTCCCATAAGGAAATCTTCTGGGGGTGCCCCTTTTTCGAGGGGGAAACCCGGGGAGGAGAAGGTTTCGGTCTCTGCGACCAAAAGAAACCACAATTTCTTTGCTAACTCTACCTTCCGAGGGAAGTGCCAGTCGGGGTCTCGACAGGGAGACCCCCCAGCGAAGAGGTAGTAAAGTACTACTGGACTACCTGCTACAGCACTGGAAAGGTAAAATTACCCAGTCGAAGTACGTACTAATAGTAGGGACTACAGTAACATTTGGGAAAACCCTTTTTCTTCGACGCACGCGCGCCACAACCACCGCGCCGGGGCGCCATGCAAAAAATCCTACAGTTTTCCCCAAAACAGGGGAAAAAAAATCCACTAGAGAAAAAAAAACCCAAAAATTTTAGGGGCATGTGAATTTTGTAAAGTGTTGTTGGGTGTGTCGGCAAGTTCCCCCTGCTCCACTCTGCAACACCCCCTCTACAGAGAGCAACGTGCGGGGGGCTCACGAAAAAAAAAAAGAAACAAAAAATATTTGGCTGCCCCCACTCTGGCAAAACCCCCCGCCTACACACGAGCAACAGTGCGGTGGGGGTGGCCGGAAAAAAAAAAAAAACAAAAACCCAGCAGACGGGTCCGGAGAGAGGAAAAAAAAAAAGACACTGCGTCCGATACAACCCCTTACTCAAACAACCCCGGGAGAAAAAAAAAAAAAAAAAACAAAAACTGGCTAAATACAAAACAGGAATGGAAAAATGGCGGCATAGAAGGGGGAAGACTTACGGCCCCACCTGCGTGGGTACCCGGGGAAGGAGGTCTGGGCGGGTCGACTCCCCCGGCCACCTCGACCCCCGATCCGCCGGATGTTCCCTCAGGCCCCCCAACAAACTCCCTTTACCTAGAGTCACCCAGCCAACCACCCCCGAACAAACACGACAAAATGACTAAACATATACAAAACAGACAAAAAAAACAGGTATTGCAAACGAGAGAGAGACAGCCAAGCCCTTTACACCCACGAGCCCCCACAATTGTCACGACCCACCCCTGGGGTCTGCCCACAGGATCGGTCTAGGGGGAGGAAGGGGGTGACTGACCCCACACGTCCGCAAAGACCCCACAATAAAGTTACGTTTCAACACCCCATTTTTTCACACCAGCAAATAAAAATTTCCAAAACACCACCATGCACGATCACAATAAAGCACTCCCAAAGCACCAACTCACAAAAACGATCAAGCCTCCACGCACACAAATGCACAACACGATCAAGCACTCCAACCACACAACATGCACAATCGCAACAAGCACTCCCCCCCCACAAAATGCCGATTTTAAAAAAATATTTCACCAACGACGTACACAATCACAATTACACTTCCACCATATACTGTACCAATTATAAAGAAATATTTCCCTTTTTACCCTTTCTCACACCACGGGGTGCGTCCACATCCCCCGCCCCCCGTCAAGTCCGCAGGGAGACCCGCGCACTAGGTGCCCGAGGGGGTTTGGGTTTTGCAGGGGCGCCCCAAAACCGACACCCCACTCCCAAGCGGGGGAGTGAAGAGCGTGTCCCGGGGGGGGGGGGGGGGGGGGGGGGGGGGGGGGGGGGGGGGGACGTACGTTACTGGAGGGCCTGGACGGGGTCCAGGGGCCGCCAGCGAGACGGGGGGCTTTCCCCCAGGTCCACGGGCCCCACCAAAGGGGGGGCCTCGCCAGCGCGTGGCACCCTCTCTCCGTGGTCCAGCCAGAACGTGGCCTCGACCACACGTGGACCATCCAGTTTTTGGCTCCGGTGAAAACCCCCGGGGGGGGGGGCTACTGGGAGGAAGTGGAGAGGAGGAAAAAAGAAGGAAGGGGAAGGAAAGGGTACTGGAACCTCCGTCATACCGTCCCGACCATTTCTGTCAAGTCTTATCAGCCACCGCATGATGGGCGAGGGAAGTGATTAAACCCCCCAAGTACACCCTTTAATCAAAATTTCTCACACGAGGGAGGTTAAAAAACTGCATTAAATCAAAAAGGGTTTTAAAACAATATGAAAATCTTCCCCCCTTCTCCACTCCGCTTAAGTTTTCCTTTCCCTTTGGGAAAAAAATAAAACAGCGACCACGCTTAATAACGCCACCACATTTGCAAATAGTAATTCAATGGCATAATTTTCACTTTTAAAACCTTTCAAAAAAACAAATCCCAACCCCGCATCCAACGCAAATCATGCGTACGCACGCCCCTGACATAAAACTCTTCCCTTGCACCCCAAAAAAACGGGGCCCAAGGGGGGAAAAGTCCGGCGAAAGGACAGGGGGGCAGGAGACCACAAGTTCCAACCCTGAAAATCCCATTCTCTCCCTTCCCCCCCACTTTACCGCATCACCAGATACATAAACAGAAAAAGAATTTTTAAAAAATTTGAATGGCCAGGTTTTAAAAATTGAATTAACCAGAGAAAAGGTCTCACAAATATTCCTTACAATTTCGAAAACAAAAAAAAATTTCGCAAAAAATAGACTAAACCCGGTAACAAAACAAATCAAAAAAACAGACCACGAAACGAGCTTACCACTACCCGTGGGTGACCCAAGAGGGGGTCAAAGGACTCTCACCCTCTGTCCCGCGAGAGGGCAGAGGCGAAATGCGAAACAAAGAAAAGATGTCCCCTCTCCTACAGGCCGACTGCAGGAATTTAAAGTACTGACTGACTCCCGACGATAAAATAAAGAACCAGGACTGGAGCAGGCGCTCCCAGAACATCTCCCCCCGAGTGAAGAGCAACCCCCCTCACAAAGGGGGCCAACATGCCCTCTGCTCACAAGTAGCTTTCTTCAAACAAAAAAAAAAAAAAAAAGCACTGGACAGGGAAAAGACAGGCGAGGGCCGTAACAAAAGTTCAGAGAAAGGTACCGGGCCCCCCGGAACTTGCAGGGTGAATAGCACGGGGGGTGGGAATAAGAGAGAGAAGAGAAACAAACCGAAGTTGAGCTGAACTAACCCAAAGGGGCAACTGCACCACAAGCCACCCAAGGGAGGAACACGACAACAGCAACGACAATAAACAAATAAATAAATTTCCCCACCCTGGGGGGTCGAACGTCGTAGGCCTTGCGACAAAACCCGGGCAGGTGTGTGGTGATCTGTGTGTGTGTGGCAATGCACATGTGTGCAGTGTTGGTGTTGTGTGTGTGTGTGTGTGTGTGTGTGTGTGGTGTGTGTGGTGTGGTGTGGTGTGTGTGTGTGTGCGTTTGTGTGTGTTGTGTGCATGTGTGTGTGGGTGTGTGTGTGTCATTTGTGTGCTGGTGGTGTGCTGTGTTGTGTGCATGAGTGTGTGTAAATTGGTATCATATGCATGTTTCAGTAGGGAAGGGGAAGGGGGGGGGGTGTAAGGGGGAGGGGGGGGATGGAAAGAAGAGGACAAAGGGAGGGGGATAAAGGGGGTTAGCTGCGGCAAATTGGGAGGGAGCAGAAGGAAGAAAAAGCGGTGACCATTTTGACCCGCCACTTCAGCATACAACATAAACAAAAATTCAACATATCTACATCCAAACTGCTCCATCAATTTACAGATCTCTCATTACGTGCTAATTTACAACCACTCGAGATGAAAATGCACAAACGCTCAAGTACACAAGGGAGGAAGTACATCTCAAAACATTCACAGACTGCACATCAATTGTGATCATGCCACAGCAAAGTATCGCGTTCATGGGATTACTCAGTGAATGCCATGACTGGACAGACACACACTGTTACCATGGGCCATACAAGCACTTTGCATAGAGCACACACACACAACATATAGAGATATCACACACACACACACACACACACACACACACACACACACACACAACATATAGAGATATCACACAACACACACACACACACACACACACACACAAAACATATAGAGCCAAGGAAATTTCATATATTCAGCCAATAATGAATTATACCGCTGAACTTATGTCTAAGTGTAATGTAGATTTAACATCGATTCCAGAGTTCCCACGGTTCCGATGATGCCTCCTTGGGAACACTTGAGTGGAAATTTTGATTATGAGTATACGGTCTCAAAGAAAAAAGAAAATATTAACATTCTAGTGAACGATGTGAAAGAACACCTAGAAAATTCATATCCTAATCACCTTAAAATCTATACTGATGGTTCAGTTATGGACACAGCTGACAGCGGTTCTGGTTTCGTTATTCCAAGTCTGATATAGGAAAACATTTTCATCTCGGAAAGGGATTTTCAATATTCACTGCAGAACTGTATGCTATACTGATGGCTTTATTTTGTGTATATAGTACTCCAATATCCCTTTTTTTGTGTGCTGTT
>CM031618.1:53950446-53957946 GCA_018398815.1 Conus ventricosus | reverse complement strand
ATACAAACCTGACGCACGGGAACATTTCGACATGTTTCACGAGGACATGTATGAACTTACGAATATATCCTGTCAGCACAAGTTTTCTGCAAACTAACCGCTTTCCAGTGCTTGCGTATACGCAGATAGCCTGGGTCAGTGCAGCAGGCCAGGAAATACATGGTGAGAGAGAACGACAACAGCAGGACATACAGGATGGCCACTATCAAGTGCTGACCATGGAACAGTGCTGCTGCTAAGACTGAAACCAAACACACACACACATCCAATCACACAGTGTTTGACTGACTGTCGGTGTTGTCATAAAAAATGCACACTCAAGTCTGAAGCAGGAAACTGAAGATAAAAAAAACAAACAAGCAAATGATATAAACTTTACAGCTCTAACAATTCACCAGTTTAGAAATTATCTTAAAATGGCCTCTTGTCCTATTATGTAATTCATTGTAGTCCACTGTGAATTCTTAATGCCGAATTTCACTTCACATACTTGTTGATGTTCTATGGGAAGCAAAAAGGGGTGGAGAGGGGAGGGAGGAGGGGGGGGGGGCTCTCTTATCTTTCATGTCCCCCCACATTCTGATTGTGAGTTTTTATCACATTTTACTTTTTTCTTGTCACACCTTATCACAAACATTAAAAACAAACTATAATTCTTTTTAAAATCAAAAAAAAAAGAAAGAAATCAGCCAGACCTCTGAAAATCTCCCAAGATGTTTGTTCTTGGGATATGAAACCTCCATTAAATATTATTTGATGGAAATCTTGATTTTGATGAAACCATATGCACATCATTCACAGAAATATTTTTTTCCCAGTTGTAAATTATCCCCTCTTTTTGCCTTTGCTTAATAACACACATCAAAATGTCACATTGTCTTCTAGTTCTACACATACACCCTGCACAGCGAGATCGTATTATGATAAGGTCACAACTAATAAGCATATATACATACATGAGTCGTAACTTCTAATCTATGGCATAAACTTTGTATACTAACATTAACAGTAATCTAAAGACAAGTCATTTAACTTTACACACACACACACACTCACACACACACACACACACACACACACACACACACTTCTTCTTCCATAGAGCGACCACAATCAACATTCTGATTCTTTTGTCGCTATATAAAGAAGGGGGCCCACGAGTCAGCGTTCAGCGTTTAAAAACAAACAAACAAACAAACAAACATTGCCAGTCTTGCTGCCACCAAGACACATCATCCAGTCCTCAATGGGGTCTCCTCTCACAAGATCCCTCTACACACATAGCCAGTCTTGCTGCCACCATGACACCCACTCAGTCTTTTGCTTTTGGAAATCCAAAACACATACACACACACCATTCCTTCCATCCATTTACCCACATTAATTGCTTCCACGACAGATATACATGATAGGGTGACACACAAATTGTAACAAGTAATGAAACTGGGAGTGGCTCGATTTCTTCTTCTTCTCTTTTTTTTTTAAATCATAGATCCACAAACAGATCTACTTTACCTGTGTTTTTGAACAAAAGGGAAACGGGCACGCCAACACACAATGCCGTGTGTGCCATACGAATGCACAGCTTGGCTCCACAGCGACATTCACACCTTTGACAAGTCATTTTTTTCGTCTGCTTCTCCTAATGTTATCAACGATAAAAACAAGCAATCCTAACTGGATTGCTGACCTGGAAGCAAGAGTTGAGCTCACAGTTGATGATAGTAATTGCGGATTTTATCGATGTTCTATTTTCTGATCCTTAGATCAACGCTCAATTCAAACACTTCTTAAAAGATTTTTCCCCAACAAATTCACTTGAATTATAGTCATTTCATGTGACTGGCACATTTCATAGCACAGTCTACAACTGTAACTGGGGTAATAATTATTTAGCAGACGACAAGCCGCTTATCTCGACACGTCTCCAAAGCAGATCATCTTTCATCCTGTCTTTATGGAAGAATACGCTCAGTTTTTGAACTTCAAGTGGCTAACTTTTGCCTGAAAGAAACGGAATTTTCTGAAAGAGACGCATGTTTCTCATCTCTGATAGTAATATTGCTCGTGGAAAAAAATACAAAGCACAATTAAATATTACTGTCCATTTTGGACCTCAGATGTATCCCACGCATCCATGATGATTACTGGGAGGTAACTGTCAGCGACTCCTGGCCAAACACCACAACTGTGGAGTGCCCTAAACAATAGTGCCCTTTTTTCTTTTTTTTCTTTTTTTAAAGCGGAAACAGAAAATGAAAAGTGCTATTCACAATGAACGATGTTTAATAATAACAATAACAGCAATGAATGTACACATGTAATTTATTTAAAAACAAAAAAGACTAAAAATCTCTCGCATGGCCATTGCTTTTAACTTCTTGAATATCGAGTGCGACCCCTTGTTGCCAAATTTGCTCCAGGGGCCAACAGTCTGAGTCGCACTGTTTTATGTTATTTTATTTTACTTTTTAACATGCGCGCTGGTGACCTACTCGTTTTTGAGTGAACCAGTATTTTAGGAAGAAGAAGAAGAAGCATGGATTCAAATCAATATGACATGAAAGCACAGTGACATCGCAACAGTCTAAAACGCGTCTGTGTTGCAACCTATTTCTTTATTGGCACGGTTTAAAATTTTTGCCGTAAAACTCACTTTTTGTGATAACATCGTGATTTGCGCGTGCAAGTTTCGGTAATTCCTAGAGTTCATTTGATGAAAATATGCTTTTAAACCCTAACTTTTAAAAAATGATAAATAAAATATGAAACAAATAAATAAATGACTATGTGAAATACTCTTAAAGTCTGTACAGCTCATCGCCGAGTTTAAATGTCCAAGGGTGGGCTAGAAGAGCCGCTGGGCACAATTTAAGCAGAAGACCTTCGTTAAGTGCCCTGGAAATGGCTTCTAAAAGCAAATGATGTCATAATACATGTCACGAGTTTGTCACGAGGCCTATGACGATTGACCCATCTAGGGTGGTGGAATTATTCATTTATTTATTGTCGTTGTTGTTGTCGTGTATCCGTCCCTTAATGTGGCTTGTGGTGCGTTTGCACCTTAATATCGTTTCAGCTCAGGTTTGGTTTACTTTCTCTCTCTCTCTCTCTAATTCCACTGCCCGTGCAATTCATCCTGCAGGTTCACGGGTGGCTGGTACCTTTCGCTTGAACAGGCTGTCTCTGTCGGCCTCTCTCCTGTCTTTTTAACCTGCCGCACGTGCATCATTCCTCTTAGGCTTGAGGTATGCTCACTGTGACGTAGCGTGGCATGTTGGCTGCCATCGTTTAGGCAGGTTTTCTCTTCACTCGAGCGGAAGATGTCCCTGAGAGCGCCTGCTTGTTTTTGGTTCTTCACCACTTCGTCGAAGGTACGGTCGATACCTTCATTCCTACAGTCGGCCTGTAGGGGAGGGACATCACATCACGTCATCTTTTCCGCATCTGCTCTGCTGGTCCTATCGACTGGACAGAGGGCAGAGAGTCGCTTGACCCGCCACTTTGGGTCACCCACGGGTAGCTGGTAAGCATCAGTTTCGTGATTTATTTGTTGTTGTTTTTTTTTGTTGTTGTTAGCCGGCTAATTCTTCTCTTTTGCGCAACTTCTTTTGATTTTCAAAAATTATAAAAGAAATATTGTTTGAGACCACTTTTTCTGGTTAATTCAATCTTTAACCTGGCCAGTCAAAATTATATCCAAAAGTCTTTCTCCTTTTTATGCATCTGGTGATGCGGTAGTCGGCGGGGATGGGGGAGAACCTGGTGATTCAGGGTTGGTACTTGCTTGGTCTCGCTCGTCCGCCCCTGTCACAATTGCCGGTCTCGCATTCTTCGGCCACCGTCTGTTTGTGCGTGCAAGGGGAACGAGAGTTTTATGTTTGCGAGCGTGCGTACGCATGATTCGTCGTTTGGATGCGTGGTTGGAGAATTGTGTCATTTTGAAATGTTGTTATAAAATGTGTGGATAATTGTGCCATTGAGTTATTATTATTTGCAAATGTGGTGGCAGTTATAGGGCAGCGGTTGCTGTATTAGTTCAGTTCCTAAGAAAGGAAAATGTTGAACGTGAGTGAGGGAAGGATGAAGATATAAATTGTTTGTCAATGCAATATCTTACCCGCTTCGTGTGAGGAGACCTTTAGCGAACATTCCCCATTTGGTTTGTTTACTGTGTGATGCTCAGGTCTGTGTTGAGCTGGTGTTAATGTATTCAGCAAACACGCCCCTCGCCCATCATGCGAGTGGCTGTTAGGATTAAGCAGCAAATATCAGACCGTACTGACTGCGGGGTTCCAGTACCCTCTTTCTTATTTCCTTCCAGTTCCCTTTTCTCTCCTCCCGGGGGCTTCACCCGAGGCTTGCGCTCTTGGGACCGCAGGGTGTGAGGAGTGCACGGTCTTCGCTGGATGACCCTACCTCCTGTCCGGGAACATCAACAACGCCTCGTCCGACGGGTACCTCTTTCTCCTTTCCTTCCAGTTCCTTCCTTTATTCTCTCCTCCCGGGGGCTCCACCCGATGCTGGCGCTGTTGGGGCCGCGCACTGGTTGAGGAGCACGTGGACTTTGCTGGACGTTCCTGGCCCTGTCCGGGACTTTCCGCGGCGGCGCCTCGTCCCACCGGAGGCGTTCTCCACTGTCCACGGACCTCTTGCAGCGCCCGTGACCGGGTGTGGTTAGCACTGTATCGTGCCATTTGGGGTGTGTGTGTGTCAAGGGTGTCGGCCTTGAAAGACTATATTCAGGAACAGACCCGGTCTGGGGTGCCTGAGGCGACCCGGTGCTCTCGGAGGACTTTGGAGAGACAGAGGTGTGGGAGAACCACATGAAGCACGGAAAGAAATGCGTGTGTTGGGAAGGTTGATTGTGATTGTGCATGTCGTATGTGTTGGAATGCTTGTTTGTGACTATGTGTATGGTGTGCGTGTTGAAAAGCTTATTTGTGATTGTGCATGTTGTGTGTGTTGGAATGCTTATTTGTGACTATGTGTGCGCTGGTGTGAATAAATGGTGTATTGTATCGTAATCTTTCTTGTGTGGTCTCTTGCGAGGCGTGTGAGGTCAGTCACTCCCTTCACTCCCATCTAAACCGATCCTGTCAGGGCAGACCTTCAGGGGTCGGTCGTGACAATACGTAACTACAAGAAAAAGATAAAGACAGTGACGTAATTACCTTGGTCAGATGAACGGCATACTGATAAATGATGAGACAATTATGTCTATAGGTATAGTGAATGTTTGTCATCTGAGGAAAAGTGACCACGACGTGCTGGTTCCAAACTGTATGTTAACATGAAGTTTATTAGACTGGTTTACCAAACGATCTACACAGGTCCACTTCAAACTAAGTATGAAATATGATGTTTAAAAAAGTCATCTTCACTGGAATGTTCTTAATCTTTTTTCTTTTTCTTTAAAGTCTTCATTGAGTGATATACCGAAACATTTCAAAGGCAAAAATAATCATAGTACTGGGTGTTTGAAACTAAGGTAGATGCAATAGTAAAGCAAGGGGAACTGTGAAAAGAAGTACGACTATATAACAAATACTGAATGACAAAAAGATTGTTAGAAGACTGTTAAGCAGATAACAAAGAGAGAGAGAGAGAAGGAGAGGGGGAGAGAGAGAGAGAGAGGAGAGAGAGAGAGAGAGAGAGAGAGAGAGAGAGAGAGAGAGAGAGAGAGAGAGAGAGAGAGAGAGGGGGGGGGGGGGGGGGGAACGAAGGAAAAAAGAGAAAGAAAGACAATAAGAGAGAGAGAAATCCTAAATGAAATCCCATATACCAGTTGGAAATGTGTACAGAATAAAACTAATGTCTATAGTAACGGTCCATTATTTAAAAAGTAATGGTGGTTCGCAGAGACAGATAATGGAAAATGTGTTACATTGTTTCTTTGCAAGGCAGCTTGTTTGCGAATGAAAAATATAATGGATGACTTTCAGTAGACTTTCTTTTTAATCATTTGTTTTTCCTGCCTGAGATTTAGTTTTTTTCGAAGTCCAGTGAGGTAGTTAAATGTTTTCAAAGCTCAATCCAAGACCTTTACATAGCATCCCACCATGGTGTTGAGCGTGACCCGCTGAAAGCTAAAATGTATTGTACATATGCTACATAGCTTGGCAAAGTGTTCGGTGACTGTTAGATGGCTTATTCCCTGTCAGGTTAAACATTTAGAGTAAGAACAGGAAGAAAACTTTATGGCACCACGGTGGTGTACAGTGGGATACCACAGGGAGGCGTTCTGGATACAGTCCTGTTCACAAATTTTATCGATGACGTTTCGACTAATGTTCCCATATAGGTTTTCGCCATTTATTTGAGGTTGATACTAGCGTTTCAAATTAATCCCCCCCAAACAACAACACGATTTTGCGGAGAGGCTTGGTAAAAGAATTACATGCTTCTGTTTGGTGCATGCATCTCGACTGGACCTGCTTCCCTGTCTGATCTGGTTCACTAATGTTCGATGACAAGAACTCTTTTGCTCTTCCTCTGACAGCCTGACTCTGTTCCAAATGCCTCCTCTTAAACATTTGAATTAAGTTTATCTTTCTTACTTTCCTTTATTTAATTATTATTTTGTTTGTTTGTTTGTTTGTTTGTGTTTGTTCTCCTCCTCATAATGTCCTTTTGTCAGAACAGAATCCCTTCCTACCTCCCATGCAGCTCTGAAAATACAGCTGTTACATAAATATCAGCAATGCATTTGATTTCGTTGTGGACGTGTGTTCAGTTTTGACCACTGCACTGCGTTTTTGTGTTTTAATGTGTCTTCCACCCCACGACACCACACCACCCACACGTCCTCTTCCCCCTCTCTCGGCAGTTCTTCCGACCACTCCACCTCTAGCTTCCCTCTTGTTAAGCTGTGTGTGTTTTGTATACGTCCAAGTGCGTACGTTTCAAGTGCGTCCTCGTCGTTGGTGATTAAATACTGAACAAATCTTAAATAAATGTGAGCTCGATTTCATTCAACGCCTGGCATCCTTGCGCTGAAGAGTGAAGAGATCGAAGCTGAGTACCAAATTCGTTCATTTTCGTTGTATTATTTGTTTGTGTCTTGCCTGAGGAAGACCTAAAAGGTCGAAACGCGTTGTGTTTTGTCTTGTGACTCGTTTGTCCACGATCCTCTTGGCGGTTCGCTAACATTTATTTAAGATTTGTTTAGATTTCCGCCTGCAGTCGTCTCCCTTTGCAGCTAGATTAAATACTGATAATGCGATGTCTGTGTGGCGTTTAGAAAAGCACCGCGAGCTGACAGGAGAAAGAATGGCATAGAAACGCGTATCATCACTATTATCAAGAAGACATGCACCAGTCTGCTAACTATACAGGACAAGAGGTGGGAGGTGTCTGTACACCTGGGAAAGTGGGCTACTGGCTCTACCAAAGAATAAGCCAGAACACAAGTGAGAATGCTTTACCGCGACCGAAATCTCGGGTGCAAAGTAGGCTACTTTAGTGAAGTCAAGAACGATTGACGAACGTATTTATGTG
>CM031618.1:53927946-53935446 GCA_018398815.1 Conus ventricosus | reverse complement strand
ACTGTTACTAGTGTTAGTGTTGTTGGCTGGCGGCATACTTACTGTTTATGATGATGATAAAGAGTTATGGACAGTCCGGAAGTGCATTAGAACTGACAAAAATGTAATGAGGCATTTGCCCTTTCCACTGTCAATACATTAACCATACATTCTGCTTGCTGTTTATTAGGCAATGATTGTGTTGGACAAAGATGCATGTTTTTGCTTTGGTTTTTTTTTTTTTTTCCTAGCTCATGTTATCTCTAGTATTGTAGTTATATGTAGTATGTTTCAATTTGTGTAATATTGCAAGATTAGTTAAACTTGTCTTATTTATTTCATAATGAAGTCAGTTTGGAAATCTGTTGAACTCATGATCTGCCACCATGTGTAAACTTATTGAGCTTATTTTTGGATGGTGTAGGGTTGTCTGTAAAAAGTCCTTTGTTAGTTTGAATTTGACAATTTAGTAAAATTTAATTTTCAGTTTCATGTAATGGGTTTGATAGTAGAAACGCTGATGGCAAGAAAAGTGTTGGCAAATGAGCAGAACAAATGAGGGGGGAAAATGAATGCACAGTTTCACAATGAAAACTAACTGCTTTACAATAGTTGTGCGATGTGTTATATTGATCGAGTATAACATGTTACAACAACAAAAAAGGCAAGAAGCTGAAAGAAATGATCAGACTGTTATAAAGACAACTTTTAAATAACTATACATTTTTCAAGTCATTTAACTCATATGCTGATGAATTTGAAATTAATGCGGTGTGTCGTTAGTGACACTGTCAAGTTCAGTTTCATGTTTTTGCTTTTGTTGTTTTTAGTATGTTGAGCAGAGAAAGTATACTAAAATAGGGAAGCTGGGTAATTTGAACAGTGCACACATGTGCCTCAGTGTGAATGTTTGTGTGTGGGGGATTTGGAGCTCGTCTTACTTCAGACTTCTTGCTGTCAAGGGTGTGTGTGTGTTGTGTGTGTGTGTGTGTGTGTGTGTGTGTGTGTGTGTGTGTGTGTGTGTGTGTGTACCCAAGCTTGTTTCTCAAAGTTTTTGTGGTGTGTGTGTATGTGTGTGTGTGTGTGTGTGTGTGTGTGTGTGTGTGAGTGTGTGTGTGTGTGTGTGTGTGTGTGTGTGTGTGTGTGTGTGTGTGTGTGTGTACAAGTGTGTTTCTCAAAGTTTTTGTGTTATGTTTGTGTGTGTATGTGTGTGTGTGTGTGTGTGTATGTTTGGTAGAACTTAGAAGCGTCTGTGTGTTTAAACATTTGTCTGGGTCTCTGTGTATGTGTTTCTGAAAGCCTGGATCATGTTGATGAATTGCATGGTGGACGTGCCAAGGTCCCAGGAGACCAATCTAACCTGCCCAGACCAGCAACTAAAGGCTGCCAGGGCCCCTCTCCATACTAACCCCATGTTTCAGCACAGAGACAGCAGTGACCCCCCCCCCCCCCCCCCCCCCCTCCTATCTGCAGTCCTGTACTGATGGGGTATCAGGTGTTGACTAGTGCCAGTGTTCCCCAGCTTGTGGTGCCCAGGTTTGCCACAGGGGAACTCATTATGTTCAGTTTCCAGGCCATCTGATAGGCTGGCCAGAACATTAACTCTGGTCTCTGGTTCTGTCTGTCAGGATGGCCTGTAACTTAAGTGGGAACCTGGATATCCTTAAAAATGGTGATGTAGATTGTGAGAGAGGGTGTGGCTGACCAGGCAAGAGGGAGAGGGGGTGGGTAGGAGGGAGTTGTGGGGAGAAGGTGGGAGGGACTGGGTGTCTTTGAGATAATATAGAATACACACCAACACGCACTTTCATTTTCATGTTGTTGATGGTCCGTGGGACTGCAGGGGTGTTGTCAGGACTTTAGTTATCAAAATTGATTCTGTATGTGTGTTAAAAGAATTCTGTATGAGTGTTAAAAGAATTCAGATTTTTTTTCTCTCCAGAAATTCTTACTGTCTTCTAGATCAAATTAGAATTATTTACCTCTTTTAGAGACTCGTGTCAAGAGTAAGGTCTGGTGGAACATCTTTGAACGACGTCTTCTTGGCGTCTGCCTTAACACATTTATGTCTAAAGTCAGGTGAATCCCAATTCTGTATAAGAAGATGCTTTGAAGTGAGTGGCCTGTCATGAGGTAGGCCAGCGTATAGTTCACATGTCCTGTTGGCCGTATGGGCAGTGGACTGTCAAGAGGTTCACAGTGTCTAGGGCATGGCACCAGGCAGGTGGAGCCCATCCCTCTCCTTCTGCCGCCTGTAATCTTCCCTGAACTGATGCAGGGACCCATTCAGGACTGGGTGGACACAGAGGGCTTTCAAGCTGAAAAAATCCAACCCTGCTTTAAGGTTCGAACTCAGGACGGTCAGCTGTGCAGGCAAACACTCAAAGCGTTTGACTATGTGGAACTCTCTGGCCTGTGTATAGTAACCATGAAAGTATTTCTTCTGTACGGCCACTGGTAACAGTAACACACACACATGAGCACATCTGTGCTCAGCAGAAATAGGACTGCTGGAGTTGAGCATGTAAAAAGAAGTATGAAAATGAATGGAAAGAAATGTGTTTTGTTTACTCTGTAGAAATAGAATTCTTTCTAGTCAGCATAAAAGAAATAAAAAAGTGGAGTGTCTGGAATGCTACAGTGACTGGATTTGTGAATGTATCATCGCATTTCATACAACATAATATATACATGTATGCATGCATCTACACCCATACAACACACGCACGCATGTGCGCGCACATGCGCGCGCGCACACACACACACACACACACACACACACACACACACACACACACACACACACATATGTATCACACACACACACACACACACACACACACACACACACACACACACACACACACACACACACACACACATGTATCACACACACAAACACAAACACACACACACACACACACACAGTGACACACACACACACATACACACACACACACACACACACACACACACACACACACACACACAACACACCACACACACACACACACACACACACACACACACACACACACACACACATACACACACACACACACACACACACACACACACACACACACACACACACACACATGCTTGCACGCACATGCTCATGCTCTCACAAGTTTATCTTAATTGTCCAGAGTTTAAGTAGGTACAAATACTTCCTCAATGACTGTCCACCCACCCACACACCAAATCCCAGACTGTGTGTGTAGAGGGGGTGGGAGAAAGAGGCTTGACCTTGTGGTCACCCCAGGCTAAGTAGTGTACTTCGATCACCTGCCACTTGGGTGTGAGTCCCTGCTGTAGTGTGTCTCTAGCTGAGGGCGCTGGGTGTCAGGGACCTGTACCTTTTTCAGGTTGACTGCACTGGTGGGCCTGGGCCCTTCGTTCCTGTGTTCGGTCCCACGTCATGCACGTTTAGCTCACTTTGCAAGAAGGAGATTGATTTTTGTTCTGACCATTTTAGTGTGTTGTGTGTGTGTGTGTGTGTGTGTGTGTGTGTGTGTGTGTGTGTGTGTGTGTGTGTGTAAACTGATTGTGTATGTGTTTGTGCATGTGTGTGTGTGTGTGTTTGTATGTGTGTGTGTGTGTGTGTGCGCGCGCGCGCGAGTGAGAGAGAGAGAGTGTGTGTGTGCGCGCGCTCGCGTCTGTGTGCACGGTTGGGTGCGCGCACGTGTGTGTGTGTGTGCGTGTGTGTGTGTATGTGTGTGTGTGTGTGTTGTGTGTGTGTGTGTGAGGGAGAGAGAGAGAGAGAGAGAGAGAGAGAGAGTGTTTGTGGTCTTACAAGTTACATAAAGATTCCTGAGTCTGTGCCTGCTGGCCACTCCCTCACCTCCCAGTCACAGAGTGTTAGATGTTGTCCATAGCTCTGAACAAAACACAGGGAAAAAAAGCAACATGCACCTCTACACTCCTTCCCCTCAAGATCTCTTTCACCTATATATGTGTTTTGATTGAATTAATGATTCAAAAAAGGGGATATCAATAACAAGTTTGAAAAGTTCAGCGATTTGTAAATGTTGAATTATTGAGCAAACAGCTCACCCCTGAATCAGGAATGTCATGTGATTCATACATACACATTATTGACTTTTATTGTGAAATATTTGCAAAATATTTGAGGCAATTTAACGCAGAAAGTAATAAAAAAAAGATTCACGGGTCTGTAAAAATTGTTAAATGGTTCAGGGATCCCAAAGAATAAAAGTACTGAAACTGCACAAAACTTAGTGTTCAGTTCATGCTGTGGATATACATACAGTGGAAGATAAGATAAGATAACGTTGCTTATAGCCCAGCCGACCGCAAAGGGCCACATCAGGGCACATACAGTGGAACACATGTTTGAAAATCAATCTGAGTTAGATTGAATTCTGCTTCTAGTTCCTTTGGTTGTTTTTTACAGAACCTGACTTGATTTCTGCTTTGAAATCTTAGCTTTTGGAGCTTAGCTCTGTATTTGAGTGTGCGCGTACATGTGCATGTGCAGGCATGATAGGTACTGGTAGATTGTGAAATGTTAATCATGTTGCATAAAACTATTAAAAGTGTGTGTCCCAACATTTCAGGCCCTGGTGATTATTCTGCCACACAGGAACTCCGAAGTTTGTTCGGATGTATAATAGTTTTGTTTGCATGTACATTTATTCGTGTGTGTCTGTGACTCTGTGTGTGTGTGTGTGTGTGTGGTGTGTGTGAGAGAGAGAGAGAGAGAGAGAGAGAGAGGGGGGGGGGGAGAAGAGTTTTTTGGTCTGTTGTGTATAATTTCAAAACAGCATCAACTTGTGCAAGTGTAGGTTATTAAATGATGACCTTTACAGCCCAGCCAGCCACCAAGGCCTCATCAGGACTGAATGTTCTCAGGCTGAATGCAATGTTCTAAGCTGCAACCCCCCCCCCCCCCTCCCCCCCAACAGACTGTACTAGCAGCATTCTGAACAGGTTTAGCTGGGTGTCCACCGAATGGCGTCAGCTTGCAATACTGACAGGTTAGACTTTGTGATAGGACTAATACAACTACAAGTGGATCTATCTCCGCAGCCACTTCGCAGTACTCATCTAATTGTTATTATTACTGATAAATGGCCGACAATCTGTTCATCATGAGTACTTCCTAGTCAGTTCAGTGTGGGGGGGGGGGGGGGGGGGGGGGGGGGGGGGGGGGGGGGGGGGGGGGGGCGGTGGGGGGGTGGGGGGGGGGGGGGGGGGGGGAGGGGGTGGCAGAGGGAGAGGAGGGGGAGGGGGGAAGTCAAAGGAAAAGAGGGGGGAGGGTGAGAGGGAAGGGGGGTGGCAGATAAAAGGGGATGGGGGGGGGGGGGGGGGGGGGGGGCAGAGGAAGAAGGCAATTTGTGTATGTTTAGGAGAAATTCTTGTAAATTAGAAATGAAAAGAAAAATTTATAAGCCTAATCCATTTAGGTTTGTTGGGTACAGTTGAAAAACACAATGATTTATGAGATGGCAACCAATACAGATCATGTGATGGTTTGCCTTTGCAGCGTGTTATAGATTCACAACGTTTTTAAACATTTTGCGGTCATTGCTGTCAGTCACTCAAAATGGCAGGAACACTCCACAGGTGCCAGAAAGTCCAAAGAGCAGTTTACCTGTTAAGCAGATAAGAGAATGATGTCATGCTTCTTCTGCAAGCTCTAAAAGAGAGAGAGGGGGAAGGAGGGGGGGGGGGGGGGGGGGGGGGGGGGTTAGGGGAGTGCCCTGCAGAGGGAGTGTGGATGGGAGATGTGGGATAAAGAAGAGTAGTGCTAAGAATGAAGAAGAGGTAAGGCTGAAGATAGAAAGAGAACAACAAATAGAAAGGGTGCAAATGTGGCATATAATTCCTGTGCTCAGAAGGATGCGGAGCGTCGAAAGCTTTCCTGTTCCCATACTTGCTTACATGTGAGTGTGCACTGGAGAGATACTTACCTCCAGTGTAGTTCACATGTATAAATCATGTTTGATTTCCTAAAGTTTCTAGGGAGGGGGAGACAAAGAGCAAGCGAGAGAGAGAGAGAGAAAGTGTGAGTGTGTGTTTAATATGTTGTCTTTAGTTAACTCTCACTGTTTCTTTTCCTTGGTTTTTGAATGTATTTGCATTTGATGCCAAGCCCTCAGCATTTTTCCTATTCTTGCTGTTTCAGCAATCACAATATGTATCTTCTGTGATCAGATTCGAGCCCTGAAGACATTTACTTCCATTTTGATACATATTAGTCATATTTTTGGGCATAATCTTTATTTCATGATCAGTAAACTGTTATACCCAGTCTGTTTAAAAGAAGAAGAAGAAGAAAGTCTGATCAGATAAGCGTCAGTAATCTTTCCATATCATGATATGAGAAGGCTGTACTAGACTGTTGTCATTGTGTTGTTTCTTGTTGTTGTTTGTGTGTGTATGTATGAATGAGTATGTGTGCACGCATGCATGTATGTGTGTTGTGTGTGTATGTGTGTGTGTAAGATAAGATAATGTTGCTTATAGCCCAGCCGACCGCAAAGGGCCATATCAGGGCTGATGTGTGTGTGTGTGTGTGTGTGTGTGTGTGTGTGTGTGTGTGTGTGTGTGTGTGTGTGTGTGTGTGTGCATGCGCAGACACACAAGAAAGAGAGTGTGTCACCTTTGTGAACAAAATATGTGTGTGCATGAGTGAATAATTAAGAGACAGAGAGAGAGAAAGAGATTTAGGAGGGTGAGTTAGTGTTTGATCAGCAGAAGTTTGCTGTTTTTACTGTTCAGTGTACTCTGACAGGTTTTTAGATTAATTTTTTTGTCGCATTAAAACTGATGAAAAATGACACAAATAAGGCATTGGAGAAATCAAGACAGGTAACTCTAGTGCTTATATTCATTGAAAAAAATTGTGCTTTGTGATGGGTAGGATTTTAGTTCAGATTCATTAACAGGTTCAAAATGCATATATTTCAGGAGTTTAGTTCAGATTATTAACCAGTACAAAATGTGTTTAAAACATTTCACGAGCAGTAAGTCAAGTGTTGTCAGAGTGTCCAACGTTGAACTTTGCACAGTACACCAATCAGATCGGAAGCCGCTCTTGACAGTTACTCTGCTGCCCACTTTATCATGTGTACATGGTGTGATGTGTCTTGTATTGTTTGTTTTTTGCCTGCTTCCTATTCACAGCCTGGTGCACTTTTCCTAGTAACCTATAACTCTGTGTCACATTGACTCTTGAGGAGAGCAGTAAGTTAGGGGGCTGTGAAGTAACTGTATATCCTCTTGCCCTAGGCAGATTTCAGCTGGGTGATTTATGAGCGGCAGTGGCTTTGCCCCTGGTAGGGATCCCAACAGGTCATCAATCCTGGGTCGTCTGTCGCCTTGAATTTGTTTGCGATTTTTACCTGTGCCCCTTTCCGCTGTCCCTAATTTCTTTGTTTTTAACCCTTTTTCAAGTTTTTTTTTGTGTGTTTCCTTCATCTGTGTGTGTGTGTGTGTGTGTGTGTGTGTGTGTGTGTGTGTGGGTGTTGTTGGTGGCTTTATCAGATCTCAATG
>CM031618.1:53907946-53917946 GCA_018398815.1 Conus ventricosus | reverse complement strand
GAGAGAGAGAGAGAAAGAAAAAGAAACAACTTTGTCCTTCCTGCCTTTGGGTACTACTAAGTCAAATAATATGTCAGTGAGAAAAAATGTTTTCTATTGTGAACACTGTTTTTGAAAATAACAACGTTTGGTATTTTCCCTTGCGTCACGGCTCAAAGAGACTCGTTTTGCTCTGAAAGTGGGATGGAAATGTCATGTTACTATTTTGCTGATTTCACACCTTTTTTCCCACACAGTTATTTTTACACAGGCCGTTCCGTTGAAAAGTTTCTCTGTATTTGTCTTCCTAAACCATTGTGCAGTAAATTCGAAACTTTTTTTTTCTGTAAAGGCAACCGTAAACTTTCTTGTGCTTGAATATGTGCCACCTTTTATGTACTTGTCTGTTGCACAATACTTCATAAGGTCACAGAATTTTGGAGAGAGAGAGAGAGAGAAAAAAAATAACACAAGAGAACTTAAAGTGGGTGTGAGGGGGATGGGAGGGGGGACAACATACGCAGATGAACTTGGATATCTTGCCCAAGAATCAGGGAACCTAGTCAGAACACACAGCCGACACCCTATTGCTCGTAAAGATGCTGTTTTTATTGTTGCCTTGCTGTGTGAAAATCCAAAGAGGATGAGATGTTTCCTTGGTGGGGGGAAAAAAACAAACAGTTCTACTCCTTTGTTTTATGTGATCCTTGACATAATGCCGGCGCTTTCTGGCTGAGCATCCCGGAGTTCCCACAATGCACTGGGGGCTGGTTGTTTCGGTGATCTCAGGTGATAAAGGATGGTTCATTTAATGTGCTGAATCTGCGTCATGTCAAATTCTTGAAATAGAAGTCGGGGCGTAGAATGAGTCTTCCAAGTAGCTGAAGCTTCTGATCTCAGATAATGGTATGCTGTATTTACTGGAAAGGGAGAGAAGTGGATGTGTAAATGAGCATAATCTCCCCCTTCCCCCCTCCAGTCCCATCCCAGTCCCCACCACCACCCTCTCCCTTTCATCCTCAGAATCTTGTTCAGAGTCTGTTTAGATTCATCCTGTAAGGGTAACTCGGTGATCAGTCTTAGTTTTGAGAAATGAAAAATGCATTCATCCTGCACTTCAGAAAGATCAAATGTATACTAATTACTACCTCTTTCTTTGTCCTCCTCCCTCCATCCTTCCCTCTCTCCTCCCTCTCTCTCTGTCTCTCCCTGTCTCTCTGTCTCCCTCTTTCTCTGTCTCTCTCCATGTTCCATTTTTAGAGCAGTGGGTTAGGAGGGGGTAAGCTAATACCTCTGCTTCATTTCTACAGCAACGCTATAATCATGGCTATGAAAAACAGCAGTCAGAACCCCTCCCCCCTTCCCTCCACCTCCCCCATCCCCTTCCCCCATTGCTTTGTTCATCCACAGTCCTGAGCCTCCCTCCCATCCTGTCCACCCCGCCCACTCTTCTTCCCACCCTGTGAAAATATATTTAAAAAAAAGAAATGCAGGGGACCCTACAAAACAAGATGAATAAAGGACATAGGGGGAGCCAGCGAAACGTCGACCATGTAACGACGACAACAACACAGTCACAGAAAATAAAACAGAAAAAAAAAACAGAAAGAAAAAAAAAAGAAAAAACCCAGCACGACGACACCCACCCATCACCACTAGCACATGATTAAACCAGAGTTGCGCTGCTTTATGGCCTTGTGAAGGTGCGAGCGGGGGCGGTGGTGCTGCGGCATTGCAGCGAGTGCCGGACAATTTGAGAACGGCGCCAGCCGTCCAGCATTGGCTGGTGACGCAGACGGATGGCCTGGACAGCAGTCGGATTGGTTGGTGACGCTCCTTGCCTCCTCCTCCTCCTCGGCCACCCTCCTCCTCCTCCTCCTCCTCCTTTTTTGTTGTCTTCCTTCCTTCCTTCCTTCCTTCCTTCCGCCCTTCTCGGGTTCTTTTGCTTCCATTTTCGGCGCACCGCAGTGTATTGATTGACCTTGCCTGGCTTGGAATCGATTGATGACTTCTTTTTTTTCTGTACTAATCAACACGTGGGTTTGGCTTTTAAAAAATTTTTTGTCTGTGTGAAGCATAATGTATTGTTTTCTATTTCTCACTTATTGCTTGTTGTATATTTGATAATAGAAGCTGGTAGTAATTGTATGCTAAAGAGAAAATTACGGTCGCTTTCTTCTCCCTTTGTTGTTTCTTTGAGAGTGAAAGAAATGACAGGGAAGCTGTTGAACGGATTTGCAGGATGTTGAATTTGTTTTTGTTGTAAGTTGTCATTGGGAAATGTTGAATGAGTGGAAAGGACGTTGAATTTTTTAGGCCTGTTTAAAATGCAGATGTGTGGTGTCTGTTCAGTGTTACTACTGTCACAAAGGTTGTGTGTGTGAGTGTGTGTGTATGTGTGTGTGTATGTGTGCATGTGCGCGCATGTGTGTGTGTGTACACATGCGCAGAGTGTGTGTGTGTGCGTGTGTGCAGACTGTGTGTGTGTGTGTGTGTGTGTGTGTGTGTGTGTATGTGTGTGTGTGTGTGTGTGTGTGTGTGTGTGTGCAGACTGTGTGTGTGTGTATGTGTGTGCGTGTGCGTGTGCGTGTGTGTGTGTGTGTGTGTGTGTGTGTGTGTGTGTGTGTGTGCAGATTTCGTGTGTGTGTACAGGTGCGTGCACATGCACGAGAGTTGATGTGCGTATTTACAAGTATATATGCACACTCAAATGCACAAGTGTTTCATGCTTACATGTAGATGAGCATCTTCATTCATACATTTGGTGAAATGTAAATTTGTTTTGGATAATTTGCGGAAATTCATACATT
Source organism: Conus ventricosus (assembly GCA_018398815.1). Taxonomy (NCBI): domain Eukaryota; kingdom Metazoa; phylum Mollusca; class Gastropoda; order Neogastropoda; family Conidae; genus Conus; species Conus ventricosus. The sequence goes on along the minus strand of CM031618.1, from coordinate 53,915,157 downwards.
GGTGAAACAGAAGTATGTTTTGGATCATTTGTGAAAATTCAGATGATTTGGGTGTAAATAACAAAATATTTATGAGATTAAAAACAAAGCATTTAATTCCAGATCTCTATACGTTTGGCTAACTGTGACACGCACACATAGTATGGAAGGTACAGGCTGGTGAACTTCCATCCATGATGTGAACGCTACCGGGTACAAAGAGGGCAGATCTGCAGCTGATTAGACCCTTGATGTTTTTCTGTAAACCCAAAGTCAGGGAATAGCCATGGGTCCAGTTGTGTCTCCTGCCACTGCCAGCTTTGACGTGGAAGATGAAGGAGAAAGCCCCAACACCTGCACCCTTTACCCTTCTCAGATTTGGTACCTGTTGTGGAGAACCTTCACAGAACAACAAGGATGTTTATGAAAAGGATAAATTCACAGACATGGAAGATAAAGAGACGAAAGCCCCCAACTTCATTGCCCTTTACCCTTCTCATATTTGGTACCTGTGGTGGAGGAAACAAAAAGGATTGGATATGGAAAGGATTAAATCACCGACAAACTCAGCTCAGAAGATCCATACAAGTTTACAGTGGAGATAGATGAAGCAAAACTGCTGGTTTTCCAAGCCCTCTTGGTAAACGGTTTGGAATATGATGGTATAGAGTTAATTTTCCATTAGGAAACTCGCCTTTACAGACCAGTAGCTGAGTTTTGAATTATGCCACAGGGCTAACGCTACCATCTCTATATCAAGCAAGCATTTTATGGAAATGGTTGTAAAGAGACTGGATTTTCAGCCTACCACTTACTACACCGAGACGGGAACCCAGGATGTGAAGACACTTTTCACGCAGCCACTGCCATAGTACTCCGTGGCCTACCCGGAAGACTTGCAGTGAGCATTTCCCCGGAGCTGAGGGCAAAAATTCCGGCTTGTTCATCCAGACTTCAAGCTTGGGGTTGTAACAAAAGAAAAGGATCCTGTGGTATTCCGCATGTAACGTTATGAAATGAACTCACAGTGACCAGACTGCACATTAAGCGCTGGACTAGCATACCATCTCTGCACTGAATTTTCCATAACAGCTTTTCGGCCTCAATGGGTCAGCAGGGCAGTTCTACACAGCATGGCTTCAACAGCTATGGGGAGATATGAGCTGCCAGAATTTAGGCCTCAAGCTATCTTGTGAGAATGTTGGCTGCAGAAACCCATGCATCAAGCAGACAAATCAGGCAGGGAGGCCCTGGGAATCTTCCTGTCGCTCTTTATCAGAAAGCAGCAGGCCAGTGCTCACCCTGTGTGATGATGAGGTTACAGTCCAGCCCTGGTGTGAGCCAGACATTACAGACCAGCCCTGGTGTGAACCAGAGGTCATAGACCAGCCCTGGTGTGAGCCAGAGGTTATAGACCAGCCCTGGTGTGAACCAGAGGTTATAGACCAGCCCTGGTGTGAGCCAGAGGTCATAGACCAGCCCTGGTGTGAACCAGAGGTCATAGACCAGCCCTGGTGTGAGCCAGAGGTTACAGACCAGCCCTGGTGTGAGCCAGAGGTTATAGACCAGCCCTGGTGTGAGCCAGACGTTATAGACCAGCCCTGGTGTGAGCCAGACATTATAGACCAGCCCTGGTGTGAGCCAGAAGTTATAGACCAGCCCTGGTGTGAGCCAGAAGTTATAGACCAGCGCTGGTGTGAGCCAGAGGTTATAGACCAGCCCTGGTATGAGCCAGACGTTATAGACCAGCCCTGGTATGAGCCAGAGGTTGTAGACCAGCCCTGGTGTGAGCCAGAGGTTGTAGACCAGCCCTGGTGTGAGCCAGAGGTTGTAGACCAGCCCTGGTGTGAGCCAGACGTTATAGACCAGCCCTGGTGTGAGCCAGACATTATAGACCAGCCCTGGTGTGAGCCAGAAGTTAAAGACCAGCGCTGATGTGAACCAGAGGTTATAGACCAGCCCTGGTGTGAGCCAGACGTTATAGACCAGCCCTGGTATGAGCCAGACATTACAGACCAGCCCTGGTGTGAACCAGAGGTTATAGACCAGCCCTGGTGTGAGCCAGAGGTTATAGATCAGCCCTGGTGTGAGCCAGACGTTATAGACCAGCCCTGGTGTGAGCCAGAGGCTATAGACCAGCCCTGGTGTGAGCCAGACGTTATAGACCAGCCCTGGTGTGAGCCAGACGTTACAGACCAGCCCTGGTGTGAGCCAGACATTATAGACCAGCCCTGGTGTGAGCCAGACGTTATAGACCAGCCCTGGTGTGAGCCAGACGATACAGACCAGCCCTGGTGTGAGCCAGAGGTCATAGACCAGCCCTGGTGTGAACCAGAGGTCATAGACCAGCCCTGGTGTGAGCCAGAGGTTACAGACCAGCCCTGGTGTGAGCCAGAGGTTGTAGACCAGCCCTGGTGTGAGCCAGAGGTTGTAGACCAGCCCTGGTGTGAGCCAGACGTTATAGACCAGCCCTGGTGTGAGCCAGACGTTACAGACCAGCCCTGGTGTGAGCCAGAAGTTATAGACCAGCCCTGGTGTGAGCCAGAAGTTATAGACCAGCCCTGGTGTGAGCCAGAAGTTATAGACCAGCCCTGGTGTGAGCCAGAAGTTAAAGACCAGCGCTGATGTGAACCAGAGGTTATAGACTAGCCCTGGTGTGAGCCAGACGTTATAGACCAGCCCTTGTATGAGCCAGATGTTACAGACCAGCCCTGGTGTGAGCCAGAGGTTATAGACCAGCCCTGGTGTGAGCCAGAGGTTATAGATCAGCCCTGGTGTGAGCCAGAGGTTATAGACCAGCCCTGTTGTGAGCCAGAGGTTATAGACCAGCCCTGGTGTGAGCCAGACGTTATAGACCATCCCTGGTGTGAGCCAGACGTTACAGACCAGCCCTGGTGTGAGCCAGAGGTTATAGACCAGCCCTGGTGTGAGCCAGACGTTATAGACCAGCCCTGGTGTGAGCCAGACGTTACAGACCAGCCCTGGTGTGAGCCAGAGGTCATAGACCAGCCCTGGTGTAAGCCAGACGTTATAGACCAGCCCTGGTGTGAGCCAGAGGTTATAGACCAGCCCTGGTGTGAGCCAGAGGTCATAGACCAGCCCTGTTGTGAGCCAGAGGTTATAGACCAGCCCTGGTGTGAGCCAGAGGTCATAGACCAGCCCTGGTGTGAGCCAGAGGTTATAGACCAGCCCTGGTGTGAGCCAGACATTATAGACCAGCCCTGGTGTGATGACGAGGTTACAGACCAGCCCTGGTGTGATGACGAGGTTACAGACCAGCCCTGGTGTGAGCCAGAGGTTATAGACCAGCCCTGGTGTTAGCCAGAGGTTATAGACCAGCCCTGGTGTGAGCCAGACGTTATAGACCAGCCCTGGTGTGATGACGAGGTTATAGACCAGCCCTGGTGTTAGCCAGACATACAGACCAGCCCTGGTGTGAGCCAGACGTTACAGACCAGCCCTGGTGTGAGCCAGTGGTTATAGACCAGCTCTGGTGTGAGCCAGTGGTTATAGACCAGCCCTGGTGTGAGCCAGCGTCACAGCGCCACCTGGGGAAGATTCTAACAGGATGGAACGGCATATCATTTGGGTTTTTGCTGGTAAAACGTTTTTCTCTCTGTACAACAGAATCGAGAAACAACTTCAGTTCATTGAACGAAACATTTAATTGTTATTCAAGTGGTTTGGTTTGCATTATTTGCAGATGTGAATCAGTTTCTTGGATTCCGACGAGTTTGAATCCACACAAAAGTTATTTGGATTGTTTGTAAGGTCTTGTTTGAATGAAGTTTAGGAAACATGATTTTGTTATTGTGCTTGGGTGAAATTTTGAACCAGATCAGACCGTTTATCTCTTGTGTGCGATTAAAGGCTGTGTGCATCTGACCTCCACCCTGATTCCGCATGAAGCTGCCTGTGCTCTTTGTGAAACATGGTGTTGTGTGAAGCTGGAAAGCGGTGACTGTTGTGCTTGTGAACAAGGCTGGTGTTCCACGCATGGTGTCAGTCTTGTGATGGGAGCATCATGTGCCACTGACATTCTGTGATGATATGCTGAGCTTGTTGTGTCAACACACACACATGTAAAGCGATTCCCTGCCTTGTGATTGTGTCAGAGACCATCAGCATGCCTGTTATGACCTGTGTCTGGGCATGTGTGTGCGTGTGTGTGCGCTCACCTTTGGCCTGTATGTGTGAACATTTGTGTCATGTGACAAAATGTGTACCTGAAATTATGTTCGGTTCAAGTGTATGATACACTCGCTTGCATGCATGCGTGTTTGTAAGCATGCAACTTGGAAATGCGTCTGACCGCACACATGTATGTACGGGTACATGCTCATACTCTTTCTGATGTGTTTGTCTTCTCTGTGTCGCAAGTGTGAAAATTGTTTAATGATAGTAATGGACTGTGCTGATGTCAGCTGATTAGTGTTTTTGCACATTGCCATGCAAATGTGTGCACACATTTTGGCATGCTTACATACACACATGTGCACTTTCACACACACACACACACACACGCACGCCACACACACACACACACACACACACACACACACACACACACACACACACACACACACACACACACACACCACTTTTTGTTTTAAACTAGCAGTCTGGCTCCGTTGCTGCTTACTTTGAAGTGTAAACTGTCACGCAGGACTTTGGTGTAACAATGAAAGCAGCTTTCACTCGCAGAAGAAAAACACAAGTATGTCAAACGCACCTTACAAGCCTGAGAGTTTTGTACTGTAACGTAGTGTAAGCACTGCAACACAAACAGCAGGTAACCGAACCCTGTTCCCACAGTATTTCATTCTTCATTGGATGAACAGATTCCCCCTTCCTCCCACCTCCTTCCACTCCCAAACAGTTGCGATCAGACCAGTCTTTAGTTCAAGTCACAAGACTTTGCCGCTGTTTTGAGTTGACAAATACCATGCCCCACACAAGAAGACACCCTTGACTTGGGTTACATGGCCAGGAGTCAGTGATGCAGAGACACAGGTAGGCAGTGAACAACGGGTCATGGTGTTGTGAATCCCCACTCCCCCCTCACACCTCACACCTCACAAACATAGGAGCCTCATACAGCTGAACCACACAGTTCAGAGGTCACAGGGGAGAGATGACCTGAGAAAAAGAATGGTTGCTGACAAAGGATTTTTTTTTTCTTTTTGTTTTGTTGACAAGTATCACTTTTTGTTTTGTTTTTAAGGTAAAAGCAATAATCACAAAGGTAAGTTGCCACTGTGTATGGCCATGAAATGTTTGAAAACGAGCAACAGATTGAATGAAAACGAGTGACAGATTGAATGAAAACGAGCGACAGATTGAGTGAAAACGAGCGACAGATTGAATGAAAACGAGTGACAGATTGAATGAAAACGAGCGACAGATTGAGTGAAAATGAGTAACAGATTGAATGAAAACGAGCGACAGATTGAATGAACGTAGGGCAAAGCCTGATCCTGAAACAGTAGAGGTTAACTGTGCACTCTGACTTCATGTTCACTGATGATGCTGTTGTCAAGGTGATTCCCAGTGTGTCACATTTCTGGTGTGTATCCACGGGTCAGAAAAGGACATAGTAAGCAGTGGATTGAATTGTGGCCAATGTTTTTGTTTATACAGTTTTTTTTTTGTCATGGCTTTTCATTATGATGTTGATGTTAAATTCCAAACTTTTGGATTGGCTCATTCAGAGCCCAACTTTCACATTTTTTCCCTTCTCTGGTAGGTATTTTATTATTGTTATGGTATCGTGTATGTTGAATATGTGTATGTTGTTGTTGATGATGATGTTGTTTTGACAACCAAGAGAATATGATGCTACTAATAATATATGGCACCTTACCTAAAATTCAAAGCACTTTGCATAACACAGTGTTCAAGTAATAAAACGCCATTAGCATGCCGTGTGATGAAGGATGAAAATTAACAGAAGAAAAGGTTTGAAGTAACACTTTCTAGAATTAACTCTTATTTTATATAAAGCTGCAAGAAAGGGTTGTCAAATGTTGTAATTATTCCTTATAATAATAGAATCCTACTTTATTCTGTGGCATGCATATGAACACACACGCACGCACGCATGCACGCACACACACGCACGCACACACGCACACACACACATGCATGCATACACACATACGCATGCACACACACACACACTCACACACACACACACACTCTCTCTCTCTCTGTGTCTCTCAACTACAGCCAATCAATCACTTAACATAATGCAAACCACACCACCCAGTGTGCATGCTAAACAGACAGGCACTGACAGGGTCTGAGTAACGCATCTCTTCACAGGACAGAATGGACGGCTCGTCTCGTGTTCTCCCTCTTCACAATCGCTGAACATAATCCTCAGATCAATAAGAGGGATTGTCTCCCTTACAGTTCAGAGAGGATTATCTATACTCTGCTCATACATCTGCTTGTCTGGGAGCATTGGCTCACTTGGCTTGCCTTAGGTTACATTCTGTTCAGGTTGAGCGTCAACATCGAACTGGGCTGGTGGGGTAAAGGGGGTGGGTGGGAGGGGAGGGGAGGAGGAGGAGGAGGGGTGGATTAGGGAGGGGGGGGGGGGGGGGGGGGGACTATAACCAATGCAGGAGTGTGGAGGGAGGAACCTGTGTAACGTTATGTGACCACTGCTGGAACTTGTTTAATTTGTTGTATTGAAACAGCTGATTTTTTGATTGATTTATTCATTTATTTATTTATGGTGTGTGTGTGTGTGTGTGTGTGTGTGTGTGTGTGTGTGTGTGTGTGTGCGGAGAGCACACAGGGCATTGAATCGACTGCCTTCAGTGTTTGCTTCATGTACGTTTGCGATGGGTGTATCATTTTATTTATCCATTTATTCCTCCTTGTATTCCTCAGATGCTTGGACGCTGCTTAATTTCTTCTTTTAAAATTTTTTTTTTTTTTTTTTTTTTTTTTTTTTTTTTTTTTTTTTTTAAGATATTGGAGTGATTGTTTTGATGTGTATGTAATTTTCCATCCTATCTCATTCACCCTGACCTGATGGCTTGTAGAAACCGCGGTGGTTCCTCCAGTGACGAGGAAAATCCTTTCCCCTTCCTACTCCCCACCTTCCTGCCTCCCCACCAGATAACGGGGAACACACAAAATGTGACTTTTGATGTAAACGATCTGATGTACGTGGCTGTGACCTTTGACATCACTCGAAAATGTAACATAACACTCAGTCA
>CM031618.1:53852946-53902946 GCA_018398815.1 Conus ventricosus | reverse complement strand
CCCACCCCCTCGCAAAATAATTCTGTCCCTATGTTTATGTGATTGTGTAGCTAGTTAAAATGATACACCCCCACCCCCCCGCAAAATAATTCTGTCCCTATGTTTATGTGATTGTGTAGCTAGTTAAAATGATACACCCCACCCCCTCGCAAAATAATTCTGTCCCCATGTTTATGTGATTGTGTAGCTAGTTAAAATGATACACCCCCACCCCCTCGCAAAATAATTCTGTCCCCATGTTTATGTGATTGTGTAGCTAGTTAAAATGATACACCCCCACCCCTCGCAAAATAATTCTGTCCCCATGTTTATGTGATTGTGTAGCTAGTTAAAATGATACACCCCCACCCCCTCGCAAAATAATTCTGTCCCATGTTTATGTGATTGTGTAGCTAGTTAAAATGATACACCCCACCCCCTCGCAAAATAATTCTGTCCCCATGTTTATGTGATTGTGTAGCTAGTTAAAATGATACACCCCCACCCCCTCGCAAAATAATTCTGTCCCCATGTTTATGTGATTGTGTAGCTAGTTAAAATGATACACCCCCACCCCCTCGCAAAATAATTCTGTCCCCATGTTTATGTGATTGTGTAGCTAGTTAAAATGATACACCCCCACCCCCTCGCAAAATAATTCTGTCCCCATGTTTATGTGATTGTGTAGCTAGTTAAAATGATACACCCCACCCCCTCGCAAAATAATTCTGTCCCATGTTTATGTGATTGTGTAGCTAGTTAAAATGATACACCCCCACCCCCTCGCAAAATAATTCTGTCCCCATGTTTATGTGATTGTGTAGCTAGTTAAAATGATACACCCCCCACCCCCTCGCAAAATAATTCTGTCCCCATGTTTATGTGATTGTGTAGCTAGTTAAAATGATACACCCCCACCCCCTCGCAAAATAATTCTGTCCCATGTTTATGTGATTGTGTAGCTAGTTAAAATGATACACCCCCACCCCCTCGCAAAATAATTCTGTCCCCATGTTTATGTGATTGTGTAGCTAGTTAAAATGATACACCCCCACCCCCTCGCAAAATAATTCTGTCCCCATGTTTATGTGATTGTGTAGCTAGTTACCATGTTACACCCTGCCACAAAAAGTGTGTTTGTCCCCAGGGGAACAGGTGACCATCATCGGCTACAACAAGGGCGGGGAATGGTGCGAGGTGAAGAACCGGACGGGGGAGGTGGGCTGGGTGCCCAGCAACTACATCGCCCCCGTCAACAGCCTGGATAAGTTCTCCTGGTACCACGGCCTTATCTCCCGCAACGCCTCCGAGTATCTGCTGAGCAGCGGCATCAACGGCAGCTTCCTGGTGCGTGAGAGCGAGAGCAGCCCTGGCCAGCGCTCCATATCTGTGCGCTTCGAGGGCCGGGTGTACCACTATCGCATCACTGAGGATGATGGGAAGGTAAGCGTCAGTTTTTCTTTTTCTGGCTGTCGTGTTTGGGTGTGGAAAAATGAAACAGCAGGGAAAAAAATTGTGAAAATGTTGTGTGGTAAATCTGTGGAGTTGTTTGATATTGGACAGCTTTGAAGGGAGATAACGTGTAGAATTCCAGTTTGAGAAGTAATGACAGTGAGGTATGCAGTAGTGAAAATGAAACATCGAAATATTACAGCCAGTGACATTGCAGGAGCTATTTAACATTTCATGCAGAAGTAAGCTTTCAGCATGGTGTTTCGTGCAGTTGTTCTTTTGTGAAGGAAAGAAGAAAGTTTAGAAGGCATACTTTTTCAAAAGAATCAGAACATTTCAAAGGTATTTCTCTGTGTTCTCATTCCATGAGGTGTTCAGTTTAGGCTAAACATGTTTCTTGGATTTCGCATTTTGACCCAGTCCGTAGTTTTACTGGTGGACACTTGACAACCACCTTGTTCAAAAACCAATATAATGGACGAGAATTGAACAACTTGCTTGATGAGAATTGAACGTCTCGCTTCAAATTGTTGGCATGGTAGAGGGTTCATTTTGAGCAGATTTATCCCTGAGCCGTTGGACTACTGGGGTAATATTAAAAGCTGAAAAGAAAAAAAGGCGTTAAGGCCCAGGCAGAAAGATCTTGCTGATTATTTTGTGCATCAGTAGGGTTGTCAGCAGTGCAGTGCGGCTGTATTTTATTGCATGAAATACCTTGAATGACACAGCATTAAGATTCTGTTTGCTCTAAATTGGCAGTGGGAATACGTGACATAGGCCTGTAGGCTTTGAACACTTTGTCAGTTGGAGCAAAGGACAAACCAGGATGTAGCGCTTTTGCGTTAAAAAAACAAAACAAAACGGGAAGATGAGGAAAGTAATTTGATTTAATTCTGTCATGTGTGACCCTAGAAAATGAAAATGAAAACGTAAAAGACAGGATCCTTTGTGCTTATGGTGTGCGCTGACATTGAAAAGAAGTCAAAGGAGTGGAAGAAAAACAAAGCAAGAAGTCAAAGGAGTGGAAGAAAAACAAAGCAAGGGTAAAGAGCCAAGATACCAGCCATGCATGCTCACACACATAATTGCATGCATGCACACACACACACGCATGCAATAAAAGTATATCTGTGTCTGTGTCTGAGTGTCTACATGTGTTTCAATCACCATCACCATGAACATGTCACTGCGACACACCTGTGACAGCGGCGGTCTCTCTATGGTCTGCAGGTGTTTGTGACCAAGAGCACCGCTTCAACACGCTGGCGGAGCTGGTCCACCACCACTCCCTGCATGCCGATGGGCTGGTCACCACCCTGCTGTACCCGGCCCCCAAGAGACAGAAGCCCACCGTGTTTGGGGTCAGCCCTGAGCCTGACCGCTGGGAGATCGAGCGCACGGAGATCGCCATGAAGCATCGCTTGGGTAAGGGTGACTGTGAACTCTTAAAATTGTCTTTGATTTTCTACGATCAGCTGCCGTGGTGAATTAGGTTAGCAGATCTGTTGACCCGTACAACTTCACTGTATTTTGTTCTCAGTTTTGTTTGGCAAAAATTCGTTGAATATGATGAATTGTAGAAAGAAACAAAGTGTAGTGTATCATGATTGACATGGGAATGACAGAGGGTGATTGAACTGACTGTTGTGTACAGGAGATGGTCACCATAGTGATTGATATACAGTGTATCATGATTGACATGGGAGTGACAGACGGTGATTGAACTGACTGTTGTGCTGTGTGCAGGCGGCGGCCAGTACGGCGATGTGTACGAAGCTGTGTGGAAACGCTACAACAAGACAGTGGCTGTGAAAACCTTGAAGGTCAGTGGCCTCTGGCCTTTTTTTTTTCTTTCTTTTTAAAGTAAAAGCAAGTTAATGTTACATTTTGTGTTAAGAAACATACAAGTCAAATAAAAGCATGGGAAGTAGGATACATATTGACTGGGACACATTTGTCGTTGATTGCTTACAGTGCTTTGTGTGTGTGTGTGAGTGCGATGGAGTGTGTGGTGTGTGTGTGTGTGTGTGTGTGTGTGTGTGAGTGCGATGGAGTGTGCACGCGCGCGCGCGCGCGTGTGTGTGTGTGCGCGCATGTGTGTGAGCGCATTTGTGTGTGCGCGCGTGTGTGTGTGTGTGTGTGTGTGTGTGTGTGTGTGTGTGTGTGTGTGTGTGTGTGCGCGTGTGTGTGTATGAGTGAGTGAGTGTGCACATGCATGCGTGTGTGCACGAGCTTAAGTAATGTATATGATATTGCAATGGCAACACATCATCATCATCATTTTGTATTATAGTTGTAGAACTCCCCAGTGAAGACTTGTCTGAATACGCCCCCTTCCCTTTAAGAACTACATTTTTTTTTTTTTCTTTTTCTTTTTTTGCTTCTACAGTGTTCACATCTTCCTGTCCCTCCTCTGATTTTTGTCCCAAAAAAATCCTTCGTTGTGAGTGTCTGGGAAAAGGTGCAGATGGTGACTTTGTGTGGTGACCTTGTGTGGTGACCTTGTGGCAGGAGGACACGATGGAGCTGAAGGACTTCCTGGAGGAGGCGGCCATCATGAAGGAGATGAAGCACCCCAACTTGGTGCAGCTGTTAGGTGAGAGGACTGTGGTGTAGCTGTTGGTCTACTACCCTCAGGTACATGTGTATCCGTCAGCGTGTGGCGAAATTGTCATCTGTGTCTATTTTTAGGAGGGGGAGGGGAGTGAGGATGGTGGTGGTGGTGTTGATGCAGACCTGACTACTGCTACGATTTGGCCGTAGCAACTACGTATTTGAGGGGTCTGCTACGGAGCTACAACGAGCGATAATTTTGCTACGTTTTTTTTCAAAGTTAAAGTCGATCATGGCGTTTTAGTAGATTTTGCGCTTAGTGAATAGAGCAGTTCCGTTAGACGCGAGTGTTGAGCAGACTCGGTTTTCCTGTTCCTATCGCGCATGCGTGCAAGTCATTCAGTCTCTTCGAATCGATAATGCGCGGCACCGGCGAGCGAAAGCGATTGTGAGAAGATTTCAACACCTCCACGACCTGGTGAAAGACGGTGTATCGAGGGAAGTGAAAGCGGGCCGAGCAAATGTAAACGTAAAAGAGTTCGTGCGGCAGAGCAGACGTTTAGCAGGGTTCGTACAGAGTCCTGGAAGTCTGGAAAAAGTATGGAAAAATGAAAAGACCATTTCCAGGGCTGGAAAAGTCTTGGAATTTTGTAATTTGTGGCCATGGGTCTGGAAAAGTCCTGGAATTTTGTAAAAGATGTGCAAACGTTTTCATGATGTCGAATTTTGCTTTGAAGTTTCTTTACAAAAACATTGAAATAGGAATAAAAACTAATTAAATCACGCACAATGATCGCGGTTTTCAGATTTTCTCTGGCCGGAGGTTTAGCAGACGATTACCAAGGGAGGTAATTTTTAACTTCATCAATTTTGATCAAATTATCTCCTTAGTATTAACGCTCGCGACGACGTTTGTAAACTTTTTTTTAACTAGTTTTTTTTTCTTTCTTTTTTTTTTTTAATACTTTTTTTCATCCAACCAGTGTCTTACACACCATGCATAGTCTGTATGTTCTCTTACAAATGGACATATTTTTGCTGATTTTAGTGTTTTGGCATTTAATACAAAGAGTCTGAGTTGGTTAATGTTCTAATGTGTGGTGTACTGGCTCTCGCTCTGATAAATGAAAAAAAAGAAATGGCAGTTTGTCTGTTCAGGTTGATGAAAAAATTATTTTAAAACAAAGTTTTTTGTTTTCTTTGTACAAAAAAAAAAAATTAAGTAATTTTTTTTTCATCAACCTTAACACGGAAAAAATCAAACTGCCGTTTCTGTTTTCAATTTTTACGCAAGTATTGTAACCTTGAAATAGAAAAGGCACTCCTTGAAACTCCTTGAATTTTGTTCTAGGGAGTCTGTAGGAACCCTGGTTTAGGCAAAGTTACACGGAAGAATGGCCATGCATAGTGAAAAGTCATAATGGCGATCCACACTATGCCTACTGTAATTTGTGCAAAGTTCAGATCTCGGTGAAACACGGGGGCAGGAATGATGTCTTCAACCACGTAGAGACGAACAAACACAAATCCAACAATTGTGAAACAGAACAAAGCTATTGGATCGTACTTTGTTTGAAACCTAGCCGAGGTAGTGGCTACTGGTTAGAGGGTCTTGCTACTGGAAACAGAAGTCTGTGCTACTGGAAATGGTTTGCTGATGTAGTCAGGTCTGTTGATGGTTATATGAATGTACTTGTAATCCATGTGCTGCCTCCAGTTTTATTTGATGCGTGAACTTGATGGCGACCCTGCGTTAAGCTGCCTAGTTGTTCCTTCAGTTTCTTTCCATTGAAAATCCACTTCATCTTCGAATCAGATGACGTAAATGTTGATGAAGGGTGTTAGAAACTTTGTGTTCGCCAAGTTTACATGTGGGCGAAAGTTTAAGAGGCACAAGAACTGTACAGGAACATAGATCAGGCGTAACACATACAGACAAGCACTTCGCACAGTGTCGGACGTAGACACAAACTTGCATGAAAGTGTGTTTTGACAATCTCTCTCTCTGCCTCACTCTCACATGGGTGCTCTCTCTCTCTCTCTCTCTCTCTCTCTCTCTCTCTCTCGCTCTCTCACATATACATGCACACCCACAAACGCACATGGACACACGTGCTGTCTCTGTGCGTCCCCACCCCACCCCTCCTTCCTCCCCTCTTTCTTTCACCACCCATAAGCACACATAATAGCCACGCACTCCCCAGCATGCCGCCTGAACCCATCTATAGATAAAACAGATATAAACATTCTCAGTTTTTTTCCAAACGTGTTAGTCCTCCAATTTTCCGCCCCTCGCAAAAGCCCATCCCAGCCGTTTCCTCCAAAAGCTCATTTTGCCTGTTCCACTTCAGTGACTCACTGTGATGTGTGGGGCAGGTGTGTGTACCCGGGAACCTCCGTTTTACATCGTGACGGAGTTCATGCCCAACGGCAACCTGCTGGACTACCTGCGAGGCTGCAACCGGGAGGAGATAGGACCCACGGCGCTCATGTACATGGCCACCCAGATCGCTTCAGGCATGGCCTACCTGGAGGCCTACAATTTCATCCACAGGTGAGAAATCTTACTGTCGTTTCTGTCCCAGCCTGCTTACGACTTAAGGCCAGCATCCCCCCCCTTTTTTTTTTTAGGAAAATTTAGAAATCTTTCTTGAGGGGGGAAAAAATGAAGAAAGAAAAAAAGGAAAGAAAGAGGCTGAGCCCAGAAATTACGTGAGCATGTTTTTATCTGATTTCTGAAAATGCCGGTGCATTTTGTAATTTTTTTTTTTTTTAATGTTTTGACAATTTCAGTAAACCGCAGAATATATATTAACACTCTTCCTAAAGTACTGATGTTTGATTACGTGGAAAACCTTGGCTCGGGCTTCACCACAGGTCATGGCAGTGATGTGTTCTCTTTCCCTGTTCAATTCTCCTCCCTCGAACCTGCCACAGTGATGCCTCGATTGACTGAAAACAAACGTCTTTGAGCAAGATACCCAGCGGCACAGCCTGGGTTGACCTGTCAACACTTCATCTGTTTGGGCCAGACACCTTCACCACATGTGATCGCAAATTCGTTTGTTTCTTTCAATGTGTCTTCAGAGAATAAAATAAGAAATGGAATGTGCATAAATCCAGACCCTGATGTTTTTTGTGTCAAGAGAGGAAACAAAACAAAAGATGAGAAAAAAAAATAGTTAAGAAAAAAAAACCCTGCCATGACACTACTCATTGACTTAAATGAGAGAAATGCGTTTGGGGGGGAGGGGGGGGGGGAGACAAAGGTACCTCCTCCAGCTGTTGTCAGTTGTGTGTCCAGGTAGAGAATCTGTTGTCCAGCAAGCAAGAGCTGTTTCACTGGCTCTACAGAGAGCTCATCAGGACTGTTAATGGCTCATGGTTTGTGCTTACGAAACATGTTGAGGAGTGGAGTGATGGGCGGGGGGTAGAAAAAGAAAACGTTGAGTAGTTTTTTTGAGACACAGTGAAACATACCAGTGAAGACCCTGCCGATTGAATCTTCTCTTTTTTTGGGTCACTTTTTTTCCCTCTGTTTCTGCTACGCTTTCCTGTCAACAGGGTCTACAGATTCTCTCTGGAGATACTACGCTTTCCTGTCAACAGGGTCTACAGATTCTCTCTGGAGATACTACGCTTTCCTGTCAACAGGGTCTACAGATTCTCTCTGGAGATACTACGCTTTCCTGTCAACAGGGTCTACAGATTCTCTCTGGAGATACTACGCTTTCCTGTCAACAGGGTCTACAGATTCTCTCTGGAGATACTACGCTTTCCTGTCAACAGGGTCTACAGATTCTCTCTGGAGATACTACGCTTTCCTGTCAACAGGGTCTACAGATTCTCTCTGTAGATACTACGCTTTCCTGTCAACAGGGTCTACAGATTCTCTCTGGAGATACTACGCTTTCCTGTCAACAGGGTCTACAGATTCTCTCTGGAGATACTCCGCTTTCCTGTCAACAGGGTCTACAGATTCTCTCTGGAGATACTCCGCTTTCCTGTCAACAGGGTCTACAGATTCTCTCTGGAGATACTACGCTTTCCTGTCAACAGGGTCTACAGATTCTCTCTGGAGATACTACGCTTTCCTGTCAACAGGGTCTACAGATTCTCTCTGGAGATACTCCGCTTTCCTGTCAACAGGGTCTACAGATTCTCTCTGGAGATACTCCGCTTTCCTGTCAACAGGGTCTACAGATTCTCTCTGGAGATACTCCGCTTTCCTGTCAACAGGGTCTACAGATTCTCTCTGGAGATACTCCGCTTTCCTGTCAACAGGGTCTACAGATTCTCTCTGGAGATACTCCGCTTTCCTGTCAACAGGGTCTACAGATTCTCTCTGGAGATACTACGCTTTCCTGTCAACAGGGTCTACAGATTCTCTCTGGAGATACTACGCTTTCCTGTCAACAGGGTCTACAGATTCTCTCTGGAGATACTCCGCTTTCCTGTCAACAGGGTCTACAGATTCTCTCTGGAGATACTCCGCTTTCCTGTCAACAGGGTCTACAGATTCTCTCTGGAGATACTCCGCTTTCCTGTCAACAGGGTCTACAGATTCTCTCTGGAGATACTACGCTTTCCTGTCAACAGGGTCTACAGATTCTCTCTGGAGATACTACGCTTTCCTGTCAACAGGGTCTACAGATTCTCTCTGGAGATACTACGCTTTCCTGTCAACAGGGTCTACAGATTCTCTCTAGAGATGCTTTGTTTTGAAGGATTTTATGTTGGGCAGGTTTTCATTAGCTCTTTCATTCCTACTTTTCTATGAACCATTACTTCCTCTTGTTCCTAGATTCTTATAATACGAGTATTCCCTTCATTCCTGGATTTAGAGGAGAAAAAAAAGTGTAAAGTGAGAACTGCCACATATGCAGTAGCAAACCGGCCAAAATAGAGCAGCGACCACTTTCCCACTCTGTAGGGGCCATCTGGCATCCATTCCATTCATAAACACTGCCGCGCGAGCGACCCGGTCATGACGTGTGCCGATGACGCGACTTGCGTGAAGTTCAAAGCACTTAACCGCGAGAACCGATTTTCCAGGCTGCAGGAAGGAAAGGAGGGATTTCTGCAAACCGGAAAACCAGGTTGTAGGGATGAAAGAGTGAATAAGATGCAGGACTGCAAAACAAGCGTCAAACAGTGCTTGGACTCTCTGAGGGTGATGGACCTCTGGAAGTCCTTTGACAGTGCTCACCGTTGTGTAGGCACCAACACTGAACATTTCCCAGAGCAAATGAAGCACAGCTTTGAAGCCATGTATCTTTTTTTCTTTCTTACTTTCTGCGTACGCAGGCTGACACTCCTGCGGACACTCCCTGTATAGACAGGCAGTGGAGTTTTGTGTGTATGACCGTTTTTTTATCCCGCCTTTAAGGCAGCCATACTCCATCTTCGGGGAAAGTGTATGCTATGTGTAACGTGTCATCCATACCAACGGCCAAACTGGCCTTCTCTTCCGAAAGTTGGTGATGGGATTTTACGTGTGTGCAAGATGTTGTATGTGCGTTCACACACGGAACTTTGGTTTATAGCCTCATTCGAAGGACTGTATGGGAAATGGAGTCAGAACTAATGTTAACTCCGAGGGAAAAATCCCCCTGTACCAAAACGGTCTGGCGGAGATTTGAACCCGCAACCCTTGGATTATGAGTCCGGCGCTCTACCAACTGAGCTATTCCGGGCCCCGCGATGTGTCTGTTGTGCAGACATCGGTCTCCCATTGTGTACCACTCCCATCCTCGTCATCTAAGGGAGAGTACAACAGTTTGGGTCATGACTGAATGATTGTGAAGGCTAAACTCCTGAAGTTAGTTTCAACACCCATCTTGCGCCGATTATCAGCTTGTTCTTCGTTTTCATTGTCCTGAACGTTGTTTATCTTGCCTGAAGAAGACCTAAGAGGTTGAAACGCGTCGTGTTTTGTCTTGTGACTTGTTTGTCCTTGTTTTTTGGTGGACTCGCTAAGAGTTATTCTCAAAGTAAACTTTTAAAGTGTAAGATAGCTTTGTTCCACTCGTCAAAGTATCGGATACAGGCCTTCAGTGTAATAAATGGATCTGAATAGCATCATATGGTGTCATACTATGTGATGAAATGTGACCAGAGTTAATAAACTCCCAACGAAAACATCCCCCATGGTTTATGACAGGGATCTAGCTGCCAGGAACGTGATGACATGCTACCAGAGTTAATAAACTCCTGATGAACACATCCCCCATGGTTTATGACAGGGATCTAACAGCCAGGAACATGATGACAGCTACCAGAGTTAATAAACTCCTGATGAACACATCCCCCCTGGTTTATGACAGGGATCTAACAGCCAGGAACATGATGACAGCTACCAGAGTTAATAAACTCCTGATGAACACATCCCCCATGGTTTATGACAGGGATCTAACAGCCAGGAACATGATGACAGCTACCAGAGTTAATAAACTCCTGATGAACACATCCCCCATGGTTTATGACAGGGATCTAACAGCCAGGAACATGATGACAGCTACCAGAGTTAATAAACTCCTGATGAACACATCCCCCATGGTTTATGACAGGGATTTAGCAGCCAGGAACGTGATGGCATGCTACCAGAGTTAATAAACTCCTGAAGAACACATCCCCATGGTTTATGACAGGGATCTAGCAGCCAGGAACTGTTTGGTGGCCGACACCAATGTGGTCAAGGTGGCTGACTTTGGCCTGGCACGGCTGATGAAGGATGACACCTACACCGCGCATGCCGGAGCCAAGTTCCCCATCAAGTGGACGGCACCGGAGGGTCTGGCGTTCAACCGGTTTTCCACCCGTTCTGATGTCTGGGGTAATGATACTCACAAAATATTCTCCTTTTTTTTTTCTCTGTTGAAGGTTGATCAGAGTGTCAGTAATGTTTAGGGCACAGAGAGGGAACATAGTCTATTGGAATCCTACATTTGATTTTTTCTTAAATTGTGGACACAAGATATACATGTATTACTGTTTCTCTCTCATTTGGTCTCTCCCTTTCTCTTAAGTATACACACGCACGCACACACACACACACGCACGCACGCACGCACGCACGCACACACGCACGCATGCACGCACGCGATTATGTGCTTAATCTGAGGCTTAAATGAATCTGCTATTTTCCATCTCACACACACACACATGCATACACACACACGCACGCACGCACGCACGCATGCTCGCGCGCACACACACACACACACACACACACACACACACACACTTACTTTCTCTCTCTGTCTCTCTCTCTCTCTCTCTCTCTCTCTCTCTCTCTCTCTTCTCTCTCTCTCTCTCTTGATCACACACACGCAAAAATTATCCAAGTGAAAAGAGAGGAAGAGGCAGTATTCTTCTCCAAAAATATGCTCTTGTTTTGTTCACACTGCGTACCTCTGTATGTTAGTGGAGATGGGGAGGGTGCATGTTGGGGTGGGTGGGTGTGACTCAACCACCTTTGAGATTTTATTCAGTTTATTTGTTTGTGTTAGGTTGAGCAGTGTTGATCAAAACACACACACACATGCCCTTGTTCCTTTCATATCTCTCTCTCCCTGAACCTCACACAGACATGCCCGTCCACACACAAAGAACACTTACATACACTACATACATTCCTCTTATCATTTTGTCTGATATTACTTCCAGAGAACCGATGTCAAATGAAAGAATGAACACATTTGTGCTTGATTTCCAACTTCAAGAATCCTTGCAGTTGCTCATGAATTCAACTCTTTATGTTTGTGCGAATGTGTGTTTCTCAGCCTTTGGCGTGTTGCTATGGGAACTGGCGACGTACGGAATGTCCCCCTACCCTGGGGTAGACCTGACGGAGGTGTACCACCTGCTGGAGAGAGGTTACCGCATGGAGCGGCCGCAGGGCACCCCTGCTGACGTCTACATCCTCATGCTGAAATGTCAGTACAGTTGGTGGTCGTTGCATGTGTGTGTGTGTGTGTGTGTGTGTGTGTGTGTGTGTGTGTGTGTGTGTGTGTGCTGTGCTGTACTCTGTGTGGTGGTGGGGTGTGTGTGTGTGTGTGCTGTGCTCTGTGTGGTGGTGGTGGTGGTGTGTGTGTGTGTTCTTCAGTTTAACGTCCTTCCACTAAAAGTGATTCAGACAATATTATAGTGTAGAGTGAGCTTGATGTAAAGAATGAAAGAGATGCATTTTTTTAGGGAGTGTAAGTTTTAAAGTAGTACGTAAGACATGTAATCATAACCCTCCACCCCAACCTATTCATCAGAACGTTTAACTTAAACTAAAATTTTAACTGTAACAATCACAAATGCTAAAGATAAATATTAAGCAGGCATGGGAATTGTCAGCGAAAACGCTGATTTCCGCGGCAGTAAAATTTGCTTTCCGCGAAAACGAAATTGCGTCCGCGAAAAAAAAAATCTGGGGTGCAAAAAATATAAAGCATCGGTTTTAGCTGTTGCTGAACTAGTCTCGGCTGGCCTAGACCAAGTTATACTAACGCGAGCGTTATCTCGTTCTCTGTTCTCGTTCTCGCGGAAGTTTGGGTATGGACGATCGAGACTATTGCGGAACGCGAGCGTACTGTGTTTGCGTGCTGCGAACACCTGCCTTCAGTTACCCGAATCGCCAGCAACAGCAGCTAGTAACTCTCGCGGGCAGCCCAAATTTGTGAATGTCGTGACTGTCTGCGCATGCGCAAACTTTGAACAGGCGTGTTTTCAACATGGCGTGCCTTGGTCGTGTGGTAAACTTCAGCGATCCGTTCTTAGACAAGTGCCCAAATAAATGGAAAGGGGAGTGGATATTTGTAGTTGTGGAGGTGGAAATCGGAGATGTAGTAAAGAAGGAGCGCCTTGGGACGCGCTTTCGCAAGATAAATATCAGTGGAGCTGCACGGTGTATTGTCTGCAACAAAGACGTATCTTACGCCAGTCGTGGTGTTTCAACACTGACTGACCATCTCCGCTCAAAGAAGCATCAGGATAAGTGTGCGTCTCTGGAAAGTAATCAACGTTTGCCAGGTAAGATGTACTTCAAGTATTATACTAGTTATCCGCTTGCATGTGTGTAGCAGTAAACAAGGGAGCTGCTTGTATGACATTCTTCTCAGTGACAGCAGTAAACAGGGGAGCTGCTTGTATGACATTCTTCTCAGTGACAGCAGTAAACAGGGGAGCTGCTTGTGTGACATTCTTCTCAGTGACAGCAGTAAACAGGGGAGCTGCTTGTGTGACAGTCTTCTCAGTGACAGCAGTAAACAGGGGAGCTGCTTGTGTGACAGTCTTCTCAGCAGTAAACTTCAAATACCTTCCTGTTTTCTCTTCAGAGATGCTTGCCTCAGCTCTAGAGGTAATGCCTGGTGCCAGTGTCTGTAACCAGTTTCAAGTGAATGTGTCCAGGCTTAACTTTTCTTTGTGTGTGTGGGGGTGTTTCTTAGTTGGTTGGTTGGTTGATTGGTGATTGTTTGGATTGGTTGGGTTGGTTGATTGTTGTTTTGTTTTTGTTGTTTGTTTTGTTTGTTTTTTGAGCCTGTGTGATCTTTGTAGTCAGCTGGAGATAAACTCATAGAACTGAATAAAAACATTTTGTGTGAAAATTGTTTTTGTTTGTTGTTTTAATGCTAATTTACTTCATTTTTTTTTTACGTTCTTAAATCCATAAAAATGAAGTCAGGATAGCCCAGATTGCACAGATTTTGATCTTGAAAAAAAAAATTTTCCGGGGGGGCATGCCCCCGGACCCCCTAGATTTCAGAGTTTTCACTTTCAGTCAATTCCCATGCCTGATTAAGTGAACAGCCTAATAAACATTTAGAAATAGATTCAAGAGTAGCAAAATTGTTTAATATACTAGATAGTGATAAAGGAGTCGATCCATCAACAAAACCCTCAATACCTGATTTATTAAACAGCTCTTTTGTTTTGGGACAATGAATCAGTAAATGATTGACACTTATAGAATCCCCATACATACATTTAATATCTTTGCAATATTTTGTTTTAAACGAGTTTAAACGAAGCCTATGGATTAGACTTTCAATCTCCCTGGATGAGGAAATAAATCTTTTGTATGATGTTATCCCATTGTTTTTGTCATTACAGTTGATGCAATTTTTATAATAATATATGTCCGAGTTCCTCAGTGTTTTTGTTGCATTATCATGAGATGTTTTATTTATGATAGAGAAACATTCTGCCAGATCTAAGCGAACATTTATTGTTACTGTGCCGCTAAGGTTTTGAGCTGCCTTTTTTGCAACTTTGTCTACTTGTGTGTGTGTGTGTGTGTGTGTGTGTGTGTGTGTGTGTGTGTGTATGTGTGTGTGTGTTGTTTGGTGTGTGTGTGTGTGTGTGTGTGTGTGTGTGTGTGTTGTGTGTGTGTGTGTATGTGTGTGTGTGTGTGTGTGTGTGTGTGTGTGTGTGTGTGTGTGTGTGTGGTATGTGTAAATGATTGACTGATGTGGGTGTAAATGATTGACTGATGTTGGTGTGTGTGTGTGTGTGTGTGTGTGTGTGTGTGTGTGTGTGTGTGTGTGTGCATTTAGTTTGTTTATTTGCATCGTTATGTGTGTGTTTTTCCCAAACATTGAGACTGAAGGTCCAGCTGAAGTGATGGCAAATATATTGATATATGTTAAATCTGTTTACAGAGCTTGCAGATCTGTTATTTGGTATCAAGGTTTTGTTAAATATGAAAAAAACTTATGAAATTCTGTAAAGTTGTTTGACTTTTGAGTACTTTGCCATTCTGAAAATAGAGAGGATGTAGAAATTGGTACAAAAATGAAGTTTATCATAGTTGAAAACTTGGTTTCATATCAATAAAATTTTGATTGACTGACGTGGGTGTGAATGATTGACTGATGTGGGTGTGAATGATTGACTGATGTGGGTGTAAATGATTGACTGATGTGGGTGTGAATGATTGACTGATGTGGGTGTAAATGATTGACTGATGTGGGTGTGAATGATTGACTGATGTGGGTGTAAATGATTGACCGATGTGGGTGTAAATGATTGACTTATGTGGGTGTGAGTGATTGACTGATGTGGGTGTAAATGATTGACTGATGCGGGTGTGAATGATTGATGTGGGTGTAAATGATTGACTTATGTGGGTGTGAATGATTGACTGATGTGGGTGTAGATGATTGACTGATGTGGGTGTGAATGATTGACTGATGTGGATTGTCAACGATTGACTGATGTGGGTGTGAATGATTGACTGATGTGGATTGTGAATGATTGACTGATGTGGGTGTGAATGATTGACTGCTGTGGGTGTAAATGATTGACTGATGTGGGTGTAAATGATTGACTGATGTTGGTGTGAATGATTGACTGATGTGGATTGTGAATGATTGACTGATGTGGATTGTGAATGATTGACTGATGTGGGTGTGGATGATGACTGATGTGGATTGTCAATGATTGACTGATGTGGGTGTGGATGATGACTGATGTGGATTGTCAATGATTGACTGATGTGGGTGTGGATGATTGACTGATGTGGGTTGTCAGTGATTGACTGATGTGGGTGTGGATGATGACTGATGTGGATTGTCAATGATTGACTGATGTGGGTGTGGATGATGACTGATGTGGATTGTCAATGATTGATGTGGGTGTGGATGATGGCTGATGTGGATTGTCCATGATTGACCGATGTGGGTGTGGATGATGACTGATGTGGATTGTCCATGATTGACCGATGTGGGTGTGGATGATGACTGATGTGAATTGTCCATGATTGAGCGATGTGGGTGTGGCTGGCAGGCTGGCAGTGGGACCCCAAGGACAGGCCCACCTTCAAGGAGATCCACTACCTGCTGGAGAACATGTTTGAGAAGTCCAGCATCAGTGAAGGTGAGATGTGAAAGCTGACATTAGTGTGTGTTGTGCGTTTATATGTTGTCGTGTGTGTGTGTGTGTGTGTGTGTGTGTGTGCATGCGTGTGTGTGCGTATGCGTGTGTGTGTGTGTGTGTGAGTGTGTGTTTGAACAAGGAAATATCCACCGAGAGAGAGAAAGAGTTCTTAGGTTGTGCAAGCGTGTGATGTCAGTGTGTACTGGAATATGGAGGAAAGATATTTGAAATATATTGTATGATTGAGGAACACCTAAAATGTAGCAGTGTGTAAATTATGTACAGGAATAAACAAATATCACAAAAATGGAAGAGCTGTTTATGATGATTAGTCAGTTTCCAAACACTGCTAGTTCTTGCATCACTTGTGCACATTCTCATGTAATTTTTTTTTCTTTTTTCTTTCTTGATGGTAAATTTGCACAATCTATTCTGTTTACTTTATTATTATTTTTTTTTATTTTTTTTTACTTAGCTGAAATTAAGCTACATTTCATCATTATCAGCATTCTGTCTCAAAGATAAACATTCTACATTTAAGACTTCACATGTAGAGTATGAAGAAAGAGTCCCTCCATTTGTTCCATACATTTTCTGTTTGTAAACCCTGTTATCTTTGTAGACTAGATTTATTGGGTATAAACCCTGTTATCTTTGTAGACTAGATTTATTGGGTATAAACCCTGTTATCTTTGTAGACTAGATTTATTGGGTATAAACCCTGTTATCTCTGTAGACTAGATTTATTGGGTATGAACCCTGTTATCTTTGTAGACTAGATTTATTGGGTATAAACCCTGTTATCTCTGTAGACTAGATTTATTGGGTATAAACCCTGTTATCTTTGTAGACTAGATTTATTGGGTATAAACCCTGTTATCTTTGTAGACTAGATTTATTGGGTATAAACCCTGTTATCTTTGTAGACTAGATTTATTGGGTATAAACCCTGTTATCTCTGTAGACTAGATTTATTGGGTATGAACCCTGTTATCTCTGTAGACTAGATTTATTGGGTATAAACCCTGTTATCTCTGTAGACTAGATTTATTGGGTATAAATCCTGTTATCTCTGTAGACTAGATTTATTGGGTATAAACCCTGTTATCTCTGTAGACTAGATTTATTGGGTATAAACCCTGTTATCTCTGTAGACTAGATTTATTGGGTATAAATCCTGTTATCTTTGTAGACTAGATTTATTGGTATAAACCCTGTTATCTCTGTAGACTAGATTTATTGGGTATAAATCCTGTTATCTTTGTAGACTAGATTTATTGGGTATAAACCCTGTTATCTCTGTTGACTGGATTTATTGGGTATAAACCCTGTTATCTTTGTAGACTAGATTTATTGGGTATAAATCCTGTTATCTTTGTAGACTAGATTTATTGGGTATAAACCTCTTTGTTGACTAGATTTATTGGGTATAAACCCTGTTATCTCTGTAGACTGGATTTATTGGGTATAAACCCTGTTATCTTTGTAGACTAGATTTATTGGGTATAAACCCTGTTATCTTTGTAGACTGGATTTATTGGGTATAAACCCTGTTATCTTTGTAGACTAGATTTATTGGGTATAAACCCTGTTATCTTTGTAGACTGGATTTATTGGGTATAAACCCTGTTATCTCTGTAGACTAGATTTATTGGGTATAAACCCTGTTATCTTTGTAGAATAGATTTATTGGGTATAAACCCTGTTATCTTTGTAGACTGGATTTATTGGGTATAAACCCTGTTATCTCTGTAGACTGGATTTATTGGGTATAAATCCTGTTATCTCTGTAGACTAGATTTATTGGGTATAAACCCTGTTATCTTTGTAGACTAGATTTATTGGGTATAAATCCTGTTATCTTTGTAGACTAGATTTATTGGGTATAAACCCTGTTATCTCTGTTGACTAGATTTATTGGGTATAAACCCTGTTATCTTTGTAGACTGGATTTATTGGGTATAAACCTCTTTGTTGACTAGATTTTGGGTATAAACCCTGTTATCTCTGTAGACTAGATTTATTGGGTATAAACCCTGTTATCTTTGTAGACTAGATTTATTGGGTATAAACCCTGTTATCTCTGTAGACTAGATTTATTGGGTATAAACCCTGTTATCTCTGTAGACTAGATTTATTTCCCAATAAAAGTCTCAGTCCTTGTTAGTGCTCAGATTTTGACAGACTCAGTCTATGTAAGTACTCAGATTTTGACAGACTCGGTCCCTGTAAGTACTCAGATTTTGACAAAAACCAAATGCGTCTGTTGTTGGTTGTTGCTGGGCTCAGCAGTCTTGACACTCCACGTCTCTGCTTTGTGTCCACAGAGGTGGAGAAAGAGCTGGAGAAGAACGACAAGAAGCTGGTGCCCACTCTGCCCACTAAGAAAGGTCGGGGACCCAACACGGACAGCCCCGAGTTCCAGCCAGAGGGAAGGGCCAGTGCAGGTATGAGAACGATGATGTTCACTGTCCATTTCTTGAAGCTGAAGTTCTACAGGAGACATTCTTATGTTCAGGGGCGTCGTTCCCGCCAGTTACGTTTTAAGCAGTGGGACAGGTAGGTATGAAAAAAAAATTCCTTGACAAGAAGCTGAAATTCTTGAGAGGATGAATTACTGCTAAAGAATGTGTCGTTTACCTGTACACTTCTTGACAAGAAATTGGATTTCTTGAGAGATTAAATTGTTGTAAAAAGGATTGTATGGTTCAGATAGACGTTTCTTGACAAGAAGCTGAATTTTATGAATAGTAAATCACAATATAAGGATATGTGGTTTACAGCTACATTTGTTCACAAGAGGATGAATTTCTGTACAACATGAATTTGGATTTATTGAACTGCTGTGTTTTTTACTTTTAAGAAGTCTTCAAGAAGTCTTTTATACCAAGTGCCATTACCATTTTAAACTCTAAAGCCTGTGATTGACTGCCATGACCCTTTGTGTCTCATACATGAACAGTTCAGTCTGCAATATGATGTTTTTATTGTGACTATGACTGTGTGTGTGTGTGCATGTGTATGTGTGGGGGTGTGTGTACGCATGTGTGTGTGTTTTAGTGTTTGGGCATTGGTGCGGGTGAGTTTGCGTTCTTATGTATTGTTTTTATAATCGCTGTAATGTTCTATGTCTTACGTATTTAATGTTTATTTCATGCGTGTGTTTGTTTCCGGCGGGGGGGGGGGGGGGTTGTGTGTGTGTGTGGGGGGGGGGGTTGTGTGTGTGTGGATGTAGATACAAATCTATATACTAACACAGGCTTTTATGTAACGATTTATAATGTCTTTTTGTAACGTCTCATGTACTTGTGAAATGATGTGGAGCAGAAGAAAAACTTTCCGATGGACAATAAAGTTGATTGAATTGGATTGAATTGAATGAAGTTTGCGATGTGAAATGAAGGTGGAACAGAGAAATGGTTACTTTGTGTTGGATGTGCAGAATTTGGATTTTAGATTGGTGGCAATGAGAAGAGAACATGATTTATATGATTCTTGTACATTTTTCATAGATCTTGACAAAGAAAGTAATAAAAACTGTTTCTTTAAGATTAGAGATCTGTCAGCATTTCAGCCTTGAGTATTGTTGTTCTAGTCAAATGCATTTAATTTCTCTGGTGTACTTGTGTTGCGGTAATTACTCTGATTAAGAATTAGGTGTTTGGTATTATGGGCATTGATTTTCAGTGAGAAGGACCGTCTAGTTTGAGGCCATTGTTGTGATAACTAATGGACAGGCTTTCCTCATACTGAGGTGTCAGTCTGTTCTTGGGTGATTCAACCCTGTGCTATGGACTTGTCCATACAGGGTGGTGTCTCTGATAAAACTAATACTGTGAAATGGTTTGTGCTGAATTGTCATAATGTGTTCCATCTCACATTAGCTGTGCCAATAAATTCACATAAGCGTTCAGTGGAAAGATAAAGGACCTATCTGACTCAGTAGTGCGACACTTTATGCTGATGAAATTATAGGGAGGTTTGTAGCTGCACTCGAGAGTAGATTATATACTTCTCCGTACATGTTTACTGGCAGCAAGCATTTGATCACAAAGCCATAGAAAGAAAACTTTCTGTTCATCATTGGTGACCCAACCCGCTTGTCCACTATGTGCAGGGCCCACGCCCCCTCCCAGCCGCCGGCCGTTAGCTCCACTGGAAGAGGCGGACATGAAGCAGGTGTCCGACATCCTGGCACGCAAGTCGTCCAAGAAGCGCCCAGGGCCTGTCCCTCCCCGCCGAACCACGTCCGTCAAGGAGCAGCAGGCGGAGCACTCCGAGCTGGACATGGAGCTGAAATCGCGCATGAAGCTCCAGAAAGCCAAGATGGAGAACTCCACGCTTCCCGAGGAAGATGAGCGAGGGGGAATTACCCAGGAGAACTCGACCAAAGTGGCTCGGGAAGATTCCATCGGGAAGAGCAGCGCTGACATCCTCAAAGCCGCCCAGATAGACCGCTCCAAGTACCTGATCTCTGAAGCCAACGCTCGGTCGTTTGAGCACGGGACGCCGGAGAGGAGCAGCGGACGGGGTCAGGGGTCGCCGGCTGGGCTGGGGAAGTCTCTGGACAGTGCGGAGGTTTCCAGCGCTGGAGGACAGTATCCCAAGAAGGCCATCCCACTGCCTCAGAGGCCAGCATTCGGTCCCTACAAGAAAATATCGGAGCCCAGTCGGCCCACAGAGCTGCTGCATTCGCAGTCTGTGGATGAGAACAGTGAGCAGGTGAGTGGAAGCAAGCTTCGCCATTATTGATATGAATACTTAAATAGCACCTACCCTCGGCTAGAGACCAAGCTGTAAGCGCTTTACAGTCCACACTCGTTTACACAACGGGCTGCCTACCAGGGTAGTGCCGACTGAAGAGCTGCCAGCTGACGCTTCATTCAGTCGTTTCCCGTGTCATCCAGTCAGTATCATTCAATTTCGTTCACTCAGTTTCCTTACTTTCTTCATTCTTTTCCATTTCTCACGCAGGGTGCATGCTATGTGTAACATGTCATCCATACCAACGGCCAAACTGCCTTTCTCTTTCGAAAGTTGGGGATGGGATTTTACATGTATGCAAGATCATGATGTTATGCGTGTGTTGACACACGGAACCTCGGTTTATAGTCTCATTCGAAGGACTGTATGGAAAATGGAGTCAGAACCAATGTTAACTACGAGGGAAAAATCCCTCTGTACCGAAACGGCCCACGGAGATTCAAACCTGCAACCCCAGGATCACCAAGATTGCGAGTCCGGTGCTCTACCACTGAGCCATTCTGGCCCCCGTAATGATCACAGTGAGGTAATAGTGATCAAACTCATCCTCCGAATAGGCTGTAAAGTACTGGACATAAAACTGGGGAAAAAAGAAAAAAACAAGTTTAAACAAACTTGCCCCTTCTGTATTCACACACCTAACATAGGGGTTATTCCTGGTATTTGTCTCACTTCAGATTTTTTTTTATTTTAAGGAAAACAGTTTTTGCTTTTTGTATGGTCCTGTTCAGTACTTGTCACTGAGCAGTGATTTTTTGGCAGAAGTGTTTACAAGTCATCACATTTTGCTTTGTGTGGTAGTCAGTGCACCGTGCTTGCATTTTGCATGCAGCTATTTGTTGTACTGCATAATCAAGGTTTTATCACGCTTTTTAGAAACAATCCCAGTTCAACATGCTGCATGTTTAATTATGATTATTGAAAAAAAAGATTCAGTGGTCATGCGTTGTCTGGTGAAGTGATCAGGGCGAATTGCTGTTCAAATTTACCATTGCTGCTACGGGCCACCTCACCTACTATGCTATGAGTGCTGTGTCATCTCTTTGAGAATTCTCCACACACAGTCTTCTTAATCTTATCATTGTATTCACCAACATGAACTTGAAATATCTGACACTACATTCAACTCTCTGATTGTTCTACTCATTGTTCTACTCATCATGAAAATCCTTTTGTTTTCTCTTCCGAACATTCTATCCATTCCATTCCTTTGTTCTTAGTTGCCTTTTTTTTTTTCAGCTGGAAATCTGCGGGAAAGCGTGCGCTACATTTCCAGCCTCACATGTGAATGACGTTTGCATATATTGTCTAAATTTAGTATCAGCACTGCATTGGTTTGTCCAGGGGTTTTTACAGGAAGTGTTGTTCATGACTTGTGTATGAAGCCCAGCTTAGCGCACGATGAAAAATTCCGTCCTTTACGCTAGACACTTGTGGCTGGCTTCAGCCGGAGTGACTCTATTCAGATTGAATGTCAGCCTGGGTGGAGGAGGAAGGAAAATTCCAGAGGACTAACTTTTAGTTTTATTGTCATTGTGCCAGCTGCTGTATTCCTTCAGACAAAGAAATGTGGAAAATAGCTGAAAATGTGTACATCTCTGTACAGTATATTTTTTGTGGTTGTTTATCAGCAGTTGTTGGGAAATCTAGATAAAACGTTAGAAAAAAAATCGATCCGATGACAGTGAATAAGATTTGAGCTCGACAGCAGTGGATGTGAAGTATGCCGTCTCACTGACCTGTTGGTTTTGATTGGGCAGGTAAGCTGTCTGCAGTTACATCACACTGCAAGGTGTGACTTCAGATGCAAGAAGATCACTTGAAAATATTGCACTGTGCCATCTTTTTGTGTCAGGTGCGGATTTTCAAGGTGTATGATCTGAGGAGTTACACCAGCACCAGCGTACTTATATACACATGTACAAGCCAAGGTTTTGTTGTTGTGTTTTTCTTCGTTTTAACATTGTTCCAGGTTTGGAGTTTATGTCAGCAAGCTAGACAAGATTGATCAGCAAATCCTCATGTCAGCTATTTTGAGAACTTTTTTTTTTAGTTCTGTTCCGATATTGCAGTGAAATGGATGGAAAGAATGGTGAGTTTTCAGAAACGAGATAATCTTCAGTTTTCCATCCCTCTCCAGGTTCGAGTTGGAAAACTGGACGTGGCCAATGTATCCAAGGCGATCCACCGGTATGGCACCATCCCCAAAGGCCAGAGAATCGGAGCCTACTTGCAGTCCCTGGACTACGACAACAAGAACCACGACAACGACCTCACACCTGTGGAGGACCAGGACTCGGGGACGGATCGCGACAGCGTGGCGTCCTGTCCCCCGGCCGTGTCGGAAGCAATGGCTGATGGGACGGGCACGCCGGTCTCCACCACTCTGGCAGACGGGACGACCGACGACTCCGACCCAGGCATCAAACAGGAACCCAACCTGCGACCTTCCGCTTTTGTCAAGTCCCAGTCGCAGCATGGCCTGGGCGACAATGGCGTCAGCGTCGGAAGTGGAGGAGGAACAGGAGTAGGAGGAGCAGGGATCGGGTTGAAGTCTCAGTACTCGGGAATGCTTCAGCGGCACAAATCCGACTTGGACTCCGACGCCAACCGCTACGAAGCGCCTTGGGGAGATTTATTCGGGTCAAGGGCGCACAACCCGAACGAACGTCTGCAAGGCCAGCCAGGGGAGGGTTTCACCACCAAGCCCAAACCAGCCCGAGGTTTTCCCGTGCGGACACGGTGCCGCCGGCGTTGCCCAAGTCCTCTCCGGGGGTGGAGGGGCAGACGTTGACTGCTGACACCAACGGGTCCCACCGTCCCCCGCCCCCGTCCACGTTTGGGGCGGACCGCAGCAAGTTGGACTTTTCCAATTCCCCCAACAGTTTGTCTTCGTTCAAAACCTTCGGGAAGCCCAGTGTGGTCAAGGAGACCAACCTTGACCTTGTCAATGCCGATACTCTGTCTCCGGCTCAGCCAAACTCGAACCAAATGAATAATTCGACAGGTAGCTCCGATGTTGGTATCTACAAACCTGTGCTACCGCTCATGAAAGGAGGGTCGGTGACTGCACCGCCTGAAAGGACCTCTGACCCCATGACCTCGTCCATGATCGGAGAGGTCAAGCTAGTAACATCAGTTATAGGTGAAATGGACGATTCCACACCCGTAACCATGGAGAAAATTCTGGAGGCATCAGAACGATTACGCAGCTGTATCGACAAGCTGGTTGCCGTTGGGAACAAGTCTAGCACCAACTTTATGCTTCTCTCTGAAGAGGTGAGTATGTTGTTCTGCATGTGTGCGTGTGTGTGTGTGTGTGTGTATGTGTCTACATTGCTATCATTGTCAGGATTTCCTTCTGCGAAACGTACAGTGGTCCTTAACAAGGTCCAGGTCCAGACAAGTTTCAGAATTGAAGTGCGGGGAAGTCTTTTTGTACATTTTGTGTCCCAGAGACAGCACTTCAGGGAAGTGGGAAAGAAACCAATCTCAAGACTTTGACATCTTTCTCCCTTATAGCATCAAAAGTAGGACAAATGTAAATGGTCAATGCACAGCTGGGTGGCCTGTAAGCTTTCAGCGCTTAGCACCAACATGAAGCATTGCTCTGAAGTTGCGAGTGTAGTCTGTGAGAGTGTTTGTGTGTCTGTGTTGTTTTCTCATATTTACCTGATAAACAAATGCCTTAATCTCCAATCAGTGAGGAATGTCGCCAAATCATAAGGATAGGGGGGGGGGGGGGGGGGGGGGGGCGGCAGGAGCTAATTTACTTTCATACCCAGATAGTCAGGAAGACTTACTGTCCTTTTTGAGTTCCCTTTTCTGCACCATGTTCGAACTAATTCGGTTTCATCCTTTTCCTTGGTGGATGAACATGCCTCTGTCGCTATCTACTTTGGACTTAGTCAGAGCACTGAAGGGGTATCTTCAGAGGACAGAGGCGGGCTACCCATGCACCCATTTATAGCATAATGCAGGGCAACGCTCATGTAAAATCCCAGACTATAAACTCTGGTCTAGGCCGGTGATTCACCAGGCTTATGTCTTTGGGCAGAAATCACAAATCACATGACATGAGAGTACATGAAGTTTGGGCTGTCTCCATTAGTAGTGCCCTCTGACAAGTACTGTGGCTGCCAGTGTTTGTTGTGCAGCACGGAGAACCTCTGGCAGGTTTTACCCATGAGACTTGACTGAAGATAATTGGATTCACTTCGGAGGGGACGGGGGGGTGGGGAGGGGAGGATATGGGGGGATAGTCATAGCCCAGGCAGCAACATAACTTTCCTGAATTTGGTTGGAGTTTCTGTGTTTGAATCGACCTGTTGTCATGGCTTGTTTAACCTTTTAACTTTTGGTTTATGAGTGCGCCTTTTTACTCTGCACTTTGATCAATTCTGCATTGGTGTTGGTGAGTTTGAACTTGGGAGATTCTGTGTGACTTTGTGTGTTTTATGCGTGTTTAGTTGAAATGGCACTGTCTGTACTCATTTTCCCTGTGTGTTTTAGGAATGGGGGTCTTCTTGTCCTGATGCTGGGCTTGAGAAATTCTGTACATGAATTGGTATTTATTATTGTCTGTTCGTGCCTTTACTTGCTGTAGAGTGGGGACTTATCTGCCCTAGACTGTACATACAGGCCAGCGCTCGTGGCCCTTAGTGGGGGAATTGTATTGATATTTGCATGTGGGATCAGTGTCTCCCTAGTCTGGTGACCATGCTTCCCACCGCCCTTGTCATGATTCAGGTATTGGTGTGGACAGGTTAGTATGAGATGAAGCAATAGTAAAAGCAGTTTATGATATGTTTTCCTGTCTAACAGTAACACTAGGACTCCTCCCACCTCCCAACTGAGTTGAAAAAAGGTGCTGAATCTGAACTAGTTGGAATACTGCACAAAGAAGTGTGAACTCACTAGGGAAGATCACTCTTGCTGCCTATCTGCATATGATGGTGAGGTTAGCTTGTATTCCCCCTTCTCCTAGTTGTTGTTGTTGTGTGTTGTTGTTTGTTTTTTTGGGGGGGATCCTGATGATATGGCAACATTCCACGACAAGTGGGGATAAGGCATTTGTTTGGACAGGAAAGTATATTGTAAAACCAGTTTTAGTAGTAAAATTCCTCAGTGTGTGTGTGTGTGTGTGTGTGTGTGTGTGTGTGTGTGTGTGTGTGTGTGCAAGCAAATTAAATTCCTCAGTGTGTGTGTGTGTGCAAGCAAATTGAAGTACAACATTTCTGTGTTTTCATATGAACTTAATTCTCTGAGAAGAGGGGAAAATTTGGGACTCATGTGTTTGGGATGTATAGTGGGGAAGCGTATATAGAGTAGCTGGCACATAGTGGTTCGTTCTAGATGAAACTGAAACTGAAGCAGTGTTAGAATTTTGATCAGTATAGTTAATTTGTTCACTCTCTCTGTGCTTGTGGCTGTTGCTGCTGCCATCGTTTGTTCACTTGTTGCTGCAAACAAGTACAGTGTACAGGTACGGTAATGCTCTGTTGTCCCTTTGATAATATCAAACTGGAAAGAAGTAACTTTTTCACACTAAAATGTCAGTGTTTACATTCATTCTACATGACATGTGGACTGCTTGCACCAAGGATACCAAAGCTTGCCATGAAAACAGAGTTGCATACTGTCCTGACATGTATGATGGATGGTTTGTGTTAAGTTTCAGTCATTCCACTACCGGTTTCCACTCCGGTTAACTTTTTGGTCAGTCCTGATTTTTCAAACAACAATAAACAAAACTGTATCCCCTCCCCCCTCCTCTTATCTCCCACCCTGCCCCCCACATAATTGGCAGGTCTTGTTTTGGATAGGGGTAAGCTGTAGCATTGTGCGCAGCAGTCTGCGTTTCCCCTCACTGGTCGTTTTGCTGTGTAGGTGGATAGGACGGGAGGGAGGTTCAGGTAGAAAATTAAGAGAGAGGGTTGGGAGGAAGAGAGAGAGAGCATGTTCCTCATTCAAAACAAAGTACGTCATTTACTTATTTTAAAAAAAAGTATCTATAATGACTCTGCCGAACAACGTGGACAAACGAATCACAAGACAAAAGACGACGCGTTTCGACCTCTTAGGTCTTCTTCAGGCAAGATGAACACTGCTCAGGACAACGAAAATGAACGAGCTGTCACTTTCTTCACTGTCCCGAGTGTCGTTTCTCTTGCCTGAACAAGACCTGAGAGGTTGAAACACACTGTGTCTCGTCTTGTGGTTCGTTTGTTCATGTTGTTAGGCAGAGTCGTTATGGATACCTTTTAAAATTTGTGCAGATTTCTGGCTGCAGCCACCACACTTTGCAACTAATATCATTTACTTGTCAGGTAGTTACGTGATACAGTGATTTATAGTTGTTGAACAAGGGTTAAAGATGTGGTCATGGCTGTGTCAGGTCCAAGCCTTCCACAGCCTGTGCTGTCGCTTCATCGACGCCTTACCCCCGCACGCCAAGTTCCATGCTCGAGAACTCCTGTCCCGCTTGCTGGCTCACAGTCAGAGCCTCAAGACCTTCTCCAACTCCTCCCCCTCCTTGGCGGCAGCCTGCTCTCCGACATCCAGTCCACCAACCAGGACATTATGAGCGTCATCCAGAGGTGAGCGGGTCGCGGGGAGGTCATCGACAGTGTGCTGAACAGTCCCGTTAAAAACACTGAGTCCACCAGTCACGAAACGAGCACCGTCATGCAGAGGGCGGGCGCCGTGCTGCGGAAAAGACCTGCTGCGTGGGTTTGTGGGCAGCGGCAGCAGACCGACGATGAGTCATTCTGGGATGGGGTTTGAGGACGGGGGGGGGGGGGGGGGGGGGGGGGGGGGGGGGGGGCTGCTGCAGCCAGGACGACGGTCGTTGGGTCAGAGGGTGTGTCTGGCACTGCTGCCTCCATCACTTCATACATCACGGCATTCCCCAAAACAAAGAACTCCTGCAACTGGTGGCACGGCGCATGACGTTGGCCTGGGATGCGTGGCTGGAATGTCTCAACAACAAAAAAAAAAGAAAAAAAAAAGAATGACAGCATTGTCAGCACCTGGCAAGGGTGACGACTCTCTGAGGGAGGGGGAAAGGGGTTATCTGCAGCAGGCGCTGCATTGAAGGAACAGAAACGCATTTCTCCAGGCCCGGGGGTGTCTCCTGAATTTTGTGCCTCTTTTCAGCTCTCCGGGGACCTTTGAGGGGGTGTCTCCGTGGGAACCGAGAGATCTTTGGGGGAAAGTCAGCTTTCCATTCCAGGTTCGCTTTTTGATGTTCACTAGAGGATACTAGCTGAGCTACAGTGTCGGCGGTGGAAGTGTTCGCCATGCTCGATTTATTCCTGCTTAGTTTTTTTTATTTATTTCCAGCCTGTAAACCAGTTAGTGTGGGAATGGTGAGCAGCATTTATTTGTTGCTGCCTCAGTCGGTATGATTGAATGAAAGGCGCGATTGATCAGTTATGATAATATTTGTAATTATGATGATGATGATGATGATAATAGTAATGATAAACGTGATAGTGATGAGAATTATAATTATAGAAAATATATGGAGGTGCATATGAAGACACGGAAATCTTCTGTAATAATCGACCAGAACTTGGTAGTTTTCAATAACCAAACCATAACTCTTGTGACTTCTTTTTATTAAGCTGAAGAAGCCCATTTTTCAGGGATTAGAATGTCTTGTATTGATACAGTCAGTAGTGTTCAGTATTAAAGTTTACAAACTCTCATTACCCGGTATTTTATTTTTGATTTTTTTTTTTAGTTAGAAAAAATTATAGAAACTGTATTTAACAAAAAGAACTGCTACAGCATTGATTTTTATGGCAGGTTTTACCCTTTCTGTTTAAGTCAACATGTATACGCTTTTTACAATGTATAATGTCAGGGGGGGGGGGGGGGGGGGTGTGAGGAAAGAGGCCAGTAGGAAGAGGAGGGGGTAAAGTAATATCAGAACAATGTTCCGTTTTGCTCAATGATATGTCAGAGTGCAAGATAGAATTCCCAAGGGTGAACCATATCTGCCTCACCATTTTGGCTTGTAAATAAAGTTATTGATAAATGAACAAGGAAAAGAAAAAGATCCTGATGAATGAACAAGTAAATAATATTGAATAGGCCACAACCGTACATGTATAATTCAGCGAAAGCATTCATCTTTCGCGCGAGTCCTGCAGGCGTGTTAGTGAATATGTGGATGTGCAGAAGTGTTGGTGCATATGTGCACGCACAAGCGGTGTGCATGTCAAATCCTGAGAAACAAACTCCGTGCTGATGATATATGTCTCGAGGCAAACTTGAACAGGTTTGGTTCTTTGGCTGAATGATACAGATGGGTTTTTATTTGATAGGAACAGCACTGAGTGTGACTGTGCCACTTTGAACCAGCATCCCCATTCAGTGTGTAAACTAAAGCTGGAATACCTGTTTAGAATTTTTTTTCTTCTCAGCATCCCATTCAGTGTGTAAACTAAAGCTGGAATACCTGTTAAGAATTTTTTTTTCCCGGGGAGGGGGGGGGGGTGGTAATGGATAAGTGGTTTTAGAATTGGATTTTACTTGACATCGTTTAAGGCTGTCCTTTATGTCTATTTTGAACTTCAGAAAACATTGCTGAAAGCTGACTGTCACAATACGCCATACTCAACTTTCAACTGTTAGTTTCATGATCTGTGGGATGATTATTTAAAAATGTCGGGACACTTGCTGGGGAGGGTTGTGTCTTGTGATTCAAATCCGAAGAACGAGGGAGTGTTGTAAAAATGCAGAAGATTCAGGTGCATAACTTCATCTGATTTGGAGCATACAACTAAGAGTCTTTTTGAATAAAAGGAAACAAGACATTGTGATAATTGCTTATTTGTAGTGTGCTGTAACTCAGGAGTTGCTTGTACTGTAACCAGACAGCAGGGGTGTTGCTTGCTCAGAGATTGGTTCTTCAACTTAAGTGTGTATGAACATGATGCACATTTTTGTCTGTATCTTAGAAAAGTATGTTCTGTTTGGTTCCTTTTTTTTTTTTTGGGGGGGGGGGGGGGGGGTTGTTTTGTTTTGTTTTTTACTAAGTGTTCATTTTCAGCCCATGTTTAGTTTTTACAGAAACTGTTTTCTTCTTCTTCTTTGTCTTCTTCTTCTTCTTCTTCTTCTTCTCCTTCTTTGTCTTCTTCTTCTTCTTCTTCTTCTTCTTCTCCTTTTTTGTCTTCTTCTTCAGCATCTTTTTTTTTTTCTACTTCTCCTTCTTCTTTTTCTTCTTCTTCCTTTCAGTTTTTGTTGCATGATTTTGGCAAAAGTCAAATCAGATTTGTGTCAAGTACCATGTTATGAGGAGCAACTGGCTAGAGGTTGTGATTGTGGTTTTTGACATCAACAGTTGAGGTGCGACTGATGGCTATGGGAGAGGGAGCGTTGTGTTTTATGGATGGTTGTGGTCACACCGAAATTTACATGTACATGCACAGCTTGCAAGCAATAACGCTAGGGCACATGCACACGCTCGTGTATACACACACACGTGCATGCGCGCGCATACACACACACACACACACACACACACACACACACACACACACACACACACACACACACACACACACATTCACACTTGGACTGGCATGCACACACACATACACATACATGTACACTGGTCTATGTGTGTGTGCATGCGCATGCACACACACACACACACACACACACACACTCACACTCACTCACACACACACACACACACAAACACACACTCTCTCTCTCTCTCTCTCTCTCTCTCTCTCTCTCTCTCTCTCTCTCTCTCTCTCTCTCTCTCCTACCTTTGCGGAGATTTCATACAAAGAACGTGGGTTCAGTCTCTCTTAAAACAAGAATCAAAACACACAAAAAAACACTGGAGAAATTGCTAACGTTTTAGCATCACAGCCGGAGAGAGAGAGAGAGAGAGAGAGAGAGAGAGAGAGAGAGAAAGAAAGAAAGAGTTTTACTTGCATTCTGAGAGGACTTTCCTGTGTAACCTGGGCGTGCAGTACAGTTGTCCTGGTGTGCATGAAGGGGGATGACTGTGACTGACGATGCCGTTCTGATGTAGACCAGCGATGCTGGTCAGCACTTTGCCCTGTGACTTTCACTCCTATGACCATGGCATGGCACGAACCTCTGCAGCCGCCGTCTGCTGAGCTCGCCTTTTTTTTTTTTTGAAGATTACGCCCGAGTCTTTTGATGATTCCAGATCGTCTTATTTTTTACCATGTTTGCTGGATGTTTTGTGGGGTTTTTTTTTTGTTTTTTTTTTCTCCAGACATGGTCATCGGAATTGGTACCTTTTGTCCCATGTTGGGATGGGGTAAAAAAGAAAAGGCGTTTGGGGTGCGTGTTTTGATTTGTGTCGGACACAAAGAGAGCGACTTGGGACAGGAGAAAGAGTGGTAGATCTGTCGTGTCTGTAGCGTAGACTTTTATTTTTTATTTTTAAACAAGCATGAAAGGATGTGGAATTTGTAGAAATAAGCATGCTTGACTGCGGTGTATGATCAGGTCATTCGTCCACACTCGTGAACTGTGCATTGTAAAGGGTGTGGAGCACACGTGTACACACAAAGTTGGAGGACTTTCACTTGCGCGGCTTGCTTGTTCTTCACCAATCGACTTTTGCCTAACTTTGGGTTTGATATTGTATTTGAGGATACGCTGAAGAGTTTTCTTTGGGTGTGTTCGGAGGAGCATGGATGTAATGCGTAGCGATCAACAGTGAGGTGGGATGGAAAGGCTTCATGGGAGACCAGCGTCTGTGCACTGAAAAAGTGCAATAAAACTTTTTTTGAAAGTCGCCGCTGGAGGTTGAGAGATGTACGTGACATGCAGAGAAAGTTTCAAATCATATTTCCAATGCCAGTATCCCAGTCTTTATTGTCATGGTGATAAAATTGTGTGTAAGAAGAATGTGTACTTACTCGTGACTATGTGTGCTGATGTTGTTTGGGGCGGGGGGGGGGGGGGTGGGGGGGGTCCTTATTTGTTTTCCTTTGCAACAGAGCTTGTGGACGCTTACTGCTTTGTCAATGATTTTGATTCTTCATATGATACAAAACACCTTGTACCAGTGTGTGTTTAAGGGTTTTGTGGAAAACAGTGCTGAGTCGTCGATGCGCACATTCATATGTCAACACCATGTTTTGGGGGTATGGATTTCTGTAGATGACAAAATTGATTTTGATTTTTTTTTTTTTTTTTTTTGTTGTTGTAGTTCTTTATTGCTTATTTTGTTTCTGCCTCCCATGTGTCAACTTTACAGTCGATTGGCTAGATCTTTTATCACTACAAAAGTGCTACAAGAACAAGTGTATTTTGCGTTGCATCAATAATGCTTGCTTTTTAAAATTTTTATGTCAATACGTGGTCGCAATGCTGAAAAATAACGCTGGATACTCGGACAATCTGTGTAATTGTATAGTTCATTCCGGTGTTTATTAAGTTTGTATGGAATTTCGGCAAGTTTGTATGGAATTTCAGCTGTATACCTTTCATTAAGCTTTCCTTGATTGTATTTCCTTTCCCTAAGAGTAAGGAACAGCAACTCTGTATCGACACTTAACACTAGACTTTCTTTTTTTCCTACTGATTAGATTTTCTTTCCCTAAAAACAAGGAACAGCAAGTCCATATTGACGCTTCAGACTAGGCTCTTTCTTTTTTTCTTACTGATTGGGTTTTGTTTCCCTAAGAACAAGGAACAAGTCCATATCAACGCTACTAGACTCTTTTTTTTACTACTGATTGGATTTTCTTTCCCTAAGAACAATGAACAGCAAGTTCATATCGCGCTTAAGACAACTCACATTCCTTCTTTTTTTTCCCCCAAGCTCTGACCACCAGCTTCCACATACAGGTAGCAAGGGAGACAACTAGTTGTTACTAACACTGGAGTGCAACCATCAGGGTTAACCGCAGCTCTCCATCACGGGAAACAGGAAAGAGGTGTCACAACTGGTCCAGTTCTTCACGTTGTCCGTCCAGAACCTGTTCTGTCTGTCGGTGCGATGCTCCACCTTCTACTGTAGCCGGAAGGCCCAATCTTGGACAGGGAGTCCAGGCAGGATGCGTGTCGACACCAGGCAGGCTTCAGGGGCGAGGAGAGGCAACGGCATGTAAATACATTGACTGGCTGCTTAGCCAAATCGTCTCTCTTTGGCTTGCCAGTACGCTTAGAGTTGTCTGCCTCAATCTTGTGAAGACTAGTGAGATTCTAAGGTGTTTTGTTTAGTTGATTGGTTGGTTGGTTTGGTGTGTGTGTACTTTTTTTTTTTCAATTGATTTAACAACATTTCAGGTCACGTATCAGTCTCCTACAAATCAAAATACTATTATGTGGTTGGGGTGCGTTTTGTGTGTGCATTGTGTATGTGTGTGTGTGTGTGTGTGTATGTGAAAAGTAAAGAAAGAGGTTTCGACAGGGTTGCATCCCTGAACAAGGGTTTGGAGGATGTACATACTTAACAGCTATGCCATATTTTATCATCAAAAGGTGTTTTTTTGAATTGACAATTTGTGTGTCAGGTATCACATTTGAGGGATGAATGAATCACCCTGACATGGAAAACTCACAACAGGAAAGAATCGATTACTCATACTGCTGTAATAGCTTTAATATCATCCCCAACATCAGTTGGTGTACCTTTAACTGAAACCAGTTTATGCAGACAGACATGAGAAAGTTGGTACGATTTCGTACCCCGTGGCTGTGTTTCTGTCTGTACTGACTGTTCAGATGCTTCAGTGTTTCATCTCCTGAGCTCATTACATGGTATGTGGGCATGAGAGATGGGAAATCCTGATTCATTTTCATGGCTGCTTCATGTGGATCCATCATTTCAGTCGTGGTACAGTGGAAGTGGAATCTCTTGGTAGTCTGCTCAAGAAATCCTTAACGTGACGCGTCTTCACCCTTAAAACTACCAACCCGTAAACTACCCATCTGTTTTACGTAACATTCCAGATACTACTAACAATCATTTTTTTTCTTTCTGGTTTGTTTGTCTGTTGTTGTTTTTTTTTTTTTTTAAGAGCATTGATCGAACTTTTTCACCAAATGTATAAAACTCAAGTACTTTTGAAATTTTTTTTTTGTGTGGTAAAATCATACAAGTCTAAATCGTAGAGAATTTGTACAAGAAAATCTAGTTGTGGACGTAAGTTTGCTGTGCATGTGTATGTTTCTGTGTTGTTGAGGTTTGGTACTGACCATTATGGTCACTTGCTGGATTCCGGAAAGTCTGGACCCTGTTCTTCACCACAACACCAACTGTCCACTTCTTGGTCATCTCCCACTCTGCCACAGAGGTAGGAAGCAAGCACCAAGAGCACCTGTCTTGCTGACACGGCTTTTTTGTCATTTCTCTGTCAGTTCAGTTTGTGCCTGGGCCACTGAATTGTCCACAATCATGTTAAAGTGAACAGTCCCTGTTGTTGTCACTCATCGTCACTCTCAACAAGAGTTCAAAGGTTACAGCCGCTGTAGCGGACGTTCTCAAGATCAGTGTGTCTTTATGCTCGAATCTTCCCAAACAACCACAGTGGGGGGATGAAATGTAGGGTTGCTCTCGGTGAGTGGAATAGGGGATAGCTAACTGGTAATGGCCAACAGGTGGAAGAGGATGGAGTGGTAGGTTGAAGGGAGCAAATCGGGGGTGAGGGCAGGGGGTGGGGGCAGGGGTGGGCCCAGGATGGGCCGACTCCCCACTCCAGAATGCACAGCAACACAAATGACACACAGGGTGCTTGACCCCACAGTCCTCGCTGCTCCTGGCTGCGCAGAAATAGCTGAGCAGGGTGAACAACTCTGTTGAGTTTTCCAAATAATTATCGTTTTTTTCGAATTTTGAGGTATAATTTTCCACCTCAGTGCTGGAATGTGGTAAGAGTCATCTTATTTGATGGTTGTCAGTCTACACTTGTCGCAGTCATCATTTCATTTTCAGTGTTACATTTTTTGTTTTTTCGTTAACCTGCATTCGTCATAATCACTGCCTAAGTGTCATCTCACAATTTTGACAAATTGCATTGTGCAAGTCAACAAGCTGCAAATGCAAACCTTTGTGAAATTTTTTTTTTTCTTCCCTTTTTTTGTGGTTTTTCGCAGATTAATTCAGAAATATTGAATTTTCAGAAAATGCGCAACAAAAAAGAAAGTAAAACAATTTCAAGAATTTGTAATTTTAGCTTCACAACAAGAAAGAAAATAAACAATTTGTGATTTTAACTAAGAGCCTCATTTTCATGTGATGCATTAAGATGTCCAAGCGTCCAAAGAGAGGGAGTGTGTATGGGGAGGATTTTGATTGGTGGGCTACATTGTACTAGAAGGAATATGGATGATTGTGATGCATTGAAGTCTGGATGTGTGGGGGGGGGAAGGGGGGGGGGGGCTGGTGCAAACAATGTATTCTGACGGAAAACGAACCTGAAACAATGAAGGGCAAATACTCATCATTGCTGGCCAATATTGGCAACATTTCTCTCCAACCATTAGTACTTTCAACTGAAAGAGAAGACTGTTTCCCTTTTCAAAGCCTGTTTCATGTAACAATTGCATTTCTTACATGTTATCATTGGTATTTTGATCAGAACAAGGATGTGACCATGTTTTCGAATTTCGCTGTTGATCTAGTTCAGTAACTGCATCTTTTTCTTTTCTTGTACGGTTTGTACTTGTGGACAGAAGAAAAATATGGTAGAAGGTATTGCTGTTGTTGATTTTTAGGTCCGTGTTGTATCGTGTGGGTGAATTAATGGATCCTGATGACAGGTCAAACAAAGCAATATGAACTGAACTTTTCTGGCGCTGTGTTGATGAAAATTCAGGTGCTGATTTTGAAAAAAAAAAAAAAAAGAGAGAGAGAATTAGTGTTCTGTGTATATAACCAAGATGAAAGAGAAGAGAGAGAGAGACACACACACACACAGGGGAGGAGGGTAAGAAAGAGAAAAGAGAATGACAATGATAAATGGTGTGGAAGGGGTTATATGGGAATCATTTTTTTGAAAAAGAAAGATTGGATTTTGAGATCAGTTCAAGCACTGAAACATGAAGAAGCCCTCATCACAGCAGTGGAGCCCCACGCTCAGGTTTGTGAGAAAGAGTTTGTGGGTGTGCTCCTCTTTCCCTCGCCTTGTCATTGTGTGATCACACCAGGCGAGGTTGCAGGAAAGCGGTATGTGAATCGACTCATTTTGTGACTCGGGACGCTGAACTCATTCTTCAGAGATGTTTATCTGTATGATTTTGCCATATTTTGTTCACAATTTTGGTGAAAATACAAGTACGGAAAAAAAAAGAAAAAAAAAAGAGGTGAAAAAGAATTCTAGAGATAAAGTGCTTGAGCGATAATTACACTTGCAGAGTTTTTGGGGTTTTTTTGTTTTGTTTTGGTTTTTTTTTTTTGCTTGAGCAGTAATTGCACTTTCAGAGTTTTTTTTATTTTTTATTTATGATTCTGTATGTTGGTGTATGAAGCGTACACCTTTAGGAAGACTTTTTTTTTCAACATGTGTGTTTTCTGATTGTCTTAGTCAAACTGACGAAAGGGTTCAGTTATTGTGAGCATTTTTTTCTTTCACGTCAAGACATACATTTGTCCTGTGGTCGACTCGTTCCGATTTTTTGGCCAAAGTCACTGGCCCCTTGAATTGAGAAGTGCTTTTGGCTAACCTTGTGCTTGCTTTGGATATTGTGAAACTAGTCTTCCAGGGGAGTACCACATCGTGTGACTCTGCTTACCTAATCCCCGACACCGCAGATGCAAACCATGTGCGCCTTTAGCACTCTCCCGTCGTCCTGGTAATGCTGGGGGATTTCCCGTCTCCCTTTCTTTTTTTTTTCTTATTGAGGTGTTCATCTTGAAAACCGTTTTGAGAGTGATGTTCGTCTGCTTTTTTTCTCATCCTGTTATCACGCCCTCTTGTTGGAGGTATTTGTAGCTCATCAGTTTTGCTTTCATGCACGAAAAGATGCTGGTGTTTATCGGCAGTTGTAAGTTGAGAGGTTGTACTGTTGACTAAGTGAGGCACATGATAATTGTCTTGGAGGAAAAAAGGGAGTAAGGTAATGTTGCTTACAGCCCAGCCGACCACAAAGGGCCATATCAGGGCTGTCACAAAAAAAAGCAGTATTAATATTGATTAAGAA
This sequence comes from Conus ventricosus, assembly GCA_018398815.1. NCBI lineage: Eukaryota > Metazoa > Mollusca > Gastropoda > Neogastropoda > Conidae > Conus > Conus ventricosus. The sequence continues at coordinate 53,866,184 of CM031618.1, read as the reverse complement.
AATCAGTAAGAGATACCCCCACCCCCACCCCACCCCCCCACACCCCGAATTTAATGTGACAGGTATTGTTATCATGTCAGCCTGTCTCCTTGCGGAAGTATTTCATTTTTGTGTGTGGGTTTTTTAAAAATTGTTTTGTTTCCTTGTTTTATTTTTGTGTTTGTGTCGTAATTTTTACATGTTGTCACAGCAATGGAATAGGAATGACTCTTTTTCAGTTGGGTTTTTTGCAACAACAACAACAACAACAACAAAATACTGTTTTCTTACACTGAGACGTTGACCGTTGTATGAAAAATCAAGTGGTGAGAGGCAGAAGGGAATGATGGGATGCATAGATGGGTGGGGAAGAAGGGGGTTGAGGAAGCCGAGGTCAGGGTGGGTGTATGGGAGAACATTCAGAGAAGCTTTGAAGAAAAGAAACATTCAGGTGTGGTGCTGTTTACCTGTGGTGCTCCACTGAAGGCGTGCTGATCTGTGCATGAACACGCTGACAGGCGAACGCCCGCCGGGGGCCTGAGCAGAGTTCCCACGCCAAGGTCAAGGACTCTGGGCAAAGCTGTGACGATGTTGCCGTGCAGGCAGATTGCTGTGTCCGCCTGAAGAGTTCGTCTCATTTTTCAGGGACATGATGGTGGTCCATAGATACCTCTCCTTGTCTGCCTGAAGGGTTCGTCTCATTTTTCAGGGACATGATGGTGGTCCATAGATATCTCTCCTTGTCTGCCTGAAGGGTTCGTCTCATTTTTCAGGGACATGATGGTGGTCCATAGATATATCTCTTTGTCTGCCTGAAGAGTTCGTCTCATTTTTCAGGGACATGGTGGTGGTCCATAGATATCTCTCCTTGTCTGCCTGAAGGGTTCGTCTCATTTTTCAGGGACATGGTGGTGGTCCATAGATATCTCTCCTTGGCTCAACGCGGTCCCCAGATTGTGATCATGAGAATCAGTTTGATGTCATTCTCAGGGTATAGTTTGTGTCAAACTTGGAACAAAAGCATTTTTTTTAGACCAAGACCGGACAGTGGTTCTGGATGAAAACATCGGGGTGAAAAAAAGAGAGAGAGAGAGAGAGGGAGAGAGAGAGAGCATGAGAGGAAGAGCAGGAGGGGGGGGGGGGGGGGGGGGAAAAGAAAGAAAGAAAGAGAGAGAGGAATAAAAAAATTTAAAAAAGCATAGTAATTGTGAGGGGGTGGATAAGATAAGATAATGTTGCTTATAGCCCAGCCGACCGCAGAGGGCCACATCAGGGCTGTTCATCATGAGGAAGATGAACTTTCCATTCATACTTGTGGCCAGTACTTAACCGACTGAGGCGGTCCTTCTCTGACACATTCTACCAAAGTGAACAGTGCTGGACAGGGAGGGAGAAGGGGTGGGGGGGGGGGGGGGGGGGGGTGTTGAGACATCAGTTCTGTCAGTGGCATGTGAATGGGTTTGATTTTGTACACTCAAATTCAGATGTTTGATCACCTACTCACCCCATCCTGGCTCTCTCCCCACCCTACCCCCCAGTCTTTTTGTTGTTGTTGAAATGCTTCGTCTGCTTTGTTCTATGCACAGGTTTAGTTTGAGTAGCACCGCTTATTTGGTCTTCGTCGTTGATGTCAAATTTGGGAGTTTATCGTGTCATTTTTTCTGATTTTTGTTTTCTTCAGGATCTCCACTTCTCCTATTCAATCAGTTCAGATTGATTGATTACCGTGGTCGATCTTCGCCATTTGAGTTTTTTATGTGGGGGTGCAGTGTGTTTTGTCCACGTATCGTGCGTTAATGCACATGCATTTTCATGTTAGAGTGGAATGTGTGTAGGTGGGTGTTTTAGATAACGTGTATGCTTTTGTGCGTGTGTGTTTATGTATGTGTTGTGTGTATGTGTACGAGTGTGTGTGTGTGTGCACATGTACTCTCGACGGTACTCTTATGACTCGTATGCATTGTGTGTGTGTTTGTGAGGTGCAAGGGAGAGAAAGGAAGCGCTACTTGGGATCTGAATATTGATATTTCCTCAGTGTTGCCATGGCAATCAACAGGTTTACTCTGTGTTTGAAATCTCATGCTGTGTTGTTGTTTTATTTCTCTTTGTTTTTTTTTCCCTCCATCTTTTTTGTTGTTGTTGTTTTCTCATCACTGTCTAACCCACCCACTACTGTTTTTTAACTGTCACAAATCTTGCTCAGAAACTGTGTCTGCAGTTCCATATTCAATGCATTTTTTCTTTGATTTTTTTTATACGTAAATCAAAAATGGTTGTAATTCATCAGGTTAAGGAGGACAAGAGGAAAAATAGAGATGGAGCCAAGCGATTTTTGCTCCCATGTTCATGTGGCTGAGTGACATTCATAATCATACATACTATAATCTCTGGTCTGACAACCCATTTCAGCATAGAAGGTGGGATCCCTGGTTTCAAAAAAGATTAACAAAAGAAGATAAAGCCCATTTGTGTCATTGAGAAAAAGGATAATTGCTGTATGTTATGCTAGGATATCCACATTTTTTAAAGTTCATTCTACTGAATGATGTTCACAGGTTACTTTGCAATGTGTGTGAAAGAATCAGCCGTGGACTGTGCAGCAGACAAAACAACAACAAAAAGGGCAAGGGTCAGATAAGTTTGTTTGTTTTTAATTTTGGTGAAGCGACATCTTCTCCACGGTTCTGTTGATTTGAGACCTTGCAGCAAGAGTTACCAGTGATGGCCAGCGTCTGAACTGTTTTGAGGATCATTGTGGTCAGTGTTGACCAGTGTCGGAGCTCTCCGCTGTTCCTTGATCAGTTGTGAGTCATTGTCCCGCCCTTGAGAGTTGTACTGTTGGATTGTCAGGGGATCGATCTTTCAGCATCACTGTATCCCACCGTCAGGAAATCTGTGAGAAATGGCCTCTGTTCTGTCACTACCTTTGACTCCAGCTGGTTTTAACTGGCATCTAGAATAAGGGGTGAAGAGTAGGGGTGGAGGGTGGGGGAGGGGGGGGGGGGTTAAGAACATATATTGCTGTCTACGTGGAAAAAAAGAAAGAAGAAGCAGTAGAAGACTGTCTGGTCGTGCTTGCGTTCACGTTGACAGTCGGCATGTTTCTCTCATTTTTTGGCACTTCCTTTCGCGTCGCTTACTCTCTTTTTCTGTTTCTCTCTGGATGTGTGACTTGATGATGCCGGAGTGTCAGTGTGAGTCTGCATGTGAAACTCCCTCTCTTTGGATGGTGCACCTCTCTCTGTGTCTTTCTCTGTCTGTCTGTCTGTCTGTCTGTCTGTCTTGTCTGTATGTGTGTGGTTCAGTTTTGTGTCAGTCTGTTGGTGTCTTATTTGCTCTCACTCATTTGTCTCTCTGTCTTCCTCCCTGTCTCTGTTTGTCTCTGTCTCTGTCTGTCCGTCTCTCTCTGTCTCTGTCTCTCTCTCTCTCTCTCTCTCTCTCTCGCTGCCCATGTGTGTGGGACTCTTGGTCTCTGTCTTTCTGTCCTTGATGAACTTGATTCTCACTACTGGGTTTTGAGGTCCCATACCACCAGTTGTACAGTTGAGTGTGTGTGTGTGTGTGTGTGTGTGTGTGTGTGTGTGTGTGTGTGTGTGTGTGTGTGTGTGTTGCAGGAGAGGGAGAGAGAGTAAGAACTGTGTACCAAACACCCCAGTAACTTTAGAATAAATACTTTGTAGCTTGTGGCTCAATTTTTGTGTGCGTATGAATTTTTGTCATTGGTTTATTTTTTTTTCTTGTGATTTTTTGTTTTGTTTTGTTTTTGTTAGTAAATAGTTTGTTAAATGTTTGTGTTGTCTCCCTAGGTTCATGAGGTGAGTAACTAAGTAAACAATAGCAAAGATGTAAATATATATTACCTCACAGATTATTCCGTTAATAGCAGCTGAATGTGCCAAGGTGGTTTAAGAGATTGGAACACGGATGTGTTTTATTCTGATGCCCAGAAAGACAGACAAGGTTCTGATGTAAGGTCTGCCAGGGCAAGTACTTGATTTGTCATTAAGGTGATCTTGTCCAAGAAGAATTACAGCACAAAAATAATCATGATGACGAGACAGTGATGATAATGAAGATAAGATAATAATAATCATCATAATAACACAGACTTGTGCATACAGATGGATATGGAAAGCACGTTAAGGATGAATTGCTTTTATCTGTAAATCAGTTGTTTCTCATGAAGAGGGCTCAAGAGAAAAACCCTGTTGAATTTGACTGGTGTTAGTGTTAAAACTCATATGGGAAAGTTAAACCTCCACATGAAGAAGGGAGTTGTGTGTGTGTGTGTGTGTTTGTGTGTGTGTGTGTGCGTGTGTGTGTGTGTGTGTGTGTGTGTGTGTGTGTGTGTGTGTGTGTGAGTTTATGTTTGCCACTGTATCACAATAGATCTGTACTGATATTCTCTTTTAATGTATTGTGCAATGCAAACTTTGAGACTGTATTTGGAAAGCTTGTGTACATTTTTCTTTGTATAGCTACCCTCCCCTTCCTATGTCCTTCCTAAGTATTTAGCCAGAGATCCTCTCTCTCTCTCTCTCTCTCTGTCTCTCTCTGTCTCTCTCTCTCTCTCTCTCTCTCTCTCTCTCGTTTTATATGGATGAAAAATTCTGCTATTTTTCTCTCTCTCGAAATCAAACTTGTAAGAGAAATGATTTTATTTTGCTTGTGTATAATATTTTTGTCAAAACTTAAAGGAAAATAATGTATTAAATGCTTTTATTGCTGAACAGTGATATGCTGATTCTGGTACACTTGACAGTAGACTTGAAAGTGACAGCAGGCTTTTTTTTTTTTAATAAAGGAAAGAGAGAGAGAGAAAGAAAGAAAGAAAAGAAAGCAAGGACAATCACATTATTCTTGATGATAGTAGAGTTGTGGCTGCTGATCTCATAACAGAAATGAATCTATGAAAACACCTGTCCAAGTTAGGTGTAAGGGTGAGAAAAACAAAAACGAACAAAACAAAACAAAAACACACACACAAAAAATGTTGGGGATGAAACTGTTTTCTCCGTTTGGGTTGGTGGGGGGTGGGGGCTGCCGTCAGATCCACTGAAAATTTTATATTTGCAGTAAACTGTCCATGTTGTTTTTTTTAAATCTCGACCCTCATATTTATTCTTCTATGTATTTATTCAGTGATTTTCTTTTTTAATGTTTTGTTAATTTTGCTTTTTTAAAAAATTTTGTTAGGTTCATTGGAGATTTATTAAATGATTGCATGTTGTTGTTTTTTCTCAGTTGTTCAGTACTCAAATATCTGGTTTTGGCTTTGTATTTATTTATGTATTTTGGAAGCTTTTTACTCTGTGTGTGTGTGTGTGTGTGTGTGTGTGTGTGTGTGTGCGTGCGTGCGTGTGTGTGTGCACCACTGTATAAATTGCATTTACCCATGGTCAGCTCCAGCGTTACCGTTTGCTTCCTTTTTCTTCCTTTCTTTATCATCACTTTCTTGCTCTCTCCCCCTACCCCCGCCCCACCTTCTTTTTTTAAAATATATTTTTTTTGTGATATATTGCATCACAGGCATAGGCTTTTCATTTAATTATTTCCGCTTATTGTTCCTGTTGTTTGTGTATTTTCGACCAAAGAGGTTGCTTTCATCCACATCTGTTGTCTGGTTGTTAGCTATGTTGTGCAAAAAACTACAGAAATGTTTCAAACGAAAGGCAGAACATGGCCCCAAGGGTAGGTCTGCCAAATTTTGGTTGGGTTCCACGGTGGGGCTCTGGATGAGATGGCGGAGTCAGGATTGGGTTACATTGTTGATCAGTTCATGAGAAACTTTGCTCTGAACTTGAACGCTGTTAACTCATCTGTTTTCAGTTTGATAACAGTCTGTTAAGCAATAAGATTTTATGGAATATGAAAGCTTCCCCGTGAAACAGATATTAATGTATGGTGGTGTGTGGATTGTATTCATTTGAAGTACATGGGAGTAACTCCTTCACTCACTGCTCTGCGATTACTTTTTTTTTGGGGGGGGGGGGGGGGGGGGGCAGGAAAATAACTTTTTTCTTTGATTCTCACCAGTTCAGCGTTGTTGTTGTGTTTTTTTTAATTAAACAGATTTATATCAGAATGTTGGTAAATGCATTTAGATTTGGACTTTATAAAGAAACCTTTGGAATCTGATCACTGAAAATGTTTGTAATTATTGAAACATTAACATTAGGGAAAAAAATATTCAGGGCTTAGCACTGAAATATATATATATACATATATATATATATATATATATAATATATATATATATATATATATATATAATATATATATATATATATTGTGTGTGTGTGTGTGTGTGTGTGTGTGTGTGTGTGTGTGTGTGTTTGTGTGTGTGTGTGTGCAGTAGGTTACCTTGTTGTACATGACTGTCACAAGCACAGGAGTTGATGATGCAGGCAGAAATGACACTTGATATATATGACAATAACACTTGATATATATGACGATGGCAGATAGAGCAAAACGTTGGGCTGAAATTTGGTATGCAATAATAGAAAAGAAGTGAACAACTTTCATGTTTAGTCATTTGAAGAGATTATGCCCCGTCTCTGTCATTTCAGTTTTGATGTGTGTGTGTGTGTGTGTATGTGTGTGAGCGCGCACATGTGTATGTGCGTGTGTGTGTTTTCATGTACATATTACATGAACTAGTTGGGGGTCGGGGTAAGGTGGTAGGCACGGTGACAGTCTGCTTTGAATGAAAATATGGTTTGATCATCTGGGCTGTTTCAGCATTTGATATGGAATCATTCTGGGGTGGTGGTTTGTGGGTTTTTTAGGGGGGGGGGGGGGGGGGGGGGGGGTGGTGATGGGTGAGGATCGGTGTCTGTTCGGTTGCCAAATTTGTTCCTACTCCTTCCAGCTTTTTCTGTCAGGCCTCTGTTCTCTCTTCCCCCCTCACCGTTTCTGTCTCTGTCTGCCTTTCTTTAATGGCTGACCTGCTCACCGTCGCCATTCTTTCTTTGATCTCTGGATCTCACTATTTCCTACCCTGCCCTCCCCTTCCTTTCCTTCATACACAGTTCTCTGTTCCTTGAGCATCATTGTGTATGTCTCCTGCATCTCTTTACTGTCTGCCTGCATCATTGTGTATGTCTCCTGCATCTCTTGACGTTCTGCCTGCATCATTGTGTATGTCTCCTGCATCTCTTTACGTTCTGCCTGCATCATTGTGTATGTCTCCTGCATCTCTTTACGTTCTGCCTGCATCATTGTGTATGTCTCCTGCATCTCTTTACGTTCTGCCTGCATCATTGTGTATGTCTCCTGCATCTCTTGACTTTTTCTGCCTGCATCATTGTGTATGTCTCCTGCCTCTCTTTACGTTCTGCCTGCATCATTGTGTATGTCTCCTGCATCTCTTGACTTTTCTGCCTGCATCATTGTGTATGTCTCCTGCATCTCTTTACGTTCTGCCTGCATCATTGTGTATGTCTCCTGCATCTCTTGACTTTCTGCCTGCATCATTGTGTATGTCTCCTGCATCTCTTTACATTCTGCCTGCATCATTGTGTATGTCTCCTGCATCTCTTGACTTTCTGCCTGCATCATTGTGTATGTCTCCTGCATCTCTTTACAATCTGCCTGCATCATTGTGTATGTCTCCTGCATCTCTGGACCTTCTGCCTGTATCATTGTGTATGTCTCCTGCATCTCTTTACGTTCTGCCTGCATCATTGTGTATGTCTCCTGCATCTCTTGACTTTCTGCCTGCATCATTGTGTATGTCTCCTGCATCTCTTTACGTTCTGCCTGCATCATTGTGTATGTCTCCTGCATCTCTTTACTCTCTGCCTGCTTCTAATATGGGTGCTATCATCTCTGGGGTCACTGCTAAAACCAGCTTGCTTTTATAGTGCTTTTTTTTTTTTTTTTTTAATTTGCTTTTGTTATTATGGATTTGTACAATCATGTTTGTTTTTTTAGAATGAAGTGTTCATCATGTTGGACATTAAATTGGATGTTGTCTGCAATTTGAGAGTGTGCATGCGTTTGTTGTGATCGGATGTGGTGTTGTGTGTGTGTGTGTGTGTGGTGCATTTGAGAGAGCACGGCAGTGGGAAAGATATATTTTTGCATAGTCATTTATTTATTGCTTATGTGACTCAAGAGCTGTAAAGGTTTCAGATTGCGTACATATGCCGTCTATAGACAAATGTGATCAGACCATGTGGAACTTGTGATGAATTACAAAGGACAATTCGATCAGAAAGTAATTCTAGTCTTCGGGAGATTTTTCTTTAAAGAAAACTTGGATTCATGATGCACCTTTTTGAGTGCCACGGTGTGATTTTTTTTTTTTTTTTACCTGCATTTTTTGGCACACAGCAATAGGAATTTTTTGTGTGTTTTGAGATCTTGACTTCTGTTGTACTTACGGTTGGTTGAGAGTGGGCTTTAAGCCTGTTGACAGGGCTTGTAGAAGAGTGAATCATCGAGCCTGTAGCCAGAACTCATATTGTGAACGTGGAAAACGTTTCTCCAGACGGCAGTCGCAAGGGCTACGTCTTTGCAGATTTGTGTATGTGGTTTCTAAGTGTGTTGCTTGTGCTCACTTACAAATTGTCATCTAATTTGATACTTTGCTTTTTTTTTTTCTTTTTTTTTAACGTACAGCTTTGCATTCATCTTTCGTTTACTCTGAAGTATATTTACGATTATTATTGTCATTATTATCATCATTTTTCTTTCCCCCCTCCTTGCATGTATTTTGAGGATGGTTACTATATACTACCATTATTGGTCATAGTGTGTGATGATGATGATGATGATGACAATGACGACGATGATGATGAGAATTATTTTGTATTTTTATCATTTTCATTCATAATACTCTTAACATATTTCCAGTTTACTGTCATTGGTATAAAGATGACATAAACCATTTATCCAGTCAATTTCCTGTCTTGATTATTCCAGGAAAAGAATGATGGGAACATTATTTTTGTAAATGCACAGTTCATGCTTGAAACTGTTCCTGCAGTGTATGCGTGTATATAAGTGTGTCTGTCAATCTGCTCATGAATTTTGTTTGCATGTATGTCTTTTAAAAAAAAAGTATTCACAGCTGATGAATGTCGCCATGCAAAATTATTTGACGTGCGTCTGTGTTTCAGTGATTTTGTTTATATGTATGTATGTTTTGTATGTGCGTGTGTGTTTTTTTTTTTTTAATCTCGCCTTTGGGGTTTTTTACATGTGGGCGTCTGTCCGTTGAGCGTTGCGTAGATCTGTGTGTGCGCTGATATGATGATGTCTTGGACATAACATCGGATTCAAAATTGCTACTTCTCTTTTTCTTTCCGATTTGACTGGTGGAATAAACAATCATGAAATCTGCTTTTATTTGTCTGGGTTCGTATTAGCGCATGTCTGTCACTGTGTGTGTTGTTCATGTGTGTGTGTGTGTGTGTGTGTGTGTGTGTAGTGTGCTTGTATGAATCTCACAAACCCACTATATTTTTCGCTTTCAAATGTCCCACCACATGCACATATATATACTCGGCACAAATACACATACACGCATGCACAGAGGCATGCACACACACATACATGCATGCGCGCAAACATACACCGATGCAGCACTTTGAGATCTTTAAGTTACCCACCAATGTGTTACAGAAGGGGGACAATGGGGGAAGGGGAGGGAGTAGACTTGGTGCTGATTACAGTTCCACAGCACATAGAGAAAGCATTCACCACCTTCTGCTGATCTGGCTGGCTGGCTGTCTTCTGTTCTCGGCTGGCTGGCTGTCTCCTGTACTCAGACTGGCTGTCTGTGCACAACACGTGGCCTTGATAGTGCTAAACTGTCAAGCTTGAAGCACACACACGGTGGTCTGCACACGAACAAAGGCTGCGTTCAGACGATGGGCCGACCTTGCTGAAAAGTGGACCAGAACAAGATGGCTTACGTGATTGGTTACCAGAGAGGGCGGCTCACCCATCTGAAGATCTCTCTCGATCGGTGCACATGGAAATGGTGGTTCACAAACGTGCTAAGTAACTGCGCTGGAGAATGAGACTCGGACAATAGTGAGAGAGGTTGGCAAGGTACTTGTCCTTTCCTCTCTATAGCTTTGACAAATTAACATCTTACTCTTCTACAAAGGTAGTCTGGTCATGGTGGCTACAAGGCATCGGGCATCAAAGCCCTCTCTTGTTCTGTACAAAATGCTCACCTGCGGTCCATGTCCATTCTTGAAATCATCTGCAGAGGAGTTGCTCTGGTGTTCCTGACTTAAAACTATCCCGTTATTGATTGCCGACAATAGAAAACCTTGATATTGTCCTGTGAGGTCAATTGGTTAGATAAACATCCATTATTCCCCTGAAATAGAGGTCAGGGTCCAGCGAACATCTGTTGTTTCGCTGTTTTGAACTCATCAGACTTACAACTGGAGTCTGGTTACCCGTTGACAAGAGCATTTCCTAATACAGAAAAAACGAAACTCCCTTAAATCGGGTAGATCCTCAAGCCCAGGAGGAAAGTGTCTGCAAAAGACAAAATAATGTCAATGTTCAGTGCAGGGGAAAGTGTGGATATTTTCAATAAAATCATGGATTGTCCAAAATCACCGCTGAAACTTCCAAAGTTCAAAAGTTCTGGATACCGCCCGCCAAGTACGAAGGGCTGATTGGACACAGGACCGGAGACGTCCTTTCCCTTGTGGACGGAGAAAGGGGATAACAACTTCACTGTCCTTACACTGTATGCGCAATTTATTGAAGAAGATTTTTGTACGATTTTACATTGGGTGAGATTCTCCGATCCTCATCCCCCCCCCCCCCTCCCCCACCCACCCACCCTCTACCTCTTCAGTCGGCCCTGAAGTGAAGTTCTTAGATTTTAAGAGGTCCAGGTTGATCCAGAATATGACTCCTGCTGTCACCTATTTTTCTTCCTAGCGCTGACAGGATTTGAACCTGCAGTTCCTAAATGGTTGAGCGCCTCTAATCCAAGTCAACTTGCCACGGGACAAATATCTGTATAGGACTTCAGCTTAAAGATGCATGCAGACATTCCTCCCCCTTGAATTGTTTTATATTCTGCTAAAGCCTTCACGTAGCTGTTGACAGTGTTACAGTGACACTGCGACTTACGTCAGCAAAATGTTGCATTATCCACGGAGGTCCCTTTTATCCGCCATTCTCAAAGACATGGCATAGTCCACAAGAGACTCTCTAGTCCTCAACAGAAACTTATTACCTCCAGATTCAGTGTCCTTAGCGAAATGTATAAACCATCGGTGACTCATAGTCCTTAGCAAAATGTTTTTTCCCAGCAGACTCCTTGTCCTTATAAAATGTCTTTTCCCAGCAGACTCCTTGTCCACAGCAAAATGTCTTTTCCCAGCAGACTCCTTGTCCATAGCAAAATGTATTACTCAACAGATCCATTGTCTTCAGCAACATGTGAGCTTATGGCCCAACAGAGATTTCTTGTTCCTTGCAAGAGGCTTCGTGCAGCAAAGGTTCGTTGTCCAAGGCAAAATACATTACTACCCAACAACAACAACAACAAACAACAACAACAAAACAAACAGAAATAACGCAGCTTCTCAGTGTTCTGCAAGGGTAGCCTGATGCCTTCGCTGCAAATCAAATACAACTCAATACTCTAAGGAGTCGGGAAACAGAAAAGCAAACTATTTTTCTGATTGTCCCCTCCCCCCCTCCCCTCCTCCCTCCTCCCCCCCCCCCCCCCCCCCCCCCCCATTAGAAAATCACTAAGCGCACCAGAAAGAAACATGATCGCCCCAATACTTTTTTTTAATGTTTTTTTTTATTGTTGTTGTTTTTGCACTCTTTTGAATGAAACTGAACTTACTTGCAACAGATGTAATGTGCAAGCGCGATCACGCGCGCACGAAATTGAGGTCGCGCACGCACACACACACACACACACACACACGCACGCACGCACGCACGCACGCACGCACGCACGCACGCACGCACGCACGCACGCACACACACACATACATGCACTCACGCATTCACACACACGCACACACACACATACTCACGCACGCATGCTCGCACGCACGCAGCCACGCACGCGCACGCACGCATACACACACACACACACACACACACACACACACACACACACACACACGCACGCACACACACACTCACACACACACACGCACTCACACACACACACACACACACACACACACACACACACACACACACAACACAAAACCAATGATGAAAACACCCATTCATCATGAACAATTGTTATTGTTCGTATATTTCAGAAGAATGATTGAAATCAGTACAGGCAGATTATGTGGTAACGACTGGAGAGGGGAAAAGAGAGGGAATACAGGTTTGATAGGGTCTTACCTGATTGGTGTGAGTGAGGTTGAGGTTGAGGGAGAGGGAACGGTATGGATTTATGAACGTGTTAGAGCAACTCGGATAAATATTACAGACAGACTAACAGTTGTCTCTGTCTCTCTCTCTCTCTCTCTCTCTCTCTCTCTCTCTCTCTCTCTCTCTCTCTCTCTCTCTCTCTCACACACACACACACACACCCCAACACACACACACACACACACACACACACAGACTCGATCACACACACACACACACACACACACACACACACACGCACGCACGCACGCACGCACGAAACACACCACACACACACACACAAAACACAACACACATACACACACACGCACGCACGCATACACTAATGAAAGACAACATTGGTAAGACATAAGACACGTGAGAAAATCGGGAAAGAAATGGTTGGAATCTTCTTATGCGCAAGGACAACATAAAACGTTAGCACAATTTTTATTATGGTCATCCCTAAGTAAATAAATGAATGAATGAATAAATACCAAGACTCCAAACATCAACAACCACAATACCAAGACTCCAAACATCAACAACCACAATACCAAGACTCCAAACATCAACAACCACAATACCAAGACTCCAAACATCAACAACCACAATACCAAGACTCCAAACATCAACAACCACAATACCAAGACTCCAAACATCAACAACCACAATACCAAGACTCCAAACATCAACAACCACAATACCAAGACTCCAAACATCAACAACCACAATACCAAGACTCCAAACATCAACAACCACAATACCAAGACTCCAAACATCAACAACCACAATACCAAGACTCCAAACATCAACAACCACAATACCAAGACTCCAAACATCAACAACCACAAAATTCTGTCAGAAGGGAAGGATGGCAATACACA
>CM031618.1:53835446-53847946 GCA_018398815.1 Conus ventricosus | reverse complement strand
AAATAAATGAATACATTAATGAAAATAAAAAGCAAGAAAAAAAGAAAAAATTTGTTACAATCTGTTAACCCGCACTGCACCCGCACAAAGTACAACATGGGCAGAACTAAATAAATAAAACCAACCAAACGTCCTTTGAGAACTTGTGAACTTCGCTTGTCATATGAAGCCGTCTATACTACAGAAAACAGCACAGAGCGAAACTGGTTCACCCCTGAAAATGGAAGAAAGAAACACACGATTCATCACAGAACTGCGAGCGAACAGAAGGAAACACTGACTGTCACCACAGAATAAAGCGTAGGTAAAAGGGGGAGGAGGGGAAAGTGTGGGTGGGGGTGGGGGAATGTGGGGGGGTGTTGCCCCTCCAAACCTGAAGGGATTAGGTGGTGGTGGGGTGGGGGATAGGGGGGGGGGGGGGGGGGGGGGGGGGTGGGGGGGGGGGGGGGGGGGGGGGGGGGGGGGGGGGGGGGGGGGGGGGGGGGGGGGGGGGGGGGGGGGGTGGGGGGGGGGGGGGGGGGGGGGGGGGGGGGGGGGGGGGAAAGCGCCGCTTCTACAACGTCCTGCTCTCCATTAATTAATGACAATGCTTCACTGCAGTTGCTGAAGGAAGGGCGGGTGAGGCGTGTGTGAGTGGTGTGTGTGTGTGTGTTGTGTGTGTGTGTGTGTGTGTGTGTGTGTGGTGTGTGTGTGTTTGTGTGGTGTGTGTTGTGTGGGTGTGGCGCGGGGTGGGGGGGAGGAGTGAAGGGGAGTGGTGAAGCAGGCATGTCCTGCTGCTCCTTCCCTCCCATTAATGTACAAACTTAAACAAACGACAAACCAACCAACGGACAAACAAACAAACGACAAACAAACAAACGACAAACAAACAAACAAGCGAAAGCATTACCACCGCCGTCCTTCTAAAATGATGGCATACATTCTCATCACTGAATTTTGAATTTTCATGTAAAGTGGTGGTGGTGGTAGTGGTGATGCATATGACTGATCTGCAAAAGAAAATACAGAGAGAGAGAGAAGAGAGAGAGAAGAGAGAGAGAGAAGAGAGAGAGAGAGAGAGGAGAGAGAGAGAGAGAGAATGGAGAATGCAGCTTTCCTCCCATGGCTTGCCGAAGAATCCATTTTCAACTTATACCAGACAAACCCCTGTGAAGCACAGACCAGCTGAAGTTTTAAGCCAAAAATAAAAACAAATGAAATCTGTATCCATAAATAAAAGAAACAAAAAAATGACACAACAAATTAACCCTCTGTTCCGCTGTAACCCCCCCTTCCTTTCCCGCGTAATAAGTACGTACATAACCACTGTATAAAAACAAACAATTATAGCGAAATTGAATGTAATTATGATTATAGCTCCATCCATGACGTATGGAGGCTGTAATTTAACGGGATGAGTAAAAAAGGGAAAAAAAAAATCCTGTTGCTGTTGATAATGTTGATTTTGAAGTATGACGAAGATGATCGCTATGCCACGTTCTTTCATCTCAAGATGGAACTCAACAGCATGGGAACACCAAGTACTTCGTAATCAATGTGCCCGATCAGCACTTCACTCCACATAAAGAAAACAGCAAGTAATCACCGAAGACTAGTAACCCCTGCATGATTTCTTACGAGACTGTTAAGCCTATATATGATATGCCTATGAAAATGCATTACGGGTTTGAAAAAAGAAAGAAGAAGTGAGCAGCTGGCTGCTTCAACGTTTAATAAACACACACACTACTCCGCAGATAAACAAGCAAAGCCGTCGAGCAAAACTAAATATCTTAGCTTAGATACTGCTACAATGTCTAAACAAAGATACATGTTTTGTTGGATTTACCGGTATCTTCACACACCCACACCACGCACGCACGGTCACGCACGCACGCACACACACACGCACACACAACGCACCCACACACACAGCACATCACACACACACACACACACACACACAACCCACACTCTGGCAAGCATTTGGGATACCTACAATGGAAAGGTCACAGCACAAACCTCCCACGTGTTAAAAATATACACATTCCTATCAGTTATCAAGCAAAGGGGGAACAAAGAGAACCGATCAGGGCAACCAATCCAAACATCAACAACCGCAAAAAGTTTTAAAGTGGTAGGCCACACCGAAAAACAAAGTCCTTGAGAAAAAAAAAAATTGAGGCCACGTCTTGTGTAGGCGGTCAGAAAACTCATCCAACCATCCTCGCTCCCCCGATCCGGACAAAGGGGATGTTCCGCGCGCACCCGCACCATGCGCCCAACGTCTTTATCTTATCCACGTCGGGAACCTCGGAACCTCGGGCGGACGTCCAAACTGAGCTGTCGCTGGTGGATTTTGATGGAATCATTCCCTCCATCGGGCTCCGCCGATTGCGGAGGGGGTCGGGCGTACGTGATGTCTTGGCCTTCTCCGGTCCACGACGTACCTGACGTAAGCGGACCGCTCTCGGATAGTGCATCGGCGCGCGCGATGTGGCGCGCGAGGCTGCGTAAGTCTGAAGACGATGTCGTCCCAGCTTCTGAGCTGTCCACCACGCGCCATGTGCCCGGGTAGTGCTTCCCGAACTCTGATACGAAGAAGAGGAGAGATAGAGAAGAGTGAGAGAGAGAGAGCAGAGAATTCTTTATTTCGAGGATAATAGTATAAACACGGATGTGTTTTTTTTTACAATCCAGTCCTCGCCTGATAGGGTCAACAATGCAAAATAAGATAAGGCAGCAACAAAAGAAATCCATGCCAAAAAATGAGTAGAAACTACAATAAAATACGGAAACAAAGTATAATGAGAGAGAGAGAGAGAGAGGAGAGAGAGAGAGAGAGAGAGAGAGGAGTGCAGGGAAGGGCGACAAAGAGGCAGAGGAGAGAGGGGACAAAAGAGGCGAGAGGGGGTGCGGAAAGAACATGTTTAGCACAATCTGACTATGAAAAATTCCAAAAGATGCAAGACCGAATCTATTTTGAAGCACCAGGAAAACAAATGAAAGTATGCGCAAATGGGGGGGGGGGGGATGCATATTAATAACCCAGTCCACCAGGGAGAGAGAGGAGGGAGGGAGAGAGAGAGAGAGAGAGAGAGAGAGAGAGAGAGAGGAGAAGGTTTGGAGGGTTTATTTGAGTCCCTGAGCATGTGAAATCATGTATAATAGCCAGTTCCTCTCACAGACGATATCAACAATTAATGCAGGTCCAAAACTACAGTATTGTACAAATAAAGAAAAAAAAGCTCGCCATTTGCCACGAAAGCTAAAACAAGTTTGTCGTAATCAGCCAGCCGCCGGGCGAAGTGGTTAGCGCAGTGGACCCCCGGCCGGGAGGTCTGTGTTTGATTCCCATCAAGGCATTCATTTGTGGATGTTTCTGGCCCATCGGTTCGCCCAGAGCAGTGATTACTGCAGGGTTCATTTGGAACCACACAGTCGAATGTTCGTTCACTCTGATGATGCGTCTCTGAGAGTATCGCTCAGATTTTCTGACCACACAGCAGAGCCCGCACTTACATGTGTGGTAACGGGGAAGTTACCAACTACCTCGTTGTACCTCGCAGGTCCGTTACTTGCAGCCTCCTGATTCGAATGTAGCCTTTAACCTCGTGTTTGGTCAGTGGGTGAGCGTGGGTAACCTACAACGAGGACAGGCATGAGTTCGCCGTGGGTTAGATCAAAACAAAGCCAGTGGGACACGTCAATGATCACGAACATCACAAGCAAAGTTCAGATTTCATCCTCACAACACATCTTCCAGCTGACAGTACCCTCTCCGAGAAGACATTGAATTTGATTTGCCACAGACTGAGACACAAACTCGGCCACCTGCTCTACAAGTGTGTCTGCAGCCCCAAGTTCGTCTGCTACTATAGTTTGGCTTAGCTCTTGGGGTGTTGTGTGTGTGTGGGTGTGCGTGTGTGTGTGTTGGCTAAAATCTGTTCTTCGTGCCTGTGTGGCGTCACATGTTACTTTGTGTCAGTGTGTGTTTGTGTACGCGTGAGATGTGACTTAATCATGTTCTGGCCTTTTAATAGTTTTAATCAAACTGTTTGTAAGTTTTAGCTGCCTTTTTCCAGTCTTTGTGTGTGTCTGTGTCACCGGTTTTGTGGGCACGTGCAGAAGGTTGGGGGTTTTCATGACAGCGCAGGAGGGACACCCTCGTTTATCTGACCTTCATCCTGTGAACTTTCTGACACATAGTAATAGAAACCGAGACAAAACCCAGAGGTAGAGGTACGACAGTAAGAATGCATAAAAACCCACAGGGTTTGTACCCAGAGTTAATCTCGTTGTATAAAGTAAGTTTACCGACGACATGTCAGTACGGCCCCAGGTGTCTGGTAGCCTGGGTCTGGTTGGCGCCAGACGTATTATACTAGTTAGCGTAGAGTACAGGCCCTCTCATGCTGGTCTTAGAGCAGAATGGAATCCGTAGCAGCATCTTCATCTCCTCATCGTCATGATCAGAACTTTTTTTTTAAAGGTTCAAATTCTGTGGCTTTCATGTCCTCTGCATGGTGGACCACGGTTTTGATTGGCTTGTCCACACTGGTCTAGGCCTTGGTCTTCATTCTCTAGGGGTTCCCGGACGGTAAATACTCTTTGGGACTGTCTGCCGCTTGAACGGACGTGATGTCGTCATTGGAGGGGAGATCACTCAACTCGAGGCAGCCCAGAAGATGGGATGAAAAAAAAAAAACAAATGAATAAGTTAGATAGATAAATAAATAATAATAAATATCTAAAATGAAACGAAATATATAAATAGATACATATATAAATGAATACAGTAAGGAAAATAAAAAGGCAAAGAAAAAAAAGAAACAAAATTTGTTACAATCTATGTTAACGTGAGCCCTCTCCCCCCCCCCCCCCCTCCACCCCCCAACCCTGCAACCCTGCACCAAACCTCCTCAACCACACCCGCCCCAACCCCGCCCCTCCCCTACCCCCCATAAAAAAAAAAAATTCCTGTTTAAAATTCTCTTGCTCCTCCAGTGGAATCATCACTTTTCAAATGTACCCACCCCCCCTCCCCCCCCCCCCCCCCCCCCCCCCCCCCCACGGAAAAAAAAAAAAAAGAGAAAAAGAAATCAAATCCTGTGACCTACCTGCATGGCTGAGTAGGGGGCGGGTCCCTGAATCCACCATGTTTTTCCGCCTCTCGTCTTTCGTAGACCTGTCGCTCACGTACCAGAGCTTACAGCCCCTGGCGAAGGACTTGGTGGCCTGGTCAGCTGCTCTCCCCACAGCAAGCCAGCGAGGGAGGAAAGCAGTTGCTGGAGTCGCATCTCTGCGGGGGTGGGCGTGTCAACTGTTGGGAGAGAAAAACATAACGTAGCATTGGGGGGGGGGGGGGGGGAGGGGGGGGGGGGGGGGGGGGGGGGGGGGGGGGGGGGGGGGGGGGGGGGGGGGGGGGGGGGGGGGGGGGGGAGAAAAAAAAAGAGAGAGGTGTGTGTGTGTGTGTGTGTGTGGTGCGTGGTGTGTGTGTGTGTTGTGTGTGTGTGTGTGTGTGTGTGTGTGTGTGCGTGCTGATCAGAGAGAAAACAAATAAGTAGTAATAGGGAAAAAAAGAGGATTGAGTGTGTGTGTGTGAGTGTTGTGTGTGTGTGTGTGTGTGTGTTGTGTGTGTGTGCTGTCTGATGGAAAACGCATCAGCATTAGGGAGAAACAAAAAGATGGTGTTGTGTGTGGGGGGGGTGGGGGGGAGGGGAGATACGGTAGAGTTGGAATCTGCAAGGGTTGAATGGGATAGTAGAATTGGGGTTAGACTGCGCTGCTCTCTCTCTCTCTCTCTCGTCTCCTCTTCCTATCTCTCTCTCCTTCTCACTCTTCTCTCTCGGCTTACTCTCATCCCCACATACACACACACACATGCCCGCGCCAAGGCTGAGTGGAAAAAAGCATTTCTAGTTTTTGCTTATTTCATTAACCCATGGAAATAAGATTTCGATTCACTGGTCGTTCTCCCTGTCTCCTTTCCTACTATCTTAATAGGTGTGTTGTCGATGTGTGTATTAGTGTTAGTGTTATGTGTGTGTGTGTGTGTGTGTGTGTTGTGTGTGTGTGTGTGTGTGTCTGTGTTGTGTGTGTGTGGCGCGCGCGCGCGCGTGTGTAACATATTGCCAGCACAGTTTTCTGGTAACGAACCTTGACTTGCATTTTAGCTGTAATTAAATTCACATGGACCACTTCCAACGACATGTCAAGGGAATGCTCTGTCTTGGTATATCCCTGGGTCAGGGTGGCCTGATTCGACAGGTTTTTTAGGCCCCTGATACAAGTAAACAAATGACTTGAACAGGACTGAAACACACAAACTGCACGCCTACTTCCCTGTCTGAGAAAAGCTTTGATATATTCAAGAACCGCATCCACGGACATTTTTGGTTTGGATAGTATTTTCTTGTTTTGGGAGAACATTTGCACACGACAAATGCGTGATACAAAGTTTAACATCGTCTTTATCTATACATTTTCATTTAAAAACGAAAACTGAAAGTCATTATTCAGCATAATCCTCCTGGTCACATGTTAGTAGGCCACCCTGGTTAAAAATTAGAGCTGGGAAAGAATCTTCAAATTATAAATATAAAATAAATATATATATACATATATATATAGATTATATATAATATATATATATATATAATATATATAGTGTGTGTGTGCGGGGGGGGGGGGGGGGGGGGGGGGGGGGGGGGTGGTTTTTTCTGCCACCCCCCCCCCCCCCCCCCCCACCCCCCCCCCCCATTTCTTAAAAATTAGATTCTGTTTACCTCATCCTCCTCCTCCAACAATCTGGATATATAAGCATGTGAGAAAGATCTCTAGAGGGCTCTTTCAGTCAAACTTCTTCCAGCATACGGATATAGGGCAACTGAATGAAAGAATCATGCATAGTGTTAATATATCTCTAAATTACCGTTAATCGTTGTATCATAGTTTGTGGCAACTTTATTCTTATTAAACATCAGAATGCCTTAATCTGTCATTTACTTCAGGGCACGAAAGTCTCTGTTTATAAATGAATCACGTAAACTAAAAGGCTTTATGGTAAAGACACTTTTTCCTCCTTTTTGACATAACTCCAAACCCATGTCTAATAATCATATACGCAATAAACTTTATTGGTAAGGATACAGAGGATACGCTTTCACCGAAGAAATGTCACTAATAATAATTTCCTGATACTGGCAACTGCAAGGCATGCACCGACTTCATAATCTGTTCGAACGGCTCTATGGTGCTTGTTCGTTATCAGGTAAAAGTAAAAGACCACATGCTTTCTTCCGTTAATTTCGATGGTTGCATTCCTTCAACTGGGTACAGCTACCACTTCGTGTATATGCAAATAGTAAAGATTTTTTTCGTGAGCTTGGTTCTTTTCCATTTCTTTTTTTTTAATTGTAACCAGATTTTTTTTTACAGAATTTCTGATTTGATGCTCAAAAAGGTCTGACGCTGGAGACCAGCCGGCGTAGTTTTTTATTTTTTATTTTTTTTTTTTGTGGGGTCTTTTGTCCTTTTTTTTTTCTCTTCTCCAAACTCTCTGCTTCTCACATTATAGCTGGCAGTTCATATTGCCATACACTGTTGTGTGCGGAGCATTGCGTGGAACTGACTGGCGGCACGGTGCAGAACATTGTGTATGCCACAGCGTCTGATGTCTCTGGTTCGTCCCTCGTCAATAATATTGGTAAACTGCGAAAGAAGTCGGGGGGGGGGGGGGGGGGGAAAGAGGACAGAGAGACAGACAGAGAGAGACAGAACATGACAGAGAGACAGACACAGAACAGAGAGAAGATTAGAGACAGAGAGCCAGACAGACAGTAAAGACAGACGAGAATGAGACAGTAGAGAGAGAGAAAGGAGAGGGGGGGGGGGGAGGGGGGGGGGGGGGCGAGAAGAGGAGAGGGTGGAGAGATAGACAAAGCAGTTTCAAAAAGGGGGAGACAAACGATAATTGATTAGAAAAATAAGAAACAAGCAGGCAAATATTGTAGACCGGACACATAATATCGCAAAACAAAGGCTGAAGAACATTCAAACAGACTCTCTCGTCTCTCTTCTCTCTCTCCCTCTCTCTCTCTCCTCTCCTCTCTCTCTCTCTCACACATTAATACAGGCAACCACACACACATACACAACGCGCACGCGCACTACACACACACACCACACCACACACACACACACACACACACACACACACACACTACTAGCAAACACACACACACAATTTGGTCAGCTTCATTGGACAAGGGTGAAAAGAGTTTTTCTCCTGCTGCCAAAAATTCGTCTCTGCTCTACTTCCTAGAAAACCTATTTCCTTTGAATTCATTAATTTGATGAATAAGACCTGTACATGTTCTATGGGCAGAAACAAGTGCATGTTTTTTGTTGAAACAAATTCGTTGATCAAAATCTTAGGATCGATCAAAGCAATTCAAACATCGGATTGAATTCACCGCTTCTGCCATGGCTTGTCCGCTCTGGTTACGGTCAAATCATTCAGTTTTCTGGCCACTCCGTGTGAACACCGGCCTCCACGTAATACGGGTAATGGGGCAAACCCAGAGCTATGTCAGGAACAGCCCATTGCAACAAACCGTGAACAGATCACAGTCTCAAAATTAAAAGAAAACCAGTGTCAAGCAGCCTTTCCTACTGAGTTTTCGTCGGAGTGTGCACCCATGTACGCCCCAGTCAGTAGGAAATACGTCCTGATTCTTATTCTAAAAATTTACTCCCCAGAGACAGATCCACGTAGCTCAAAAAAGTCACTTGACAATGCCCTGAAATTGTCCACTCAGAAATACAGGTTGTCTTCAAATGAAACTTATCCCCGACCAGGCGATGCCACCCGTGCCGTCCTTTAAACAGACCACTCCATGAACATCAATGCCGATGTTTCCCCCCATGTGCCTTCTCCCCCTTCCCGCCTCCTGCCTTTCCATCCCTGGACACAAATGCATCATTACTTCCCTCTCCCCCGCCTAACAGAAATTCCGGATATCCGAATTTTCAGATAAACATCTTGCTGTCTCGTCGCTTCAAGTGCAGGCACGAGCCCATGACTACCCTTCCCCCCCTCCCCCCCCCCCCCCGGCCCAAATTTACCGCATCCCCTGCCTCTCAGGCTCCACTACCCTCCCCCTTCCCCCCTCACCCCCAGCCGTGTCTTCCTTTCCCTCCTGGCTGCTCCGTCTCCAACCTTCACCTTCCCATCACGCACTCACTCCTCCTCCCTTCCCCCCTCCCCCAACCCTGTGAGTCTTGTCCCTCCCCCCCCCCTCCTCTCCCGCCCCCCCCCCCCCCCATTCCCCACTTCTCCCCGGGATTGCTTAGTTACTGTGGATGAACTGTACTAATGTGACCCGGACAGCTTGAAAGCGACATTATCTTGGTTGGCCATATTCCCTGAATATTGTTATCATACACATACTTTGAATTGTCCTTTGGACTGAACTTCAAATGGCCCTGCTTTTCGGATTTTGGTGTTCTTGATAGATTTATGGATTGCTGTTTATATTTCATTGTTGTTGTAACAGAATTGCTGATTTTATATTTTATTTGTGTTGTAACAGTATATCTATTTTGTTTTTCTTTCAACTCGTGCTCAGTGACTTAACCCTAGAATTAATACAATGACCATTGTAATGTAATTAATCTGATGCAGGAATTACGCATTGGTCACCGAAATGTTTATCATTTGGCAAATAGATTCATGATGTCGTTTTTTCTTCTAAACGAATCCCCTTCTATTCATCTGCTTGGTCTTCGTGAAACTCGCCTGGACTACCGTTTCAATGATACAGCTTTATCCATACTAACTATAACTTTGTCCGACGCATTTCCACATCACTCTGGGGAAAACAACTTGGAATATATATTCATCAAAGCATCGCTCACTGTACAAAAAGGCGGCGTGACCATGAACCTGATTAAGTGGAATGCATGTGGCTGCAGGTAAAACCCTCCAACTCAGCCCCCTTCTATTGATATGTGTACAGGAATCCCCTCCACTTTCCTTTGGTATGACAACTTTGTACACATGATGGATGAATGTATATAAGATCAATTCCAAATGTCATTCTTCTCGGTTGATTTTAACATTGATCTGTTAAAACGGCAGCCTGCCTGGGATGCGACCACCACACTCTTGGCTTGTACATCCATCTTAACATAATCCAACGAGAATCGCAAAGACATATCTACATTGCTGGATCATATCTCCCCGAACAACAGAAGCCATGGTATCTAACATAACAGTGGGCAACAAAAGCAAAAGCGACACTGTCTCATTTGTGCACTTGGTCCCTGTAAACATTCCAAAGCAACCAGAATATAGGCCACACAACCATTCAATAAGCGCTGCTTCAAAAATTTCAGTAAGGATGAATTTTTCCTCGAGTTCAGCTTAGCTCCTTTCTATAGTGTACTCAATTACCAGATCCCAAGAAGCGTAATAATACCTGTATAATATCTTTCTCCGTCAATCGTTGATAAACATGCCCCACTTAGCAAAAAAGGTTAAAACACAGAGTACTTCCCAGCTGGCTGACAAAAACATATATAGATATGGAGCCTAAAGGGATCACTTAAAACCGGCAAAAAAAGTAGTGAATATAAAAAGCAGAGAAACAGAGATCAGATCTAGTTTAGAAAATCACCATCTGAGCATTTAGGAAAACTGATAAACGCACACAGGGATACACATCCATTAGGGCGTGCTGTATAATGAAATAACTGACAAGTCGAGAAGACATACAGATAATTCTGCGACTATGTGGTCTGCTAACACTTTCAACAATCATTTCCTTCAGGTAACTGAATCAGTACAAACGGCTGCCAGTGTCACAGGGGGGGTTTCGGTATGAAACTCCAGCTGTTCTTCAATCGTTTGTCAAAAACGATTAAATACTAGAGATTCCATTTAATCATCCCCTTACTTGCTATTAATGAAGTTGGTTCCTTAATTTTCAAAACTTAAAAATAAAAAAGCAAATGGGTCCAGAATAACTTAAATGCTTCTATACTTAGGTTTCTTGCTCTACCTTACATTGTTTGATACCCAGAGCGTAAGTTTAAATTGGTGTATTGATCAGAATGTCTTCCTTGTGTCTAAAGGCAGCAAAAGTGGTTCCATACCCAAATCAAGAGATCTCACTTATTTTAAACAAATTTAGACCATATCTCTTTTATCCGTTGTATCGAGCGAACCTTCTAGAGATGCATGTTCCCAAACACTAACTAAAACATATGGAACACACAAACTGTTCCACCCCTTACATCCTGGCCTTTCGTCAAAATCACTCATGCCACACGCCTTAACCACGCCTCTGTGATACATGGCGATCAGCCAACAACGAAGAAAACTCACTGGACTGTTTTCCCTCCTCGTTTTTAAGAAAGCGTTTGATCTTGTAGACCACAGACATATTAATTAAAAAAAATACTGCATATTTTTCAAAAATCGGGCAGTATCACTTCTATTCAGTCATTATCTTGAAAGCAGGACCCAGCGGGTGTTTACTTAAACGATGTACTTATTTCCCTCTGAAGGAATAGTGAGCTTGTGCGTTCCACAAGGCTCTGTCCTTGCCTCTTCTCTTCTGTATTTTTATAAATGACCTACGAAGCACGTATCTCACAATATGTCAACTGTGATCGGTTCGTCTGACGGATAAGTTCTCTTCACTGTAGAGATACAACATCATGTCTCGTAACAAATATCGTTTACACAAAAGTATCACTGATGTCTTAGAATGGTGCAAGAACCAAAACCGAATGGTCCTTAATCCGCACAAAACAAAATGTATGGTCCTAGCGATCGAGACAGAAACATCAACGACAGCATCTTATGTTGAGCCTAAAAATGTAGTGAAACTTGACGAGCGGGTTACCGAACACGCGTGTCTTAAGGCGTGATCATTGATTAAACTATAAATGGCAATCACATATAAATCATGTATTGCACACAGTGGCTCGCAAGGTTGTTTTTACCAATAAACTCAGTTATTATGTTGAACCACATACCGAAATTATTTTTTTGAAGCCCATTGCCTTCTCCACATCACTATGGCGTCCACTGTCTGGAGTGGTTGCCGGTGAAAATCACATAAAAACGATCAACTCTAAGCAAGACGGGGGGAATAAACTTGATTCATTCCCGACAGTCTCTATCATCCACGGGCAAAATTCGCAAAACTAACTGATGTTACCCACTCTGGCAGAAGTCCAACTGACCTATTAAAAAGGCAGTACTAAAGTTTAAAGTCCATGCAAACATGGCGCCAACCTATCTTGCTGAGTTTATCCAAATGGCAATAACAACCGATAATGGATTTCAAATAATAACATATCTAAACCCCGTGTCCGAATTGATTTTGGTCAAAATCTAGTTTTGCATTTTTTGGTCCATCTGTGTGGAACTCATCTTCCTCCGTCTGCCCAAAACATGTCAATCACTGGCCGTCCTTACAAATCACAGTACTTTACACATTTACTTG
>CM031618.1:53820446-53832946 GCA_018398815.1 Conus ventricosus | reverse complement strand
AACTGAACTGGAATGAACAACGATCAAAGCTGTTATTATCGGACTTAACCAGCACTACAATGATCCACATGTTTATATGGATTGTTGCTACTTTGTTTATATGACATTGTCAGAATGTTCATGAATATCAGCCATCATTGTTAAATTCATTAATAAAGACCACATCGTCACCCAAGTATAACTTTGAAAATGTATCCAAATGCTCCATGTCTTGGTATGTACCTTCATGTCTGAATAAAGACATGTTGAAAACAAACAAACAACAGCAACAACAACGACAACAGGAAACCTCAGGGGAGGTAATTAAAGAAGAAACTGTTGGACGTCTCGGAAAACAGTGAGTGTACGAGGAACGGAACGGGAGTGTGGGTCAGCTCCCACCCACTGGGGTTGGCGAAGGGACATGCAGGCTTTCCTTCTTCACTCTGTGTGTGTGTGTGTGTGTGTGTGTGTGTGTGTGTGTGTGTGTGTGTGTGTGTGTGTGTGTGTGTGTGTGTGTGTGTGTCTGGGTGTCTGGGTGTCTGTACGTGTCCTTACACGAGCGGGAGCGTGCGCACGTGTATTTGAGTGTATAAAAATCCTTGTGCGTTTCTTTACCAAAAAAAACAACAACTTTATTTTGCCCTCTAAAGTTTACGTCCTTGTTTTACTTTAACATTCCACTCCCTTCGCCACCCTTCCCCTCCCCTAATCCCCCTCTCCCAACCTCCCCGCCCCCCTCCCTCCCCCCCCCTCCCCCCCCCCCCCCCCCCCCCCCCCTTTCATTCCCTCCCCGTATTAGAACTCTTTGAAAAAGACACCAACTTATGACGTAAAGGGGAAAAATCTTAAGGAACAGAGAAAGAAATCATCCGTACCTTAGCTTTAAAGTAAAGCCCCCCCCCCCCCCCCTTTATTTTTTTTCGTCACAATCCGATCTGCGTTTCTAGTAATACCCATTCTAAGAACAAACAAACAAATAAAGCAGCTGAACGGTCACAGTGTATTGAACAGCTGTCCCTCCGTTTGGGATCATAGACTGTCGCGGTCGGAACTTATGACAAGCCCAGCAGAATTTGATGCCAGACACGCAGACAAAGAACTGGCGTGACTTCTCCTTGCCGGGTGCCAGGTAGAGCTCTGCCTAATGTCACGTGCAGACAATGAGGGGAGCTCGGGTGGTGACGAGGTCTGTCACGGGTGGATTGGCATTGTCGGGTGCAAGAAGTGGAGGTTTCTCAAAGTGTTGTCTAGAGTAGATCAGCATGTTGTGTGTGTGTGTATATATATATATATATATATTATATATATATATATATATATATATATATATATATATATATAATGCTGAACAATTAAGTAGTGGGGAAAAAACAAGTTAAGGTTAACATTTCTTCCATCGTTATAGTAATGACTTGGCAAAGATTTAAATTTAAAAAAAAAAAGGGGGGGGGGGGGGTTTGAAGATGAATAAAATGGGAAAATATATATTACAAATATGAAAACCCTTCACTAGCTGCATGAGAGAACCATCGCAACCCCTCCTGAAGGCAGATCTATATGTACTGCCTGCACCTAGGCCTTTCGTCCGCTGGATCGGACTCATCAGCGAGACACGGCTGATTGTGTCTGTGCTCTTAACGTCAAATAGAGACACACCACAGTCCGTAATTCTGTGGTGTTCTCACCACCAAGGGTTCAAAAAAAAGAGAATCCAACAGCACCCCCAAAGCAGCCAGCGAAAGGTAGTAAATAAAACAAAACGAAAGTGTGGAGAGGAAAAAAGTTGCTGAAAAACTAAAAACATTATGCAAACAGTGTAAAATGTAGGGGACAATCTTTGAGCCTATGCTTGAAGATCCATTTAAGGATGCATGTGTGTGTGTGTGTGTGTGTGTGTGTGTGTGTGTGTGTGTGTGTGTGTGTGTGTGTGTGTGTGTGTGTGTGTGAAATTACATAATGGCCAATGGTTAAAACTACACCTTTTAGCATCGTACCCTGACTTGAAAAAGTGGTGTATGGGCGATCATTTTTTTGAAAAATATATCAAAGTCTCAAGACATGAAAAGACTTTTTTTTTAAATTCTATATTTTACCGTCTGTGGTATTTCCTATTGCCTGTTTTACAAGATGTGTGTGTGTGTGTGTGTGTGTGTGTGTGTGTGTGTGTGTGTGTGTGTGTGTGTGTGTGTGTGTGTGTGTGTGTGTGCTAACAAAGAAACAGAAGAAAAGAAAGGAGGAAAGCAACGCAGTAATTTCACTGAAGTGATATCAATTCTCTGACTTTCGTATCGGCTTAGTGGCAAGACAGTGAACGCTTCCAATGCCATGTTGCTCATTTAAATCGTCAAAGTCCCAGCTTTGCGGCCAATCAAGAGATTATGAATCATTTATCTTGCAGCTTATCATTCTATGGTATTTCGAATACGAACTCTATTTAAGCGAAAACAAAACTTTCTTTTTAACAGGAGCTTTTCCCCCACACATTTTAAGCGGAAGAACACCTGTTTCTGTTTCTGTTATCTGTCTGTCTGTCTGTCTGTCTGTCCGTCTAACTGACTGTCTGGCTGGCTGGCTGGCTGGCTTCTGTCTGATTATCTGTCAGTCTGTCTGTCAGTGTGTGTGTGTGTGTGTGTGTGTGTGTGTGTGTGTGTGTGTGTGTGTGTGTGTGTGTGTGTGTGTGTGTGTGTGTGATTAATTTTGAATTTCGTACGGTGATTTGAGAATGCATCTGTCTTTATCAATTAAACCTGTTTGTCAACCAAACTGAAAAAAAAGACTCAACAAATTTTAAGAAATTAATTTATATGTATGCCTACCCACATTCAACCAGTTAAAAAAGGATGAAAAAATAAACTAATTATGCAGATAATCAACCAGTGTGGACAATAATGCAAAATTAACTTACTTATGCACACAAGAAGTAATCGTTCACAGATTAAGAATATACTTACGTATACCATTCAAAGTTCACAAATGCGAAAAATAATAAAACATTATCTATACAGGCGTACCCATAATCGCCCATGGAAACGATGATTTAAAAAAAAATAGAAAAAACACTTATAAAGACTCATATTCAACCGATTCGAGCAATAATGAAAACTTAACTACATATCATCACTCATTAGAACAATAATGGGGGAAAAAAATCACTAACAAAGTCCCATAATCACCCACTGGAGCAGAAACGAAAAAAAGAATCACTTATAAAAGCTCACGATCAACAAATTCGAACAATAATGGAAACGTAACTTCTTATAGCTATTACTGGAGCAATTATGAAAAAAATCACTTATAAAGGCTCACAATCAACAAATTCGAACAATAATGGAAACATAACTACTTATAGTAACCACTGGAGCAATTATGGGAAAAAAATATAAAAGCTCATAATCCACAAATTCGAACACTAATGGAAACGTAACTTTTTATAGTAACCACTGGAGCAATTATGAAAACAAATCACTTATAAAGGTTCACAATCAACAAATTCGAACACTAATGGAAAGGTAACTACTTATAGTAACCACTGAAACAAGAATGAAAAAATCGCTAATAAAGACTCACAATCAAAAATTACTTATAGTAACCAATGGAGCAATAATGAAAACATGGAAACGTAGCAACTTATAGTAATCATTGGAATAATAATGAAAAAAAAAATCACTTATAAAGACTCATAATCAACGAATTCGAACAATAATGGAAACATAACTACTTCTAGCAACCATTGGAGCAATAACAAGAAAAAAAATCATCCATAAAGATTCATTATCGACAAATTCGAACTATAATGGAAGCGTAACTACTTATAGAAACCATTGGAGCAATAATGAAACAAAAAAAGTCACTTTATAAGACTTGTGGAAACGAAAATACTTATAATAACCATTGGAGCAATAATTACAAAAAAATCACTATGGAAACGCAGCTACTTACAGTAGCCACTGGAAGAATTTTTTTTTAATCACTTATAAAGATTCGTAATCAATGAGTTCGAACAGTAATGGAAACATAACTACGTATAGTAACCACTTGAGCAATAACAATTTTTAAAAAATCTCTTATAAAGACTCAAAATAAACATATTGGACCAATAATGGAAATTTTACCACTGACAGCAAGCACTGGAGCGACAATGCAGAGAAACGGTCATGTACAAAGACTCTTAATCTTATTTATTTATTTGATTATTATAAAAATGTATTTTCTAAATATATTTCTGTATCATGCTTTCGTTACCTTAACCTTCACTATAGTTGTTAGCAGTATCCTTCAGTAATACTATTGCTAGTATTGATACTACCACTAGCATTGACATCACCATCGCCTTCGCCTCTGGGACTGTTGCCACGGCAACCCTGCTGTTTAAGAATCCTCTAACCCTCTCTCCTTTCTCCCATACCCATACTTATTGACACCAAGATTGGTAGTAATCTTGTCCTTTTTTTCTTTTTTTTCTCTTTTTTTTCTTCAATATTTTGACCATTATTAGTATTCCTATCAGTAATATTATTATCATCATTACGACTTTGACTCACTCACTATTTCCCTTCCAACAGCCTCGTTCTCATTCAACGCCTTCTTCCTTGCGCTGAACCCTAAGCGATCTGAAGCGATCAAAGCTAAGTGAATTTTCGTTGTTTTATTCGTTTATGTCTTACCTGAGGAAGATCAAAGAGGTCGAAACGCGTTGTGTTTTGTCTTGTGACTCGTTTGTCCACGTTCTCTGGGCGATTCGCTAACATTTATTTAAGACTCTTAATCAATCAATTCGAACAATAATGGAAACGTAACTACTTATATTTACAATTGGAGCAAATAAGAAGAAAAGTCACTTATAAAGATTCATAATCAACAAATTCGAACAGTAATTGAAACGTAACTACTTATAGTAACCATTAGAATAATGCTGAAACTGAAACATGGAGCAATGATAAGAAAAGAAAATTACGTCTAAAGACGCAAAATCAACAAATTCGAACTATAATGGAAACGTAACTACTTATAGTAACCATTGGAGCAATAATGAGGAAACGAAAGCGTATAAAGACTCACAATCAACAAATTCGAACAATTATGGAAACGTAACTATTTATAGTAACCATTGGAGCAATAATGAGGAGAAAAAAATAACGTATAAAGACTCACAATCAACAAATTCGAATAATTATGGAAACGTAACTACTTATAGTAACCACTGGAGCAATAATGAAAAACAAATCACTTATACAAACTCATAATCAACAATTTCGAACAGTAATGGAAATGTAATTACTTAAAGAAACCATTGTATCAATAATGAAACAAAGTCACTTATAAAGTCTCATAACCAACAAATTCGTACAATAATTGAAGTAAGTTAGTTAGTAAGTAATATTGTTTATAGCCCAGCCGACCGCAAAGGGCCATATCAGGGCTGTCACCGCGTTGAATTCAAATCACAAGTCATTCATTCACACAACCTTTTAAAATACACCTGCTAAAACACACCGGAATTATTTTTTTTTATCTTTCAACTGTAAAATCTCAGATCAGATGAAAAATGTTAATCTCTTTTGAATTTCAAAGATCACATCATCTCTGAACAAGGTTTTCATGGAGTATGCTGTAAAATGTTTATGCCTCACATCATGCAATCATTGAAAAGTAACTACTTATAATAACCATTGGAGCAATAATGAAAAGAAAATCACTCATAAAGACTCACAATCAACAAAACCGAACAATTATCGAAACGTAACTACTTATAACAACCATTGAAGCAAGAATGAAAAGAAAAATCACATATAAAGACTCATACTCAAGCAATTAGAACAGTACCAAAAAATCATTTTATAAAGATTCATACTCAAGCAGTTAGAATAATAGCCTACCAAAAAATCATTTTATATAGATTCATACTTAAGCAATTAGAACAGTACCGAAAAATCATTTTATAAAGATTCATACTTAAGCAATTAGAACAGTACCGAAAAATCATTTTTATAAAGATTCCTACTCGAGCAATTAGAACAGTACCAGAAACTTGGTTTCAATCATGCAGGGAAGCACTCCAAAACTCACCTGTGTCCCTGATAGGTCCACGGGTCCAGCACAAGCGAGCAGTGAGGCACGCGCGGAGTGTCACGGACAGGTGAGGTCAAAGCCGTCATGCACTAGCGGTCAAGTCAATGCCAGCAGCATATGGTGTGCTGACGGTGCCCATATGACGGCCACACCTTCTCTGCAGACATGAATTATCCATGTGACTGAGTCCCCTTTACCCCTGGCCTTAAAGGAGCTTTACCACGCAGAAATGGAAAAGATCAACCACCAACACGTACATATCCGTGCGTACGCACACACACGTTTCTGTGTGTGTGTGTGTGTGTGTGTATGTGTGTGTGTGTGTGTGTGTGTGTGTGTGTGTGTGTGTGTGTGTGTGTGTGTGTGTGTATACACACTCACACATGTAGGCAAGCGCGCGTGTACACACACACATACATACTCACGCACGCACGCACGCAGGCACGCACGCACGCACGCACACACGTAAACACATTTATTTGGAGTGTGTGTGTGTGTGTGTGTGTGTGTGTGTGTGTGTGTGTGTGTGTGTGTGTGTGTGTGTGTGTCTGTCTGTCTGTCTGTCTGTCTGTGTCTGTGAGTTTCGTTGACAAGAACAGATGTATTATGAAGAACATATTCATGACAGTGTGTGTGTGTGTGTGTGTGTGTGTGTGTGTGTGTGTGTGTGTGTGTGTGTGTGTGTGTGTGTGTGTGTGTGTGTGTGTGTGTGTAGACGGAGGGAGGGAGGCGATATCTTCTTTCGTTCGTTCGTTCGGTCGGTCGGTTTTCTTCTTTTTTTTTTCTTCCTTTTTTTTTAAAGAGGAAAAGGAGAGGGGGGGGGGGGGGGGACCCCGTAACACCCCGTAACAGAATAGGAGGATTGCAGATGGAAGGCTCAAGCACATTTTAGCGGGGGGGGGGGGGGGGGGGGGGGGGGGTCACTAACTGATTGACCAAAAAGGGATAAAAGCAAACAGAAATGAAAGGAAGAAAATAGAAAGAGAGGGGATGGGTCGACCAAAGAAGAGAGAGAGAGAGAGAGAGGAGAGAGAGAGAGAGAGAGAGAGAGAGGAGAGAGAGAGAGAGAGAGAGAGAGAGAGAGTAGTAGTAGTATAGTAGTAGTAGTAGTTTCATTTTACGCCTTTTCACATAATTATGTGATATTAGACGAGTGTGTGTGTGTGTTGTGTGTGTGTGTGTGTGTGTTGTGTGTGTGTGGTTGTGTGTGTGTGTGTGTGTGTGTCTGCCTATCTGTCTGTCTGTCTGTCTGTCTTTCTGTCTGTCTGTTTGTCCGTCTGTTCTCTGTTTGTCTCCGTTTGTCTCACTGTGTGTCTGCCTGTGTCTATGTGTTTATTTGGTGAGTTCCGTTTGAAAAAAAAATGTTTTCCTGTAGGTTTCAGCTGGCGCAGACATTGTCATAGAAAAGGGTAACACTGCTTTTTTTCAAAACACATTTTCAGCAAAAGTCCAAACTAGGAAATGTCCTTAAAATGGCAATATTGTCGACATGGTCAAGAACAGGGTACTATTGGTGAAAATGCCCTTGCAGGGGCAATGTTATCTAAAATATCCATCAAAAGCCAATGATGCAAAAAAGTCACTGAAGAGGTAATCTGGCAACACGCGACCTGTCAACGGCTGTGCTCTACAGTCATGCCGTCACAGAGACAACATGGTCCAAATCATCCACTTAAGCCATCCTGAGGAACAACTTCAGAAGAGCGTGGCGCCAGTGCCTGGACATTGGGACTGAACAAGAAAGCATCCATCACCAGCCGCCGTGGCGAAGTGGTTAGCGTCGCGGACTCCGGCTGGGAGGTCGTGGGTTCGAATCCCATCAGAGTCATGTGGGTTTTTTTCTGCCCCGACCGGCTCCTACCCAGAGTTGAGTTTGTTGCGGACTCAGTTGGAAGACTAGGACCACACAGTCGAGTTTCATCCACTTAATGGATGCGTTTCTGAGAGTGTTGCTCAAATTTCATGACCAACACTGCAGGTGCCTGTATCTCTCGGGCCTGGTTGACGCCAGGATATATTATGAAAGGAAGCGTAGAGTACAGCCCTGTCATGTAGTCTCAGACCGAAATGGAAATCCGTAGCATCATCTTAATCGTCCTCATTCCCATTGATCAGCATTAAAAAAAAATGTCTCAAATTCTGTGGCCCTTCATGCCCTGCTCTCATGGTGACCTCAATTTCGATGTCCTCTCCGCGTCTGTGGCCTTGGTTTGCTTCCGTCGGGGTCACCGGTATCGGCGAGTCCATGGGGGCTGTCGTTGGACGGACGTGGTGGCGCCCTCCGGAGGGAGAGCTCACTCACGCCGGCTCCGCGACTAAGCAATTATTGTCGTCAGTAGGGGGCTTAGTAGGTGGTGTCCTGCGTATGTTAGATCAGAATAGGCGCCACTGAACACCACCGAAGTGACTCGGCAGCAGTGCAGTGTCTCCTCCGGTGGGTTGCCTCTTGACGACTTGACATTGACTGCTCCCTGTGGATTGCTGGTGCCGGGGCTGCGGCGGGGCCAGCCGGGCTATGGCTGTGGACGGGGGTGTCGGAATGAGCGGCGTGGGTGCACTGCCTCTTAGGTAGCGCAGAGGTTGGGACAGCAAAAAAAAAAAATAAATAAAAAAGGAAAGCATCCATCAACTCGACAGAGCAGCTCAAGTGACCATCTTCAGGCTGCCAACAGGACACTGCCAGCTCCTCTCCCATCTCTCACCGTCTCAGACTCTCTCATGCTGACCAGCGAGCGCCCTTGTGGCACAGGTTCCCAAAATACTACCTACATCTTACGGTCCTGCCCTTCCTTTGAAGCCTTGAAACGCCCGACGTGGCCCAGTTCGGTTCAAGTCCAGGAGAAACTGTGGGGACAGGCGGAGTCTCTGTGGAGGGCTGTAGACGTCGCCTTACTAACCGGATTGAGGATCTAGCCTGGCCGGGAACGCGAAAGAAAGAAAGAAGTCTAGATCATTCTTGAAAAGTAAAAAAAAAAAGTCTTTAAAAAGATAATTTTACCAAATATATTCCTATGTCATTATTTTTTCCATAACCCTCTATCGCGGTCAGTTTCGGCCATAGCACTTTGTATTGTAGCCAGTTTCCAAAATCGGCCATGACACATTGTATTGTGGTCAGTTTCCAAAATCGGCCATGACATATTGTATTGTGGTCAGTTTCCAAAATCGGTCATGACATATTGTATTGTGGTCAGTTTCCAAAATCGGTCATGACATATTGTATTGTGGTCAGTTTCCAAAATCGGTCATGACATATTGTATTGTGGTCAGTTTCCAAAATCGGCCATGACATATTGTATTGTGGTCAGTTTCCAAAATCGGCCATGACATATTGTATTGTGGTCCGTTTCCAAAATCGGCCATGACATATTGTATTGTGGTCAGTTTCCAAAATCGGTCATGACATATTGTATTGTGGTCAGTTTCCAAAATCGGCCATAGCCTATTGTATTGTAGTGAGTTTCCATAATCGGCCATAGCACATTGTATTGTGGTCAGTTTCCAAAATCGGCCCTAGCCTACTGTATTGTAGTCAGTTTCCATAATCGGCCCTAGCCTATTGTTTTGTAGTCAGTTTCCAAAATCGGCCCTAGCCTATTGTTTTGTAGTCAGATTCCAAAATCGGCCCTAGCCTACTGTATTGTAGTCAGTTTCCAAAATCGGCCCTAGCCTATTGTTTTGTAGTCAGATTCCAAAATCGGCCCTAGCCTACTGTGTTGTAGTCAGATTCCAAAATCGGCCCTAGCCTACTGTATTGTAGACAGATTCCAAAATCGGCCCTAGCCTACTGTATTGTAGACAGCTTCCAAAATCGGCCCTAGCCTACTGTATTGTAGTCAGTTTCCAAAATCGGCCACCGGCAGTACAGTGCATCGTGTTGTTTGGTAGAGTGGTGAATAGAGTTAGATTGTGGTAAGTATGTTGTTTTGACAAAAATTGGAGGCCTACCATGCTGATTTATAGTGTGCTGTGTTGGATTGCTTTGGGTTAAGGTAGAGGACTCTGTAGTGTAATGTTATGTTGGCTTATGTTAGAGAGCTCTGTAGTGTAATGGTGCTTTGGGTTATGTTAGAAAGCTCTGTAGTGTAATGGTGCTTTGGGTTATGTTAGAGAGCTCTGTAGTGTAATGGTGCTTTGGGTTATGTTAGAGAGCTCTGTAGTGTAATGTGTCTTGGGTTAAGTTAGCTCTGTAGTATAACGGTGCTTTGGGTTCAGTTAGAGAGCTCTGTAGTGTAATGGTGCTTTGGGTTCAGTTAGAGAGCTCTGTAGTGCAATGGTCGGAAGACACGACAAAGAGTTTGACTGCAGGAGGTCTTTGGAAAAGAAACCCTCCTCAGACAAGTGTTTCGGCCTGAACTCCTTACACTCTAAGGGGGCGGGGCCACATCCAGGTCATGACCCCCAGATGCCCTTAAGCTGCAAAATATATTTTTTTAAAAATATTTATTCAGCGCTGCCGGATTCAAACCAGCAACTTTTGAATGGGTGATCGTCTCCAGGTGTTGCCTTATTTGAACCGAAGTCATATCCACATCGCTGTCGGACGCCTGCTCTGAGATTGGAAATTTCAGCCTTTATGAAGATGACTTTTGTTCCTCCTCGACCAGATCCAGCTGGAACTCTTTTCAGACGCCTCGGCCATTGCCTTCAGGGTTCTGGTCCTCTTCTTACCAGAAATCCCGAGCTGTTTCACGTGGTCATAGAAGGATGAGCCTCTAATGCCCTTGCTCCGGTGTGTAGGACGAAGACTTTGGCATGGAAACCGGATTCCCTCAAGCTGCCGGGCTGAACCAGCTTAGAAGGAAGTCTCAAGCGAGGCAGGGAACAGCAAACAGTAAATAACTAACAAGAGGCAGGGAACAGCAAACAGTAAATAACTAACAAGTAGGGTAACTCCTGTTCCCAAGATGAAAGAGATACACTGCCATAATTCCAAACAAACGCTGCTTACTATACCTAATCGCCTAGCACAAATGACAACACAGAACACACAGAGACATCCTCCCTAAAGGATGTTCCAAGCTTGCCCATATATCCATACCTGACACACCAACAACAATCAAATAAGTGAAAAAACACAAATGAACGTTATTCAAGAGGGCCACAACTTCTTCGGTCTTGTGTAGAGTCAAACAAATGCAGGTAACCTCTGTTTGATTGCTATGAAATCAAATCTCGGCTTAGCTTTCAGCCTGGTAGATGTGAGCTTGCTTGCTCCATTCTGCTTTGATATGGCGCAGTGAGTTCAATCAAAACCGGTTTATTTTGATGATCGTGAATGGGGTACAGTATCCGGTTTCATGCCACTCTTTCTGATGATCTGTGGATGGTTCTCCCATGCTGGAAGGTCTGCTGGTTACTCCGAGTCGTCCACTCCATCCAGCAAACCCGGATTCCATGCTCTTGACGTCACAGCTCTTACAACTGTGGACTGTGGCCTCCTGCCTTGTAGAATGTCGTCGCTGGAGCTACAGCTGGTGTCGTGCCTCCTCCGGCACTGCTAACTGCATGTGCCGTCTCCTTCATTAAGCGCTTGGTTTTGTCGACACCAGTATTTTAGCCAGATGAGCGCTGCTAAGCATGCACTCAGGACACGGCCCACGGTTTGGTTGCCCTGGCAGATCAGAGTCATCCGATTTCACACAGTCCACCATGTTCGTAGTTGAGTGCAGGTGGTCATATCCGCAGATCCGAGGGTGAGGCTGATCCTGAGAAGTGCCATATTTCATTCCAGCTTAAATTTCACACACACACACGCACACGCACACACGCACACAAACACACACACACACACACACACACACACACCACACACACACACACACACACACACACACACACACACACACACACACATTAAGACTGCGGAAAACAAATGCAGGTTAACAATGCCTCCGTTATCACAACAAAGACTTGGCAATTTTCTCTTATAAAAAGAAGGCAAAGGGGTGGGGTGGGGACTGAGAGAACGAAAACGGCAACAAGAGAAGTAGGGAGCTAAATCATACCAAGAGTAACAGGGAGCTAAATCATACCAAGAGTAACAGGGAGCTAAATCATACCAAGAGTAACAGGGAGCTAAATCATACCAAGAGTAACAGGGAGCTAAATCATACCAAGAGTAACAGGAGCTAAATCATACCAAGAGAAACAGGGAGCTAAATTATAACAAGAGAAATAGGGAGCTAAATCATAACAAGAGAAATAGGGAGCTAAATCATAACAAGAGAAGTAGGGAGCTAAATCATAACAAGAGAATGTCACACTGTCACTCTAGCAAAACCCGCATTCATGACAGCATTTACTCCATACGCACACGCAATCTTTCCAAACAACCAAAAGGCGCACTACCGAATGTTTCTTCTCCCCCTCTCCTTCAGGGAAACAGTTTACTAAATCACATCATCCACTTGTAAACAGATTTACTGGAGACAAATAAATCTGCACAC
>CM031618.1:53808990-53819446 GCA_018398815.1 Conus ventricosus | reverse complement strand
GTAAACCCCACAGTAAGAGACCATGATCACATTAGGGAAGTTTAGAGGTGCAGCGCACAGTAAATGCAATCTTCAACTAAAGTTTGAACCAAAGACATGGAAGCTGCCCATCTTCTTTCATAACTTGCGAGTTATGACTCTCACCTTATAATGCAAGCAGTAACCACGCCTTCAGGGTAGCATGCATTGCACAGTCATCAGAAAAGTACATGTGTTTCACTTTAAATAACATGTCTTTCTACGACTCTATGCAACACATGATGGGCTCATTAGAGGCACTGGCTATGTCCTTAAAGTCCTGCCCAATAACGGAAGAATATTTTGACTCAACGCTTGTTAGAAAGGGTGTTTACCCTTATGAGTACATGAACAGTTGGGAAAGGTTTGACGAAGACACACTTCCTCCTAAAGGTGCGTTCTTTTCTAGTCTTAGAGGAAAGGACATTAGTGATTCTGATTACCAGCATGCTCAAGATGCGTGGCAGAAGTTAAAGTGTAAAACGATGGGAGACTATCATGACTCCTACTTAATGGCCGATGTATGTTTGTTGGCGGACGTCTTTGAAAATTACAGAAAGACCTGCATGAAACATTACAGTTTGGATCCTGCGCATTATATTTCTGCACCCGGATGAGCTGGGACGCTTTTCTTAAAGTTTACTGGAGTACAGATTGATTTATTGTCAGATTTACCAATGATTCAGATGATTGAAAACGGATTGCGTGGAGGAATTAGTATGGCGTCGCATCATTACTGTAAAGCAAACAACAAATACTTGGACGACTATGATCCAAGTAAAAGGTCTAACTATCTCATGTATTTAGATGCAAACAATCTGTATGATGGGCAATGGCGCAATCACTTCCATTACGCAACTTTAAAATGTACACAGGTACGAATAATATTCAAAAGGCATTAAAGTGGTTGAACAGTTTAACGCCCGATCAACAGCGTGGTTTCATTCTAGAAGTTGACTTAGAATATCCTCATGAACTCCATGACCTGCATAATGACTATCCATTAGCAGCAGAAAGTCTAAAGATGGATCCAAGAGAGCCGCCTAAACTTGTGCCTAATCTTCGAGGCAAAAAAAATTATGTCTGTCATTACAGACTTCTGCAATTTTATTTAAGACATGGTTTGAAGTTGACAGCAGTTTCATCGCATAATTGCTTTTGATCAAAAACAGTTCATGAAACCATACATCATGAAGAACACTGATCTAGAACTAAATCCACAGATGCTTCAGAAAAAGACTTTTTCAAGCTGATGAACAACAGCTGTTTCGGAAAGACTATGGAGAATCCCCACAAGCGTAAAGATGTCAGATTGGTCACCAGAGAGAATGAAGCAATTAAGCTAACTTCAAAACCAAATTATCAGGACTTTAAAAGATTTCATGATCAGCTTTTTGGCATAATGATGAAAAAAAAGAAAGTCAAATTAGACAAACCCGTTTTTATTGGGTTTACTGTTTTAGAATTATCAAAGCTTTTGATGTTAGAATTTCTTTATGACTACTTTAAGCCCTCGTATCCTGATCCAGAGTGCTTTACACAGATACAGATAGTTTTGTTATAGATATCCTACTGAAGACATCTATAAAGACATGGAAACCGAAGTGGCTAAAGGGCATGCGGATGGTATGATACATCTGATTACCCTAAAGATTCGCCTTTGCATCATTACTAACAAGAAGGTTTTAGGAAAGATGAAGGATGAATTATCTGGAAAGGTGATCAAGGAGTATGTGGGGTTAAGGTCAAAAATGTACAGTATTTCGAGCCAGGAGAAAATCATTAAGAAAGCAAAGGGAATATCTCGCAGCGTTGTGCAGTCAAACATATCGCATGGCAACTACAAAGAAGCATTGTTTGGCAATAAGACTTTTCATCATGACAACGTAAAACTACGATCTAATCTACATGAGATCAACACAACGTTGTAACAAAGAAGTCATTAGATAGAACAAACACAAAACGGTGTTTGTTAATCCAGAGTTTTCATATGCAATTGGGCACTGGAGAACCGTAAATTAATTAAAGCGGAACTGTGTCTGGCGGAATTATCTGCAGTTCTTCTTTCACAAAAGATCTTTGAGGGCTGGTTGTTTTGTTGTGTCAGTTTCTCGTAAATAATACACTGGCGGATTCATTTTTACAATTCTTTTTATTTCATAGGATCAACACTCCAAATTGGATCGGTTGCCCTGATGCGAGTGTCCCCTTCTGCTTCCCCCGGTAAATAAAGGTACCTTACTTTCAAACCAAACGGTAATAGTTTGCTGGGTGTACTGGAGTCTTCAGCAACATTTATTGTTTTTCTTTTGATTGCTTGTACTGGTTTTAGACCTTTAAATTCTTCATTATTCATTGCGCGCAAAACTGAGGGCAATCTTCTAACCCATTCTGTGTTGCGAGAATTGTCAATAAGCTCTCTGTGATACTGGTAGGAGAAAAGTCTTTCGGCTAACTGTTTGTTAAAGTTTTCAACTAAAGCCTGTGATCTGTGAACTCCTGGAATGCCTCTTCTAATAGTAACTCTGTGTTTTAACAATAATTGATTCACTTGGCCTTTAAATTCTTTTCCATCATCGACTTGAATCATGCGAGGGAAAGTTAGTGGGCCACGTTGGTATATCAGCTGTATGGCAACAGCAACAGCAGAAGCACTCTTTTGTGTTAATGGTTCTGCATCTTTATATCTTGAAGCCATGTCAATGACTGTGAGTGCGTACTTAAATCTTTTTCGTCTAATCCTATCAGAGGGTAAATATAGAAGATCCATTTGATGAGTGTCGTTTGGAGTTGTATTGACAAAGTGCGGTCTCTGTATTCGTCAGGCGCAGGTAAATAAATTTGCCAAATCGCTTGTTTAGATAACCATTCCTTTGCTGTTTGTTCACTAACTCCTGCCGCTTGGCTTAGCTTTTGTATTGCTGTTATTCCCTTCCAATATCCTTTGGGCGAATAATAGATTTTGTTCATTTTTTATTCAGCCAATATAGTGCAACAAAATACACGACGGTCATACCAAAGGCAATAAACGCGATTTCTTGCATCTTTTGTTTTTCTGATGGTTGATAAAAGTCACTGAATTTTGGTGGGGCAATGTCTGGACCGGTTTGCCTGTTACTAGATAATATGTTTTATTGCTTGATCAACATTTTTAAATGTGTAAGCTGCATGCCCCTGTCTTTTCAGTGTGTCATTAATAAAATCTAACTGCTCAAGTCTCTGCCTTTCATAGGCGTCTTGTGCAGCTGCTAGTTGCTCCATAGCTTTGTTATGTCTTTTTCTCTCGCTGTCATTCCCCAGTTTACTAAATGCGAAATTACTTCCGCTAAAAGCAAGCGCATTCACCACAGCGCCGCCTATCATTATTGCGAGTGAAGCCATTTTTTATAAATGTATTTTTTTCTTACATATTTATATTGTCTGGAATTATTCCTTGCTTGACTAAAAATCTTTCGTGCAACCGAAGCTGCAATGATAGCAATCAGCTTTGCTGAATCCTCAAAGTCTAGTTTGCCAAGATCTGCTGGTTTAATTCTTAACAAGCTTTTACCAAGCATTGAGTATCCTACACTTAGGCCTCCAATAACAGCAGAATGGTATACAAGGTTAGTAACAGTTTTTTCGGTGCTCATTTTTATAAAATAAAATAATTATAATTATTAAAAAACATGAACAGTGATGATCTCCTACAGCTACAAGGCAGCCTAAACCTTCCTGAACTTATGAATGACCAAGTTGATGGCCAAGCTGTTATGCCCCAAAAGGAAGGTTGTATTCTTTGGCACGTGTGGAAAAACAAAACAGTTCCTCGGAACTGAATTCAGCATTGAACAGATTCAACAAATGTCGCCACAAGACATTTTAAAGTTTCATAACAGTATGAAGCGCAGCTGGGGTCTAGAATGGTGAAAAGTGTGGGCAAACGTTCTTAGTTTGTACACTAAACTAGTCAGTAGATTTGCTCCCATTGATTCTGAACAAGATCTTACGTATGATTTAACGCAGGATCCAGTTTTAAACAAAGTCATTAGAGTCTCTAGGGTGTGTATCTATACTACAGATTTGGAACATTGTTATCGCCATTAATCATGGGATTAATAACTTTTAATCATATAGATTTTATTTCCCTTCAAAATGAACGAGCTGGAAAATCATCAGAACCAGGAAACATTGAATCAGGTGGAGAAAGTAACCAAGCCAGAAAAACAGCAGAAAACGCTGAACCAGGTGGGGACCATTAAAAAATCCTGGGCGTGTTGAAGCAGGAAAAAAATTAGCAGAGTGGAACAGACAAAAAAAATTAATGTTGCAGAATATCACTCATCATGAAAACATGACACCGCCAACGCCAGAACAAGTTGATTCAATGCCAGCTATAAAAACTCCATGTGATTCAAGGGCCCCAAAGTCTTCATGGAATATTGAACTTAAAACTGTTGCCATTTTTGGCGCCCTTGCTGCTGCTGGGGCAGTTATTATGGTTATAAAATATATAAAGAAAGACAGCAGAAACAAAAGCAACCAAAAAAATCTGAACCGTTAAATACAGAAAAAGACAACTGCACGCCAAAACCGTCAACAACAAAAGATCATTTTGATCCATTTCAAATGGAATAATATTTTAAGAACTTAATTTTAAATTTTTCTTATAAAAATAGATTATGGCGTATTATAAAATGATAAAGTCAATAAATAAAGACATGGAGTCTATAAAAGACATTTCCATAGACCAGAATTGTAATCAATGCGTTGCTTCGGTTGTAAAAACTTCATTAAGATCTATGCAAAGAACGCTGAGCAAGACATCCTCAACGATGACGCGTTTTTTGAGGCGTGTGTGTACTATATTAGACATCTACTATTTAAGATAAAAACATAGCTTGTATTTTTTTGATAATTATAAGATACTTAAATAAAGAACTTGGTTGTACTTAGAGATGACTTAGCTATGATCTTGAGGTGACTTAATCAAGAACTTAATCAAGAACTTATTAAGAACTTGGGGTGACTTAATTAAAAACTTGTGGATGACTTGAGGATGACTTCAGGATGACTAGAGGATGACTTGAGGATGACTTGAATAAGAACTGAAGTGACTTGAGAATAACTTGAGGATAACTTGGGTAAAAACTTGTGGATGACTTGAGGATGACTTCAGGACAACTTGAGTAAGAACTTAGAAGTGACTAGGGTGACTTGAGGATGACTTAAGGGCAACTTGTGGATAACTTGAGTGCATGCGTGGGTGGGGGTGTGGGGTGGGGGGTGGGGTGTGCATGCGTGGGTGGGGGTGTGGGGTGGGGGGTGGGGGGGTGTGCATGCGTGGGGTGGGGGTAAGCAGAGTTACCTCCCTTAGTGTCCGCACATAGCAAGTACAGGCAGTACTGCACCCTCTTGCTACTAAAATAAGGCGTTCACAGCATGAACGGCTATTTATAGCAAGGCGGATTTTACCGTAGCCCTCTTGCTACTATAAATAGGCGTTCACTCGCATGAACGGTTATTTATAGCAAAACGGATTTTACCGCAGCCCTCTTGCTACTAAAATAAGGCGTTCACAGCATGAACGCT
Source organism: Conus ventricosus (assembly GCA_018398815.1). Lineage (NCBI taxonomy): Eukaryota > Metazoa > Mollusca > Gastropoda > Neogastropoda > Conidae > Conus > Conus ventricosus. Next base: position 53,813,857 of record CM031618.1, on the reverse strand, counting down.
ATTTATAGCAAGGTGGATTTACCGCAGCCCTCTTGCTACGAAAATAAGGCGTTCACAGCATGAACGGCTATTTATAGTAGCAGTCAGCAAGGCTAACTTCACCGCAGACCTCTTGCTACGAAAATAAGGCGTTCACAGCATGAACGGCTATTATATAGTAGCAGTCAGCAAGGCTAACTTCACACCGCAGATTGCCTCCCACAACAAAGAGTTTCATTATACTTTCCTTCTTGCACAAAAAAAGTTTATACCACACCCCTCCTCACCGCCATGTCTCAGTTGGTTTTGATCTTTGAAACATTGTTTGCGCCTTTCAAGGCAGTGACCCATAATCAGAGCATGATGGATAGTTTTTCTTTCGCCAAGTTTTAGTAAAAAAGCACCACTTTGTAAAAATGGAATCATTTCGTCAACAGTCGAAAGATTATCAAAGCCATCAACATCTCTTTCAGTAATATTGCCCAAATCTTTTTCTAAATCTCTTTGTGGAACCAACAAGCTTTCAAGGTAGCTGTGTAGTTCGTTAATGGTTAGTTCTCGTTTTTCTTTCTCCCCACCTTCCAAAAACGCAATACTGCTCTTTGGCTTACAAGGTAAAAAACAGCGCTCACCTAATTTTCTTTTGTTTATATACTCCATCATAAGCTTGTAGATTGCATATGATCCTCCATAACAAGAAGTTGTTCCTCTGTAAACAAAGCACGTCCGTCTCCATTGGAAGCCATGGCTAAAATGGCCGGCTCTTTGCCGGTGTTGACGTGGAGTGCCACGTAGCAGTCTAAGAATATTCGCGAACATTTGCTGACGCAATAATGGGCAAGTTGCCCGCAGCGCACTTGGCAGTAAGAGACAAAACGCAGTAAGCTCGCGAGGCATGGTTTATTGATTTTTTGGCCACAACATAAGAAGCCCCACAGGTGCAAAACGAGCCGCTCGGCCTGCGCTGTGTTCTACCTAGCCGCGCATACGTGCTTGTGTGTGTGTGTGTGTGTGTGTTCGTGTGTTAGTGTGCCTGTGTGTGTGTTAGTGTGTGTGTCTTAGTGTGTGTGAGTGTGTGTCTGCCCGCCTCTCTGTCTGTCTGTCTGTCTCTCTCTCTGTCTCTCTCTTCTCTGTCTGTCTGCCGGTGATTCTCTCTCTCTCTCTTCCGCCACAGGAAAAGGCTGCTTTTAGGCCACTTTTGCCCAAAAACTCGGTGGAAGGTGAAAGTGGCTTAGAGTCGGCCTTTTCCTGTTCTCTAGGGTACAAAATAGAAATCCCGAGGTTACAAATAGAAACCTTTCCTTTTTTTCCTTCCTCAAACCCTTGAGGGTACAAATATAAATCTTTTTTTTTTTTCCTCAAACCCTTGAGGTACAAATATAAATCTTTTTTTTTTAAACCCCAAGGGCACAAATAGAAATCTTTCTTTTTTTTTTCTTCCGGGGAAACAAACGGCAGCTACGCCGTGAAACTGGAGTCGGGGTCACCACTGTCACACTGTCACTCTAGCATACCCGCATTCATGACAGCATTTACTCCATACGCACACGCAATCTTTCCAAACAACCAAAAGGCGCACTACCGAATGTTTTTCTTCTCCCCCTCTCCTTCAGGGAAAACAGTTTACTAAATCACATCATCCACTTGTAAACAGATTTTACCTCTGTATCTCTCTCCACACTGAGAGACAAATAAATCTGCACACATGTATCTCTCCTCACGTCGGGAGACAAATCAATCTTCCCACATGTATCTCTCTTTACACTGAGAGAAAAAACAGTCTTCACACACGTATCTCTCCTCACACTGAGAGATAAAATAATCTAGTTCCGCTTCTTATAAAGCCGTGGCCTTCACATTCCGTTATCCAAAAAAATCCGGACCAGGAGAATACATAACTCCCGTAATCACTGAGGACCTGCCTGCCTCAAGTAAAAGCTTCTCCGCTTTCTCAATTCCCTGTCTCTCTCTCTGAGACAATATACTGCCCCCTCGAACTCTCCTGTCCTGGAGATACGAGTCTCGACTTCTCTTCCTGGAGTTCTTCTGTCTCTTGAGAAACGACGAGCTTCAACTCCTCTCCCTGGAGTTGGTACCTGCTGGGGCTGAACTACCAGTGTGTTCCTCACACCATGGCCATCTTCAACCACCTCACGGGGTGAAAGGTGAAGGGTGAAGGGCGAAGGGTAAAAGGGTGAAGGGCTGAAACACGAATAAGGTTCGTGTAAGTAACCTTCTTAATTCAACATATGAATTCTTTCTTTCTCTTTTCCTTAAGTTTTCCCCCTGTAGCTTTCCCCAACTATCTATCGCTCACCTGGTAATGACTGGTCAGCAAAGAGGACCACCGTCCTGACAGGTTCGAGTCTCTAGGCCATCTGCTGGGTTAAAACTGACTCTTTCCCCCCTTCTCCTAGTGAGTGCATACTCAGTGTTCAAAACACATGACCAGCACCTTACCTTACCAGCCCTTGTTAAACTCTCACTCAGTGGTCACTTTCACCCAATGACCACATTCGTTTCTTGAATGAGTCATACTAACAATTATTTTGGGGACGCCCGCTACACTAGTCAAGCCACATGAATATTCTTCCTTTAGTTGTGGCACGGGGAAATGATTCATATCACTAACCACATGCGATGGAGCGTCACATGCCTTGATGTGAGGCTACGTCACATGACAGAGAAGTAGGGAGCTAAATCATAACAAGAGAAATAGGGAGCTAAATCATGCCAAGAGAAATAGGGAGCTAAATCATAACAAGAGAAATAGGGAGCTAAATCATACCAAGAGAAATAGGGAGCTAAATCATAACAAGAGAAATAGGGAGCTAAATCGTAACAAGAGAAATAGGGAGCTAAATCGTAACAAGAGAAATAGGGAGCTAAATTATAACAAGAGAAATAGGGAGCTAAATCACAAATATCACAAATCCTTTCCCAGCAGCACACGAAGACCATCGTAGCTCATCTTCACAACAGAACCATTCACATCGCCTGCTCAGAGGCCTTTCGTCCGCTGACTGGGACTCATCAGTGGGACAGGGCTGATTGTGTCCCTTCTTCCTGGGCATCAAATGGTCCATAATTCTGTGGTATTTTCACCACCAAGAGTTCAAAAACAGAATCCAACGGCACCCCAACAAAGCAGCCAGCGAAGAACAGTACAAAAGTAAAGCGAGAAGAAAGTAGCTGAAAAGACTCAAATCATTTTGTGAAGAATGATGGGTATAGGAAGAAACCTTTTTTGAGTATATGTTTATGTGCTTGAGTATATGCTTGAGGATCCATTTAAGCATCCAAAGGAGGTTAAAAAAAAAAGGTGTCAACAGTCACAGTGGTCAATCTTACTGTTCAATAACCCATGCATTGTCAGCCACAAAAGTGTTGACAGCAGCTAAGAATTGTGCAGAACAGTCTTTACTTAGATCTCTTGAGAAATGCAATCTCCCACTGACTGACCAAACAATGACATGAACAAATTAAGAAAGCGTTCGAGTTAAAAAAAAATAAAATAAAAAAAAAAAATATATATATATATATATATATATATATAGCTATGTGAATGGAAAAAAACCCAACAAGTTTGTAAATTTGTCCTCCCAATATTTCGACCACCAGGGCCTTCCTCAAGGGGAATTTTATTCCATCTGAGAGCAATTGTTTAAAATCACAAGTTTTTCCATGACCACAATTCAACCACGGCTCAAAACTGCACACTATGAAAAAAATCACATTTGACCGAGAACGGATACTGCACGAAAGACCTGAAAATCGGGAGCAAGGCTGGGGCGGCTTGGGGGGGGGGTGGGGGCGAGGCAGGGAGGGGGAGGGGGGAGGGGGAAGGGGAAAAAGAAAAGAAAAAAAAAAAAAAAAAAACGGGGGGGGGGGGGGGGGGGGGGGCGAGAAAGGGGGGTAAATGAACTGTACTCCCCCCTCTCTCTCTCTCTCTTGGGGGGGGGGGGGGGTTTAGGGTGTAGTCCTTTCGAGGGAGAGAGAGGGGGGGATGAACTGCACTCCTCTCCCCCCCCCCCCCCCTCTCTCTGGGGGGGGGGGGGCGAGGAGGGGGGGGGGGCCGGGGGGGGGGGGGCGAAGGGGAGTAGTCATCTCTCCTCTTTCTCTGTCCGTCTATATCACATCCACACATCAACCTAAACCAAACGCTACTAGTCCCCTTTATATATATATATAAAGTCAATACAACTTTGTTGTTCATCTCTTGCCACTTTTATTTTTATTTGCCAAATTTTCGCTCACACGAGCTTTGTCAAGGCAGCTGCAAGGCATAAAAGGACATAGCATTATTATTCTGTACAACTTCATATAAGAACTTCATATAAGAACATGTCTAAAACTTCCATTCAACCCCGCACATGCACGCTCACACACACACACACACACACACACACACACACACACACACACACACACACACACACACACAGCCACATATATATATATGTGTGTGTGTGTGTGTGTGTGTCTGTGTGTGTGTGTGTGTTGTGTGTGTGTGTGTGTGTGTGTGTGTGTGTGTGTGTGTGTGTGTGTGTGTGTATTCCAGATAGTACGCAGAATTACACAAAATATAAAATAAGCACATGAATAAAAACTTATCGTAAGATAGCACAAACGCATACTGTAAAAAATATACTTCAAAATAGAAACATAATTCACACACACACACACACACACACACACACACACACACACACACACACACAGAGTTAAAGAGTTAACACACGGACAGGCGGACAGACAGACGGAAGAGGCAGATAAGCGAGATGCTTCGAATTTAGCAATGGATGACGTGCACTATCAGAAAGTAATAAAGGTTCTGTACAATTTCCATGGGCCTGTGTAGAGAGAAATATTGTAGATGTCCAGCAGA
>CM031618.1:53786490-53791490 GCA_018398815.1 Conus ventricosus | reverse complement strand
ACAGCAGCAGCAGTTGTAGTGCAGGGTGCAGCAGCAGCAGTAGTGTAGTAGTAGCAACAAAAGCAGGAGCAGCAGTAGTAGTAGGAACAGCAGCAGTAGTAGTAGTGTAGTGGTAGTAGTAGTGGTGGTAGTTTAGTGGTGGTAGTGTAGTAGTAGTGGTAATAGTAGTAGTAGCAGTAGCCCGTAGTAGCAACAGCAGCAGCAGCAGTAGTAGCAGATACTAGTAGTAGTAGTGGTAGTTGTGTAGTAGTAGTAGCAGCAGCAGCAGCAGCGACAGCAGTGGTAGCAGTAGTAATAGTATGGCATTAGGGTAGCTGCAGCATGCAGTGGTTTGTAGTTGTAGTAGTTTCAGCGGCAGAAATAGTAACAGAAGAAGCAGCGGGAAAGATAACTGGTGCATTTTCTTCTTTCTGATCTGGGAGTGCTCAAACATGACAAAGTGTCCCTAGGCTTTCGAGGGGAAGGGGGCAAAACATACACGTGTCCCTAGGCTTTCGAGGGGGAAGGGGCAAAAAATGCAACCTGTCCCCTAGGCTTTCGAGGGGAAGGGGCAAACATGACAACCCGTCCCCCAGGCTTTCGATGGGAAGGGGCAAAACATGACAACCTGTCCCCTAGGCTTTCGATGGAAGGGGGAAAACATGACAACTGTCCCTAGGCTTTCGATGGGGAAGGGGGAAAATGGAGGTCAGCGTGATGAATGGCTTTGCCGGCCCCCCTTCCATTCAGCAATGACCAGAACGAATCGCGCTTCTTGGAAAGCGACCATGTAGGGTTTTTAGCCCCCCCCCCCCCCCCAAGACAAAACTGCCCCCCCCCTCCCTCGCCTTCCCCCCTCCCCCCGTCCTCCAGGGGAAAGACCTGAATGGCGGTCTTTCAATCTTAGTCCTGCTGCTTTTTTGGTGGACTGTCATTGTTCGTCGCATACAAATGGAATTTCAAAATGAATCATGATCGTTTGTCCAATCGCAGGCACACACACATCAAAATAGGAAATGACCATCTCCATCTTGTGGTGTCTGATGCATATGGCCTGATTTTAGCATGATGTATGAAAAGGGGAAAAATCGATCTCTTCTTTACTGGCGCGGCTGTTAGATTGACTCGTGGGGAAAGTTGAAAAATGATATGGTTGTAGGGGTTAGTGAGAACACCTTGGTTTATCAGGTACAAGGAAGGCAAAGGAGTGGCTACCAATCTCTGGAAGAACATCTAAAATTTGGGATTTTCCCGGGGAGAAGAGGTTGTGTGTGTGTGTGTGTGTGTGTGTGTGTGTGTGTGTGTGTGGTGTGTGTGTGTGTGTGTGTGTGTGTGTGTGTGTGTGTGTGTGAGGAGAAATACAAAATGCCAGCTTGTTGAGGTCATGCTCTCGGTGGAGGTCAATAATTGACGTAGCGCCATTCATTAAATGAAAACAGCTCTGCACACGTCCAGAGAGTGCTATCTCACACGAGGACTTGTGAATCCGTGACAAACAGTACTGCTTTATTCTTTCTCCCCCTTAATTATTTTCGTACTTTTTCAGAATGAGTAAATTATTGTAGAAAACTAAAATCAGTAAAATGTTAAAAAAATAATAAAGCAAATCCAATAATGACGGCAGTTATGCAAGTAGAGGCTGTGTCAATAAAGGGAAGAATTAACCACGCAAAGACGAAGAAAACACTCCAGGTAAAGAAGATAGACGTTCCAATAATATTGTACGCTGGAACTCGCTCCCCCCCCCCCCCCCCCCCCCCCCCCCCCCCCCCCTCCTACTGCCCTTTATTTATTTCAATTTTTCCCTGACCAAACCACGACTTTTCCACTGTATCTGACCACGCGTTAAAAACGTAACAAACCTACTTTTCTGTTTGGTGTCATTGCTGTCCGTATTATCAACCTACCGGTAAAAAACGGAGCAAACCAGCTTTTGTGTTTGGAGTGCTAACGGTTTAAACTTGATTCATATTATCCGACCTGACGTTAAAACGGAACGACCAACTTTTCTGTTTGACATGCTAACGGTTTAAAACTTTGATTCGTATTATCGACCTCGAGTTAAAAACGGAACAGACCAACTTTTCTGTTTGGAATGCTAATGCTTTAAACTTTGATTGTCTTTTCAGATGGCTCCTTGCACTGTTCGTGAATACATACCACCAATGCTATTCTGGACTTTCTTACCAAAGCAGTGATTGTCGTGTTTGCTCTGGTGCCCATGTGTGTGGTGACCTTCACCGAGGTGTTTCAGTGAGCTAGACAGCGAGCTGTGGTAAGGACCCTTCCCTGTTGAATTCAATAACGAGGGTCCTCGGTAGATCACTAAGGTGTATCATTCTGAACAGACCTGAAAGGAAACGGAGTTGGTCGGGTAGTCTGTGTGTCGAACCTGTCCACCCCTAAAGTCTCTGTGGTCCCCACATTGGAATCTCTGATGGAGCAGAATTATAACTATATTGAATTAAGCCAGTCTTCCAGAACAAGGAGAGAGAGGGGTGGGGTGGGGGCTGGTTGACGCTTTGATGGTGCTCACAGTTCGCAGTCTGACACTGGGAGTTTGAACACGGCTGGTGCCCAACTAGAATGCCATTGTCGTTGCCCCGTGGTGAAATGTTGTCGTTCTGGTGGTATTCCGTGTAGAGCGAAATACATCCCCGACCCCACTCTCAGAAGATATCCGCCTACTCATGACGTCACTTGGATGGAAGTGGACGTTACACCTGACTGTAACCACCATCTCCCAGTTCAGCTAATGAGCAAACATGTGCTTCAATCCTCTTTTTATACACATACATAACATTTATCTAGAACCGTATTTCATGTCAGCAACTGTGACATAGCTGGCGTTAGCCTTAAAACCAAAAAGGGGATTGCCCAAGCCATAAACGGCGGCAAAAGCGGTCTCACTACAATCTAATCCATTCAAAGCTAGAAGACGAACAACTTAATTATCTCACAGGTATCTGCTTAATGACCCGACGATTTTTTATTTGTTATTTTTTTTTTTATAGAATTACGCGGCCGATCACATGTTCGCCGCAATATCTTCTGGAGCCATCGATTGTCAGAAACGATATACAACACAACAGAAAGATAGCTGGGATGACGGTCATTTTTTCTTTAATTGGACTTAAGCGGTCACCTGAATTAACGCTTTCTTGGTCAACATTCCATGCCCATTGCTTTCAGTGTGTGTTGGTTTTGTCCTGCTTATGTCTCTCCTCAGTTTCATGACATTGTTTTCCTCAGTCTGAGACGACCATCATTTGTGGACTACAAAATACACAGAAACGTGAGCATGCGCCACGCTAATCAGACATGCACATGCAAAGGAGGTGGATATTCCAGGTCTGTTTTCTTTTCATGATAATCATACCCGCCCTAACAGCGTAACTGCTATCAACACTAAGCCACTAGTTATCTATTTCCCTGCTGACTTTTGTGGCGATAATACATCTTCACACAGCTGCAGATCACAGCGATACAGAGACACGCACACGGACGACGGACACTGGTCTTGTTATGTACACTAGAATAATGCAGAGGTCAGTTATCTAAGGCACCATGCACTTGTGTGGATGGCAGTGCACACCACGTTAACAACGTCTGCATGCCGTCACTGGGTACTCAGGCCGAGGACTGCCCATGCCGTCGTGGCAACGTCTGTACATTGCAGACATCGTGGCAACGTCTGTACATGGCACACATCGTGGCAACGTCTGTACATGGCACATCGTGGCAACGTCTGTACATGGCACACATCGTGGCAACGTCTGTACATGGCACACATCGTGGCAACGTCTGTACATTGCAGACATCGTGGCAACGTCTGTACAAGGCACACATCGTGGCAACGTCTGTACATGGCAGACATCGTGGCAACGTCTGTACAAGGCACACATCGTGGCAAACGTCTGTACAAGGCACACATCGTGGCAACGTCTGTACAAGGCACACATCGTGGCAACGTCTGTACATGGCAGACATCGTGGCAACGTCTGTACAGGCACACATCGTGGCAACGTCTGTACATGGCACACATCGTGGCAACGTCTGTACATGGCAGAGCAGAAAGACTCTTAGAAGCGAGGAAACAAGAAGGGTTGGGGGTGGAAATAGTGGAAGGGTGGCGGGATCGAAGCAGCAGGGGGGGGGGGGGGAGGGGTGAACAGCACGATGCACGTGGGTGGAGTGGAGTGGAGGGAGGGAGGGGGGAGGTAGGGACAGCAGCCTACTAGGGGTCACACAGAACACGTCAAACTATACTTGGCTGCACAGGCCCATTCCCGTGGTCCGAATCGTTGGAAGAGGTCTCCTGGGAAGAGGTCAGGGATTAGTTGGCCGAGTCTCGACGCCGATCTCGGCCTTAGTCCTGGACACGATGTTGAGGTGGCGGGAGTACACGTGTCCCGCCTTGTCGATGGACAGGTAGTCCATCTTGCCCAGCTGCCTGGGCAGTTTGTCCGCGGTCACAGCACACGGCAAGCTCAGCTGTCGGAGCTGATGGAGGGCAGGCTGCTGCTCTCCGACTCCAGGGTGCTGTTGGCCAAGCTGCCGGGAGACTTGTGGCTGTAGTGGGGTGTAGGCTGGGCACCGGCTGATGATGGTGGTCGTCGTCGCTGCCGCTGAGGGTGGAGCCCTGCTTGCTGGACCTGACCCCCGAGTCCAGGGAGTCGTCCAGGCGGAGGGTGATGTCCCCAGGTCGGCGTCCCCGAGCGATCGCCGTGTCTCCCCTCCTGACGGTCCAGTTCCCCGCGCTGCCTCCTCCCACCCCGTTGTCATCACGAGGCGGGGTGGTGGGAGTTCCACGGACGGCTCTGTCTAAAGAGCGTAGTGGCCCAGCTGGAGGTTCCGGCGCTGCTCTGGTAGGTGTTGGCCGTGCGGGAGGGACTCCTTCACCTTGTCCCTGAAGGACGACATCAAGCGTGGGCAGGGGGTCGGAGTGAGAGGAGCCGGCAGGCCCCACGGCCCCCTCGTATCACAGGCCAGGTTGCCGAGGCTGCTGCTTTGTTGCTGTG
>CM031618.1:53750121-53774126 GCA_018398815.1 Conus ventricosus | reverse complement strand
GTGAGAGAGAGAGAGTGAGAGAGAGAGGAGAGAGAGAGGAGAGAGAGAGAGAGAGAGGCACATAATACTCAAGCAACGGAGAGAGGGTGGGGGTGGGGGTGGTGAGGGTGGTAGGAAAGGAGGGAAGGAGGAAAGGAAGAAGAAAAAGCAGTCAGCGGAGAAAACGAGAGAGGGCAAACAATACAAAGAGAGAGGAGAGAGAGAGAGAGGAGAGAGAGAGAGGAGAGAGAGATGAGAGAGAGGAGAGAGAGAGAGAGAGTGAGGAGAGAGAGAGAGAGAGCGGGGGGAGAGAGAGCGAGCAAGAGAGAGAGAGAGAGAGGAGAGAGAGAGAGAGAGAGGAGGGGAGAGAGAGAGAGAGAGAGAGAGAGCGGGGGGGAGAGAGAGAGAGCGAGCAAGAGAGAGAGAGAGAGAGAGAGAGAGAGAGGGAGAGAGAGAGAGAGGAGAGAGAGAGAGAGAGAAGAGAAGAGAGAGAGGAGGAGGGAGATTTCCGCCCTTTCAGCTTTGTTCGAAAAACTGTTAACGGCACAAGACGGACTCCCAACCAGAAAAGCGTATTGTATGTAGAACGGCGGGAGACAACGATATCAGTTAACTTTGCTGCCCCTGCCCCTACTCATATACCCTGCCTCCCTTCTCTCTGCCTTCCTGCTGACAAGAAGAATTCAGCACACACGAGAGAGAGAGAGAGAGTGAGAGAGAGAGAGAGAGAGAGAGAGAGAGAGAGAGAGAGGAGAGAGAGAGAGAGAGAGACAGAGAGACAGAGAGAGAGAGAGAGATTTCGCCTTTCAGCTTTGTTCGAAAAACTGTTAACGGCACAAGACGGACTCCCAACCAGAAAAGCGTATTGTATGTAGAACGGCGGGAGACAACGATATCAGTTAACTTTGCTGCCCCTGCCCCTATCATATACCCTGCCTTCCTTCTCTCTGCCTTCCTGCTGACAAGAAGAATTCAGCACACAGAGAGAGAGAGAGAGAGAGAGAGAGAGAGAGAGAGAGAGAGAGAGAGAGAGAGAGGAGAAGAGAGGAGAGAGAGAGAGATTTCCGCCCTTTCAGCTTTGTTCGAAAAACTGTTAACGGCACAAAGACGGACTCCCAACCAGAAAAGCGTATTGTATGTAGAACGGCGGGAGACAACGATATCAGTTGACTTTGCTGCCCCTGCCCCTACTCATATACCCTGCCTTCCTTCTCTCTGCCTTCTGCTGACAGAAGAATTCAGCACACACACAGAGAGAGAGAGAGAGAGGAGAGAGAGAGAGAGGAGAGAGAGAGAGAGAGAGAGAGAGAAGAGAGAGGAGAGAGGAGAGGAGGAGAGAGATGAGAGGGAGAGAGAGAGAGAGAGAGAGGGGGATACGCAACACAAGTGAAATCCCATTTTGCCTCCTCACTCGTCATCGCGTGCCGGTGGGAGAGAATTCACACACAAAACAAAAGGACAAACAAACAGAAAAGGAGAAGGAGCAGCAGCAGCAGAAGAAGAAGGAGAAGAAGAAGATGAAGAAAGGAGAAGAAGGAGGAGGAGGAGGAGGAGGAGGAGGAGAAGACGAAGAGGAGAGGAAAAAGAAGGAGAAGAGGAGAAGAGGAGGAGGAGAAGAAGGGGAGAAGAAGGAGGAGAAGAGGGAGGAGGGGAAAAAGAAGGAGAGAAGAAAAGGAGGAGGAGGAGGAGGAGGAGGGGAAGAAGGAGGAGGAGGGGAAGAAGGAGAAGGAGGATGAGGAGGGGAAGAAGGGGAGGAGGAGGAGGAGGGGAAGAAGAAGGAGGAGGACGAGGGGAAGAAGGAAAAGAGGAGGAGGGGAAGAAGAAGGAGGAGGAGGAGGGGAAGAAGAAGGAGGAGGAGGACGAGGGGAAGAAGGAAAAGAGGAGGAGGGGAAGAAGAAGGATGAGGAGGAGGGGGAAGAAGAAGGAGGAGGAGGAGGAGGAGGAGGAGGAGGAGGAGGGGAAGAAGAAGGAGGACGAGGGGAAGAAGGAAAAGAGGAGGAGGGGAAGAAGAAGGAGGAGGAGGAGGAGGGGGAAAAGGAGAAGAAAGAGGAGGAGGAGAGGGGAAGAAGAAGGAGAAGGAGGGGAAGAAGGGGAGGAGAAGGAGGAGGGGAAGAAGGAGAAGGAGGAGGAGGAGGAGGGGGGGAAAAGGAGAAGAAAGAGGAGGAGGAGAGGGGAAGAAGAAGGAGAAGGAGGAGGGGAAGGAGGAGGAGGAGGGAAGAAGGAGAAGAAAGAGGAGGAGGAGGAGGGGAAGAAGGAGAAGAAAGAGGAGGAGGAGGAGGAGGAGGGAAAGAAGGAGAAGAAAGAGGAGGAGGAGGAGGGAAAGAAGAGAAGAAAGAAGAGGAGGAGGAGGGGAAGAAGAAGGAGGAGGAGAAGGAGGAGAAGAAGAAGAAGAAGAAGAAGAAGAAGAAGAAGAAGAAGAGGAGGAGGAGGTAGAAGGAAGAGGAAGGGAGGAGGAGGAGGGGAAGAAGGAGAAGAGGAAGAGGCGGGGAAGAAAAAGGAATAAAAAGAAGAGGAAGAAGAAAGAACACCGATTTGGTTAAAAGATTAGCTTTTTAAAAAGAAAAGAAAAGAAAAGCAACCAACTCACAAACAAACGAAAACCCCAACAACAACAAACAACAACAACAACAACAACAACAACAACAACAACAACAACAACAACAACAACAACAAAGCATTTGACCAGTTGGTAAATCCACCTCAAAGGTTGGAAAAATACAAAACAAAACACACACAAACACACGCGCGCGCGCGCACGCACACACACACACAACACACAACACAACACACACACACACACACACACACACACACACACACACACACACACGCACGCACGCACGCCACGCACGCACGCCGCACGCACGCACGCACGCACGCACACACATCTCTGCACTCTCAGAGAGAGAGAGAGAGAGAAGAGAGAGAGAGAGAGAGAGAGAGAGAGGAGAGAGAGGAGAGAGAGAGAGATGCACATGTTTAGACATGAAGCCCGATTCCATGCCCTGTCAGAGCTGTCCTTATCTCCGATCCCTTCAACTCTCTAATCCTGTCATCCCCGTCACTGGCAGCACAGCAAACCACAGAGTCTGGAACCAGGGAACATCTTGCAGCCTACCTCTGGACAATTTGGACAGGTGAAAGCCCCTCCGCGCTGGTAGACTTGCTGTACATTCTGATCCTTGCCCACTCAATGACTTAAACGCGTGTCCGGCAAAGTCTCCGGTATGAGAGGTTGTGTGTTGTGGTTTCAGTCGATTAGACACGGTGTGATCCTGTGAACAAATGATCAGTGGTATGACAGACACTACGTCACCTTTCTGTAAACTCAAACACTAACTGGGTTGGACACAGGGTGGTCTTTGGGGACTGATCGGAATAAAGCCAGGCAATATTCAGTCCTCTGAGGGTCAGATACAACGTCTGAAGTTTGACTGTCTAGCAAGCCAAGGATCCCTCGGGAAGAAGTGAAAGATATGCCAGACACTGCCACCAAAGTCTGGCAAGTCCCAGTTGTTGTTGTTGTTGTTGTTGTCGTACCTGGCTGAAAGACTCCAAGGATGATCCAAACAGCCGAAGTATTTGAACACTATGGTACAAATGCATCAGCTGGGGATGAGAACATTACCGGTGTGACGTTTTGGATTACCCGCCACATGGGCAGCCACACTCCAAACTTTGGGGGATTTTAGAGACTGATAATGTTATGCTAGGAGTTGCCACAATGAAGACAATCCCCGCATAACTATGCAGAGCATAACAACATTTTGATGTAGCCTTGGATGGACGTATCGTTGTGGAGAGCCATTGCATTAAAGCTGGAATACGCACGCGAATTGAATCCGAAAAAAAAGCCCGGGCTTTTTGAAAAAAGGGGGAAAAGAAAAAAAAAAAGAAAAAAAAAACCCGGGGATCCCCCCCCCCCCACAAAAAAAATAACAATCATACCCAAATATCCCCCCAAAAAAAAAAAAAAATTCCTTCCAAAACCACCCACAAAAAAAACCAAAACTTTTCCCCCCCCAAACCTTAAAAAGAGGGGGTCCCTTTTTTAAAAAAAAAAAAGGGGGGGAAAAAAAAGGGGGGAGAGAAGGAGAGGAGGGGAAAAGGGAGAGAGGAGATTACCAAAGCGGTCAATGACGAAGCCAGCCAAAGCGATGGGTAAACAGGAAGACAGGTTTGAAGGGGATGGGATTCCACCATTCCAATCACTCGAGTTTGACGGAAACGTATGCACAAAAGAAACTTGTCAAAATCTCCAGTTTGTCACGAAAAAAAATAAGTCGCTGCAGCGTCATTTTTATTTGTCAGGATTTACATGGCATTTCGAGGGGCTCACGAAGGGCTAAAAACATGTGGCGTTTTGACTCACATCCATATACCACCCCCCTGCATAGGTTCTTGTGTGGGTGTGTGTGGTGTGTGGTTTTGTGTGTGTGTGTGTGTTGTGTTGGTGTTTTGGGGTGCGTGTGTTTTTTTTGTTTTGTGGTGTGTGTGGTGTGTTGTGTGTGTGTGGTTTTGATGTCCCTTTGGTGGTGTGTAGTGTGTTGTGTGTGGTTTGTTTTGGTTTTGTGTGGGTGTGTGTGTGTGTGTGTTGCGCGGCGCGCTTTGGCACGAGGCGTTTGTGTATTGTGGTTATGTGTGTGTGGTGTGTGTGTTTGGTGGTGGTGTGGTTGTGTGTGTGGTGTGTGTGGTGTGGTGGTGTTGTGTAGGGGGGGGAGAGAGCGGACGAGGAAGAGAGAGGGGAAGGGGAACAAAAAGGGACGCAGACACCACACACACACACCAAACACCCCCAAAAAAACACACACACAACACGCGCGCGGCGCGCGCGCGCGCACGCCGCCGCACGCACCCCGCACGCACCACGCACGCACGCACGCACCCCCTCACACCACACACACCACAAAACACACAAAAATTCCTTAATGCATTTTCTGTGAGAGAGAAAGCAACATTTTTTTTGCGCATTATCGGTGAATTTGTGAACGTCCCGGTTTTTTTTGTGCGTAAAATTTTAAAAGCAACGAACGAAGAAATTATATTTTATTTTAATATTTTAAAATATATATAATATAATATTTTTAATATAATATATATTTTTAAATTTTAAATATATATATATTTAAATATATTATAATAAAAATTAAATTGTGTGTGGTGTGTGTGTGTGGGTGTGGTGGGGAAAGTGTGGGTTGTGTGTTGCGGCTGCGGCGTGGGGGGTGCGTGCGTGCGTGCGTGTGTGAGAGAGAGACAGAAGAGAGAGAGAGAGAGAGAGAGGAGAGAGAGAGAGGAGAGAGGGGAAGCATGGGTGTTTAGTGTGAAGGCGTGTGTTTTTTGGCGTAAAAAAACGGTACAGCGAACGAAATTAAAGAGTACCACACACACACACACACCACCCACCCAAACCCACCACACACCACACCACCTACCCCCAACACACACACACATCCCTGGGAGTATGGAGGTCCGAGCTCAGTTCACCCCAGAATCAGCAGATTCGCTTTTTGCCTCAAGATGACCCCTCCCCCTTGCACAAGCAGCCATCCGGCAGCGGCCTGAAGCATCCCTTATCCCCACTGTCAAAAATGATCAAGTCTCCCAGCTCCTGTTTCCCAGCTTTTAAAAATTTATCAGGAAACTTTGGGCCTGCGCGTTTTCCCCCACGTTAGATTGGTCTTATGTTTTTTGTCTGATTTTATTCAAGTTTTAAAAGGCGTGCCAGTCTTGAATAAAAGTTCTCTGGTTTTTGGGTTTTTTTGGGAGCAGAGTTACCCTTCTTTTTTTATCGTTTTTTGTTTACGGTCCCGCCTCATTTCTTTTTTCACTTTTACATTTATGGGGGTTTTGGAAAGCCCCTTGTTTGGAGTTTAAAAGGAAAATAAGGGGTTGTTGTCCGAAAAACTTTAAAGGGTTCTCTGTTACTGGGCACAAAAAACCAACACCCGGGACCCGAAGTCTTTGCCTGGAAAAGAAGCTGAAAGCTGAGTTACGGCAGTAACTGTGGCATGCCTACAGACAGAAAAATTGTTAAAGCCTTGGGCTTGCAATACCCCGTGAAAGGCATCAAAGTGAAAAAAACCACCCCCGGGCCAGAAGAAAGGCAGTGAAAGGACGGTTTTGCCTCCCGGTTCTTTTAAACCCTGGGTCTGGTTTCACCGGGCCCAAGGCTGTCCTTTGGCCTCTGCCTTTAAATGCTAAAACCCCGCGAGGGGGCGAAAAGAGAAGAGGGGGAGAGAGAGGAGAGAGAAAGAGGGGGAGAAAGAGAGAAGAGAGAGGAGAAGAACAGACAGCAGAAGGACAAAAAACACACACCCACACACACACACAACACAACACACCAACACCACACACACCCCAATTCCTTTAAAGAAAAATTTAAGTATAGTGGAATCATTTGAGAACCTTTTCAGAATTTCCCTTTTAAAAAAAGTCTCAAAAAAAGTTTATTCACAAAGTTTTGTTTTGAAAACTTTAAACCACCCCCACTCAGAGGAATTTCGCCCCCTTTGTTTTGGTGGAAATCGATCTTTTCCCAAAACTTTAGTAAATTAAAAAAAAAACCTCATGTGGTTTGGACAGAGCATCACGTTGATATTTTGCCCATTGCCGCAACAAAAAAAATTTAAACCCAGCTTTTTAGATTACATTAAAAAAAATTTTTTCGAATCAGCAGTTTTTTACCTGTGGATCCTTTCTTTCTTTATAAAAGGGTTTCCAAAATAAGTAAGTACTTATAATTTTTTACTTTTATTACTCTTACTATGAGGTTACTTTTAAGTGATCAATCATTTACCTACAAAAAAAATCTACAAAATATGTATGAAAGGACCATTTTCCCCGCCCCCCAACTCATGTTCTCTCCCATACCAAAAACCTTTGTATTTTTTTGGCTTATCATGGGGGTTTTTTTTTGTTTGTTTGTCTGTTGTTTTTGTTGATGTAGTTTTTTGGGGTTTTTTGTTCGTCTAAAATCACCTGAGTGGTAGACGAAAAATTTAAAACTAATAACACCCCCACAATAAAACACAGTCCGTATCGGGTAGAAACATTCGCGGGCAAAGCCGCGCCCCCCACACCCCACACACCACCACAACACACACCACCACACACGCACGCCGCACGCACGCACGCACGCACGCCCCACACCACACGCACACACACCACACAGAGTCTCTTATCAGTTGTGTAAATTACGCGGTTGCAAGAAAAAACGGCACATGTTCCGCCTGTGACGAAGAAAGCGAGGAATCTACGAGAAAATAAAATGGGACAGCTAACATTTCCGTCACCGTGCGACGAGAGGGGAAAAGCCTGGGAACATTGTGTACTGGACATTTCTCTGCGGGGAAAACCAGAATTGGCTGCTGAACCCCATATTGCCCCCTTTTGTTTGTCCCATATGCTCCGGTTTTCATCGCAAATTTCTAACGAAATCCCCTTCTCTTCCTCTCTCTCTCTCCTTCTCTCTCTCTTCTCTCTCTCTCTTTTCTCTCTGTGTTCTCTCTCTCTCTCTTTTCCTCCTCTCTCTCTCTTTTCCCCCTCTCTTTTCCCAGGGGCGTCTAGGTCCTTTGCCTTCAGCCCCTCTTGTTTTCGGGGCGTCACGTGGCTCCTTTCTCCCAAAGATATGCCTTCATTTTGAGGGGGGCCTCGCAGGGACTCCCATGAATTCACCACTCTGCGTACAAAAAAAGTTGCCGGGTCCCCTTTAGGTTGCTCTTCCGTGACTCTGTGGCAGTTTGCTTTAACGGGGCGGAGGCTCGAACAAAAACCCCTGGACCCAAAAGAACCTTCCGCAGCTGAGAGTAAAAAGCTTGGTGCCACTGCAGGACGAGGAAAACCACGGACCGGACCCGGCGTTTTTTCCGGACAAAGGCAGCGGAATTCCACTCAGCAGCCAAAGATGGCTGACTGATGACAAGTTGTGGAGAAGTTGGGAATTGGACTGAAGTCGGGGACCTTCGGTACCGTTTGCTGCACTATCAGTGGGTTCAATGTCTGCGTGAGGAAGGGGGTTTTTAAAAGGAAAAGCATCGAGCCTCAAAGAAAAATTATGATCTTTTTAGCAAAGGCAGAACAACGGAAAAAAAAACCGATGTTTTGAATGTTGTTTAAAAGCGTAACGGGGGCATAAAGTGAGTCAGTGCCCGGTTGGGGGAAAGGATATGATTTGATTACGACAAATTGAACATTAGCGTGATGTTGAATCTGACCTTTTCACAGTTGCCCTCTTTCTCCCAAAGAAAAAGTGGTACCCTTAAAGGGCCCAAGCTAAAGAAAGGGGCAACGTTTTTGTTGGGGGATTGCTCCTTTCGAGATACAAAGTCGACGTGTTCTCTTTTTCCATTTTAAAAAGGCAAGACCCGAAGGAAAAAGAAAGTTTTCTGTTTTTTGAAAAATCTAACTTTGAGGAGTAAGGTTTTCCTTAAAAAAGAGGGCAGCTTGACAGAATGAAGTGGGGGAGGCCGGGGGCCCCACGTAATCAAATTGTCAAAACTTTGGGGAAATTCAAAAAACGGGAACCCAGGATTAACACTTTTTGATTTCCCGGGCCCCCGGTGACGGTGTGGCGTTGAGGGGTCCGTGTGTCCGTCTGGGGCGGAGCTAGCGCGTTTTGCACTGTGAGCATCGAAAATATTTCGTATTCCAATTATCCATACACCCTTTCCCCTTTGCACTTTGACTGAAAAGGATTTGGTTCTAAATTTGGAGACCCAATTTCCTTTCATTTCTTTATCAGTTTTAAATTTTTTCCGTTTAATTGAAACATTCATTGAAAATTTTTTGTGATGATCATTTTCTGGTTTTAAAGTATTTTGTTTTTTGTAAATCGCTGTTTTAAAATTTTTAAGATTGGGGGCGCCCGGTCAGGAGGTGTGGTTTGTTAAGAAAGAATGATTTATCCTATATGTTAATGAATTTAATGAGTTTCTTAATTGTTTTTGTTCTTGACCGACAATTGTTTTTTGAAAACAGAAAAAATTTTTTTTGTATTTTTTTTACTTACATTTTCCCCCAGAAAGTTCCCCGTTTTATCCCCCCCGTTATTTTTTATAATGGTGTTTTCTTTTCTAGAAGTGTTGACTGACTGTTGACTTAGATAAATGGGGGTAGTTTACCAGAAGAATATCTGACTGACCCCTTTCGTCGCGGATAGTGGCACGGAGGACCCTCCAGGGCGCAGGCCGGGAGATGTGGGAAATCCAGGTGCCCAATAGCCCCAAAACCCCCTCTCGACTTTGCCGATGGACCAACGAAGGGAAAGCCAGCAATATGGTGTCAATGCGCTGCAGGGTTGCGAAAAGGTGTCACGGGCCCCAAAAGCCTTTGGGGGGGCCCTCCGGATTTTCATCCTGGGGTTTCTCCCTGCGCCCCCTCCGGTTACTTATGGTTTACTCCCCCCGGGCCCCCCCGGGGTTTCTATTGGTTTACCCCCCCGCACCACTCCCGGGTTTTTCTCCATGGTTTCTCCCCGCGCCACTCCCCGGGTTATTGTCATGGTTTACTCCCTTAGCCTTTTTCCTCCCGGGGCCCCAACGGGGGAAGCATTTGGGCCCATGCTGGAAATTGGGTTTGTGGGGCCCCGGGGGTATCCAATGCGGTGGGCCGCACGCCACACGTTGGGGGGCTGACTTTCCCCCGAGTCCAGTTCCCTTGACGTGTGTGGCCACGGGAGGCACTCAAAAGGGTTGTTTTGGGGGGGGCTATTTACTGACGGGGGAAATGGTTGTTCAATGGTTTGGGGTGATGCGCTGGGTTTTTTGGCAAAGTGTCGTAGCTTTTCACTTACGTTTCGCCCCACCGCTGACTAGCACCGTGCTTGCAGCCTGCGAAAAAAGGGGGGCAGAATGGTCGATACTACCTACATTCATATTACATTATGCATACATAAACCACATATTTACACACACAGACACGTCATACACACACACACACACCACACACACACACACACCAACCACAACCCCCACACACACAGTATATTGGATTCCTGTCCCATAGCCCGGGGGCATTAGGGATTCCCGGGTGAATGCTGGGCAGTTTCCCAAGATATACAGAGCGTGATGTTTGGGGATTGGCCTTTGACAAAATCAAAAACGTAAGTCTCTCTTGTCTCTCCTTCGCTCCTCTCCAACATTAAAGGGCGACTTTTTTGGGATTCCTTTATATGGCCACAAACCTAATTGCTTTCCCCCAAGACCTTTGTGACCAAACAACGATCGAAACAATAGCAAAAAGGAAACAAATTAGGAAGAAGGAAAAAAAAGGTGCAAAACAAACAAACCTAGTTATTGTGACAACCTCCCCTATCATCGAAGTCTTACCGTTCTGGCGAAAGAGAGAGAGCGCGGTGAGCGAGTTTTCTGAAGGTAATATCAAATAGACAATGTCTGGCAAAATGTGTAATCAAAAAAATGACTTCTCATCTCTAGTCTAAGGAAAAACCAAAGTGTGCGTTCAAAATTTTACAACCCTGCCCCTTCTTTTTTCCCCCAAAAAATAGCAAAAATCTGTGATGACAGGACACCGGTCTTATCATTTTTTTTTTCTCTCACACAATGTTTCTTTAAAAGGCCGAAAGGGGGACGTCCAAGGATAGTGTGCTTTGGGAAAACTACGGCCCTGATCAGGGGAACTCATTTTTCAAAACGCCTTACCCCATGCAGGTTCACTTTTTGGGGGGCCCGAAGAGACCGAACCCCACCCCCTTTCCCCGGACAATCATCGCCCCCTTCCCCTGTTTTCGAAGTGACGTTTTAGGACACACCAAACCCCCGCCCCCGTCCTTGGTCTTTTTAATAACCAGTGAACAAAAAGTAACAGCAAAGTGATATTGTGCAGTTAATAAAAAAGATTTTTCTTTTTCCTTTTTTTAAAAATCCAGTTGCTGGGCTAGGGCAGTCGGGTTCGATTTTTTCCAGGGGGTCGAGCCGGGGGTCGTGGTTTTGAAAAGCAGATCATGGGGGTCTGATTTAACTATAAGAATTGGCTGTGGTGTACGTGTTGGAGTTTTTGGGGAAAAAAAATTAGGTGATTTTTTTTCCCAATTCCCACTAACCTGACTCAAGAGAGAAAAGCCCTTAGGATGGGCATTTTAGCCTCTTCACCCCTTATCCCTGATTCCATAATAAAAATAATCACTACTTGTCAACGAACCCAATTTTGAACCAAAAAAATAACTTTTTTTACCCACACATTTATTTTATATTTTTTTATTTGGGCTTGGAATTAAATCCCGTTTTTTTCCATGGGATTTTTTTTCCCAAAAATGGAAAGTGTTATGAAATATGCATCGGGTACGTGTCGAAATCATTTTAAATGTTTTTTTGAGAGGAGGGAAAATTGGGGGGGCAAAGGGTTTTTTTGATAACCAGGTCCAAAAACAAAAGCCAGGGGGATGTGTGCAGTGCAACGCGCGCGCGCCCCGTGGTGCATGGTGTGTGTGGTTGTGTTGTGTGTGTGTGGTGTGTTTGTGTGTGTTTTTGTATGTGTGGGGTGCGTGGTGTGCGTGCGTGTGTATGGTTGGTGTGTCTGGTTCATGCTGCGTAGGTTTATGTGTGTGTGAGTGTGTGTGGTGTGTGTGTGGTGTTGTGGTGTGGGTGTGGTGGGGGGTGGGCGTGCGTGCGGCGGCATGGATGGTTTTTGTGTGTGCTGTTTCATGAGTGCTGTGCGTGTATGTTGTGTGCGGCGCCGGTGTGTGTGTGTTGTGTGTGTGTGTTGTGTGTTGGTGTTTTGGTGTGTGTGGTTGTGTTGTGGCCCCCGCGCGCAAGCCCAAAAAACTGAAACTAGGGAAATTTTTTATTCCCATCGTGGAACAAGCATGAGTGCAAAAATGAGAAGACTGCAAGGAAACCCCATGCTACGCGAACGCGTCGCACCCATTCGCGCACGGTTAAAAACTTGCCGTAAAGTAAAACCTCCCCCTTCCCTTTTGCCCAATGTGTTGATTCAGTACCAACTAGGATGCGTGAGTGGGGAACCCCCGCTCCCCCCCACCCTCATTTCCCCCCCACCCCCCCAATCTCTTCTCTCTTCTCTCTCTCTCTCCTTTTCTTGTTTATTCTATCAAAACAAAACCAAAAACACAACCTCGAGTTTTTGCTAAAAAATCAAAAAAATGCCAGGATTTTTTTTCCTTTAGAAAACGAGGATCATACCCCGGGTGTAATGCGTTAAATGCGTCAGACGTTCAAACCGCAAGCGGTATACAAACTGTTCCGTCAGGTTTTGTGGTAAGTGCATAAAAATCTTCAGGCAGGTTGTGGTAAGTCACATAATAATCAGTCCAACGTAGGTCTGGGTAATTGCATGATATTCAGTTCAACGTCGGTCTGTGGAATTGCAGATAGTCAGTTCACGTAGGTCTGTGGGAAGCGCAAATAATCGTTCAGCGTCAGGCTGTGTAAGCTGCATAATAATCGTCCAACTTCAGGGCTGTGGAAGTTGCATGGTCGTTCAAGTCAGGTCTGTGGAAGTTGCATGATGTCAGTTAAAATCGGCTGTGGGAAGTGTGATAGTCAGTTTAACGTCAGGTCTGAGAAAAAGCATTATAACAGTTCAAGTCGGTCTGTGGTAAGCTGAGATAATCAGTTTAACGTCAGTTGTGGTAAACACCGATGTCAGTTCAAAGCAGGTCTGTGGTAAACAAAACATGCGAGCTGGCCAAGGGTTTGTCTGAAAAACATTAAAAAAAAAGTCTTTAAGCCGGGAAAGTGGGGTGGGGGGGGGGGGTGCGGGGGGGGATGTCGGAGGGTTACAATTAAAATCTATTCAAAAGCATGGGGTTTGAACAGCGAAAATTTTCTACCCTTTTTTAAAACTTCAAAAAAACGTCATGGGGTGCCAAGGGATAAAAGGGAGTGACATGATGGTGTGTTCCAGACCCCAACAAAAATGCATCTTTTTGCCCTTTCGGGAGTGTTGGAGGAAGGTGTTACGGGTGGTGTGTGGTGCGTGTTTTGTTGTTGACTTCCCCTCTCAAAAATTTGGGTGGTGTACGACTTTCCCCCACACACACCACACCTACGAACTAGAACCAGGAACACCGTGTTAGATTTTCTTCTTTTTATAGTGCCCGAACCATCAATAGAATCGTTCAAAACAAAACATGCCCCTAAAAAATACAGATCAAAGCCCTCAATTTAAAACATCAATACACAGACCCCAATCATCATATATCAGCGTTCATCCTAGTATTTGATATAACCCCCGATCTCGCCGGGCCGTCCCCCAGTGCTCAATATACAACAAGCATTCAGTTCCACAGTACCCCCGCCAAGACAGCAAAAATAAGACGAAGAAGGATAAAACCCAAAGGGCCCACACGGTAACCGCCCCTTCCCAAAAAAAAAAAAAAGAGAAGAGAAACAGGGTTTTAAACAGCAAGACAATTATTTCGTGAACTACAAGAAAAACCCCAAATTTCCTGCAGAAAGAACCGCAGTTCACACGCACAGCAATCCACAGAAAAGAACCGGATTTATAAAGCCCCTAACATAGAAGAAATGCAGATTTACAAAGACAGCAATCCCCAGAAGAAAATCGCAGATTTATAAAACACAGAAACCCTAGGAATGCAGTTTCAAAGCACAGCAATCCACAGAAGAAGAATCGCAGATTCATAAAGCACAGTAAACCATAGAAGAACTGCAGATTCACAAGGCACAGCAATCAATATTGAATCCCCGGAGAACACAATTTCAGCAAAGTCCCATAGAACACAATAAACTTCGATTCGACGTACCGTTGATCTAAAACAAATATTAACTTCTCCGTGTATTGATATTACAGTGTTCACATCAATAAATTCAGCCCACCGACACACATGCGGTGGTACAATTAGAGCACATAAATATTCTTACAGGAGTTTTAAGTCACTCTCGGCGATACAGCATTCACAACAATTTTATAACAAATACATTTCCTGCTACATATTCTGCTGGTACCGTCATCAAAAGTATCCCACATACACAATCAACTTCGTCGTACTACTGACTTGAAAGTCAGCCTCTCCACATAGTATCACAACGGAGAAAACGATGATTAAAACAAAATATATTAGGCTGCACACCAAAGCCTCGGCCGTTAGTTCTTGCTCCCTTCTCTTGTCCAATATTATTATTTTCGTCATGTAGTTACTATGTCATTTTAAGTTGACGTCATAATTTACGTTGACGTCACAAGAGGCAAGCTTGGTATTCACAGTGAAGGTGATGAAGTCAAGGGGAATGGGTGGGAGGTTTGTCCTCGTGCGGCAGTCTGTCAGCGACGTCTGGGTACATGCATAGTGTTGCTGAACGATGTCTTGGTTGGCACATTTCTTCTTATCCACTTCATTATGAATATAGCGGTCCGCTCACTGCTCATGGACCTTATCAGCTGCTTCGAGGTTGATACAATCGCTTGTTGTGCACCGAAACTGCAACTGTTATACGAGAAGTAGACATGTACAATTTCTGTTCATTCATACACAGAGAGGAATATGTTACAAAAATCCAAATTTATTGCATGTCATTTAAGTAATCAGCCATTCGTTTACGTGTACTTACGTTTACAGTATTGAGGTCTAGCATTAAACTATTGTGATTGAAATTCTCTTCTTCTCTCTCTCTCTCTCCTTCTCTCCTCTCTCTCTCTCTCTCTCTCTCTCTCTCTCTCTCTCTCTCTCTCTCTCTCTCTCTCTCTCTCTCTCTCTCTCCGTACGTGTGTATGTGTGTGTGTCTATGTGTCTGTGTGTTTCTGTGTGCATCTGTGTGTGAGTGTACGAAGAGAACAAAACCAGGATATGGAGAAAAACACAGTGAGCAAAAGAAAGAACTCGTTGAGGTTACAACATGCAGTGGATGGAAGAGATGGCACTCTGTATAGCATTCTGCTTCATGCCCAATGGATATCTGCTTAACACACACCACATCTTACCATGGAAAATGACAGCCATTACTGAGTGTGGTTTCATCTATATGATAAGTGAGCTCTGTGTGTGTGTGTGTGTCTGTCTGTCTGTCTGTCAGGCTGAAGTTGGCGGCTAGGAGAATCGACGGATCGTCACCAAACTTGGCACAAACCTAGAGGAACATCTCCCGAGTAACATAGGATCATTGGATAGTTTCTACGACAGTTATTTATGACCGTTAAAAACCGTTAACAACACGTACCCCTCCAAAGACGATTAAAAATGCAATCTTTTCTGATGTTGGCGGCAAAGGAAGTAGTCGTATCGCCACCAAACTTGGCATGAGTCTAGAGGGACATACTGTGGATAACATAGAGTCATTCGATAGTTTTTATGACCATTATTTATCACCGTTAAAAAGCGTTATTTTCTAAATTTAGACCGTTCTGGATGAAATTTGGTATATAGGTGTAGTTTTAAATGCTGAACAATGATATACAACTTACACAAACCGAAACTTAAAATTGAGCGTTAAAAACCGTTATTATATAAATTTAGACCGTTCTTGATGAAATTCGATATTCAGGTGCAGTTTTACACGCTGAACAATGATATACAACTTACACGAACCGAAACTTAAAATTGAGCGTTAAAAACCGTTATTGTATAAATTTAGACCGTTCTTGATGAAATTCGGTATACAGATGCTAAGCTGCAATAACCATTTTAGAGAAATACGTTTTAAAATCAGATTTTCACGTGACGTGGCGATTACGCAAATCTGCTCCTTTGCTTCCTTTCTGAAAGTAGTCAACCCCCCCCTTCCCCCCCCCCCCCCCCCCCCCCCCCCCCCCCCCCCCCCCCCCCCCCCCCCCCAGTGGTATCGTTTACTATTTGTTAGTAATGTTGAAACTATACTAGTTAGCTACGGTTGTTCAGACAAAATAAATGGGGAAAAAACACAGGGTGGAAAAGGTAATCCAAGGAAAAGATTAACCAAACGTTTCGGGCCTTAAACCCTTTTTCAATGGTTTCAACCCAGATTCACCTTGTTGTTCAGACAGTTCATAAATGTACCACACACACACACACACACACACACACGCCATGAGAACTGTTCAGTTGGCTTGGAAGTCCTCTGAGGTAACCACGTAAGCCGGCTTCTTCTTGTCTGCGTGGCCGGCTTCCCCCCTGAGAGCTGTTTCATAAGGCTGTATGCAGACGTTCCTACAAACCCCCTAGCTCCAATTTCTGCAGTGAGGACTTTGACCTGATAGCCTTCTCTCCTCAGGCTGTTTGCCAGATCAGCATACTTTTCAGTCTTGTAGATTTGAGCTGCCTCCATTCTGTTCTCATATGGCACCGTGAGCTCGATCATGATCAGCTGCTTGGTTGACTTAGAGTGGACTACTATGTCTGGTCTCATGCCACTCTTGCTGATGATCTCTGGGTGACTCTTCCATTCTGGGAGGTCTGCAGTGCACTCCCAGTCATCTGCCCCGTCCAGCAGACTCTGCCTGCATGTTTCGAGTGGCACTGTTGTTCTTGGCCATGATTTGCTGCCTCCTGCCGTGAAGAATGTTGTGGGTGCTTTTGGAGTCCTGATTTTCCCTTTTGTGGTGTTGGTACTAGCCCAGACTACTTGAACAATCTCTCTGAGCACTTGGTTGTGCCTCCATGTGTACCTTCCTTGAGCCAGGGCTACTTTACATGAGTTTGGGACATGCTCCACTGTTTGTTTTTCATAGCAGAGGGGGCATGCAGGATCGTCTGTTTTTCCCCACTTCACCAGGTTTGCATTTGAGGGCAGAAGGTCATATGCAGATCTGAGAATGAAGCTGATACTGAGAGGGGCCATGTGCCAAATGTCATTCCAAGTGAGACTTCTTTGGAGTGCATTCTCCCACGCTGTCCATTGCCCTTGCTGGCTCTGCTGGACTGCTTTTTTGGAGTCTTTTTTGGTCTTCTTCTTTTCTCATCTCCTGAATCATCATGTCTCTATTGGCTTTTCCTTTGGCCTTTGACCACCATTCAGTTGTGGTCACCCCAGTCCTTGTCTGTTGATCTGTGTGTGTCCTGTTATTTCTCTGATCTTGAGACTTTCTTTTGCAGAATCCATCGCCTCTTGAACTCTCCATTTTCTGCCTGTCTTCAGCTGGGGCTTGATTGCTTCTACCACCTTGTCTCCTGAGTCCTCCAGCATGCTTTGAAGTCTGATCATCCCTGCTTTGTATTCCTCCAGGATGGATTTCAGTGGTAGTTTCAGCTTTGCTTGGCGACAGTACAGCGCTATGTCAGTCAGACAGGGTGGGACACCAAGCCATTTCCTTGTGAACTTGTTGATTTTGGCTTCCATTGCCTCCACTATGCTGGTGCAGATGTTGTATATCATCAGAGGCCATAGGAGCTTTGGTACCAGCATGAACTGCAGACACCAGACCTTGTATTTGCCAGGGAGCCCACACATGAGTTCTGTTGTCTAACATGACAGAGTACTACAGAGGGTTTATGTATTGTCTAAAGGAACAAGATGCAGAAATAATGAAAAGAAAAAATGAGAAAGACGAAAAAAAACCCAAAGGAAATACCTTCTCTTTTCTCTCCTCCTTTTCAATGTTATATAAATTTTCCAGAGAAACACCAGCCGGCGTGGCGAAGTGGTTAGCGTCGCGGACTCCCGGCTGGGAGGTCGTGGGTTCGAATCCCATCAGAGTCATGTGGGTTTTTCTGCCCCGACCGGCACCTACCCAGAGTTGAGTTTGCTGCGGACTCAGTTGGGAAGACTGGGACCACACAGTCGAGTTTCATCCACTTAATGGATGCGTTTCTGAGAGTGTTGCTCAAATTTCCTGACTAACACTGCAGGTGCCTGTATCTCTCGGGCCTGGTTGACGCCGGGATATATTATGAAATGAAGCGTAGAGAACAGCCCTGTCATGTAGTCTCAGACCGAAATGGAAATCCGCAGCATCATCTTAATCATCCCCATTCTCATCGATCAGCATAAAAAAAATTGTCTCAAATTCTGTGCCCTTCATGCCCTGCTCTCATGGTGACCTCAATTTCGATGTCCTCTCCACGTCTGTGGCCTTGGTTTGGTTTAGTCGGGATCACCGGTATCGGCGAGTCCATGGGGGCTGTCGTTGGACGGACGTGGTGGCGCCCTCCGGAGGGAGAGCTCACTCACGCCGGCTCCGCGACTAAGCAATTATTGTCGTCAGTAGGGGGCTTAGTAGGTGGTGTCCTGCGTATGTTAGATCAGAACAGGCGCCACTGAACACCACCGAAGTGACTCGGCAGCAGTGCAGTGTCTCCTCCGGTAGGTTGCCTCTTGACGACTTGACATTGGCTGCTCCCTGTGCATTGCCGGTGCCGGGGCTGCGGCGGGGCCGACCGGGCTGTGGCTGTGGACGGGGTGTCGGAATGGGCGGCGTGGGTGCACTGCCTCTGAGGTGGCGCAGAGGTGCGACAGCTAAAAAAAAAAAAAAAAAAATAAAATTTCCAGAGAAACAATAACATCGAGCAAGAAGGAAGGCGGGAAAAAACTGCTGTGTTTCACTACAATGATCAGGATACTATATCAAAGAAAAAATATCAGAATCCTTCATCCCCCCCCCCCTCCCCCCATCCCTCTTTTCTTCTCAAGGTTTAGGCAGTCCATACATATATGATAAAAGCGAAAGTTAGATTAAAAAGAAATAATGACACGAGATAACACTCATATGGACTCTTTTCGCAATCCCTCTCTCAATCATACAACGCTCCGAAGAATACAAGTCCAAAAATAATACACAAGAAGAAAAAAACATTAACAGTGTTTGTTTATTTTAACTGACAATGATACGTTGCTTCCTATTTGTTGTTGTCGTTTTGCTCTATGCCTGCATTTTTTTTTTTTGGGTAATGTATTCCTTTCGATTGTTAAAAAAGTGGTGTGTGGAAGTGGGGGTGGTGAAAAGTGGGAGGTGAAGGGGGAGGTGGGGAGCTGGGGCTTAACTTCCTACACGTAACTTTTTGCCCACGCACGAACCACCATGTGACACTGTCAGCGGCAAAGCGTGGCGAACAGACAGCCCTGAACAACGGCAGACACCGAGTCAATGACACCAATCAGCGGCAAAACGTGGCGAACAGACAGCCCCAACAGAGTCAATGAAACCAATCAGCGGCAAAGCGTGGCGAACAGACAGCCCTGAACAACGGCAGACACCGAGCCAATGAAACGAACAGGGAAAGGTAAATGTCTTCAATGTACACAATGGATCGGACTCCAACCAGGTGGTGTCCTGCGTATGTTAGATCAGAACAGGCGCCACTGAACACCACCGAAGTGACTCGGCAGCAGTGCAGTGTCTCCTCCGGTGGGTAATTAGATGAAGTGCGTGCAAACTGTCAATTTTTAAGTGAATTCAGAAACTCCTGTGTTCTTTGTTTTACTGAAACCTGGTTTACTGAAAAAGTGAATGATGAAAGTGTTGCGATTGATGGTTTTGGCACACCCTACAGAATGGACAGAGACTGTGAGGAAATGGGGAAAAGAATGGGTGGTGGCGTGTGCCTGTATGTCAATGAAAACTGGTGTGACAGTGCGAGCGTGTCTGTGAAAAAAAGACTGAGCACAGAAGAATTTGAACTCGTAACAGTTTCTCTGCGACCTCGCTACCTGCCACGTGAGTTCGGTCGAATTTTCCTGACAGTGGTGTACGCCCCCGTGTTTGATCAGGCGTCTGCTGCACGTGCAGGATCGCCGCAGTCATCCTGATCTCCAACTCATCGCTGCTGATGCTCTTTGTTTTGTTGTTGGCGACTTAAACCAGTGCGATTTGCGAAAAACACTCCCCTCTTTTAAACAGTATGTTACTTGCAGTACACGTTTGGACAAGACAATCGATCTATGCTATGGCAACATTCCCAAGGCATATAAATCCATTTCTCTACCACCTATAGGTGCGTCCGATCATAACACTGTGCAGCTTATCCCAGCTTATAGACCAAAAATAAAGACTGAACCAGTTGTGAGAAAGTGTGTGAAAGTGTGGACGACTGCGAGTACAGATGAGCTGAGAGGATGTTTTGACTGTACTGATTGGGATGTGTTTATTGATTCCTGTGAAAATGTTGATGAAGTAGCGGATGTTGTCACCTCTTATATTTGTTTTTGTGAAGATATGGTAATTCCCACTAAGATGATTAAAGTTTTCCCCAACAACAAACCATGGATCTCAAAGTCTCTCAAAACTCTTCTAAATGAGAAAAAGGTTGCTTTTCAATCTAAAGACAAAAAAGGGAGGAAATTGGTTCAAGCAAAGCTTAGAGGAGAATTACGGAAGGGACAGAGTTTAAAAATAAAGTAGAACAGAAATTTCAGACAGGAAAAATAGCAGACGCATGGAATGGTTTAAGAACTCTTACAGGTCAGGCAAAAAAGAAAACAATTGCTACCCAGATGACAAAGGTTGAACAGAAAGACTTTTCCAATGATTTAAACAATTTTTACTGCCGCTTTGAAAGGGATGATCTGGGAGGGGAATTGAACAGGGTTATGTCACAGTTACAGGAAAGAACGAAAGAACTGAACTATGAACAAGACTTTGTGATCGATGCAAAAACTGTTGAGACTCTATTTCTTAAGCTAAATATTAGGAAGGCAGTGGGTCCAGGCAATATTTGTGGAAGACTGTTAAAGACATGTGCCTCCCAGCTCTGTGATGTTTTTAGTAAAATTTTTAATTGGTCTGTGAAAGAATACACTGTTCCTCGCATCTGGAAAAATTCGACTATCTCCCCCATCCCAAAGAAAAAGAATCCTACCACATTAAACGATTACTGTCCTGTTGCACTGACTTCAATAGTAATGAAATGCTTTGAAAAAATTGTTCTTCATCATCTCCTTACCTTTACAAATCAACAACTGGACCCCCTCCAGTTTGCCTATAAACCCCATAGAAGCACCGATGATGCCATTCTTACACTCCTTCACAATGCTTTCTTTCATTTGAATAACTCCAAATCTTTTGTTCGTGTTCTCTTCATTGACTTCTCCTCCGCTTTTAACACAATACAACCTCATCTCTTGGCCTTGAAACTGTTAACTTTACAGGTAGACCCGAAACTCATTCTCTGGATCATGAGCTTCTTACTTAATAGAACACAGGCAGTTCGTTTCCAATCTGCAATCTCATCTGAACAAACTACTTGTACTGGTGCTCCTCAGGGTACAGTGCTGTCCCCTGTACTTTTTACTTTATACACCAACGATTGCAGAGGTACAGAGAAAACTCCGGTCATCAAGTACTCTGACGATTCTGCTCTTGAAGATTTGTCAAATTGTGATACGGATTATTTTAGAGAGGTAGAAAAATTCTGTTCTTGGTGCAAGGATAATTATCTGGACCTCAATGTTACAAAAACAAAAGAACTGCTTGTCGATTTCCGTTAAGATCCACCACCAGTTCCAAAACTTACTATTGATGGAGAAACTGTTGAAAGAGTTGATGAATACCGATATTTAGGTACAGTTGAAGATAAAAAGCTTACTTTTGACAAAAATGTTGAATCTGTACACAAGAAATGTCAATCTAGAATATTCTGCTTGCAAAAACTGAGAAATATTGGTGTTGCTCCTGAGATTCTACAAACCTATTATCGAT
The DNA here is from genome assembly GCA_018398815.1 of Conus ventricosus. NCBI lineage: Eukaryota > Metazoa > Mollusca > Gastropoda > Neogastropoda > Conidae > Conus > Conus ventricosus. The sequence continues at coordinate 53,752,604 of CM031618.1, read as the reverse complement.
GCTGTGTTGAATCTGTTCTTACCATTTCTTTTATGTGCTGGTATGGGAGTTTGAGTTTGCGATGTAAGAATGTGCTGAATGATGTTGTGAGTGTGTGTAGTAAAGTTGTGGGTGCAAGACAAACCAGTTTGAAAGCGTTGTACGACAGGAGAGTGCTGAACCCTAACTTTTATTCCCCAGTCAATCCATCTTTTAAATCAGTAACCTTTATCAAGCAAAACTTGTTTTTTAACCTATGAATTCTGAATTTGTATTAGGTGAGAGTGCGCATGTGCATGTTTGTGTGCGCATGCGTGTGCACATGTGAGTGTATGTTTGTGTATGCATGTGTGCGCGCGCGAGGGCGTGCACGTGTGTGTGGTGAGCAGGGATGGATGGATACCTGTCTGTGAGTGTGGGGATGTTTGTGCAAACTTGTGTATGTGCATGGGTGTATTTGTGGGGGTGTAAATGTGTCATATAATATCATTTATACACAAATTTGTTTGATTTAATCGTTAAATTTACATTTATAAGCATTTTATTGTGAGTTTTTTTTCCTCTTGATAATATACAATGTAAATGATGTGATTATGTATGAATGTGCAATATAAATGATATTATGTATAGTATAATGTGCAATGAGTTTATGAAATGATTGTGTTCTGTGATGTTGATTTTTTTTTTTTAAATATTGTTTTTGTGTTTGGTCGGTTTCTAGTGCTGTGTTTTTTGTGTGAAATGCACCTGGACCAAATTTCTCATGATGAGATAATAAAGTGTTTCTTATCTTAAAAGTTGGGGATACTGATCCTGTCTCCTGTAAATCTCTGGAAAAAACAAACAAACAAACAAAAACACCAATATATCTGCTTGATCCTGTCACCTCTAGATCTTTTTTTTTTGGGGGGGGGGGGGGGGGGGAAAGAACAATAAATCCTCTCTATTCAGCTTTCACACTCAGGGAGCGACTTGGGAACGAGAGACCGTTAACCCTTCGGGCGTTTCGTCTCCACAGTGCACTTGGATGACCTGAATGACTCCCCCCCCCCCCCCCCTCCCTCCTCCAGCCTTATCGGAAAACAGCCATTCGTCCATTCGTTCACCTCGCATTCTTCTCTCCAACCTTTTTGTTTTCTTTGTCGCTTGCGGCGAAGTGTAGAACTACTGTCCTTACCGTTTTTTCCTTTGTGGCATATGATACTGAGAACTACAGGGCTTTTTTTCCTTTTTTTTCTTTCTTTTTCCTTTCTGTTTTTTTTTTTTTTAACGTTTAGCTACATGTGTTGTGAGGTATATACATGTATGTGTGTGTGTGTGTGTGTGTGTGTGAGCGCAAGTGTCTGGCTGAAAGTCTGTCCGCCCACTGCGGGTGATACTGTGTCATAAATACTCTCTAAGCACAGAAAACGTTGGATTGGGAAATCAGCGAAGCTATGAATAGTGTGTGTGTGTGTGTGTGTGTGTGCGTGTGTGCGTGCGTGCGTGCGTGCGTGCGTGAGTGTGTGTGTGTGTGTGTGTGTGTGTGTGTGGTGTGTGTGTGTGTATGTGTGTGTGTGTGTGTGTGTGTGGTGCGTGGGTGTGTGTGTGGTGCGTGGGTGCCTACACGTGTGTGTGTGTGTGTGTGTGTGTGTGTGTGTGTGTTTCATTCCACTAATTTCACAGTTCAAGTTTTTCAGTGCCTGAACACTATCTGCGGGCGCAACTGCAGTCGCATTTGAGCCAATCGGTGCGTCCCATGCTAAACAGCGGGGGCGGGGGGGGGGGGGGGGAGGGAAAGGGAGGTAAACGCTGCGCCGACTGAACGCAACGCTGGTATTGCGCGGTCCTCGTGGCAAACAAGAACCTTATTGCCTGCGAACGGCAAGCGAGCCTATTATTGACGACCCCGAGCTATGGCGGGAGTAAGTACCCCCAGGTTCTCCCGACACCTACTGTGGCTTAGGGGTTCGTGTTTCACGTGCTGCGCGTGGTTAATTGGTCCAGCTTTGGGGGCCGTGGCTGTTCAATGTTGCAGAGGCGCGCGCGTGCCGTGGGGGTCGTGTGGTGTGGTGTAGCTGATGGGGAAAGTTTTGTGGTGGTGGTGGCATGGTGATCGATTTTTGTTTTTGCTTTTTGTTTTTCTTCTTCCGCTGAGCGATCGGTGAAGAGTTTTGTTTGGGGTGGTCAGTCTTTGTGGGTTGTTGGTGGACATTGACATGTTCTACGGGTGGTATTGAACGTGTGTGCGGCTCTTTTGTATTCCCTTTTTTTTTTTTTTTTGAAACTTTAGATTTGGAGGTAAGTGTAGGTGAAAGTTGAGTGCTCTCTCTCTCTCTCTCTCTCTCCTCTCTCTCTCTCTTACACACACACACACACACACACACCACACACACAGAGTGAGAGAGAGATAGTACGCTCCCGCGCACGCGTAAACACACACACACACACACACACACACACACACACAGTAAAGGAGCCTGGCTGAGCAGTGTCTGGTGCCAGCCATGGCAAACGACAGGATA
>CM031618.1:53707621-53735121 GCA_018398815.1 Conus ventricosus | reverse complement strand
TGCATGAACTGAAGGCGACCCCTTCAGCCTAGCTCATGTGACAGGAAGCTCTAGGAGTGATTGATTACCACCCTGTGCACATGATTGTCCCAATCCCAACAGTTGTAGGCTGGATTATCTTGGTCCCACACTTGTGGATCTTGGGAGTGCGTGTGTGGTGTGTGGGGGGGGTGGGGGGGGGGGGGGGGGGGGGGGGGGGGTGGGGGGGGGGGGGGGGGGGGGGTTGTGGCTGTTCTGTGACTGTCTCGCAGGCATTCGATCTCGATCGGTCCGGGTATCGAACTTCAGTTTGCTTGACTTGTGTATCAGTGTAAACTAAGTGAACTAAGTGTCGTCACCCTGCTTTGGTTGTCCGTATGTGTGTGTTGTAGTAAGTAGTAGTAGTACTACTACTGCTGCTGCTGTTGCTGCTGCTGCTGCTATTACTACTACTACTACTACTACTACGTGTGTGCGCGCGCGCGCGCGTGCGTGCGTGTGTGTGTGCGTACGTGCGTGCGTGCGCGCGCGCGTGTATGTGTGTGTGTGTTGTGTGTGAGATTAACTTTAATGTTGGTATTCTCTTAGCAGTGGTAAGTGACAGAACCGAACCTCCCAACCCCCCCCCCCCCCCCCCCCCCCCCCCCCCCCCTCCCAACCCTTCCTCACTTTGCAGTATAGTAAGATATTTACCCACTATCTTCCTATAGTCACTTCATATGCTAACGGGAAGAAGTAATACGAGCTACAGAAATGGGAGGTTACTGACGTTTTTCGTCGGGTTAGCAGGTTTGGCTGACAAGCACACAACATAGGAGGATTTGACAGGACTATACATGCACATGGTGAGAGGTTTCATAGTTTAATGTCTTTATTAGCATTACCCAACCGAGCACAACAGGCTCTTCTGTGTTGTCAAACATATACAGGGGGGAAAAGGTGAGAGGTCAACGGTCAAGGTCACAATATGGTCTCAAAGAGAAACCTTGTCAACATACGATAAATCTTGATCGTGTAGCCTAGGCCTATCCAATCTCCATACACTTAATACAATAGTTATCACGGTGAAATCATTGAAAGTCAAGGTCAGAGGTCAAGGTCGTGTAACCCTATACAGAGCGAAAGTTTGTAAGAAGGGAGTTTTGAATCGAACATCCAGTACTGATCAAGTTTATGACGGACATAGTCACTGCACGAACTGCATCGAGGTCAAGGTGAAAGGTGAAGGGCATAACCACACGGTGCCGTTCAAAAGATGCCCTCTCATTTCGCCCCATAATTTTCCTCCCCTACTGTTTGGTACTGTCTGGGTTGGAATTGTGTAGTGATTTTTACGTGTGAGACCTTTGGTTTGGTCTCTCGCGCTGAAAGTCTTATCTCGAGGACAACACGTTAATAAGTTCAGGGACGCAAATCAAGTGCGAGAGGGGATGGTGGTGGTGGTGGTGGTGGAGGGGGGGGGGACGCTTTGCGTCTACCAATCTCCCACTCTTCTCGTCAATATCCCATCCCCTCCCTCCTTTCCCTCCCTCCCCCCCTCCCCCACCCATTCCCCCACCTTCTCCCTCCCTTCAGCAGCAAACGTTTTAGGCCTAAAATATTTGTTCACAATCTGGACTCTCTCTCTCTCTCTCTCTCTCTCTCCTCTCTCTCTCTCTCTCTCTCTCTCTCTCTCTCTCTCTCTCTCTCTCCGTTTTTGTATAAGGCTTACAGATTTAGAGAAACAGCTCCTTCATAAGTTTGCCTGATACGATCGCCGCTGTCACTGTTATAGTATTCCTTTTCTATAGTGTTATAAAGTATCACATATTGTTCCTTTACCCCTTCTGGGGAGGAAATGGAGGGGTGAGGTGGGGATGGGGCTTATCAATCAACTATCAGTCATTCATTCATATATTTTTATTCGTTCATTCGTTCATTCATTTATTCAAAATTTTATTCATAATCTCTCTCTCTCTCTCTCTCTCTCTCTCTCTCTCTCTCTCTCTCTCTCTCTCTCTCTCTCTCTCTCTCTCTCTCTCTGAACAGCTTACAACATGCCGCTGCATCTCTTCAACTTAAAGAAAGTTAATATGACTAAAGCAATATCATAGTATTTCGGAAGGGTGGGTATTTGAGTGTGAGAGAAAAATGGTTGTATAACGGTGAAAGAATGCCTGTGGTTAATGCGTATAAATATTTAGGAATTTTTTTCTCTAAGCGCTTGAGTTTCACTGCTGCATGCAAAGACCTTGCAAGCAGAGCTAAGAATGCTTTGATTTATATTCTGAAAAGGTTATATATGTTAGATAACAACTCTTTTAATTTATTTATGAAATTGTTTGATTCTCAGATACAGCCAGTTGTACAGTATGGCTCTGAATTATGGGGCCTAGACAATGCTGTTGTCCATTGTGAATCAGTCCATTTATTTGCGTTGAAGAAATTTTTAGGAGTAGACAGGCGAACACCCAATGACCTTGTTTATGGTGAAACCAATCGCTATCCAATATATATAAATTCTGCTGTTAAGTGTATTCGCTACTGGCTGGGCTATAAGCAACATTATCTTATCTTATCCTACTGGCTTAAGCTGATACAAATGGAGAATCACAGGATTCCACGCAAAGCTTATGATATGTTATTTGACCTTGATATAAAAGGTAAGAAAAATTGGGTAACAAATGTGCGCTTATGTTTGTTTAAATATGGATTTGGATTTGTTTGGGCAAGTCAAGGCGTTGGAAATGTTCATGATTTTGTATGTTGTTTCAAGCAAAGGATGATTGACTGTAGGTGGCAAACTTGGTCCGATCATATTCAAACTAGTGATAGATTCAGCTTGTATAGAGCTTTTTGCAGTGACCACAGTTTAAAACCTTACTTACATTTAGATATTGATAGGCACTTAAAATATATTACGACTAGATTTAGGCTCGGGATTTCTGAGCTGGCTTTACATCGCTTCCGATACAAAACGTCTATGTTCAACGATTTAATTTGCCCCTTATGTACTGAAGGCGGAGAAAGTGAGGTGCATTTTGTTCTCTGTTGCCCAGCTCTTAAACATATACGAGAAACTTTAATTAAGCCTAAATACTATAGACATCCTTCACTGTTTAAACTGACTTTGCTAATGTCATCGACCAAACCTGAAGATGTGCGTGGTCTTTCTTTGTTTTTGTATAAAGGATTTAAAATGAGAGATGTTATGACTTCTTGAAAGGTACATGAATACATTTATATCATCGTTAGCTTGTATTTTGAATCTGTTGTATATCGTTACTCAGTTTCATGTTCGCATTCCCCTTCATGATGGGCTGAGGCCTAATATGAATAAAATATCTTGAGTCTCTCTCTCTCTCTCTCTCTCTCTCTCTCTCTCTCTCTCTCTCTCTCTCTCATTTAGAGCCCACAGCGAGTATAGCGAGTACCTAGTTTCTAAAGGTTCGATTTTTTTTGCCAAGCTGCTTGCCTGAGTATGTGTCCACGGGGCCTCTGTGTGTGTAATGCATGGTTGACAGCAAAGCAAACCTCTGCTGTGTGTTTAGTCCAGATGGCTGTTAGCAATATGGAGGTCTGCTGAGAAACTGAATCAATGGTGTATTGATGAACATGCCAGCTTCTTTCTCATTTTTTTCTTTCTTTCTTTTTTTTCTTTTTTTTTCTTTCTTTTCTTTTCTTTTCTTTTTTTTTTCTTTTCTTTTTCGATATTGTTGTTGTTGTTGTATTTATGGGTGAGATCAAAAGGGAAGGATAGGGAAGGGTGAGTGGGGCTGCCAGGAAGGCTTTGAGTGTATGTGTGTGCGCGCGCGCGCGCGTGTGTGTGTGTGTCTGTGTGTGTGTGTGTGTGTGTGTGTGTGTGTGTGTGTGTGTGTGTGTGTGCGCGTGCGTGCGTGCGTGCGTGTGTGTGTGCGCGCGTATGTATGTGTGTGCGCGCGCGCGCGTGCGTGCGTGCGGTTTGTATGATCTCTTACAAAACGTTTAACTATCATTTCGATGCGGCACGGACCAATGAGTATATCCTTTAGATATTTATCAACAAAGATCAGTCACAGTGTTCAATTTACCTTACGAAACAAACACACAATACACTGTCGTTGCATATCAGTTTCTGGAGAGCCATACAGGCTTACCATGCAGAAGCCTGGATCATACCGATAATAGCAGACCCCATGAAAACCTTGCTCAGAGATGTTCCGCCTGACGCGATCTTTGAGTTCTGGAAAGAGATTTAACAGTTTTCATCGGATCTGAGATTTTACAGTGGATAGATTTTTAATAAAATTTCGGGTGTGATTTTAGAAGATGTATTTTAAAGAATTGTGTGAATGAATGACTTGTGAGTTGATTTTACCGTGGGGACAGCCCTGATATGGCCCTTTGTGGTCGGCTGGGCTATAAGCAACATTACCTTACCTTACCTTAGTTCCTGCATTTTAGGATGCGCTTAATGTCTTCTACGCCTGTGTAATCCTGCTAATCTTTTCCACCATACTTCTCACCGCACGGCCCACCTACCAAAGCTCACACAAACCTGGAGACAAACTGAAATACAGATTCGCAAAAGGCACAATTACAGAATGGAACGCATTGAAAAAGACTGTTTGAAAAGATCATATGGAAGATTTGTTTCAAAGGATGAAACTACGGAACTGTGACAAAGACAGGCAAGAAATAGGTTCCATGTCTGCACAGTACAGGAATCTGCCGTGGGGAGGGGGAGGGGAGAGGGGGGGGGGGTCCCCTCTTTCTGTGTGGAATTTAGAGCGCTGTTTTAAAAAACGAATCGCGTTGTGATATAAGCACAAACTTGAAGTGGAGAGACCTCAATTAGTTGAACGTAAATGTTTAAAGCACAAACTTGAAGTGGAGAGACCTCAATTAGTTGAACGTAAATGTTTAAAACCCTAGGAATTCCCCTATGTAACATGAAAGTAAAGACAGGAGGTTTTGGACTTGATCCGATATTCAGCGGGAAGCCAGTGCAGTTTTGTTGGGTTTTTTAAATTGTTAAACTGTAATGAGATTTGTGTGGTTGTAAAATGAGACAAACAGACTAGCAAGCATGCAGACAGAAGTCAGTTGTATTCTCGAGTATCTTCTTCTTCTTTTTCTTCAGAGATGTTCCGCCTGATGCGATCTTTGAATTCTTGAAAGAGATTAACATTTTTCATCGGATCTGAGATTTTACAGTGGAAAGGTGGGTTTTTTTTAACAAAGTTTCGGGTGGGTTTTTAGATGTATTTTAAAGAGTTGTGTGAATGAATGATTTGTGAGTTGAGTTTAACGTGGTGACAGCCCTGATATGGCCCCTTGCGGTCGGCTGGGCTATAAGCAACATTACCTTACCTTCTTCTTTTGTTTTGTTTGTTGTTTGTTGTTGTTTATTTTTTGGGGTTTTGTGCTTTGTTTTGTTTTGTTTTGTTTTCATTTCATTTTTCTTTCTTGTTTTCCTGTTGTCTCAGGTACCAGAAAGGCTGCAAACTCCTGGCAGCTCTAAAGAACGCTCGCGGCAAAGGCTCTTCCGGAAATGACACCGAAGAACTTGACCCGGAGTTCATCATCCAGCGTCTCATCCGACCAACCGCCTCCTCCCGAAGCCGTCAGGTGACCCACTGGCCCGCCGCTTCCTATGCACACAGCAGCGGCGCAACTCCTCAGCCCAAACGGAAAGATCTGGCTGTCTTCGTTCGGCCGAACCGCTTCAAGGGCACGCGCAGTGTCACGCCCACCGAGCTGCGGGAGATCGTCAACAGGCTCAGCGCGTGCGATCCTGCGCAAGTTCCGAATTCGGGACTCAGTCGCTCGAGGGGCAAAGGGTTTGGTGACCGGAGCAGCGCCGCCTGGGCAGACTACTCCTACAGGGCCAGTAGTGGCAGGTCCAAATCCCGATCCGGGTTTTATGTGAGAGGCTTTGCAGAGGAGCTCGTGAGGCGCTCGCTTAATAATAATGCGTGAACCTCGCGGTGCGCCAGTTGTCGTACTTGCCTGTATAGATGGAAAAGGCAGCATCAGTGTTGATGCACTAGAGGTGGGATCTTTGATAGGAAAAAAAACCCGGAAGACTGCCCAGTTTCGGATTTCATTACCGTTACCCTAACCCTCATCTAAACCCTAAGCTTATTTAACCATAGTCCGAACGCTGATCTAATCATAACAGTACAAAACCTTCAAAATCTTTTTGAAAGGAACAAACCACCCCACCCACCCACCCCCCAAAATAAGTAAATAAATAAACAAAATTTCACTTGCAGTGTAGGGACCAGTGGAGTTGTCTTTCCTTATCGCCTTTCCATAAGAAAAGAACGTCACCGAGTCCATCGATGGAGGACAAGAGAAGACAATCTAACCGGTACCTCCCACACTAAGGCACATTTATCAATAAAGGTTTCTTGTAGTGTATGCTGTTTTAAGCATGGACTGTACCGGAACGGGATACCAGCTTCGGCTCTGCATGATGGCGGCGACCGCATCTGTATCTTCGTGTACTTAGCAAATAAAGTCCATATCTTTGGAATCAAGCACCGCCTTTACCTTATTGAGTGTGCGGCATACCATTACAGGGTGTCAGAAGTGTAGAAGTGAGAAGAAACGCACGACCATGGCAGAGACTGTCATCGTAAGGGACACCAGATCCGCTCTGTGTCAACAGCAGCAACCCCAGTGCTGAATGGAGCAGTGGAATGAAGTTCAACATCTTTCTTCAGCTATGGCGCAACAACAAAGCCCAACGTCGTCAAGGTAGGACTTCCCCTAAACCACATCGGCGATGAAGGCATCGAAATCTATTCGAATTTTGCCTACCTACCAGCCAGAGACAACCCTGAAAATGCTGACGAAAGGCTCCCAGCAGAAGACCAAAATGACTACGCAACCGTCTGCGTAAGTACGACGAATTTTTTAATCGTCGCGACCCCCAATTGATGCTGAGGGAAACAGTTCTGGTATAATCTGCGTAGAAAACCCGTCCCAGACATTCGATGCATGGCTACGCACTGTAAAAGAAAAGCTAGTGCATGCAAATTTGACAACGTCGACACGATGGTTGGAGACAAATTGGTATTCTCTTGCCATGACGACATTGCAAAGATGAAGCTGTATGACGGGGGAGCTGGACTCACCCTTCAGAAAACAGTTGAAACTCTTCTGTGAGAGAACTGACGAAGAAAGAAACTGGCAAACACGAAGTCGGCAACAGTGGACGCCCTGCAGCTGCAGAAAAGGCGAAAGGGTCATTGTCGCACAAAAACGGCCACAGTCAAACGGCACGCAGTCATCCAACTGGAGGGTCAGTGAAGACCAATACATGTGGTTACTGCAACCGACGACACCCTATAGGCAAGAAAAACTGCCCTGCTGCAAAAACTCACTGCAGAAAATGCAACAAAGTGGGACACTTCGCTATTGTCTGCAGAAGTTCCTTGGCAGTCAGAGAGGTACAAGAAGAAACCAGCAAGTCGAAAACTACTTTGTTGGAGGTGTACAGGCGAAGACACCATCAGATCCAGGCTGGCACATCAGACTGAAGATAGGATCTCAGGAACTGACCTGGTGTATAGACACAGGAGCCCAGTTTCTGTGATGCCAGACTACCTCTTAAAACCCAGCATATGGGAAATTACACAATCCCGACCGTCAGCTCCTTGGACCTGGAGCCCAGCGTCTTGAGATCAAGGGTTTCGCCTTCATCAAGCTTTCTCACGGGAAGACCCACATAAGTGAGAAAGTTTACATTGGCAAAAGCTCCAAATTACTGCTTGGTATGCCTGCAATCCAGAAACTGGACTGATCCATGACATTCCTGGGCATTCACCATGTGTGCGATCCGCACTATGCCAAGCAAAGCAAAGCACCAGACACGCCAAAGTGGGAATCAGCCTCCTCCGAAGTTCTGGTCCAAAGAAAAAGTGAAGATGAATATCCACAACTCTTTGGGAAGACTGGGTGAACTCGAAAATGAACAACATATTGAGCTCAAGGACAACGCCAAACCATTTTGTCAGACCGTACCAAGAAGAGTTCCCATCCCTCTGTTGGAGAAAGTGGAAGCAGAATTGGACAGGATGGTCAGCAGCAATGTCATTGAACCAGTAGAGACACCAACAGATGGTGTGCCCCAATCGTTGTCGTCCCAAAGCCAAATGGAGACGTCAGAATCTGCGTGGACCTGACGAAGCTGAACACAAGTGTGAAAAGAGAAATCTACGCCATGCCTTCGGTAGAGGAAAACGCTGAACAAGATCGCCCATGGCAAAGTTTTCTCCAAACTTGATGCAAACTCAGGGTTTCACCAAATCAAACTGACGAAGAGAGCTCAAAGCTTACAACTTTCATTACTCCCTTTGGGCGCTACAGGTTCAAACGCCTTCCTACGGCATCTCTTCAGCGCCAGAATATTTTCAGAAAAAATGGACCAAATTCTTCAAGGGCTTGAGGGAGTACTGTGTCACATTGATGACATCCCTTTTCTTTGGCAAAGACAAAGTAGACCATGATGCAAAGCTGAAGGAAGTTCTTGACCGATGTCACAAAGCGGCGTAACCCTCAACTTGGATAAATTTGAATTTTCCATGCCCGCCTCGAATACTTGGGACAAGTGATCGATGCAGATGGGGTGAAGAGGGATCCAGCAAAAGCCAAGGCAATCGCTGATATGAAGGAACCAGAGAATGTAGCAGAAATCCGAAGATTCCTGGGGATGGTCAACCAACTCATGAAGTTTGTACCCAACCTGGCTGACAAAACCAAGCCCCTGAGAGACTTACTCCGAACAGATGCAGCATGGACTTGGGGACCAGATCAGCAAAAAGCCTTCAAAACCCTGAAGCAAGATCTTGCGTCACCATGACTCTTGCTCTATACAGCCCAGAGCGTGAGACAGTAGTTTCAGCTGACTCAAGCAGCTATGGATGGGGGCTGTCCTTCTCCAGCGCCAGGACAATGGCATGCTTCATCCAGTCGCCCATGCAAGTCGCTCATTAACGGCCACAGAGCAGCAGTATGCCCAGATTGAGAAGGAGGCATTGGCGATTACCTGGAGTCTTGAACACTGGTCTGACCTGCTCATTGGCATGTTCTTCCGAGTACAGACGGACACAAGCCCTTGGTACCTCTGTTCTCTTCCAAGCTGATTTACGAACTGCCATTCGCATCCAGCGTTCAGAATGAGACTGATGTGGTTTTCCTTCGAGATTCCCACGTCCCGGGCAAGGAGCTTCATACTGCAGATGCCTTGTCAAGAGCTCCTTTGCCAACGACAGACACTAAGGACAACAACCTGACAGGCCATGTAAGGGCATACGTCAAGGCTGTGCTTGTGACCATGCCCGTCAGCGACAGAAGACTGGAAGAAATCAGGTCAGAGCTACAGAAGGACGATATCCTGCGTGTGGTCATGCATCATGTTCAGATTGGCTGACCAGATAAGACTACCCTAAATCGTCCTCTCAAGACCTACTTCAATGAGAGAGGCAGCATGTCTGTACATGATGGTCTCCTACTCCGAGGGAGAGGCTCGTCATCCCATCATCAGTGCAGCAAAAATGTCCTTCGACACCTCCATGATGGGCATCAAGGAGTCACACAAAACAAAGGAAAATGCTGCCAACTCAGTGTGGTGGCCTGGCCTCTCCCAAGATGTTGACCAGATGGTGAAGACCTGTCCGGAGTGCACCAAGCATCGAAAGGCTAGGGTGGAACCTATGAAGGGGACTTCATTTCCGGAGAGACCTTGGTCCAGGATTGCTGCAGATTTTTTCCAGTACAACGGCAAGCTCTTTCTGCTTGCCATTGACTACTATCCAGAGACATCGAAATGGCCCTGGTTTCCAGTAGAGTCACAACAGCAGAAACAATAGCAAGAATGAAAAAGATCTTCAGTCGCCACGGCATCCCAGACATTGTCGTGACAGACAACGGGCCGCAGTTCACTGCAGAAGACTTCAAGTCCTTTGCACAGTCCTGGAGATTCGACCACGTCACATCATCACCCCCACTATCCCCAGTCTAATGGAGAGGGTTTAACGTGCCGTTCAAACCATCAAAGGTCTCATCAAGAAAACCAATGATGAATACCTTGGCCTCCTAATGTTAGGAATACCCCATTACCCAATGGTTTTTCCCCGCCCAGTTAAGCATGGGACGCAGACTCAAAACCAGAGTCCCATGTCATCCCAACCTCCTCTTGCCCCAGACCCCAGATTTCATGACGGTGAAGAGGAGGGAGAGAGAGTACCGTGAGAAGATGACAACCGACTACGACAGAAGACACAGGGTCGTTACCCCAGAAAACCTGTCACCTGGTGATCCCGTCTGGATCCCCGACTGAAGAAAGAAGGCACAGTCATCCAACGCCACGAGGCTCCAAGATCTGTGGTTATCGAAACATCTGACGGTGGCCTCCTACGCAGAAATCGTCAGATGACCAGGAAGATCACCAGCCAGCAGACCTGTCCAGCCCAGCACACATACCTCCTCTACAGGGCAGCCCACATCCTGGAAGAGAGTGCCTCCTACTCAACTCCCAGAAGACGGGGCCACATCTGGAGAGAGATCCCCTGGCCAGAGCCCCTTACGCCAACAACAGACGGGTGCCAGAGGAACACCTATATCCCCAGAGGGACTTCACCCTTACCCAGAAGATCTGCACGGGCCCACAAGAAGCCACAGCGCCTCATCGAACAGTTGTGAAAACAAAAGAGACGCTGGTGAAAGACCCGGTGCCACGAAAGGCAAAAGCAAATAGACACTGGTGAAAGACCCGGTGCCACAAAGGCAAAAGCAAATAAACACTGGTGAAAGACCTGGTGCAGTGATTTACATCTAGTCAGACACCCTTACCGGTTCTAGTCATGATATAAATTAAAGTTTACAAAGATTAGATTAATCTTGCATCACAATTCCGTAATTAAGAACAGTTTATTATGATTGGAAGACTGAAACTGATTTGATAATGAAAAAAAAACATTTAAGATGTTTTCGTCAGACTTGGAACCTTTAACGGTAGAAAGATAACTTTCCCGCCTTACAAAAAGGGGAGATGTAGTGTATGCTGTTTTAAGCATGGACTGTACCGGAACGGGATACTAGCTTCGGCTCTGCATGATGGCGGCGACCGCATCTGTATCTTCGTGTACTTAGCAAATAAAGTCCATATCTTTGGAATCAAGCACCGCCTTTACCTTACAGTTCTCATCATACCATTACAGTTCTCATCATTTTTATAAAGTCACGGTTAAGTTAAGATGATAAAGGTTATTTTAGGGTTAGCCCCCCCCCCCCCCCCCCCCCCCTAATCCATGTCCAAGTTGATATCTCTGCCGTTTACATCTTTGATCGAGGTCTTATGAATGAGCCCTTTGTTCCTGCATGAGTTGGTAAACTTTATCATCGTTGGGAGAACTGGCTCAACAGCTGAATACTACTTTTCTTCAGATCACTCGACAAGAGGAAATCAAGTTCGTAATCAATTTCGTACACTCTCTGTCTGTCTCTGTCTGTCTGTCTGTCCTTCTGTCTCTCTCTCTCTCTCTCTCTCTCTCTCTCTCCTCTCTCTCTCTCTCTCTCTCTCTCTCTCTCCCTCCCTCCCCCCTCGCTCTGTGCGTGTGTGTGTGTGTGTGTGTGTGTGTGTGTGTTTACGCGTGTGTATGTTGAGAGACTGAAAGAAAGTGAGGAAGAAAGACAGAAAGGACATGCATAAATGCAACTGGTGCACGGATGACTAAGGGATGGTTATTATTTAATTAACTTCAAAGATGTCTATTGTTTGTATGTAACACTTGTGGACGCAAAGCAGATGATGTGTCTTGAATCTTGATCTTAGCGTAAAAGAAAAAAATCTTTTCGCGAGATTACAGTCACGTTTTTCACAATGTGGCTCCTTTGGTCGATTCAAATGTGTGTGTGTGTGTGTGTGTGTGTGTGTGTGTGTTGTGTGTGTGTGTGTGTGTGTGTGTGTGTGCGCGCGCGCGGTGTGCGTGCGTGCGTGCGTGCGCGTGCGTGAGTGTGTGTGTGTGGTGTTCTCATGACCAAGGGCTCAGAAACAAAGTCCAAAGGCATCTCAAAGCAGTCAGTGAAGGTAAAAAGCAAAATGAACAGAGAATACTGTACAGAAAAAGTTGCGTAAAAATAAAATCAATAAGTAACGGCTAGTAAATATGTGTGTGTTGGAGGTGGGTGGGTCTGTGAACCTATGCTTAAGGGTCACGTAAAAACAATGTACATGTAAGCATGCCTGTGTGTTTCTTTACATGTTCACGTGTACCATTACATAAAATCAGTTTTAAAAATTGTACAATCAAAGTTTTTTCAACCACTGATAACAGTTTTGCCAATATTTTTCCTGCTCTTTAGTGTTCTTTAAAGATTAGCCACAAACATACTGGGAGCATCTCTCTCACGGCCGACGTTTGAAGACGAAGCTCAGGTCAAAAAGTGGAAAACATTGTTCATTTTACACACAGATAGGATGACGTTCGACTGCTTCACCTTTCATGCTTACGACTGAAACAACAAACACAAATGCCAACTTCAAACACATACACACACTTGTTGTTGTCTGATCTGCTAATTGCACTTAAGGCCACGTGTTCAACATCAAAACCACGAAGCATTCCAGGTAACTGAGAAAGAGAAATGGAGAAATCAACGTAAATCATGTGGCGGACATTAATATCAACGATTTCTTCCTTCTTTGAGTGTCCACCTTCATCGAGTTGAAGATTCTGACACTTTTGTGTGTATGACCGTTTTTATCCCGCTATTAAGGCAGCCATACTCCCGCTTCGGGAAAGGTGCATGCTATGTGTAACATATCCATACCAACGGCCAAACTGGCCTTCTCTTCCGAAAGTTGGTGATGGGATTTTACGTGTGTGCAAGATGTTGTATGTGCGTTCACACACGTACCCTCAGTTTATAGTCTCAATCGAAGGACTGTATGGGGAATGGAGTGAGAACCAATGTTAACTCCGGGGGAAAAATCCCCCCCTGTACCGAAATTCGAACCCGTAACCTCAGGATCACGAGTCCGGCGCTCTACCAACGAGCTATTCCGGCCCCCGATTTCTGTTGCAGCCGTCATAAATTTACAGAGGGCATACCAAAAAAAAGACAACCTGGTCAGCCACATAACGGTTCCCAACACCTGCAAGCAGTAGACTGACGAAATGAAAGTTGATTTTATGGACCATATATCACGTAAGTGTTACGCCTGCCCTTGATCGGCGGGTACATACGCTGAGCTTGCATTCAGAAACAAGGGCATCTACAGTATTCACCTGTTAGGAATGGGCAAGGGGTTGGGGAGGGGGGGGGAAAGGAGGGTTCTGATAGTCAAGCATTTTTGAGAAAGGGGTTGGGAAAGGGAGGGGCTGGAGGAAGGTTTGGAAAAAGGACTTGTTAAGAAGAAGCTAAAACGAACATTTGTTCACCAATAGCATTCCCAGTAATCTAACCGGGGTTGCTAGCACAATTTTTTTCCATCCCTTTTTCAAGGTAAAAAGTGGGGTTGAAGTGGATCCCATATGTTTCATTCACTGGGAAAGGAGAAGAGAGGGGGGGGGGGGGGGGGGGGGGGGAGGGGGGGGGGGGGGGGGGGGAAGGGGGGTTTTGGGGTGAGGGGGAGGGGCTAAGATGTTAAGAGGGTGGGGGGGGGGGGGGGGGGGGGGCAGAAAATATTCATTTCGTTCATCGAAAGAACTGCATTCTTCAATAATCTAAAGGTTGTTTTTTTTTAATCTAAACGTTGGTTTGGATGCCACGTTACACATAGCATGCGCCCTGCGTGAGAAACTGAAAGAATGAAGGAAGTAAGGAAACTGAGTAAACGATATTGACTGGAATACATGGGAAACGACAGAATGAAGCCCGGAGGCAGACTTCAGTCAGCACTACCCAGGTAGGCAGCCCGTTGTGTACACGAGAGTGGGGATTGTCAGCGCCTAGAACCTTTGGCATGGCGTTTTTGTAATGCGATTTTATTTTATCATTATTATTGTTATTACTGATCTATTATTATTATTATCATTATAAGCTGGGATTGGAGGGGTGGAAGAGGAGAGGGGGGGGGGATCGGGAAGCAAAATCTTGAGTGCTGTTTACATTTGCTGTCGGGTGTTCAGTTCTATTTACGACATGCCCTCCCCTCCTATCTCGAAACCCCCCCCCCCCCCCCCCCCCCCCCCCCCCTCCCCCCCTCCCCCCCCCCCCCCCCCCCCCCCCCCCCCCTCCCCCCCCCCCCCTTTCCCCGATGATTTGTCTTTGTCCATACTGTCACGCACAGTTTGCCTGTTGTATCACAGTGTTAAAAAGTTCAAATGGATTGATCCACTTCCCTCCCCCTTCCTCCCCTCCCCTCCCCTCCCCTCCCCCCCCCACCACATCTGGTCGTACTGAATTATGAGAATAAGGACGCAGGTGTATTTTTTTACTGTGCAGGGACTTTTTCTCCACATGTCCCGACTGCTGATTACCTGACTACCATTTCTTTGGGGAAGATAAGACACGAAGGTTAGTATAAATGCACGTTCGCAAGGTAAAGTAAGGTAATGTTGCTTATAGCCCAGCCGACCGCAAAGGGCCATATCAGGGCTGTCACCGCGTTGAAGTCAACTCACAAGTTACCACATAAAAATTTAATTTAAAAAAAAAAACTTTCAAGCAACCCTTTAAAATAGCCTTTCCAAAATCACACAGGACATTTTGCTAAAACTTCTTCTGTAAAAATCTTAGACCCGATGAAAAATGTTAATCTATTCAGGAAATTCAAAGATCACATCAGGTGGGACATCCCTGAACAAAGTTTTCATGGACTCCGCTTTTAAAAATGCTCATGTCCCACATCATGCAAGTCCAACACTCCAAAAGAACATGTTTCATTGTGAGCGGCACATGACATGGAATGCACCACGGAGCCTCTTCACCTTTAAAAGATAATAATGGTGTAAAAGGAGGGCCTGTGTGCGACGACAGAAGAAAAAGACCAAGCAAGGCAAACAAAAACTGCAGGAAAGTTTAGTTAGTCTGAAATATCTTACATGACAATAGCACTCACATTTGCCTTCATCGATCAAGTGAAATCGCATTTTGACACATGTGAATCAACTCTGTGCTGGGCGATTAGGTGTCATAAGCAGCATTCCTTTGGAGATAATTATTTTTTTCTTGTGGGAGCAAGAGTTACCCTACTTGTTTATTGCTTGTATTTACTGTTCACCGACTCATTTCTATTTAATTTCGTTTCAATTCAACCGAGGTTATTTGTATTTCTTTCCGTTTATTGTATCTGTCTGACTTCATTCACTTTAAAGGCTATGCCATTCTTTAATAAAAGTTACTTTATATTTATTCATTTCTCCAGTCCTTGTTGCTGTGTACATGGTTCGGATGGGGTGCTATCCCGTGCCGCCCCGACGACACTGGTCTCTCACATCACATCCTTCAAAGGAGAACGTCACCTCTCCCCTGGCGTCCACTACTATGCCACACTCGCAGCCATGAGGTGACGACGGGTCTAGCCTGTGTCGCCGGGGGGGACGGCTTCTGGAGATGTGGGGCGTTTGCCCCAAGGAGCGCTGCCTGACTGTGGCCTTGAATACCGTGCTGTTTTGTGGGGTAAAAAGACATGGGGCACTCCCCTTACGGGGTTGGACTGAAAAATTGCCCTCTCGGCCGCAGTCAGCGAGTGCCCGCCAAGTTTTAGGGACTCGTGCAGCGCTCCAGCGACTTTCGTCCTGCCCCCCTCCTTGAGGCGGCCTCACGCGGCACAGGACCATCGCCACCCGAGCATGAGAAGGCCGCCCGGTGGTCCTGAAGACAAACTGATGTTTGGGGGACGAGGCAACATACACCGACGCCCATCGTCGGTCGACCAAGAATCTGAAATGAACCAACGTTCAAGACCAACTCCACCAAACTTGAACCAACATTCAAGAAGATAACAACCAGAATTGAGCCAAGAGGAACACGAGCTCTGAGAGACAAATGCGACGACCCCCCATTGAAACTACCCACTACTGCCAGGCGACAGCAGTTGCCACAAATATGCAGACCCATGTCTGCAGGAACCTTTTTCCTTAAAGGGCCTCGGGCCAATAGGACGTTAAACTCGCCCTGAATGCGAAATGGAGCATTATTTTTCGGGCATGTTTTCTTATTTGTACTGTGTGCTATGTACTGTAACGTCTATGCATGATTAGGTGTTACAAGCAGCATTCCTTTTCCCGACATTTTCTTGTTGAAAGCAAGAGTTACCCTACTTGTTTGTTAATTCTGCGAAGTTTCGTTCTTGTTGCAATGCAGTTTCATTTACTGGTGTAGATGCAAGTATGTTCTCCTTCCACGTGTGTATGGGAATGTTGTTGTTTGTTTTTTTTTTTTTTTTAAGCTGGGTGCATTTGATATGCATCATGACTGCACTCCCCCAAATCAGGAATATGAAATACTCTAAACCATGTCGCATTTTGGCCAATCTTTAAAATCAAATACTCATTCGTTTTCAATACCCGTCAAAAATCTGTTGTTGTTTTTTCTTGCTTTTTTTTTTCTGGAATCTAATATTAACATTACGAAAGTGAGATCGCTGTGAACAATTGAATACAAACCAGAAATCGCACAGAGAGCAAGAGTAACTTCCAGTTTTTACAGTTTGAGAATATTTACAGAAAACGATCACTTGCATTTAATTACGATTTGGGGGGGGTTGGATCCCGTTTCGTTTAAAACAAAACGTTTTCAATCTCTACCCTCTTCCACAAAACCACACACTCTTTCTCTCCTTCTTCGTCGTCGTCGTCTTCTCACTCTCTCTCTCTGTGCACGCGTGCATGCATGTGTGCTGCGTCTGCATGTGTGTGTGTGTTTTCTTCTGCGTACGCAGACAGATACTCCTGCGGACACTCCTCATATGGAAGATAAGTATTAATCCCCTCTACCCAACAAAGGGAGTGGGGTTTTGTGTGTATGACCGTTTTGTCCCGCCATTAACGCAGCCATACTCCATTTCGGGGAAGGGCATGCTATGTGTAACGTGTCATCCCCTACCAACGGCCAAACTGGCCTTCTCTTCCGAAAGTTGGTGATGGGATTTTACGTGTGTGCAAGATGTTATGCATGCGTTCACACACAAGAACCTCCCGGGTTTAAAAGTCAAAACCGTATGGGAAATGGAGTCAAAACTAATGTTAAACTCTGAGGGAAAAATCCCCCTGTACCGAAATGGCCCGGCGGAGATTCGAACCCGCAGCCCTTGGATTACGAGTCCAGCGGCGCTCTACCAACTGAGCTATTCCGGCCCAGTGTGTGTTATAAGTCTACCAGATAGTATCATCAAACGTGAACAGACAATGAATTAAAGAAATGCAAACTCCACAAGTGACAGCCAGTCAGTGATGATCGACAACAATTTCTGCTCAGTTTACTAAAGGCAAACTTCAGGAGTGCTCAGCTGTGCTCACTGAACAATAGTTTCCAACAATAAACATCATTAGTTTTTGGATTGTGACCACCTCCAGATTTTTTAAAACAGTATTTGTCTATGTGCTTACATATGCAATATCTATCCCTTTTTTCTCAAGAATTTAGGCGAGCTTTCATGTAAAACTATTTAGTGAAATTATTTGTCTCATTCATGGTGACATTAGCAGATGTTAATTCGATGAACAACAACAACAACAATACACACACACAAATACACACACACACACACACACACACACACACACACACACGTGCACTTCACTGTCATGGTAACAAAATTTTTCAAAACAAAACATGCAATTTTATTATTTGATTGCAGCAAACATTGGTTTAAAAACACACACACAAATGGACAAAGGTAAAAATCATGAAAAGAAATCCCAAACGATAACGATGTATTGCATAAATGGTTACAACTGAACAAACATCCTTACATGCACAAGAGCGTTCCACTTCTTCTGCACTTTTCTACGGCCTGTCAGTAGCATGCATTCCAAAGCACACAACCTGAACCCCCCCCCCCCTCCCCACCATCCCCCATACACAGCCACACCCCTACCACCCTGTCGCACCCCAAGCATCAACAGTGCACAGGGAGCAGTCACAGTCAGGCCACCGCCAGGCCCCCCAACAAAGTAGACACTGCCGAGTCATTTCAGTCATGTACACTTGTTTCAAGTCTTTATTTATTATTATTATTATTATTATTATTATTATTATAGCCCAGCTGACCACACAGGAGCCTTTTCAGGGCTGTCGCACTCTTACAGGAAAAAGAGTCATCTCCTGAACTGGTCAGATGATCAAATAAAAAATAAAAAAAAGGTTATACCCTGAAAAGAGATTAAACAACAAAGGCAGATAATAACATGGCAGCTAAATTACTGACGACTGAAACAAGGCTGTGCTGAGAGTGGTTGGTATTCCCAGTGATTTTTGACTCGGAGATCTTAAAAAGAAAAAAACATGATCATTAAGGAAAAACATCTAAAATGGTACCCCCCCCCCAAAAAAAAACAACAACACACACACACACAAAAAAGCCTTATGAGAAAATAGACTACGCAGAATGAATTGCAAAAATCCACTTTGGGAAGTTTGTGAAATTTTCACCGCCTGGTTGCCTAGTTTACGGTCGGAAAAAAGAAAGAAAGAAAACAAAACCAAAAAGAGAGAGAGAGAGAAAAGAAGAAAACTGGCAGATCATGAATCGCTATCCGAGAAAAAAAGTTTCCAGTACAAAGACAGGAGAAAGATCAACAAAGACCGAAAACAAAACACAAACAAAAAACGCCAGCAGATGAGAGCATAGAAAAACAAAACTAGATCTAAGAAAAATGCAGAGCGAAAAAGAGTGACGGAACTTTCCTTCAGAGTCAGTATGGGCAGCACCACATCTACTGATTGTTCAATCAAAATGAGATCATAACGTTGGATCACATCCCCGCCAACCCTCTGGAATCAAAGTTTGGGAATCTGAAAGTCACTGAGGTTGGGCGAGACGAACAAGGGGCAGTTTGAGTTGCAAAGTGAGACAACTGCAGGCAGAAATGTCAACAAATCTTCAATAAATGTTAGTGAACCACCAAGAGAAACGTGGACAAACGAGTCACAAGACAAAACACACAGTGGCAAATTCGTTCATTTTCATTGTCCTATTTGTTTTTGTCTTGCCTGAAGAAGACCTAAGAGTTCGAAACGCGTCATGTTTTGTCTTGTGACTCGTTTATCCACATTTCTCTTGGCGGTTCGCTAACATTTAAGATTTGTTTAGGGGCAGTTTGATTCTTGACTGAAAACATTTTTAAGCCCCAAATGTTTTACCTGAAGACTGCAGCTTTCAAAAAGAAATTGCAATGTCCACCACGTCTTCTAAGCATTACTGACAATACTTTACTAACACTACTAAATAATGCACACACACCCCCCCCCTCCTTCCCTAAATCACTTTTTTTTTTTTTTACAAGATTTTGAAATTCCGGATTTTTCTCACAAAACGCAGGATTTTCAGAGATTTTTAAAACAGGATCATATTCCTGAAAAATCCGGGAGGGTTGGCAGCAATGGGATTAGACCATGAAGACTTCACCACACTCTACACCACCATGAAGGCAGGTACATAGAGGATGGATATAGATGAGAACAAAAATCACAGGGGAAAACCAATAATGAGGGACTGAGGGGTGAAGACTCACTCGGTGCTGGCTTGACGTGCCAGTCAACCTGATATCTCGATCGAGCCTTGAATGACTCTCAAATGCAGTCGAAGCGTCACTGTTGTTAATTTGTAAATTCATGAAGGTAGATGACCATGTGGGTAAGGTTAGAACAAAAATGTTTCAATGTGTTTGGCGTACATGTATACCATTGGTTTTACAACTGTGGGCCTTCAATGTTATTTTGTGCATGTGTGTTGTGTGTGCGTATGTGTGTGTGTATGTGCATGCATGTATCGTGTGTGTGTGTGTGTTGTGTGTGCGCGCGCACATGTGTATGTGCGTTTGTGCATGATAAGATAAGATAATGTTGCTTATAGCCCAGCCAACCGCAAAGGGCCACATCAGGGCTGGTTTGTGCATGAGCATGTGCATGTGTGTAAATCTCTGTGTGTGTGTGAGCATGCATGTGCAGGCATCTGTCATGTGTGTGTGAGTGTGTGTGTGATTGCATGTGCATGTATGCATGCTTGTGCGTTTCTTTACATGTTCACGTGTACCATTACATAACATCAATTCAAATGATACAACAGATAGAAACAAACAAATAAGACAACAACAACAACTGTTTCGTCACAACAGCAACAGTGCAAATTCATTTCCCACCCCCACCCCCACCCCTTCATTCCACCCCAACCCCCCCCCCCCCCCCCCCCTGCCATCCTCTCCCCTTTCACGCAGAAAAGCACTGTCACCACATCAGTCCCCATAACTCTTATCATCACTGAAGCTTTGACACAAACCCATTCACCCTAGCCATAGGTAGATAACACACTTGCCTGAGTCACAACAGATGTGGTGGTCTGTGAGCTAGTATTTCAGACAAGACAAAAACCAGGCCCTGGGCACACCCTGTGCACTCACACTTAGCATGAGTTAAAGAACCCATCACAACAGAGGAATCTTCCCTGACAAAACGCTCTTTAAGAAATTCCACTTTTAACAGACAAACAGAAAAACAACACTGGAACAATAATGTGGGCACTTACAGGTGTAAGCTGGCTCACTCTCCTTTTTACACTATAGCAAGTCGACTGGTTAACGTAAAAATGAAATAAAATGAGATTACAAAGGGATACATAACAGACACAGCACACATATCCTTGCTTCAGGGTCAAAACTAAAACCAATACTGAAAATCAATTAAAAAAAATTAAAAAATCAAAAAATTAAAAAAGCTATGCAAGCAAAAAGTGAAATCAATACCAGTGAAAATGGTGTATTGCACGTGACATCATGTTCACAAACTCGGCTAAAAATGCTACATCAATATTCAGCAAAGATTACCAGTTCAAACATTCACTCAAAAACAAAAACAAAGAAAAACCAACAGGATATATTCCAAACTATCGGACAGTACTGATAATGCATTAATGCAAATGAGTGTAATCCATGCGCATGCATTTTGATGAAGGTTGAGGAAGTAACAAGGCTGGAATGGTTGGTCTGCATTGCACAGCTGATGTGGATACTGTTTGTTGTGTAATGGGAACTACTTTGCCTTAAATCAAACCTGGATGCACGTATGAATAAAACATTTCCAGGTTTGATCTAAAGCAAAGTAGTTCCCATTGCACAACAAATACCGTTATTAACGCTTTCTTATATGCAGCTTTAATATTTACTGGAACTTATGGCAAACTACAGCAAGAGCGGGGAGAAAAGCCCATACTTCACATAGAGAAATCTGCTGTGGTGATGAAGGAATACAATATCTACCAGGAGATACTTCACATAGAGAAACCTGCTGTGGTGATGAAGGAATACAATATCTACCAGGAGATACTTCACATAGAGAAACCTGCTGTGGTGATGAAGGAATACAATATCTACCAGGAGATACTTCACATAGAGAAACCTGCTGTGGTGATGAAGGAATACAATATCTACCAGGAGATACTTCACATAGAGAAACCTGCTGTGGTGATGAAGGAATACAATATCTACCAGGAGATACTTCACATAGAGAAACCTGCTGTGGTGATGAAGGAATACAATATCTACTAGGAGATACTTCACATAGAGAAACCTGCTGTGGTGATGAAGGAATACAATATCTACCAGGAGATACTTCACATAGAGAAACCTGCTGTGGTGATGAAGGAATACAATATCTACCAGGAGATACTTCACATAGAGAAACCTGCTGTGGTGATGAAGGAATACAATATCTACCAGGAGATACTTCACATAGAGAAACCTGCTGTGGTGATGAAGGAATACAATATCTACCAGGAGAAGGGACAAACTGACATCCAGTCACCATGAGAAAACAACAAACAGAAACCCAGTCACCATGAGAAAACAACAAACAGAAACCCAGTCACCATGAGAAAAGGACAAACAGAAACCCAGTCACCAGAAGAAAAGGACAAACACAAACCCCGTCACCATGAGAAAACAACAAACAGAAACCCAGTCACCATGAGAAAACAACAAACACAAACCCAGTCACCATGAGAAAACAACAAACAGAAACCCAGTCACCATGAGAAAACAACAAACAGAAACCCAGTCACCATGAGAAAACAACAAACAGAAACCCAGTCACCAGAAGAAAAAGACAAACAGAAACCCAGTCACCATGAGAAAACAACAAACAGAAACCCAGTCACCATGAGAAAAGGACAAACACAAACCCAGTCCCCAGAAGAAAAGGACAAACACAAACCCCGTCACCACAAGGATATGAAGGGCCCACAGAGCCTAATGCAACTTTCCCTCCAAAAACGTGAGCATACAATCATCCAAATTTGTTTCATATAGGAGTATATGACAGCTACAGGGATGTACTTCTGGCTTCCTTTCGGAACACAGCCCCGTGATAATCGAGTCCAAGACAGACATCCAGGTGCCACCATGGTCAGGAAGTCATAGAATCTTGCAATCAATGAGATTCAATTGTGGGGTTACGGGTTAGCCCAAATCCCACTTGACGCTGGTTCAGAGTGGGCCAAATACCCCACAACGAGGATTTGTTTTTTGTTCTAGCAGGATCCGACCCAATGATCTCCCAGCTGTCGGTCACTACTGTCGTCCACTGTATCTCAGTGGCTAGCTCAATCATAGAGTTGGTGATGGTGGTGTGTGTGTGGATGGGGAGAGGGTGTAGGGTGGGCGAGTTCTTTAATTTAGAGTCTCTTCACACTTGGTGATGTTAGACTTAAAAAAATATAAAAATTAATAATAAAAAAAAGAGCGAGGCGATGGGGAGCGTTTATAAAAATCTATTAATTTGATGCATGGAAAGCACTTTTGCTATTCTGGTTTGTGGGTTATTGTTTCAATAGAATCATGTACAGTCACATCCACGTTCGATTCTTTATATAATGAAGTTAATACTGAACCATGAAAAAGAATATGGTCCACTGATAGAAGATTTGAACAATCGCATGCTACATTTTTGGAAAATTTCGTTCTTCGTGAATTCAGTCAAAGCTTGTATATTAAAGATGACAAATATCATGGACATGATAAGATTTCATACCTCTCTCGAAGGTATTCACTGTTCACACATTTTTAAATAACAAATTAATTTCTTAAACATCAAGTTTTAAATTACTCTCTGGTGATTTTCTTAACGCACCATCTTTAGCTAATTTATCTGCTGTTTCATTACCAGATATGCCACAGTGTGATGGAATCCAGAAAAAAGATACCAAAATTCCCTTCAACATAATAACATGTGTATAATGTCTTCTTTCAAAAAGTAAATCTTTTATTTTTGATTCCCAATTTTGTAAGCCATATAGCACTGACTTGGAATCAACGCAGAAAAGTATATTATAGACAGCAGTGTTATTGTCACACATAAAAATCAATGCCATAAGATTAACATACAGTTCTGCTGTAAATATGGAGAACCCTTTCCCTAGAGAAAAGGATCTATGAATCTTCAGCAATGGAATCACAAAACTGGACCCTGCATATGAGTCTAAAATTGAACCATCATTGAAAATCTTTTTAAAATGATTTGGATACACAGTTTCGATGTGTCCTTTTGCTTCACATGACAGAATATCAATGTTATCAACCTTCTTCATGCCAGAGTAATCTATGTAGGGTGGTGTGTGTGTGTGTGTATGTGTGTGCGTGTGTATGTGTGTGCGTGTATATGTGTGTGTGTGTGTCTGTGTGTGTGTGTGTGCGAGTGTGTGTGTATGTGTGTGTGTGAGTGTGTGTGTGTGTGTGAGCGTGTGTGTGTGTATGTGTGTGTGTGTGTGTGTGTGTCTGTGTCTGTGTGTGAGTGTGTGTGTGTGTGTGAGTGAGTGTGTGTGTATGTGCATGTGTGAGTGTGTGTGTGTCCATCTGTCTGTCTATGTGTGTGTATCTGTGTACATGTGTGTGTGTGTGTGTGTGTGTGTGTGTGTGTGTGTGTGTGTGTGTGTTGTGTGTGTGTGTGTGTGTGTGTGTGTGTGTGTGTGTGTGTGTGTGCATACATGTGCTATGCATGTGTGAGATGCATGCCTGCGTGTGTGCAAGAATCAGAAAACCCTTAAGGATCTCTGTGTACGAAAGCGTGAGGGGGAGGTAGAGAGAGAGAGAGTGAGCAAGTATGTGTGTGTGTGTGTGTGTGCGTGTGCGTGTGTGCGTGCATGCGTGTGTGCGTGCGTGCGTGTGTGTGTGTGTGTGTGTGTGTGCGCACATGTGTGTGCATGCGTGTGTGCACATATTTGAATCCACATTTATGTGTGTCCACATATGTGTGTGTGAGTGTGTGTGTGTGTGTGTGTGTGTGTGTGTGTGTGTGTGTGTGTGTGTGTGTGTGTGTGTGCACTTTATCTATTTACCTTCTCATGCCATTCCATGACACAGACAAGAAAACAGCTGAGAATGTTGGAGGGGGGGGGGGGGGGAACAAACATGGCAATGACAAAGACCATACTGACATCAGCTTTAACAAGACTTACAAACTGTTATACCTGTGAAGATCATATCCTGCTCCATATTGCACAGCACTTCATTGACCAGCTACGACTTTGGTTAGAAGTGGCATAAAAACTGAGTCAGTGAGCTGTGAGCTAAGAGGTAAAAACCATGCTCAAAGATGACTGCATGCCTACTGTAGGCCATACATGACACCATCTTTTACACTGGGCATGAATACTTAGCCGGTATTGGTAGAAACTATCAACAGTCCTTCCTACTCTTTTGGCTCAAAATCTCAAAACCAAAATGATGTTCCAAGTTTCAAAACTGCACAGTGAGTTCAAACGCAAATCCGTAATACTTTTTCCATCACTACACATGTATGCACATACTTTCACACCTGTGCACGCACACACACACACACACACACACACACACACACACACACACACACACACACGTGCCTGCACAGACCATACACACACACACAACCTCACGTGTCAACAAAAGACAGCACCAGGACACCAAAGCTACCCAACAGGAAAAAGATCAGATGAAGGCAGCACAGGCACACGACGTTCAAATAATTAAACTGTATCGGAACCCTGTGCAGCATGACCAAATACAACGTCAGCTTGGTCTGGAAGCGCAGCGACAGCCTCAGCGCCACGTAGCCAACGACTGCACACAGCGCAAACACCAGGAAGAAAATGTTTGACAGGAGGTAGCTGCCCAGGTAAAACACGACATCCATCTGGCCACTGATCAGGACCGAGCGGCAGCTTTTGGATCGGTGGACCACCCAGAGCTGTCGGGAGTGGCGGTTCGGGTAGACGGCCCAGTACGTCTCTGCCGTCATGAGGCAGGTGGAGTGAGGTCCATGCATCGTCTGCAGCTTGCGACACAGTGGAAACATTCTGCACGATCCCAGTGTCTGGTTTTTTTTTTGTTTGTTTGGGGTTTTTTTTCCGGGCGATGTCACTGTTATATCGTCACGTCCGTGCATCCATCGGAGGAGGGTCTGGAATGAAGGGAAAGATTCAAGAAGTCATCTTTGTTATGGTCTTGGTGGGTTTTTTTTAACTCATGACATGCAGAACCAAGAACAATACTGGAAACACATCTTTAGATTTCCAAATAGGCTAGAGAAGACTGTGCCCTAGCTCTGCCATTCATCATGCAGCAACCCACCCGAGGAATCAGTATGCTGTTACTGAGTCACTTTACATGTGTTTAGTGGTGGATCCTACATACCCAAAACACCATTTACTATGCCCCCTACTACTGACAACAGACAATAACTGTTTAGCTGCAGAACCAGTGGAAGGTAAGTTGGTAGATACATGGGTAGATCAACAGACAATGCACAGACAGAGAGAGAGAGAGAGAGAGAGAGAGAGAGAGAGAGAGAGAGAGAGAGAGAGAGAGAGAGAGAGAGTTGTAGATGTCATAAACTTGACACTGACTGGGCAGACATAGTGAATTTCAAGGGAAGATTGAAAATGCAAACCTTGTGACGCGCATGGTGATGAGTTTCATCTATTTCTTGAATGTTGAAAATATATACATACAACATTGAAACAAGTTTTTTTTCCCCAGAAAATTTCTTGATATAAAGTCAGTATTTTCATTGTGTGATGTTTGAGTATTAGTCTGTCCTGTTCAGTAAGTCTGTCCTGTTCAAACTGGCTAAGTATGCAAATTATTTTTCTGTTGTTCACTTTGGTTTTAACGTACATCAATATAACATTTGATCTGCAGGTTGCTCAGTGTCAATAACAAATTTGTTATCCTCAATGCCAAAATAAGATGTTGCATGAACATTCCTTTATTGACAGCAAACACATCCCTAAACCCAAGAACTCCCGCTTTAATATAATCCAATTTACATGTTAGGCTCGAGGACTTCAGGAGACCTGCTTTTAGCATGTTCATAGAAGCTGGTTAAAGGTTTCACTGAATTTGCGCTGGCCGAGTCAAATTTGTCATACAGTAACTAACTGTTAAAGAGAGTATGTATATAGTCAGGAGTATTTTTCTGGCATGAAAGTTTGAAAAGAACTTAATCCTGGCTGCATAATTGATATATTAGTCTGGATACTGTTTTGCAAAATGTGTTAGTGTGCGCAGTCCATGAAAGTTGTTGTCAATGAATTATCATCCCCAAAATGACTGTCTACATCATCAATTTTTCCACTGCTGGTAAAGACAGAAAGGAACTGTTTTATGATTTGCCATCTTAGTTTTTCTGGAGTTTTAGTGACATATAATTGACACTGCACCATGCATTTCAAATGTCAACAGACTCCAGTAATGATGCAGACACAGAATTAAGGTTAGAAGAACTGCACCCCCTCTTTCTCCCCCTCCCCCAAATCCTCTTCCACCCCCTAAACTCATCTGTCCACCAACAGGTCAGTTCGGAATTTCTCACCATGAACTGAAAGAGAGAGAGAGAGAGATATATTAATATTCACCCCCCCCCCCCCCCCCCCCCCCCCATTTATCATGTCCACCGCTCCCTTTCTTCCCCTTCACTCTCTCTCTCTCGCTGTGTGTGTGTGTGTGTGTGTGTGTGTGTGTGTGTGTGTGTGTGTTGTGTGTGTATGTGTGTGTGTGTGTGTGTGTGTGTGTGTGTGTGTGTGTGTGTGTGTGTGTGTGTGTGTGTGTGTGTGTAGGTGTGTGTGCAGTCTGTGTGTGTGTGTGTGTGTGTGTGTGTGTGTGTCTGTGTGTGTGTGTGTGTGTGTGTGTGTGTGTGTGTGTGTGTGTAGGTGTGTGTGTGTGTGTGTAGGTGTGTGTTCGCACACGCGCGAGGGCGTGTGACTTCCTGTTATCCCATCCAGGAAGACAATGGTGCGCACAGTTTAACAACTTCAAGTCTAACAATGGAGGTAGAAGCAGTGACACAAGCACTCCAATGGATTACTTCCATAAGCCAGTTTCAAACTCAACAAGCCATGATACTGACTGACTCCATGA
>CM031618.1:53637621-53702621 GCA_018398815.1 Conus ventricosus | reverse complement strand
GGCAGACCTATACGTAGGAGTTCAATCGGTGAGCGGTTATGCCATATAATAAAGAGGTAGACTTCCAGTTTGTCAGTCTTGAGTTCAGATCCAGGCAAGGCCTGCTGAATGAACTGGAGATATATACAAACTTTGTACTGTGGTATAAGTGCTTCAGTTTACTTCCTGTGAATGTGAACATTCTGGTCAGAATATACATCCACACACACATAATTATACACATGTCTCTCTCTCTCTCCCTCTCTCTCTCTCTCTCTCACACACACACACACATACACACACATTCATACACCTCTCTCTCTCTCTCTCTCTCTCTCTCTCTCTCTCTCTCTCTCTCTCTCTCTCTCTCTCTCACACACACACACACACACACACACACACACACACACACACACACACAAGCTCACACATGCACACACACACACATGCGCACACACACACACACACACACACACACACACACACACACACACACACACAATGCACGCAAGCGTGCGCGCACGCACACACACACAAAATCAAATGTACACCTTGTAGATCTGATAATTTTTTTCATTTGTCATTCTGTGGCTAATCAAAAAATGTCAATGGCCGCATGGGCAGGAGATATCAGTTATGACAGTTGTCAGCAAATTTGCTGATAACTGGAATGAGAAGATGAAGCTGTTGTTTTATTACAGGACCAAGTAAGTGAGCATATATTTGCTGATAACTGGAATGAGAAGATGAAGCTGTTGTTTTATCACAGTGTCAACCTCGGGTGATGTCGATGGAGGAAGGACTAGCGCACAGCCCAAACACACTCACAGCTTGCTTACGATCTCATTCATATATCATGCATTCATCACATCAAACCACTAGTAAAGTCTATAACTTTACTACACATGTTCATAGAACGAACCATCAATACATATGGAATCAAACAAAATAAAACACTCTCTCTTTCCTGAACTTCACAAAATCATTTATCTAAAACATCATTAACTAACCCGGGTATAAATAGATTTCTACTTTACCTGGCCAGGTGATCTTAACTATTCACGAATCACTGTTTTTTCTTTTCTTTTTTTTTTTTTTTTCTTTTCACTGTCACTTTCACAAGCACGACACAACTGCTGGCACTGGTCTTGGTCTGCTGGCGCCTGGTCAGGTTAGACTGCTGGCACTGGCGTTGGTCTGTGGTTCTGCTTGACGAAGTGACGCTGCCAGGTATGAGGTCGAACCCCGGTTAAGGTGGAACAGTGACTATCAACATCAATCTGTTCTCCTTTCTTCCTTCCTGCATTAACGCATGCACTCTCTTCTCTCTTCTAGTCTGCTCTATCAAATGGACATGGTTGCTTTTCTTTTCTTTTTTTTCTTTTCTTTCTTTTCCTCTTCATTAGTTAGCAACTCTCTCTCTCCACATCTCTCCTTAGTCTTTCCTCTGCAGACTATCTCATGCTAATCTCTCAACTTGGTTCTCTTCTCTCCTCCCCTCATCTCTCTGCTTCTCTCTCGTCAGAGCTTACACAGAACCTCTTCCTCTCTCTCTGTCTCTCTTCGTTCTTTTCTCTCCTCTCTCCATCTCTCTGCCTTTTCTCTCATGCAGAGACTATACCCCGAACCTCCTCATCTCTCTCTGTTCGTTCTTTCTCTCCCGTTTTTTCGTCTCCACTCCCGCATCCCCATCTTATCTGAAACTCATCTGTCCAAGGGCGAGTACCATTGGTCAGTATTTTTAACCGCCTCGTACCCGAAGTTATCTCCCTCTAATTCCATTGGCTATTCAAATCATGACAGTCACGCCTACACACCTACTCTCTGTGGTGGTCAATTGGTCATTTAATTGATTAGCTTGATTTCACCCCACCACACACTACCTTCTCCCTCCCCCTTTCAAGCGACGTCGTAAATTGGCTAATCAGTCTGATCCAGGCGTCGAGACTCCTCTGACCAGACACCGAGGCGTCGGTCAGCTACTTAGTCTGTCTGGGTGGACAGTACCGTCTCCGTAGAGGATTATGATTAGTCTACTCGCTGTGCCAAATTGGCTGATGAGTCTGAGCCGGGCGTCGAGGCTCGGTTGACCAGACATCGAGGCTTCGGTCAGCTACTTATCTGTCTGGGTGGACAGACCGTCTCCGTGGAGGATTAGGATTTTGGTTGTGTTTATTTTGACCGTGACAATTTCCCCCTTGCAAAAGACTATGCACCGCATTGTCTCAAAACAACGGTACAAAAAAGACAACAACCGAATTTGCTGACACACAGCTACACGTGCAAAGTTTGAAAAATACTTTACAACCAACGTTTATAAATATAGAATATATCATTAGTGGTCTTCTGTGGCGCCAACTTTCCAGGAATACGATGGTCCATTATTCGCTGCTTTTGAGCCTGTGTCAGAGAAGGACATTTACGATCTGATTTTGTCAATGCCTACTAAGAGTTTGTGTTAGACCCTTTACCAACTGAACTTGCTAAGACATGCCTCCATGATCTTTTACCATTGATAACTAACATCATTAATTCCTCTTTGTGTACTGGCATTGTTCCTTCACAATTTAAGCAAGCTGTTGTTACACCTTTGTTGAAGAAAAAAGGACTGGACTGTAATGTGTTAAAAAAACTATAGACCTGTGTCAAATTTGCCATTTTGTCCAAGGTTCTTGAAAAAGTTGTTTTGAAACAACTACAAAAGCACATTCTCGATAATAACCTGTTCGAGATGTTTCAATCTGCATACAGAAGGGATCACAGCACGGAGACCGCCGTGCTGAGCGTCATGAACAGCTTGCTCTTGGAGAGCGATGCCCACAAGGTTTCTGTGATGGCGCTGCTCGACCTCAGTGCGGCGTTCGACACGCTTGATCATTCTGTACTGCTAAAGAGACTAGAGAGAACTTACGGTCTCAGAGGTACGGTGCTTGACTGGTTTTCATCATATGTAATGTGATCGAGAACAACGTGTTATCATTGACAGTGTTAAATCATCACCATCTCCTCTTTGTTTGGCGTGCCACAAGGCTCCGTGTTGGGACCTGTGCTTTTTACCCTTTATTCTCAGCCTTTGTCGGATGTCATGTCTCGGAATGATTGTCAGTATCACAAGTATGCTGATGATACTGAATATCGTCAAGTAGTGTTCCGCAGGATTTCCTAATGTTATTTCTAAAGTTCAAACCTGCGTCCATGACGTATCATCTTGGATGTTAGCAATAAGCTTAAACTAAACCCAGACAAAACCGAGGTGATCAAGGTGGGTGTTCCATCATGCCTGCGGCAGATTAAAGACAGTTCGATTGAATTGGAAGACAGCTGTATTGATTTTAAAGAAAGTGTGAAATATCTCGGTGTGAAACTAGACAGCACTCTGACTATGAAAGACCACATCAGCAGTGTGTGTCGAGCCTGTTTCCTGGAACTCAGGCGCATTGCTAGCATTAGGCAATATCTCTCAAGAGAAGCAGTGAGAAAACTAGTATGGGCCTCCATTCTGTCATATTGATTACTGAATGCCACTTCAGGTACAAAATGGCACTCCACTCTACAACGAATTAAAAAATGCGCGCTCTTTTTTGAAAAAACGAAAAGGGAAACCTGTCCGCCGTGCTTCGCGAGCTTCACTTCTCCCACGAAGCCGTTACAATAAAAAAGGGCGTTCGGCTTATCGCCCTTTGGGGGTAGTCGCCCCCTTTCCTCTCAGGACCTTACCACCAAAAACTTTGCTAGAATCTGAACTTCTTCAAGAAGCATAGTGCTCCCCCGGGTCAACCTTCAGACGCTGGGGGCGTGCCTTTAGATTCCCTCCAAGGATAGGGAATAATTGCCGGTCAGCCTCAACACCACCTTCTCTTACACTTAAAGAGCCTCTGAAAACCTATTTTTAAAGCAATTTAGGGAATGTTTTTTTTTTTTTATTCTGTATTAGACGGCTGCTTTTTTTTTTTATTTATTATTTTTTTGGAATTTTCTATAAAGAAATTTTCGAATGAATCACAATTTAAAAGGACATCGTGAGATCAAGCGCATGAAATTTGTTAAATTTAAATTGGCTTAGAAATCAATCCTTTATTATTTTATTATTGAATACCACTCCAATGATTATCATTGACGTGCGCCTTGCGTTATTTCAACTCTTTATAACCCCCTCGGGCGCCTTTGCAATTTTCCCCTCCCGCGGATTTGCCATCTCCCCTCTTCACAATCTTAGAAAAGCAAATATAATTGAACGACCATGACACTTCACTGAGAATCTCCATCCTCACTTATTGAAAAATAATGCATTACTACACAAGCACTGTATGCTCCAACATAATACTTTTACAGAAAAATCTCACACAAAAATAGCCTAGCCAACGGGGAAGAACCCTATCCAATCAACAAACTTAATAAACACATTTTACAACATAGCACCCCGGATATGACGCTTCCTCTGAGTTGCAGCTTGCTAGACTACACGGTTTTAAATAGTCAGCTCCGACACTGTCGACCTGGATGACTGCCCCGGGACCTGTAGGGCGCAATCCCATTGCCCAACGCAGCACTCTGCTGTTTTCAACTGCGCCCCTGCAGAATTTTTGAGTGGTTGATGATCAGTCTCTATCACGAACCTTTCCCTACAAGTTTGTGGAACTTCTGCACGGCCCACACAAGGGCAAACCCCCTTTCTCCACCTTTGCGTCCCCTTTCTTCACATTTTTGTCAACTTCCGCTACATACCTCCAGGGAACTCGACCCCTTCAGCTCCTGAAACCAATACGCACCTTTTCCACCACCGATGCATCTGTCCGCAACCCAAAAATGGTTTGGACATTCTGGTAGCTTCAGAGGGGACGGAAAACCTAGTCTTCCAAACCCCCGTCGCAGTGCTTGCTCTGCACTCTGACCACTCGACCACTCCCCCGTTTCCCTGCCTTGGCCAAATCACTGGGGACTGGGATTGCTGCAAATTTTTGGGGAAACAAACTCCCTAAAAACCAATAAACCCTAGCAGACCCCGACTTCGTTTGGTCTTTGGTCTCCTGAAATCATCACTTCCCACCTTTCCTCTTTCCCTGCTTTGTGTCCCTCCAACAAAAAACCAGAACTCCGGTTGGAAAACCAACCGCACTTTGTTGGTCGGGCTTAGATTGGCTTGCCCTCAACCTCTCAAAACTGCTCCTAGCTGCCTCAATGCTCCTCCATGCTAATCTTCAAAACTCCAGAAATTCAAAACGCCTTCCAACCCGCAAAACTTCCTCATCTCCAAGAAGACGCAGGTGCTTGACCACCCCAAAAAGGGAATACTCCCCGGTATACCCCTAGGGTGGGAAAGCTGTGACTTCCTTTATCCCACCAAGCATCTGCCAGTACCCTGCTCAGATCTAACCCCTGGTAAAATACGGCCTTGCTTGTGGCGTCTGAGCAAACAGGTCCCCCATTCGTATGACCTCTCACACCTTTGGTACACTGTTCAGACGTCTATACGACACAGAATCGATGCTCCCTGACTTTTCCTCCTAAGCCCGGGGTGCACTAACATGATTTGGATGGTTCCACCCAAGGGCCAACATTTTTTTCTACCCCCTCCCATCACTTGTTTTGGGGGCAAGGGATCGGGTAGGCTTCACAGTAGGGGTTTTGCGATGTAACTCCACTACAGTCCTAGCGTTGTCCTGCCGGTTTATCAGTCAGGGACGCCCATATTTTTCTAGGAGCCCCCTAACTTCCTCCTGTCTCCTACTTCTAGCCCTTCAACATGCCCCATCCCTGTATACTCTTCCCGGAAACCAGGCAAAAAAAATCTCCCCTTCTTCGCTGGCTCCTTCACCTCCTAAATGATTGCTGCGCCCATTCTGAGTCTCACCGAATATATTTGGGGACAAATTTGCATGGAAAATTTTTGTTTTCCCCTTTCCCACACGATTCTAGTCCATCTACCTTTTTTAAATGAGGGGAAAGGGCCCCCTTCCAATGCATCACAGCTTTGTTTTATCCGGGGAAGCATAACAGATTTTATCCCCACCTTGGGGAAAATTGCTTCCTCCCCTTCCGCAATTGCTTCTTCTGAACGACCCTACCCCCCTAAAAACCCCCCCTTGCGCCCTTACATGTCCCCTCGAGCCTTTTGCGGGGGCCCCCCAAACTGAAAAGGGGTTTGACCTTTTCTGACCCTTTTCCCCCCGGGCCACAGCTCTTTAGAATGCACACTGGCCCCCAACGTCCGCCCATACACAGTCAAAGGGGCAAAAGCCTGGCTTTCCTGAGGGCTTCCCTGTAGCGAACATCCCCGCGGGAAATGTAGGGGTCCCAACTGCGGCCTTTCCTCCAGAGCTTTTTTAAGATCCCTTTCAGCACACCATTGGGAATCTCTCCCCCAAACCATTGCATTGTGGGGGGTATGGGGTAGGGGAAAAGCTGTTGACCCTACAGCCTGTTGACCCCCCACACGCCTGGGGTGAACGTGACCCCCGTCACTGAAAATTTGTGCGGCCCAAACCCCACGCGAGAAAAGATGTCTACCAGCCCTTCACGACCTGCTGCGTATCTACGCCTTTCAATCCCCAACCCCGCTTCTGGGTATCTGGTTTGCGTATTCCCAAAGTGTCAACATACCGGCCCCCCTTGGGGAACGGGGCGCGTTTGGGGCCAATCAGATCAACAGCCACCCCCTGAATGGTGTGTCAATTAAAGGAGGCTTTTTAAAGGGAGGTGCCTTCCTCTTCACCCCCTTGTGGCTGACCTTTGACACCGTCACAGACTCAGAAACGCTTTATGCTGCCATTTCTCCTGGCCAATGAAAGTCTCAAAGATTCGGTCAGCTTTTTGCTGGTGCCGAATGACCCCCAGACGACTCTACCCACTGACATGACAGTGTCACGATAACCTCTGGTACCTCTAACTGAGTGGCACCTTTCCTGTTCCCCCCTTTGGGAACACCGGGACAAAACCCGCCTTTCACAAGAAATTCTGTCTCACCTCCTCTAACCACCTGTTTCTCTCCACCTCTTGCCAACCCCAAGACTTCACGACGAAAGGGGCTTTTTCCCCGCTGCCCTAAACTCATCAGGGGACACTCTATGCCCGACTTCCTTTCGGAACACAAAAGGTTTTTTCACCTTTTCCTCCCTCCTCCCGTGTTTGAAATGCTCCCCTGTAGCATCAACAACTCAGGACCCCCCGGATCCCTTGCCCCGGAAAATTTCCAATACAAATCAGGGAAAGGGGGTTTTTTTCCTCCCCCAAACGCAGACAAATCGCCTAGAAGTAAGGGGGACGTACTTTTTATCTTGCAACGGGAAAATCCTCACAGTGCCATCGATTAGATACAGGTCTGGGTTTTCCCCCGTCCCCAAAACCCCTTTCTCGACCAGCTTTTTTCGTACTACAACCCATGAACAAACCCTGTCCTAACACTTTTCACCCCTGCTGGGCCCAAACCACCCTTCTTCCCGGTAACGAAACCCCTCAGCCCAGTGCCCTCCATCCCTGACCTGACTGCTGTCCAGTGCTAGCCATAGGGCCGCACTCCCCCCCTCTTTCAGACTGAACCCCTTTTGGTTCCACTGCGGGCGTTTTCCCTGACGACCCCTTATCCACCTCTTGCAAGGCTGCTGCCTTTTGGAACCTCTGCGACAACCCTCCCACAGTCCCCTTTTTTGGACAAATGAAAAACCCAATGTCCCTTTTTCCCCTTTCCTTCTTGCCCCCCCACTGGGGTTTGCAGACTTTTTCAGAAAACTCCCCTGGTCTCCTTGCCTCTTTCCCCCTGTGCCAACACCTGTTTCCCTCACCTTATGCCCAAACTGCCTCTCAACACCCTGCGAACTTCGCAACTTCCCCGCGCTCTGGGTTCTCTCTTTTAAAAGAATTAAACCCGAGCCGCAACCTACAAAACTGTTCTTTCTAACACTCTTTCAAATTCAGCGAACTCCTTTTTCGTACCACTCAACTCTAACCACTTCTCAAAAAAGTGACTAAACTGCCCAAACGAATGTACGTCCACCTGCTTGTAATTTAGCGAACGAAATTTCTTCCTGAACCCCTCCTCTTGAGTCAAAACCTTTTATCAACGATTCCTCACAGCGCCGAAATCAGACGTTGTTCTGCTGGGAACCAGTAAAAATCTGTAAGCCTTACCCGCATAACGCTGACGAAATGACGCCCCCTCTTCGGGGGCCCAACCCCGCGCGCAAACGTTCGAACCGACTGATTTTGCATCAATCGAATCGGTTCCCTTTAGAGAATTTGGGGAACTTTGGTCGGGGGCTAACGGGGCACAGACACGGAACTGAACTCCCTCCTCGGGGGTCTCCCTTTGCATTCTCACTTTCTCTAACTCTAATTTAAAACCAAAACTTTCCCCGCGCTTCGCTAGCCTGATTTGCCCGAATCCTTAATCTTTCTTTTTTCCCCGCTTTTCCCTTTTTCCCCGGTTGCGCTAGCTTTATCCTTTTTCCCGCTCTGCTATTTCCCTGCGACACTCGTCTTTCCCCCCACTTCATCCTTTTCCACTTTTTTGGTTTTTTAACAATGCTCCAACTCTTCTCCAAAGCCCAAATCACGAGCACACCACAAAATTTTCAATAGGGGTTTCTTTTTCTTCCGCCCTTATACTTCTGTTCCTTTTTTTTTTTTTTTTGAACAAGATTTTATTTCACACGCCAAACTGGTGGTTACCCGACCGATTTACGTAATAGCACAAACCAAAGAATATAAATTAGCTTGGACAAAGATTAGTTTTTATAAGACCCCACGCCCGAAAACCCAACAGGAGGAATTTTAAGGGAATCTGTGGAAATAAACCTGGGGGGTAAATGCCAAGCCTAGTATTAAAACGGAAGCAATCCCCAAACCTAGTATTTTAAATATCTTGGAACTACGTAAGACAAACCCCCTTTTCTTAGATACAATACTTAATCCCACCCCGCTTTCCCTCTGAGAATTGAACAATTTTAATAAATGGGCCAAAATCCTGGCACCGCCAATAAATTGTCAACCCGGGTGATGTCGATGGGGAAGACAGCGCACAGCCCAAACACACTCCAGCTTGCTTACATCTCATTCAAAATTACATTCGTCACATCAAACCACTAGTAAATCTATAACTTTACTACCATGTTCATAGAAAAAAACCACAATGCATATGGAATCAAAAAAAATAAAACACTCTCTCTTTCCATCCAAAAAACATTTTTCTAAAAACACATTAAATAACCCGGGTATAAAAAATTTCACAAACCCCCGTGATCTTAACTATTCACGAATCCTGTCTTTTCTTTTCTTTTTTTTTTTTTTTTTTTTTCACTTTTCCTTTCACAAGCACACACAACGCGGGGATGGGCTTGGCGCTGGGGCCTGGTCAGGTTGACTGCTGGCACTGGCTTGGTCTGTGGTTTTTGCTTTACGAAGTGACCTGCCCGGTATGAAAGGGCGAAACCCCGGTTAAAGTGGAATTTACACAACACATCTGTTCTCCTTTCTTCCTTCCTGCATTAACGCATCACTCCCCCTCTCTCTTCAGCTGCTCTACAAATGGACAGGTTTCTTTTTTTCTTTTTTTTTTTTCTTTTTTTCCTCTTCATTAGTTAGCAACTCTCTCTCTCCACATCTCTCCTTAGTCTTTCCTCTGCAGACTATTCATCAATCTCTCAACTTGGGTTTTCTTCTCTCCCCCTCATCCTCTGCTTCTCTCTCGTCAGAGCTTACACAGAACCTCTTCCTCTCTCTCTGTCTCTCTTCGTTCTTTTCTCTCCTCTCTCCATCTCTCTGCCTTTTCTCTCGTGCAGAGACTATACCCCCGAACCTCCTCATCTCTCTCTGTTCGTTCTTTCTCTCCCGTTTTTCGTCTCCACTCCCGCATCCCTATCTTATCTTGAAACTCATCTGTCCAAGGGCGAGTACCATTGGTCAGTATTTTTACCGCCTCGTACCCGAAGTTATCTCCCTCTAATTCCATTGGCTATTCAAATCATGACAGTCACGCCTACACACCTTACTCTCTGTGGTGGTCAATTGGTCATTTAATTGATTAGCTTGATTTCACCCCCACCACACACTACCTTCTCCCTCCCCCTTTCAAGCGACGTCGTAAATTGGCTAGATCAGTCTGATCCAGGCGTCGAGACTCCTCTGACCAGACACCGAGGCGTCGGTCAGCTACTTAGTCTGTCTGGGTGGACAGTACCGTCTCCGTAGAGGATTATGATTAGTCTACTCGCTGTGCCAAATTGGCTGGATGAGTCTGAGCCGGGCGTCGAGGCTCGGTTGACCAGACATCGAGGCGTCGGTCAGCTACTTAGTCTGTCTGGGTGGACAGACCGTCTCCGTGGAGGATTAGGATTTTGGTTGTGTTTATTTTTGACCGTGACACACAGGACCAAGTAAGTGAGCATATCATGCGGGATGGAGATCATTATTGTGTGTAATCCCCTAAGGTGGATGGACACTGCAGCATCCTCAGGGGGAGGGACTCTCACTCATGCTGGTTCAATGACAAAGCAGTTGTTGTCATCGGTAGGAGGGCTTAGTAGATGCTGGATCAAAACAGGCATTACTGAAATAACTGAGCAGCAGTGCAATGTCTCCTCTGATGGTTTGCCTTACTACAGCTTGATATTGACTGCTGTCAGTTTGCCTTATTACAGCTTGATATTGACTGCTGTCAGTGTCTCCTCTGATGGTTTGCCTTATTACAGCTTGATATTGACTGCTGTCAGTGTCTCCTCTGATGGTTTGCCTTATTACAGCTTGATATTGACTGCTGTCAGTTTGCCTTACTACAGCTTGATATTGACTGCTGTCAGTTTGCCTTATTACAGCTTGATATTGACTGCTGTCAGTTTGCCTTATTACAGCTTGATATTGACTGCTGTCAGTGTCTCCTCTGATGGTTTGCCTTATTACAGCTTGATATTGACTGCTGTCAGTTTGCCTTATTACAGCTTGATATTGACTGCTGTCAGTGTCTCCTCTGATGGTTTGCCTTATTACAGCTTGATATTGACTGCTGTCAGTTTGCCTTATTACAGCTTGATATTGACTGCTGTCAGTGTCTCCTCTGATGGTTTGCCTTATTACAGCTTGATATTGACTGCTGTCAGTTTGCCTTATTACAGCTTGATATTGACTGCTGTCAGTTTGCCTTATTACAGCTTGATATTGACTGCTGTCAGTTTGCCTTATTACAGCTTGATATTGACTGCTGTCAGTTTGCCTTATTATACAGCTTGATATTGACTGCTGTCAGTTTGCCTTATTACAGCTTGATATTGACTGCTGTCAGTTTGCCTTATTACAGCTTGATATTGACTGCTGTCAGTTTGCCTTATTACACTTTTACAGCTTGATATTGACTGCTGTCAGTTTGCCTTATTACAGCTTGTTATTGACTGCTGTCAATGTCTCCTCTGATGGTTTGCCTTATTACAGCTTGATATTGACTGCTGTTTGTGGATTACCAACATGAGGGCTGTTGTAAGATGAGCCAGGATGTAGCTGTGAGGAGAGAGACAGAATGAGTTGAGTGGGAGAAATACCACTGAGGTGTCAAAAAGATGAGACAGAATAAAAAAATGTTTTGATCTGTAGAACTCTGATACATAAACTCATTGTATTAATTTTGAGATCGCCAAAGGAGCAGGCTGAAAAATGTGCAGCTTTTGTGACAATTTTTCATGTATGAAAATGAATTAAGCTGACAGTGCTATGGAATTCAAATTTTGTCTGAAACTGTATGATAGAGTTAACATATTCTATGCTTTCTCATTGAAACAATGGAGATATATCCTATCATTGGCTGTGCTGCAGAGATCCAGATACCTGCCATGCTTATCAGAAAATTGTAGCAATACTCTACAACAAGAGAAGCTGTTAAGTCTTCAAAGGTACACCCATGGGAAGACATACTGACACACCCACAACTTTGGAGGAGAAGTTAGCATAGGCCAAGAAAAAAGAAAAAAAAAGAAATTCCACAGTGACAATGGTTTTCATGGGATTTAAACCCTCAATCACCCAGTTATAGTCCATGTTACTAAATTGGTATATTTTTTTTACATGTTCACTTGGTTGTTTTTTTCATTCATGATTTTTGTTTCAGTTTTCCATTTTCTGTTGTTGTTTTTTTTCACTAATGTCGGTGTTTTAATACTCATTACCAGACATTATACTTCCTTTGAAAGAAATCTTAAATATCACACAAAAGAAAAAGAAAAATCTTCCACTTCATTACAGGGAATTTTTCTTTGACCTTGATTTAAATGATTACAATGTAATAGTGCTCATGCAAAAAATTGTTCTGATATTCAGACGTGTGATTTTTTTTCTTTGTTTTTGCTATTGTTGTTACAATACAAACAACCACACACTAATACAAAATGTGAAATTAATGCACAAACTTACCTTTTTTTTTAGGTACAGGAAGGACCATGCACAGTCCCCAAACCTGGATTTTTCGACTTTCAAGGAAAACAAAAATGGTATGAAGTTGTTGATTTCTTTTTGCTTTGTTTTCAGTTTTAGCAGGTGGCATGCTTTATGAGTCCTGTGATGTTATATTTCCCTGTGCAGTGTAAGTGCAGGCCTTTCTTTTTTCCTTTTTTAATTTTGGTAAGGTCTTTTTGTGTCGCAATTTTGAGTGTATCAAGTTACAAAACAACAAGAAAATTCAGCAATAAACAAAACTCCTGCTGCAATCAAGTGCTCCACCTCATCCAAGCTAACCACCTATCACCCACCACTCAACAAAAATGATCCCTTATACACTAATAGATTTATATTACACTCTTGCATCTAAGTGCATGTCACATTTCCAAACAGCACCAGCACACATTCAACTATCAGGGAAAAGAAAAGTTTTCAGGTTTGATTTAAAAGAGGGCAGAGAGGAAGAGAATATGAGTTGATGTGGGAGCTGATTCCAGATGAAAAAGGTCTGGTAGGCAAAAGTTTGTGTTTGTGGAAAGAGAGGGAATCAGAAAAAGATGAGTACCAGATTAAGGATGGAGTATACAGGTGCGAAAGATCACAAACAGATATTAAGGACAGGAGGATTCCCTGGATTTATCACAGAGAGATGTAACTTTATTGGGATCCTTTGCAGAACAGGAAGAGAGAGAGAGAGACAATGTTGCTTACAGCCCAGCTGACCGCAAAGGGTCTTATCAAGGCTGTCACCACATTGAAATCAACTCTCGTCATTATCAAAGGAAAAAAAATCAAGAGAGTGCACTTATGGAGTAATATGGTCAAATGTAAAGGACAATCATGCACACTCAGTGAAAGGGAGAGTATTCATTTTGACAAGATTTTTTATATAGTTTTTGTCATTGCAACTGTCCTTCGTGCAGCTGGTATAGTTGGACAAGAATACAAAGGAGAGCACAGACCTTTGTCAAAGCTGAATAAATCCTGGATCTGCCCCCTGATCTGGATTCTGCTTCGCAGGTCCTCACCAAAACTTACAGGTCCTCACCAAAACTTGCAGGTCTGCACCAAAACTTACAGGTCCTCGCCAAAACTTGCAGGTCTGCACCAAAACTTACAGGTCCTCACCAAAACTTACAGGTCCTCACCAAAACTTACAGGTCTGCACCAAAACTTACAGGTCCTCACCAAAACTTACAGGTCCTCACCAAAACTTACAGGTCCAAACTTACAGGTCCTCACCAAAACTTACAGGTCCTCACCAAAACTTTCAGGTCTGCACCAAAACTTACAGGTCCTCACCAAAACTTACAGATCCTCACCAAAACTTACAGGTCCAAACTTACAGGTCCTCACCAAAACTTACAGGTCTGCACTA
This sequence comes from Conus ventricosus, assembly GCA_018398815.1. NCBI lineage: Eukaryota > Metazoa > Mollusca > Gastropoda > Neogastropoda > Conidae > Conus > Conus ventricosus. Next base: position 53,688,853 of record CM031618.1, on the reverse strand, counting down.
AAACTTACAGGTCCTCACCAAAACTTACAGGTCCTCATCAAAACTTGCAGGTCCTTACAGGTCCTCACCAAAACTTACAGGTCCTCACCAAAACTTACAGGTCCAAACTTACAGGTCCTCACCAAAACTTGCAGGTCCTCACCAAAACTTGCAGGTCCTCACCAAAACTTGCAGGTCCTCACCAAAACTACAGGTCTGCACCAAAACTTACAGGTCCTCACCAAAACTTACAGGTCCACACCAAAACTTAAGCGTTTGCTTATGGGCCATATTCTGTCTTTACACATGTTTGTTAACATGAGTTCAGCGCTTTCTGTGCTGTCTTGCGGAACGTATCCTAGATCTACCATTGCCCAAATCTACACCAAACTACGGGTACGTTCTTTGGAAACATTCTCTCTTTCTGCCATGTTGTGATCAAATCAGTCAAATATTTTGTGTGTGTGTGTGTGTGTAATCTTGTTGCAACGACCCAAACCAACAGACATGAGTGAAAACGTAATATCCCTCGCAGCAGGAACCAGATGCCAGCACAGAAATGAGTAAGACTTTGCCATCAGTTAGTACCTTTGCAGAGGGAATAAAATTTCAGCACATGCATGAATAAGAATTTTTTATTGTCTGTAAAGACAGAAAACAACCTTACCATTAGTTATTGTCCTCTAAGAAACTCTGGGGAAAACAAGTCATCACCTATCTCTTGATGAGTATTTGGCAATGTCCTGGGTAAGGTTGTGCTGTACAGGCACTTATCCTCAACTACTGCAGTTGAAGATCACTGTTTATGCACTCATCATCACTATATGCACCAGGTCCAAGTGGGCTCCAAGACTGATGACTGGTAGTATCCCATGAGTCAGTAATGTTAACAATAATAAAATGATAATGTCTTCGAGCAGGAAACTGGCAGCTGCTCACAAGAAGCGAAATTTCACACATCAAGCAGATTTACCCTATTCTGGTTTTCGCTTTGCACTGCAACTACTTCATGGTCTGGAGTGACGTGTGTTGTGACTCTGGCATAGTTACAATAATCAGACACTGATCAGAAGAGAAGCTGGTTTGAGTGTAACATGTGTTCCAAAACTTTCTTTTCCACTTTAAAGGGGATGAAAATAGATGGACCAGAATAAGAAGGAATGATTTGGTTAAAACAAGTAGAATGCTTCACAACCCACCCCTCCCACCTCCCACTCACCAGTTTGGCTTTTTTTTTTTTTTTGGGGGGGGGGGGGGGGCTCATCCATTCCCTATCCTTCTTGATTTTGTTGTTTGTTTTTCTTTTTACCATTTGTATAAATCATTTTCTACCCCTGTTTCCCATGTGGTAGTTATTCCTCCCCACTCCTTTCTATCTGTCAGATTTTGTTTTCATCAGATTTTTCAGCCATTTGGTGGTAGATTCTGATGATCAGTCTTAGACGCAAACCCCTATCCTCCTAACAAAAAGGGTTGGACCCCCACCTATCCTTCCTATCCTCTTCCCCTTTCTCGATCAATTCCCCCTCACCCCCTCTCCCCTTCCCGAGCTGGAGCGATGAGCTGACTGACCCATGGTGTGTGTGGCAGGGAGGCGTGGAAGCAGCTGGGGGACAAGAGCAGGAAGGAAGCCATGCTGGAGTACGTGTCCCTGCTCAGCAACCTGCAGCCCGGCTGGCAGGATCAGCATCAGCGTGGGGTGAGTCGCTGACCTCACTCCTGGATTGGTACATTTAGCTGTACATGGGTCGCCGACCTCACTCCTGTGTGTGTGTGTGTGGATGATGGATTGGTACATTTAGCTGTACATGGGTCGCTGATCTCACTCCTGGATTGGTACATTTAGCTGTACATGGGTCGCCGACCTCACTCCTGTGTCTGTGTGTGGATGAAGGATTGGTACATTTAGCTGTACATGGGTCGCTGACCTCACTCCTGTGTGTGTGTGTGTGGATGATGGATTGGTACATTTAGCTGTACATGGGTCGCTGACCTCACTCCTGTGTGTGTGTGTGTGGATGAAGGATTGGTACATTTAGCTGTACATGGGTCGCTGACCTCATTCCTGTGTGTGGATGATGGATGGGTACATTTAGCTGTACATGGGTCACCGACCTCACTCCTGTGTCTGTGTGTGTGGATGATGGATGGGTACATTTTAGCTGTACATGGGTCACCGACCTCACTCCTGTGTCTGTGTGTGTGGATGATGGATGGGTACATTTAGCTGTACATGGGTCACCGACTTCACTCCTGTGTCTGTGTGTGGATGATGGATTGGTTCATTTAGCTGTACATGGGTCGCTGACCTCACTCCTGTGTCTGTGTGTGGATGATGGATGGGTACATTTAGCTGTACATGGGTCGCTGACCTCACTCCTGTGTCTGTGTGTGTGGATGATGGATTGGTACATTTAGCTGTACATGGGTCGCTGACCTCACTCCTGTGTCTGTGTGTGGATGATGGATTGGTACATTTAGCTGTACATGGGTCGCTGACCTCACTCCTGTGTCTGTGTGTGTGGATGATGGATTGGTACATTTAGCTGTACATGGGTCACTGACCTCACTCCTGTGTGTGTGTGTGTGTGTGTGGATGATGGATGGGTACAATTAGCTGTACATGGGTCGCTGACCTCACTCCTGTGTCTGTGTGTGGATGATGGATTGGTACATTTAGCTGTACATGGGTCGCTGACCTCACTCCTGTGTCTGTGTGTGGATGATGGATGGGTACAATTAGCTGTACATGGGTCGCTGACCTCACTCCTGTGTGTGTGTGTGGATGATGGATTGGTACATTTAGCTGTACATGGGTCACTGACCTCACTCCTGTGTCTGTGTGTGGATGATGGATTGGTACATTTAGCTGTACATGGGTCGCTGACCTCACTCCTGTGTCTGTGTGTGTGGATGATGGATTGGTACATTTAGCTGTACATGGGTCACTGACCTCACTCCTGTGTCTGTGTGTGGATGATGGATGGGTACATTTAGCTGTACATGGGTCGCTGACCTCACTCCTGTGTCTGTGTGTGGATGATGGATTGGTACATTTAGCTGTACATGGGTCACTGACCTCACTCCTGTGTGTGTGTGTGGATGATGGATGGGCAAATTTAGCTGTACATGGGTCGCTGACCTCACTCCTGTGTCTGTGTGTGGATGATGGATTGGTACATTTAGCTGTACATGGGTCACTGACCTCACTCCTGTGTCTGTGTGTGGATGATGGATTGGTTCATTTAGCTGTACATGTATTCTGCTTTGAAGCGCTGATTATGAGGATCAAGAACCTTCGCTGTTTGCATTTTGGATTAGATTTCTGTTTTGTTTTTTTTGGGGAGGGGGGTTGTATGTCAGCTGAAAACAAAATCTTGGATGTGACTCTGTGTGTGTGTGTGTGTGTGTGTGTGTGTGTGTGTGTCTGTGTGTGTCTGTGTGTGTGTTTATGTGTGTGTGTACATGTATGTGCCTCTGTGTGTGTGTGTCTGTGTATGTTTAACATGGTCAGTGCCTTTGTGACAGTGACATTCTAATCGGAAGTACTACGACTCACGAGGACATTTCCAAGGCTAACTATAGAGGTTATTTCCCTTAGATCATGTTGAGGAAAGAGTAAGAACTTTCTCAATTCCTGTCTGCAAACACCAGTGGACGCAGCAGCAGGTTACATTCTCCTCATTTGCCTGTTTATGCTAACAGGCTGCAGATGAGGAAAACCTCATTGGCAAGTCTCGGCTGACACATTTGTTAAAAGTTAAAAGTTGAAAGTGAATACACAGGGACAAAAATGTTTCTTCAGATCAGTTGTTGAGAGAGGAATAGCGTTTTTATTGGAGGGATCTTATTGGCCAGCTGGAGTACTGTAAATGACACGTCCATCCAGGCGGAGGCGGGCGGGGGAGGAGACGACCTGTCACTCAGAGAGAAGACACGCAGCGGGATGGGCGTGGCTGTCAGCACCATGGTGAACTCAGACGAACACCTGAGCGACAGCGACAAGACTGTTTACGATTGGTGCCAGGAGGGCGCCGTGGACAGAGTGAGGGAGATGCTGTCAGCTGGCCACCCCATTGACCAGCTGGACAAGGAGGTACTGGACATGGTGGTGTTTTTAAGGGGTGGGGTGGGGGGTGGGGTGGTGGAGAAGAAATTGGTTGGGGGTATGCTTTCTCTGAAAGTGTGTGTGTGTGTACTTTCATAGCCTATAGAATGAGTTAACAAGCAACTCAAAACTCAGAAAATGGGTTCTTTTTTTTCATAAGCCCAGTTTTTCATGTAGATCCACATACATTTCAGTTATCAGAAATATTTTTGAAATAATGTCAATTTTCTAAATAGTTGATCTGTTAAAAAAAAAAATCAACATTTTCCAGAAAATTCAAGTTTTAAGCTGTTAAAAAAAATGCCATCATAAAGCATTCTAGTCAAAGTTATCTAAAATGACTTTGCAGTCTCTCACTAAATCATAATGTTCTTTAAAAAAAGCATTTGAAAATTTGATAAGGCCCGTTTTGAGTAGTGAACATATAGTGTGTGTGTGTGTGTGTGTGAGTGTGTGTGTGTGTGTGTTTTCAGATAGATAGGGAGGTGGTATTTAGTGTGAGTTTGTATGTGTATGCATATAGACATTGTGTGGTTGTTTATGTGTGTGATATTTTGAGTGTTATAGTGTGTTTGTGTTTTAGCTCGTGTGTTAGTCTTTACATGTAGTGAATGTGTGTGTGTGTGTGTGTGTGTGTGTGTGTGTGTGTGTGCACGGCCTCATCTATGTGCCCTGTCAGTGGCATTACTGTCACGTGGTTCTTTTCTTGCTCCCATACACACACAGCCTCACCCAGGGTTGGCCTGTTGCAGCCTTAAAACCAGCAGTCCAATTGGAGCTATTAATGTCAGTCATCCTGAGACAATCCGTTAGAGGAAACTCTGCACTTCTGGTTAAATACTTTGATGGTGTTCAGCAATGCCTGTTCTGATACAACATACCGCCGCCCGGAAATACAACTGCCCTAACCTCAATTTTTTGCATTTTTGAGATTTTTTGTAGACTACAAGAGCAGGCCAAGGCATAATTTAGCCAGGTCATAATCCCATTATCCTAAAAATAAAGATGCTGTAATCAAAATACTTGTACCGTAACTCAGTTCACAGTATATCTTGTGGGGATAATAATCAGTTTTTTTCATCTCCTGTAAAATTTGATTTTCAGACTTATGGCAGTTGTATTTCCGGCGGCGATGTGCAGGACCGCTTGCACCGAATCCTGTAGCAATGACAATGAATGCCAAGTCACTGAGACAAAAGAAGTGAACATGTTCGCAGGGAGAACTGTACCACATCCACACAGCAAGCCCTCATGAACCTGGTGACACCAAAGATGTTGACACAAACTCACCAATCACGTACGCACACACACACACACACACACACACACACACACGCACACAGAGTAGTCGTAGGGGTTGAGGTGAGAGGGAGAGAGAGGGAAAGGCGTGTGTGTGCATTACATCCAATCATGAATCAAAGTGTCGGTGCATCATACATTACTACACAAAGAAACCCAGACGCTTTGTATCAAAGGTTAAGACACTAAAACCAGCAAGTGAATGTCCATCGGTCAAAAAAAACACCACAGATAATGCACGGTGAGTGTGAGTCAGTTTTGGAAGAAAAATGGCGAAAAAAAATAGGAGGATGGAGGCTCCCCTTGTTAAAAAAAAAAAAAAAAAAAAAAAGTAGAGAGAGAGAGAAAGAAAAAAGAGAGAGAGACCAGCCGCCGTGGCGAAGTGGTTAGCGTCGCCGTCGCGGACTCCCGACTGGGAGGTCGTGGGTTCGAATCCCATCAGAGTCATGTGGGTTTTTCTGCCCCGACCGGCTCCTACCCAGAGTTGAGTTTGCTGCGGACTCAGTTGGGAAGACTGGGACCACACAGTCGAGTTTCATCCACTTAATGGATGCGTTTCTGAGAGTGTTGCTCAAATTTCCTGACCAACACTGCAGGTGCCTGTATCTCTCGGGCCTGGTTGACGTGGGGATATATTATGAAAGGAAGCGTAGAGTACAGCCCTGTCATGTAGTCTCAGACCGAAATGGAAATCCGTAGCATCATCTTAATCATCCACATTCTCATTGATCAGCATTAAAAAAAGATGTCTCAAATTCTGTGGCCCTTCATGCCCTGCTCTCATGGTGACCTCAGTTTCGATGTCCTCTCCGCGTCTGTGGCCTTGGTTTGCTTCCGTCGGGGTCACCGGTATCGGCGAGTCCATGGGGGCTGTCGTTGGACGGACGTGGTGGCGCCCTCCGGAGGGAGAGCTCACTCACGCCGGCTCCGCGACTAAGCAATTATTGTCGTCAGTAGGGGGCTTAGTAGGTGGCGTCCTGCGTATGTTAGATCTGAACAGGCGCCACTGAACACCACCGAAGTGACTCGGCAGCAGTGCAGTGTCTCCTCCGGTGGGTTGCCTCTTGACGACTTGCCATTGACTGCTCCCTGTGGATTGCCGGTGCCGGGGCTGTGGCGGGGCCGACCGGGCTGTGGCTGCAGACGGGGTGTCGGAATGAGCGGCGTGGGTGCACTGCCTCTGAGGTGGCGCAGAGATTGGGACAGCAAAAAAAAAAAAAAGAGAGAGAGAGAGAGAGAAAGAAAAAAGAGAGAAGAAGAAAGTGAGAAAAAGATTGTAAGTTGGAGGACCCACAAAAAAAAAACAACTCAACAATTACAAAGTATTTCTTGTCCACCCAGGTATCGGGCTTCTTCACTGGGCCAGTGATCGTGGTCTGACGGACATGGTGGCCATGCTTCTGGACGCTGGGGCCGACGTCAATGTGCAGGTAAGAGGTCGATGCTTTGACTCCTGCTCCATGAAAACCTTGTTCAGAGATGTCCCACCTGATGTGCTACTTTGAATTTCTGACAGAGATTAACGTTTTTCATCTGATCTACAATTTTACGGAGGAAAGATTTTTAACAAAGTACCCAGTGTGTTTTTAGAAGGTGGTTTTTAAAGGACTGCATGTTGGACATTGTGTGCGTAGTATGTCTGCATGGAAGTTGGTCACCGCAGCTGAGCTGGGTTGTTTTTTTTTTCAAATATTATTATACAAACGTCCACAAAGACAATTAAGGTAGAAATATATATTTGAGACAAATAAAGAAGAAAATATGGAATATCAGAGAATTGATGATAGAGAGTTCATTGTTTGCTGTTGACTTTTTTGTAAAGGAAGCCGAGGTGGCTACTTGACATGAACTGTCTGTGCTTATTCCTGATGTTTGTGGCTATGTGGGATGCAACTGCTGGGTCCAGTGCGTGGAATTCAGTCATGGCTAATACCACTGAGTGATGTTTGTTTTGTTCACCAGGATTGTGAGGGTCAGACTGCTTTACATTACGGTGAGTAATCTGCCTGTGCAGTGTGTAATGCTGAGCTATGTGCAGTTCTTTCCTAATTTCTTGATAAATGTTTGATTTTTAGACTGGTAAAAGCAGAAATCTTTCAAAGCGGTTTGTTTTTGTTCTTGGCTCAACAATCTACACCTTATTCTCTTTGTATATTGATTATTTTGTTTGAGTGGTCATTTTGTCATGCTCTGCACATATCATTGCATGTTAACCTCATGTTTTGACAATTGTTTCCTTTTTCAACTAACAGTTAATGTAGCTCAAGGACTGATTAGCTGTTTTTATGAGCTTTTAGAGACATGTGTTTATACGAGTTAAAGTGGTGGTCTGAGTGCTAGTAGAGCTGCCAGGTGCTGCACTTTTGGTGTAACATGTACCATTTCCTTGACAATGCCTTGCTGCCACACTGTGTGGCAAAATGCTACTACACAAAGATTGGGAAAAAAGAAACAAACGCAACAAAAAAAACCTTTTTTTAGCAGTGGCTTAAATGAAACTGAGATAACGTAGATCATTAGTCTGTAGACTTGTGTTATCAGAAAATGGTCCAGTTCGATTATGAGGGTAAGAAAAAGCAGAAGAAAAGTGATTAAAGACCATTAGGATTTTGAGGTCTTATTGACTGGCTTCATTGTTAGCCATTTTGATTTTTTGTTTTTTTAGATCAAGTCAAAACCACACAATGTCTAGCAAGATTTCTGTCTTGTTAGTCCACCATCACGTCATGTGCAAAGGGGAGTGTGACAGAACACGATGTTGAGGCTGTCTTATAATATTGCATTCATGAGTTATACCTGAATTAACCTCTTCACTGCGCTGTTGACGAACAGCGTTCGTCATAACAAGTGTCATCTGCAATGCTCAGTTGACAAACGCTGTTCGTCATGATTCAACACTTTCTGTTTCATCCAGCTTGGGACTTAGCAAAATATGATAGCAGTAAAGGGGTTAAGAATGCTACCAGCCGCCGTGGCGAAGTGGTTAGCATCGCGGACTCCCGGCTGGGAGGTCGTGGGTTCGAATCCCATCAGAGTCATGTGGGTTTTTCTGCCCCGACCGGCTCCTACCCAGAGTTGAGTTTGCTGCGGACTCAGTTGGGAAGACTGGGACCACACAGTCGAGTTTCATCCACTTAATGGATGCGTTTCTGAGAGTGTTGCTCAAATTTCCTGACCAACACTGCAGGTGCCTGTATCTCTCGGGCCTGGTTGACGCCGGGATATATTATGAAAGGAAGCGTAGAGTACAGCCCTGTCATGCAGTCTCAGACCGAAATGGAAATCCGTAGCATCATCTTAATCATCCTCATTCTCATCGATCATTATTAAAAAAAAAAAAAATGTCTCAAATTCTGTGGCCCTTCATGCCCTGCTCTCATGGTGACCTCAGTTTCGATGTCCTCTTCACGTCTGTGGCCTTGGTTTGCTTCCGTCGGGGTCACCGGTATCGGCGAGTCCATGGGAGCTGTCGTTGGACGGACGTGGTGGCGCCCTCCGGAGGGAGAGCTCACTCACGCCGGCTCCACGACTAAGCAATTATTGTCGTCAGTAGGGGCTTAGTAGGTGGTGTCCTGCGTATGTTAGATCAGAACAGGCGCCACTGAACACCACCGAAGTGACTCGGCAGCAGTGCAGTGTCTTCTCCGGTGGGTTGCCTCTTGACGACTTGACATTGACTGCTCCCTGTGGACTGCTGGTGCCGGGGCTGCGGCAGGGCCGACCGGGCTGTGGCTGTGGACAGGGTGTCCGGAATGAGCGGCATGGGTGCACTGCCTCTGAGGTGGTGCAGAGGTTGGGACAGCAAAAAAAAAAAAAAAAGAATGCTACAGGTAAAATGTCAAAATCATGCACATGTGTGCTTTTGAGGCCTTGGCGGCTCTGTGTTAGACTTTTTGGGTGAGACGATAAACTGTTCAGCCTGCAGCTTGTAAAAGAACCCATGGCAATAAAGGAGGTGTTTCTGGCAAAATTGTGTGCAAACAGTCCACTCTGGTAGATAAACGAAAATATAGAAAAAAAAGGGGAAGAAATAGGATGTTGTAAAACTGTGGTGTACATATTCTGTCCTAAGGACAGTACCTGGAATTTTTCACCAAAAAGATCTGTTGTTACAGTAAGCAAGACAACACAATGCAATACAACACAGTACAATAGAAGTAACGCAACTGTTGTTCCAGCTGTGTCGTGTGAACACGGTAGCGTGGTGCAGCTGTTGGTGCAACGCGGTGCTGGCATCACCCTGGCCGACAACGAGGGCAGCACGCCCACAGATGTGGCCTCCGATGATATGAAGACCTTGCTGCAGGGAAACTCCAGCCTGGGATAGCCACAGACCGACCAGGCTTGGAGTCAGGCCAGCTAGCTTTTAGGACGTTCACATGGAAGACTCATGATACTGCAGTGTGGATTTCCAGTGTGTGTGCGTATGTGTGTGTGTGTGTGTTCATCTTTCCATCGAAATTATGTATAGTAATTATGGGAGAGCTGCCAGTCTTTGTGGGTGTGAACACTGTGAACTTATTGATTAAAAATCTCAGTTGTTTGCTTGATTTCATGCTTTGTAATTTTATGCACATTGCTCGTTATGAATTTTGATCAATATTTAATGTACACATTACACCGTTATTTGGCTTTAGAAAATGGTGGGATCCAAGGCACCCGAAGCAATTTGGTATACACAAATAAGAGAATTCATTGATGACAGGGAGCCGTTCCTTTGTTTTTCATCACTGATTGTTAACTTCACAAAACTGTCAGTGCGTCTGCATTGTCTTCCCTGCTAAAGTCCAAGCGTGTCACGAAGAATGCATGACTTGATAATGAACGCCCCCTGTACACTGATTTTGTCAGCGATCTCCAAGAATCCTACACCAATCAGAACAGGGAAGAAATATGGTCGGGACCACAGCAGCAGGTGTTCAGTGGTCTGTGGGGAAGATGGTGGACAGAGCAGTGGGCTGTGTTGAACCAGAGACAATGGCTGCTGATAACTGTTTCAAGAGTTGGACCGGGCTAGGTTGTGAGTGATCCCGCATCAGTCTTTTAATTACACTTACTATACCGTGGCTCACTAATGAAATAAGTGACAGTGGTTTGCTATCCCTGGTTCCATGATTCAGCCATGGTGACGGAGATGTGTGCAGCAGAACCTTGGCTGAGCTGCACACGGGATGCAGGGACCAGATCGACAGAACCGCAGCTGAGTAGATCACCATGAGAATGTGAGGGGGGTGAGCATGGCTTGCTGTTGATGCGTGAGCAAGGGCTTGCCATCACCTCAACAGAACCGCAGGTGAGTTGAGGAGACCCCCGGAAGGAAAGAGAGCAAGGAGGGAAAGAGGGCGTTGAAGAGAGAGAGGGCTTCGGTACGCCATGAAAAGCGCCGGCCCGTGAGTTGGAGAAATTGACGGACGAAATCTTCCGAACCCTGGCTTTGCCACCCATGCGTTTCGCGTACATTTCTCCCTTAAGTGAAAGGATATGCAAGAACAACAAAATCAGCGGCAACAATCAGTCAACTGTACGAAAAAGTAAAAAATACATAGCTGCTCAGAGTGCACGAGGCTAGCAGGGAATATGGCTGTTGAGAAAACAAGAATGATCTGAGCATGCGCAAGGCATGAGGCCCCTTCCGGGTTCTTGTCCGAATGGACTTTATTGTGTATGAGGCAGGGAAAGCAAACCGCTGTCGCTTATTACGTTAGTGAGCCACGGTAAGTATGTTAGATTAAATGTAATTTTAGAATCAAAATTTCCTATTTGTAAATTTAAATCCCTATCCCTTCTCCCGTCCCAACCCCATGTCATCAGCTCTGCATTTGGGATGCTTCGCTTTCCAGTCTCTTGCCCTGCCCCCCCCCCCCCCCCCCCCACCTTAGAATCCAAGTCCTTCTTCCATCCCCTATAATCCTATCTGGCACCTCCCCCCATTCCTCCTCATTTGCTCCAATGTCGTTCCAGCCTTGTCCACACTTCCCCTGTGACAGAAAATTTCCATCATCTTTGTGAGTGTGCATGTACACATGCATAAGTGCAGATCTTAAACTGTGTGGTTAAGTATACACTTTGTAGTGACTTGTCGAAAGAGCACAGTGTTTTTAAAAGAATCAGATAGCTGAAAAAGGGATTCGACATCAGATAGCTGAAAAAGTGATTCAAGTGAAGATCTTTTTGTCATCATCAGTGGCTAAATTTCCAGTTCCTATTTTCACAACAAAATCTGTCTTTAGTGTTTCCAGACATGGAAATTGGGCAATCTAGGATTTGAATCCTGTCCCACAGTTTTATTCTTTTTCTCCTGCTTTTGGATTTGCTTTACTTTTTGTCTTGTCAGGGCTAGGATGCACAGTGATTAGACTGCCTGTTCTTCATGCAATTGTATGATGCATAGTGCACTATATCTAGCTATGTATGTAGATGATGTGGCCAAATGTGTTAATTTTGAAATATATTTGGTTTGTCAGCAAGTGTGTGTGTTTGTGTGTGTGTGTGTGTGTGTGTGTGTGTGTGTGTGTGTGTGTGTGTGCGTGCGCATGTGCATGTACATAAACAACTTTTGTGTGTGAACATATTTGTATGGCTACATAATGATGAACATCTTTTAGTGTGTGTCTACAGTGAATGGTTATGGAACATGGTGGCCATCGCAAAGTAAGGTGTAGACAGGTTACAGTTTCATGTGTGAGATAGTGCACATCTTATGAAAACTTACCTGTTTTCAGTTTCATGTACGAGATAGTGCACATCTTATGAAAACTTACTTGTTTTCAGTTTCATGTGTGAGATAGTGCACATTTTATGAAAACTTATCAGTTTTCAGTTTCATGTATGAGATAGTGCACATCTTATGAAAACTTACCTGTTTTCAGTTTCATGTGTGAGTGCACATTTTATGAAAACATATCTGTTTTCAGTTTCATGTTTGAGATAGTACACATTTTATGAAAACTTATCGGTTTTCTTGATACTGATTTGAAGCCGTTTTATCGTTTAAGTTAAACTAATAAAAAAAAAAAAGGTCTTTTAAACAGGACTTGTTTTATTCTCTGTGTGTGTGTGTGTGTGTGTGTGTGTGTGTGTGTGTGCGTGTGTGTGTGTGTGGAGGGTTACTTGCACATATATGCATGCATGTGTGAATGTGTAGATGTGAAAGAAGAGAATGTGCATGTGTGAGGGTTTGTTAGTACACAGATGTAAGGGTCAAGGTGTGTGTGTGTGTCTACATATATGTGAATATTTGCGGGAATGTGTTGACACGAATGTTCTCATATGTGCCTGTGTTTGCTGGAAGAGACATAGGTAAGTTAAGATAAGGTAATGTTGCTTGTAGCCCAGGAATTATGAAGGAAATGCATATGTCATTGCTTGCATGGACTATTTAACTGAAAGACACAAATGTTATCCACATGTAAAGAGAGCACAGCACAAAATATATGGTATTCGTCATTATAGAATTCAGCAAAGTAATGACCTGGGTTGCACAGGCACTCAAGAACTGACTTCATGAATCTGTCAACAGAAGCACACACACACAACTTCATGGGTGCACACTCAGAAACATGCGCAGACATGCACGTTTACATACATTTACACTCGCTCACACTCGCACACACACACACTACAGTGCTGAGTTTTATATCATTTTACTGAAAGGCAGAAGTAAGGGGCACAACTCTGAAAGTGCTCTTAGAATGCCCATGTTTTTGTTCGAGAGGCAGAAGACCGAAAAAAATGTTTAAATGTCCAAAAGTGACATGCCTACAAATAATTTTAGATCATTTATGTTTAAAAGAACCTCCATAAAACTTATTTTTATTATTGATGATATCTTTGAAACAGGTAATTCCTGAAGAAATTCTTAAGCAAACTGAGAAAAAGTTAAGTGAAGCTGATTTATATAAATGAAATAAAAAGTGTAAAACAAGAATGATGTGGAAAAAGGGGTGGAAAAAAAAGCATTCAGAAACTAAAAGAAAGATCCTTCTTGGCTTTATTTTATGTGAATCGTTTTATTTTGGTTTATTGTCATTCTCAGAACCTAACAGTTGTTAGGGTGCAGTGACAAACACATAAGCAATGTGAAATAAAATAATTTTTAAAAGGCAGCAGTGTTAAGAAAAATGCAAACCATGGAAAGTTACTGAATATAACAAAGTAATTTTCAAGGACACCAACATGTGGCTCAAATCATGGAAACATCATGGAATTAAATCAATTTAAAAAATTTTAAAAAAAGTTGGTGTGGGTGCGCGTGCAGCAGAGTATGAAAATCAAGGGAACGTTTAGAGGCCGGCCACTTCGACAACTGTAGGAACACGTTTCATGTGTGAAAATTTCTCAAGAGGCAATAGAAATTTCTCAAAATGGCATGAAAAAGTCATGAAATTTTAGAACTTGTCAGTCTGTATGGGCTCGGTACGATAAAAAGAAAAATATCCAATTAAAAAAAAGGAGGGAGGGGGGGATAAATCCTTACAACTCCACTTCTTTCCCTTGGGTTCTTCAAAGGGGAGGTACTGTGTTACAAACAAAAGCAATGAAGGTTATGCCACACACCACCACATCACCTTTCATCCTTGGAGGACTCCTCAAGCTGGCTCTCAGATTCAGAATGAAGTTATGCAGTCATGCCATTTTATTATGACTGGTCTTAACGATCCATTCATCATATTAGGATGTTGAATGATGCCCAGCACAAATCCTATTGCAAACTCACAGAAACTACACCTTGCAAATCATCTCACTGACCAATTTTGTGACCAACGCTGGTAAACAGTTTAATCAAAGCAACAACTTCAACAAAACAAATCCCAAGGCATTTGTATGTGATAGCACCAAGCCCAAAACTTGGAAAAAGAATGTAAATTATTCACAAGGAAAAAGATATCTTTCCATTCCTCATTCATCTTAGAGACCTGTCTTGTCAAAGATGGGGTTCAATTTACTTTCCATAAATATTGGAGAATGCTCTAAAAATGCCAAAGGTGCATGTAAATAGATTTCAAGTTCATTAACCTTAAAATGCAACGGAAAGAAGGTCTTGTAAGAAGAAGAAGGAAACGGGATATCTTTTATCCACGTGGTTCCAATCTTTCACACTGTTGTACATGAAATTGATTTCCAGTAAATCAAACTTAAGATATAACAACAACAAAAAAACTCTTGTATAGAAAAGGAAGGGAAAAGAATATCTTGTATCCACCTGCTTTCCAGTCTGTCATGGAAAGCCACAAGCTTTCTGGCCAGCTTTCCACACTTCCCCTGTAGGACAGTACATGAGATAGGCCGTTGCACTGGATAAAGGTGGTGGAATCCTTGTACCAAGGGAAATAATCGGCCCCGCCCTTGCAAGGATTCGGGATGGTAGGGTCTCTCCGATTGGTCGCTGCGTCCACAATGACACCGGTGAACACGCACTGAGTGATGGCCTGGTTCCATGCCTGTAAGGAATGTTTAAGAACTGATGAATATCCATAACATGATGGTGATTGAATTTACACCACCCCAAACCACACCACACCACCCTGAACCACACCACCCTAAACCAAATCACACCACACTGCCCAAAACCAAACCACACCAACCACAACCCTGAACCAACCACACCATGCCATACCACACCACACCACCCTGAACCCACACCACACCACCCTGAACCAAACCACACCACACCACCCTGAGCCACACCACACCACCCTGAACCACACCACACACCGCCCAAAACCGAACCACACCACACCACCCTGAACCAAACCACACACACACCACCGTGAGCCACACCACACCACCTGAACCACACCACACCACCCAAAACCAAACCACACCACACAACCCCTGAACCACACCACACCACCCAAAGCCAACCAACCACACCACACCACCGTGAACCACACCACACCACCCTGAACCACACCACACCACCCTGAGCCATACCACACCACCCTGAACCACACCACACCACCCTGAACCACACCACACCACCCTGAACCATACCACACCACCCTGAACCACACCACAACCACCCTGAACCATACCACACCACACCACCCTGAGACCACACCACACCACCCTGAACCACACCACACCACCCTGAACCACACCACACCACACACCCCTGAGCCACACCACACCACCCCAAAACCAAACCAACCACACCACCACCCTGAAACCACACCAAACACCACCCTGAACCAACCAAACCACCACACCAACCACTAGACCAAACCACACCACCCTGAGCCACACCACACCACCCTGAACCACACCACACCACCCTGAACCACACCACAACCACCCTGAACCACACCACGCCTCCCTGAGCCACACCACACCACCCTGACCACACCACACCACCCTAACCAAACCACACCACCCTGAACCAGACCACACCACCCTGAACCACACCACACCACCCTGAACCATACCACACCACACCACCCTGAACCACACCACACCACCCTGAGCCGAATCACACCGTACCACACACCACCCTGAACTACACCACCCTAAACCAAACCACACCACACAACCCTGAACGATCCACACCATGCCACACCACACCACACCACCCTGAACCACACCACCCTAAACCACACCACACCACCCTGAACTACACCATCCTAAACCAAACCACACCACATCACCCTGAACCAACCACACCACGCCATACCACACCACACCACCTTAAACCAAAGCACACCACACCACCCTGAGCCAAACCACACGACACCACCCTGAACTACACCACCCTAAACCAAACCACACCACATCACCCTGAACCAACCACACCATGCCATACCACACAACACCACCTTAAACCAAAGCACACCACGCCACCCTGAGCCAAACCACACCACACCACCGTGAACCAACCACACCATGCCATACCACACCACCCTAAACCACACCCTCACCACACCCCACCTTGCCGGCAGGGCAGCTCTCCAGCTGCCCAGAGAAAGGCATGGCGCCGCAGTGGAAGTACTTGGAGGGGTCGGAGGGGTACGGGTGGAACAGCAGCCCCTTGATGACCATGTCCGGAGTACACGGGTTGGTGGAGTGACCGCTAGCGGTCGGGTTTGTGCTCGGAGGGAAGTAGGCCCGGGTGGTGGTGGTGAAGGGGGGAGAGTGGGGGTAGTGGTCACCCTGCGTGTCGTCGGGGGGTGGGGGTGGTTTGTCACGTGGGAAGAGGTGGTCTGGACACAAGAATCAGGTGGTTAATACTTCAAGAACAACACACACACACACACACACACACGCACACACGCACGCACGCACACACACACACACACACACACACACACACACACACACACACACACACACATTAGACAGTTTGAAAGTTTGGGATGTTAAAACAAGGAAAGATGTAATCTTTGAAATAAAGCATCTAATTAATTACATTATTTCCACAGGGATTAATATAGTCTTCTGCTGGGTCCCTTCACACTGTGGTATTTATTGGAATGAAATAGCAGATAAACTAGCCAGACGCGGGGTAATGGGCAATGCTGCAAAAAAGTAATTTGAAGTTAGATATATATGAAATACATTCGTTATTGGAAAGCTGTTTCCGACTGGAGAAGTCTCAAGATAAATGTGTAATGGAAACATATCCTAGACATATTTCTAGCTTAATATACAAGATACGTTTGAACTCTTGGAAGACCAAATATTCCCAAAATATAACGTGTGCATGTTCTAAGCCATTATCTGGTGAACACATACTTTTCCATTGCCCCATTTTAAATGCTCTTTATTCAAAAGCAAACACTGAAATTTCGAAATCAAAACCCGGCTCGCGCTATTCTTTCAACTCAGAAATTGTTGAGGTTGCAAATTATCCTTAAATCTAAAATTAGGCATATTTTATAATTTGATAGTGTAGTTTATATTTAAGTGTGATTGTTCTTCAAAATTTATTTCTTACCTCCCCCCCCCCCCCCCCCCCCCTGTCCTCCTCCGTGCCCTCCCCAACCCCATCCCCCCCCCTCCCTTGTAAAGTCTAATTTTCACAAGCGTGAACTAAACAACAACAAAAAACAAAAACACACTCACCACACACACACAAAAAACAAAACAACACACCCCGAATAGACAGACATACAAGGGACACCACACCCCACACACACAACACACACACACACACACACACACACACGCACGCCCAGCACGCACCCCGCACGCAGCAGCAGAGGCGGACAAAAGCCACGAAGAAGCGTGAATACCGTGCATGGCAACCAACGAGTAGGGGCCCCCACGCCCCAGCAGGCTTGTGACACTGTGCAGGCGCGGGTCGTAACAGTTTCCCCAAACAGGACAGACGACGGGGGCCCTTTGCCCGGGAGTGCACAGCAAAATTTTTGTCCGCCTCCGTAGGTGGGGAACCGCGAAGGTGACACCGCCTGCCCCCGAGGCCGCTGCACGCGCAGGGGTTAGGGCCGACGTTGCGGTCTGGTTTCCCGATGAGGGGTGAGTGGGGGGGGGGGAGGGGAAAAAACGAAAGTGTATGAAGTTTTTTTTTTTTAGCAAATCGTTAAGATGCATACGGGTAACAAACAGCAACGAAGATGGCGACATAAAACACATTACACCTCAGTCGCACGCCCCGCGCAAGCGCACACACACAACACACACACACACACACACAGAGAACCACACATTTCCCAAAACACACACACATACACGCATACGCACGCGCACGCACGTGCAACCATCCCCCACTTTCACCACACACAAAACCAAAACACCAAAACACACACAAAACAACAAAATTTTGTTCCTTGGTGTGCTCAACGGTTTTGTTTTAAAATTTGGTCGGTTTGTTCGGTGTATTTTTTCAGCTGAGAGAGAAGAGAGAGAGAGAGAGAGAGAGAGGAAGAGAGAGAGCGAGAGAGAGAAGAACGAAGAACAAACAAATTTTTATTTTCAGTGGGAATGAATAAGCATCACTGCTTTTTTACATCCAGCCTCGGGCCAAAGAAATTAAGAAGGAAAGAAAAAAAGAAAAAAAAAGAAAAAAATATTATATTGATTAATAAAATTAAGGAAATCCCCTTTTTAAAATATGACTATGAAAATAACAAAAGTTTCAAAATCTATTTTTCGAGAACCCCGACAGAAGTGTGGGAGACGTGGGGGTGGGAGTGATGGGGTGGATGGGACTTTTAAAGGGAATGAAGGGGGGGGGGGGGTGGAAGAAGGAAGATTTGATAAGGAAATGAAACATTACACAGAACAGTTTTGTAATCTTGGGCAAAGTGTGTAAGTTTCAGGAAAGATACATCTTAGTAAAAAGTTTGGATTAAACTTACTAGGTTTGGTTCGTTTTTTAGTTTTTTGGATATTATTCCACAGCCCCAACAGAAAAGCAAGGTTGATTTGATAAATTAATTGATGGAAAAAATTTTATTTTATGCGAAGACGATGTCATTAGAAGTAATATTTCCTTAAATGGGAAAGGAGCATGCCGTGTAGTTTTTATGCATAAAGAGTGTTTATTGTAAAATAGTTGGGTTTTAAAATTTGAAGGATACCTGCTCGTTCATAATCAGGTTGCCCTACGGGGTTCATTCAATTGGTATTTTGACAGCTCTTTTATATACTAGTCATGGATTAAGCAACTTTTTGCTTCTAAACCCCAGGTGTCGAGCATAGTCAATTTTTGTTGAAATAAGATGAAAAATAATTTTCGGTGTGAAATCTAAAAGCTTTTTTTTTTTCCCTGAGCTGACAGTTTCACCCAAGTTTTGGAAAGAAGTTCTAAATGTTTGACCAAGATAGTTGTTGTCGATTCCCTATGCCTAAGACTCGTGTTAGAAACCTCTTTGATTTTTTCGTTCCAAATAAAAGGATTGGCAATTTGGGTTTTACATTTTGACGTTTTCCCTTTATTGTAATCAACTGAATTAGTTTTTGAGGATGCAAAAGACATGTGTTTGGGGTTGTGTCCATTTAACGAGAAGGTTGATATTTTCAAATATAAAGGTAGACCCCCTGAGATTGAGTTATTAGTCTCAATAGGGGGTATCATCGGCAAACATTCACAATGAGATCAAGGTTAAATTTGGTATCTTTAATATAGAATAAGAGAGCATGGACAAGCCCCGAGCCTTGTGGTCCCCAAAAGTTTACAAAGGAAATAAAGTAGAAAACAATTTTTTAAATTTATACTAATTGTTGCTTGTTGGAAAGGAAGGATAAATGAGTTTTAGAGTGTGGAAGTTAGTGATAATAGTTACTTTCTGAGCAAAATTTCATGTAATGACATCGAAGCTTTGCAAATACGAAGAGTACTCAAAAAAGTGTTTATTGTTTATGTTTTGAAAGCATCGATAAACCCATTGGTAAGGTGTTTGACAAAATATTCTCTCTAAATCCGGATTGTTAGGGTGTAGTGGATCGATTTTTTTGACATGAAAAGAAGACCAAAAGAGAAGGAGAAGAGAGAGAGAGAGAGAAGGAGAAAAGAGAGAGAAGAAAGGGGGAAAGGGAGAGAGAGAGAGGAGAGAAAGGAGGAAAAGAGAGAGAGGGGGAGAGAGAGAAGGAGATCAACATCAACGAAAGTTTAATGAACAAGGCATTTCCCCATGTATCAGGAAAAGGGGCCCATCAGAAACAAAGGACATAGTAAAATGAGCTAATTCTTTATGGGAAACAGAAAATGATCAAAAACCTAGTACATATCATGGAAAAAACGAGACATAATACATGAGTCAGCATGCTTTAAAATACTGATGTATTTTCAAAAAGGTGTCTCACAATCTACCAGAGAAAAATAGGATCGGGGTTTAAGGGAGGGGGGAAAAAATCTGTATTTTTAAAAGGAACTAAATAACGGGATTTGGGGAAAGAGAACAACACACAAACACACCACAACACCAATACACACCAACACACACCACAAACTAATGTTTGATTGAATTTCGAGTTCAAATGTTGGCAATGAAATTCCCAAGACCAAAAAAATGTTTGGGGCTTGCCAAAGTAATGACATTTTAAAAACGGGGGTTTGACGAAGAATTTCTTTGGCAAAATTGCCTCGAGAAATGATATTTTGGGGCATTTAAGGAGAAAATGATACTCACACGTTGTGTTGGAAAAAAGGGGACAAGGTGATCTGTTTGTCCTTGAGAAGCGAAAACGGTGGGTTTCAGACTGATACACCTAATCTATCTAATTATTGGTTACGAAAAATTTTATTTTTCATTTCAGATAGATTGGAGAAGACATTGATGACTTGATGGGGAAAAAGAATTCAATCGCTGTTTAGATGAATTTGCTATTCCACCCTTTGGGCGAAAACATCAATTAATCTTGTTGAAATCTTGTAAGAAATTCTTCAATTTCCGCCCCGGGGATTCCACCAAAGCAAATCCAGATAGAAACAATGTAAAAAAACGGAAGAAACCCAATTATTTTGTTTTCTAAATGCAAGTTAAGAGTGTCGAAGCTTATTGGGAGCGATCTGAGGATTTCAGAATTTTAACCCAAATATTTAAATCTAGTTCTAGTTGTTATACTAACGGGTATCTCCCTGTTCGCCGTATACTAAAGCCACTAGGTGTTGAGTTGCTGACGTTAAAATCTTTTAATGCAAATAAATGTATTTTCTATACGCTGTGACGGCTACAGGCCCAAATTTCACATCCATTAGAGCTTTGGTTGTACCTGACAATCAAATAGCTTAAAAAATAAACAGGACAATGGTTACCAAAGTCCAAAAGATTTTAGTAACAAGAACACACTTTTTTGTCGTGATGCCATGAATCAAGCGCGAAAGAAACGTTAACATTGAAAAAATTTAATACCTAAGAAATTATAGGGTTTAAACAACTTCTATTTTTATAACCATAAACCATTTTAGGACTGCAAGATATCCCCCTTCCTAAACATACATTTTAGATTTCTCTAATTGACAGTAACCAAAGGGTTACTGTTGTTTTTTTTAAAATATTGAGCTGTTGTGGGTCCAGTATTGTATACCCAACAGAATGAATCTCAGCGAATAACATTATTAGGATTTCTATTAAGTCAGGTGTTTAAGGATCCATGTTTGCCCTTAGAAATTATTTCTTTGTAGTTCTAATAAATAGAGAAAATAAATGGGGGCTGATATATCCTTGTTTTCCCTTGTGACAAAAAAGGTTGGTCTGTAAGGTCATTTTTACGGGCGTCTTTTGTTTTAAAACCACGAATCATTTGTTAATGCCTTAAACATTTTCCCATTTACCCCGTTTTTCTCAGTATCTCCAAGTAAATGTTTGCAACAAGATCAAATGCTTTTTTAAATAAATTTAAATGCATATACAATTTCGGAAATTTTAGATAATTGTTTTTAAAATTTGGGCAAATAGATATGGGATATGGTTCATGTATGTATTTTCCAAGCCAGTTTGCATTTACTAATTATATTTTTATTTCTCACACGGGGTTAGACGTTTATTTAGGACGTAATGTATAACTTCCCAAAATGTTTAAAAGTGAATGCCCCGAAAATTGTTGGAGGTTATATCACCTTTTTTAGTATCGGTTGTATTAAGTTTTCTACCATACTGGAACAGTCCTAGTCAAACATTTTGTTAAAGAATACTTTTTAGAAAAGGGAAATAATTTCGAGTATCAGGCATTAAGGGAACTCACTACATAGCCATCGGTCCAGCAGCTTATATTCTTAAGCCCTCAAGATCCCTGACTTCCTTCAAATTTCTGTTTCCAGGACAGAAATATCATAATCTGACTCTTGATTGCATATTAATGTTTTCCATGAAAGTTGTCTAAATCTTGCATAGTATAATCAGAATTAAAAAACTTTATAAATGTGAAACCAAACTGTCCTTTGTTATTCATTGGTAGTTGGGGCGGGCCTTTGATACATTTTTTATAGTTAGCCAAATAGTTTTGGTCATTTTGTTACCCTCAATGCTTTTATTAACGGTTTTTTTTTCTTTTGTTTGTTTGTCCCCCTTTTTTTTAATAGATGTTTATAATCTCTAAGGAGTTACAATATATCATTTGAGTCCTCTTCACACTACGTTTTACCTGTTTAAATTGTCGTAAGGCAAATCTGGTTCTGTCTTTTTCCAACTTGGATAAACCCAAGGTTTCTTTCATCATTGCCACTAGTAATTGTTTTTGCATCACGACCTGCTTGTAAAGCTTCATTGAATTACCCAGTTGCCAAATTAATGTCTACATCAATTAATTTAAAGCATCAGAAAAAGTAATTTACATCCTAGAACATAGTTGTGTAAATTCGGTTCTTAATCTTAGTCCATCAAATTTTTTTATTTTGGCAATATTTTTCTTTACATTCTTTTTTTTTGGATGTTTTAGCAAGCTGTAGTCAAAATGAACGGGCAATGTTTTGACTGATTTAGACAGTACTTAAGCTTTACACCCAGATGAATAATGGAGCTTGACTTAAAATGTCTATTCACGACCCGTGGGTGCAAATATGTTAACTGCCATTTACATCACTCAAGAATCCTTGAGGAATTACAATATTGATTGTTCAAAGTAAGAAGATACTTTCCAAATCATGACAATTCTATTTCAGATACACGTTAAACAGAGATTTAACTCAAGTCCTCTCTCAAATCCCAAGAATTCCACCATTGGTAAACAAGTTTTTTAACATTCTTATTGAAAGTTCTTGCGTTGAGGTCTCTAAAGATCAAAAAAGGTTCCCCATGGTCTTGTGTAGTCAAGTATGCACTGTTCTAAAGATATATACATTTCTTTTTCGTTTCACATTTAATATGACTGTGAGGAGGAAAGTACATACCTATCAGAAAAACAATCCATAGAATACCCATGTCACGATTTTGTCGCGGGGCCTACGACGTTCGAACCACCCAGGGTGGGGGAAAATTACTTATTTGTTTATTGTCGTTGCTGTTGTCGTGTACCCGTCCCTTAGTGTGGCTTGTGGTGCGGTTGCACCTTGGTATAGTTCAGCTCAACTTCGGTTCGCTTTCTCTCTCTCTCTCTCTCTAATTCCACCGCCCGTGCTATTCATCCTGCAAGTTCACGGGTGGCCGGTACCTTCTCTCGAACTTTCTGTCTGTCGGCCTCTCGCCTGTCTTTTTACCTGTCGCACGTGCTTCGTTTTTTTTAGTTTGAAGTATGCTCACTCTGTGAAAGCAGCATGGCATGTTGGCCGCCATTGCTGGGGGGAGGTTAGCTCTGACTCGAGCGGAAGATGTCTCTGGGGGCGCCTGCTCCAGTCCGGTTCTTTACTTTCGTCGAGAGTACAGTCAGTACTTTCAATTCCTGCAGTCGGCCTGTAGGAGGACATCATTTCTTCTGCTGCACTCGCTCGGGCCTTCGACTGGACGAGGGTAGAGAGGTCCTTTTACCGCCTCTTCGGGGTCACCCCGGGTTTGCGGTAAGTCGTTTCGTGGTCTTTTGTTTTGATTTGTCGTTGTTTAGCCGGGTAGCTTCGCTTTTGCCATTTTCTTTTGTTTTCGAAATTGTAAGAGAAATATTGTGTGAGACCTTTTCTCTGTTAGTTCCATCTTTAAACCCGGCATTCTAAATTATTTCCAAATTCTTCTCGTTTATGTATCCCGGTGATGCGGTAGTCGTGGGAAGGGAGACCTGGGGATTCGGTTGGAAATTGTTGTCCCCGCTCGTCCCACCCTGTCACATTCGCGGACTTTTATCCTCGGCACCCCCTGTTTGTGTGTGCAAGGAGAGCGAGTTTATGGTCACGAGCGTGGTACGCATGATTTGTGTTCGATGCGTGGTTGGAAATTTGTGTTTTTTGAAATGTGTTTATAAATGTGACAGTTTTGCCATTGAAATTTTTATTTGCAAATGGGTGGGGAGTTATTTAAACATGGTCGCTGTTTGATTATTTTCCAAGGAAGGAAAAGTAATGGTGAAGAAAGGTGAAGATAATTATATTTTTTTTATAACCCCTTTTATTAGTGCAGCTTTTACCTGCATCGTTAGAAGACTTGATTCAATGGGTTTTCTGTGTGGTTTAATACATTCCCCCCGCCCATCATGCGGGGCTAAGACTTCAGCAAAGGCAGAGGTACTGCGGGGGGTTTATACCCTTCTTCCCTTTCCTTTCCCCTTCCTTCTTCTTTTCCCCTCTCCGATTCCTCCCAGCTCGCCCCCCCCCCCTCCCCGGGGGTCACCCGAGCACGATCTGGATGGTGCCAACGTCTGGGCGAGGCCACGTTCGGCGAACCCGGACGGGGTGGTGCCCCCCCTGATCGGGCCCGCCCTTTGGCGGGACCGGGGCTGGGAGAGACCCCGGTCTTTACTGGCCCCGGCCCCGGCCCCCCTCCCGGGCCTCCAGTAACAGCTACGTTTCCCCCCCCCCCCCCCCCCCCCCCCCCCCCGGAAAAAGCTCTTCACTGCCGTTGGGGTCGAGGTGCGGCTTGGGCGTCCCCCGCGAAAACCAACCCGGCTGGGCACCTATGCAAGGGTGTCCCCGCGGATTTAAGGGGGAGGTGTGAGCCTCCCTGGTTGAGAAAGGGTTACTGGAAAATTCTTTATAATTGGTACATTCAATTTTGTGGATGCTGTAATGTGATTGTGTACGTCGTATGGTAAATATTTATTTATAATCGTGTGTTGTGGGTGTGGGAGTGCTTGATTGTATGTGCAGTTGTGTGCGTTGGAGTGCTTGACGCGATTGTGCAGTTTTTGGGGCGTTGGAGTGCTTGATCGTGATTGTGCATGTTTGTGCTTGGAGTGTTTTTTGTCGTGCATGGGGGTGTGTTGGAAAGTTTTTTGCTGGTGTGAATAAAAGGGGTGTTTATCGAAAACTTTTTGGTGTCTTTGGGGAGGTGTGAGGTCAGTACTCCCTTTACCCCCCAGACGATTTTCAGGGCAGACCCCCAGGGATCGGTGGAAATTGTGGGGCTCGTCCGGGATTGGGGGGGTTGGGTCTCTCCCCTTTTTTCGCAGAGTACCTGTTTAGTTTTGTTGTTGTGTATAGTTTTTGTCAGTTTGTGTTTTTGTTCGGTGGGTGTTTTGGTGGGGACCTAGAGTGAAGGGGGTCTTTTTTTGGCCTAGGGGAAAACCCGGGGTACTGGGATCGAGGCGAGACCCGGGGGGGTGACCGCTCCCGACCTCCTTTCCCCGGGGATCCGAGGAAAAGGCCCTAAATCTTGCCCCTTTTTGCCGCTCTCTTCCTTCCGTTTTGTATTTACCAAATTTTTTTTTTTTTTTTTTTTCTTACCCGGGTTGTTGAGTCGGGGTTTTACGGGTATGTTTTTTTTTTCCTCTCCGGGTTTCGTCTGCTAGGTTTTTTTTTTGTTTTTTTTTTTGGCCACCCCACCGACTGTTCTCGTTGTAGAGCGGGTGTTGCAGGGGGGGCAGCCCGGAATAGTTTTGTTTTGTTTTTTTTTTTTTGGTGGCCCCCCCCCCATGTTGTCGTGGTAGAGCGCGTTTGCCGATGGGGCAGCCGGGAATTTCCGCAAACCACAACACACATAACACAATAACAAGCCCCCCAAAAATTTGTTTTGTTTTTTTTTCTTAGTGGAATTGTTTTTCCCTTATTTGGAAAACTGTAGGAATTGTTTGTATGGCACGTCCGGGGCTGGTGTAAGGCGACGCGGGGGTCGAAGAAAAGGGGGATTCAAAAAGTTACTGTAGTCCCCACTATTAGTCCAGTATTCGACTACGGTAAATTCTACTTTCCCGTTGAGCAGGTGTCCAGTGATACTTTTACCACCCCTTTTGTGGGGGGTTCCCCGTCAACCCCCCTGGGACTTTCCCCGGAACGTCAGGCAAGCGAAGCAATGTGGGCTTTTGTTTAGTCCCAGAGACCAAAAACCCTTTTCCTCCCAGGGTTCCCTTCGCCCCGAAAACCCGGGGAAAAACAGCCAAGGGGGGGTTTTGACGGGACCCCCCGGGGGAAAGGGGCCCCCCGGGCCCCTTTCCTTTTTTAGGGAAAACCGGGGGGGAACCCCAAATTAAAAGGGCGAGGGGAACCCGGTGGGGGGAACAGGAAAACATGTCGGGGGGTTGGGGGCAGCGAGGAGGAGGCCCAACGGAGTTTGGGAAGAGGGTGAAAACGGGAATTTTTCTAGGGAAGAATTTTGGGGGAAAAGGAGGTGTGGGGGGAGGTCAGCGTAGGGGGGAGGGCTAGGCAGGAGGTCGGAGGAGGAGGCTGCGGGAGGAAATTGCCCAAAGGGGGGGGGGATCGGGTGGAAGAGGCGCAAAAAGGAAGCCTCCCTAGGGAAGAACGCAGAGGGGGCTTGCGTAGGGAGGAGTTTCCCCTAAGGCTGCCAAAACCCGGGGGAAACCCGAGGGGAGTTAAGGCAAAAAAAAGCCCCGAGCAAACCTAGGAGGACTTTCTGTTTTTGAGAATTTTTTTAAATTCTTTCATCCTTGTAAAAAAAAGGGGGATCATTTTTTTTTGGCGGGTGAAGGGGTTGGGCCCAAATAAAAGGGGGGTTTTTAAAGGAGACATTCATTGGTTCTAAGGTCCCCCCTTACCCCGGCTCAAAATTTTGTCCTGAAAAAAAAAAGTAACCTTTTTGGTATTGGTGCGAAGAGCCCTTAAAGGGGGCGTTTGGGAAGGGGGTGGAGGTTGTCCCCTTGTAAAGTCAAACCCCGGCCCCAGAGGAGGATCCGGATAAGAAGACCCCGGATTTTGGGCTGCGAAAAGTAGGTTTTTGTAAATGCGGGGTTTGGGCTGAGATCGGGGGGCCTCCCAAATTTTGAAAGTCCCCAAATGTGTGGGGGAACCGGGGAATTAGGGGACGCACCCCCGGTTTTCCCTTTTTGGGGGTTCCCCCAAAAAGCCCCGATGGTGTTTGGGGGAGCCCCCCGCAGGGGCTAAATGGGTTCCCCCCCCCGTGGAGAGGCCCTTTTTCCCCGTTTTGGTTTCCCTTAGTCGACAACCCCGGGATTGGGGAACAACACCGTTTTAAAAGGTTTCCTGGCCCCCGTTTTGTTTTTTTGGGGGGGTTTTTTCCCCCGGCCTTTGAAATTCCCCCACCGTGGGAAATTGGGGGTTTCCTAGCACCTGCCCCTTTTCAGGGTTTCCCTTCCAGCCCCAGTCAAGTGCCCGGGTTTCCCAAAAGCGGGTGGGTACCACGCCCATTAGACGGGGAAGCTCCCCCTTTTGGTTTAAAAGGTTTCTAAGGGGCCCCCCGTAATTATGTCTTAGGCCGGGTTTTTTTTTCCAAAACCCGCCCTGTTTTTGCCATTCCACCCCCATTCTTCCAGTTCCACGGGGACCCCTTGGGGTTTTACCCAGGAAATTCTTCCAAAATGTGGAAAACCGGAAGGCGTCCTCCGGGGCCCCCGATTTCCCCTCAGGCTTGGGCCCAACGCCCGGCGGAGACAGGACCTTTTTCAGGGGGCCACTCTAAGGGTTCTGGCAGGGCCGTATGCTTAAACTTTCCCTTAGGCCCCGGTTGGGGGTTCCCGCCTTTGGGCCAAAACCCCCCGGTGCGGGCCCGCTCATTTTTTGCCGAAACCCCAAGGGGCTTTTTTTCCCCCTACAGGAAACCCCCAGGGTTTCACCACGGGTGCCCAAAGGGAGGCCCAAGGCTGGGGAGACCTTCTCCGGCGGAACGATCCCCATGGCGTCGGGGGGGGGGGGGGGGATTTGAAAGGGTTCCCAAAGCGACTTTTTCCCCAGCCCCGGGCAGCAGGGAAACTCGGGGGGGTTCCCCCACCCGGGTTAATCCCCTTTTTTTGTTCAGGGGGGAAAAAGTTTTTCCTTTTGAAAGTTCGGGAGTGCCCTGGGTTGGGGGCTTTTAGGTTAGGTTTTGCATTTTTTGAAAATTAATTAAAGATTTCCCCCTAACTTGGGAATGTTTTATTTGGATTTCCCAACCCCGCGTCCCGGGTTGGGTTGGTCCCCTTTTGGGAATTTAATCGCAGGGTTTGGAGCACTGCCCAAGAAAAGAGCCGAAGGGGGGTTTTACGAGGCGATCATTTACCCCCAGGTGGGAAACATTTTTAGTCCGTTTGGGACCCCCCCTTAGTTGGCGGGGCTTTCAGGTATGTTCATTTTCGGTTTCGTTTCCTTTTCTTCTCTTCTTAACCAGCCCCTGCACACTGGAAAAATTTGGGGGGCCCCCCACCTTTCCCCACCCTTTTCCCCCTTGGGGGGGGGTTTTTTACGTGAGTGCTTTTTCTTTTAGTTTTAAGTTGCACCCTGTCGGATTGTCCCCATTTGGGGGAGGGTTGCTTTGTGAAAAGGGTTTTGTTTTCCCTTGGGTTTTTCTTTTCGTGGAAAGTGTAATTTATTCTCGTCCCTGTGGGGAAGGGGAAAATTTTTCGTCCCCATTTGGGTTTTCCTTCCCAACAAGGGTAAGGACCTTTTTCTGGGGGACAGGGTCTTTTAAAAAGTTTTTTTTGGTTTGTTTTGTTTTTCGGAGGGTTTGCTTTGCTTTTGGGGCAATTTTTTTTTTTTTAAAATTTTGGTTTTTGGGGCCTTTCTTGGTTTTTCCCATCTTTCCTGCATTCTAAATTATTTCCAATCTTTCCCCTTTTTTTTCTTTTCGGTTCTAAAGGGGGCCCCGGTATTTTTTTGCTTGGTCCTCCTTGCCCCTGTACATTTTGCCCGGACTTTTTTTCCTTCGGCCACCCATCTGTTTGTGTGGCAAAAGGAGAGCGAGTTTTATGTTCACGAGCGTGCGTACCCCATGATTTGTCGTTCGGATGCGTGGTTTGGAAATTTGTGTTATTTTGAAATGTGTTTATAAAATGTGACAGTTGTGCCATTGAATTATTATTTGCAAATGTGGTGGCAGTTATTAAGCGATGGTCGCTGTGTTGATTTATTTCCAAAGGGAAAGGGAAAACGTTAAGCGTGAGTGAGAGAAAGGTGAAGATAATTCATATTTGTTTTATAACCTGTTGATTTAGTGCAGTCTTTTCCCTTTGCATCGTGTGAGAAGACTTAAATTCAATGGTTTCTGTGTGCGTTGAATACACTTCCCCTCGCCCATCATGCGAGTGGCTAAGACTTGACACAAGGGTCAGACGGTACTGACGGCAGGTTCCAGTCCCCTTTTCCTTCTTCTTCCTCCTTCCTTCTTCTTTCCTCCTCTCCGACTCTCCTCCCAGCTACGTCCTGCCCCCCTCCCGGGGCTTCACCTGGAGCACGATCGGATGTGCCACGTACTGGTCGAGGCCAAACGTTCTGGCTAAAACCACGGAGGGGATGGTGCCACACGCTGATCGAGGCCACGCCTTGGTCGGGACCGAGGGCTGGTAGAGACGCCCGCCGTCTTGACTGGCCGGCCTGGACCCCCGTCCAGGACCTCCAGTAACAGCTACGTCCCCCCCCCCCCCCCCCCCCCGGGACACGCTCTTCACTGCCCGCTTGGAAGTCGAGGGTGTCGGTTTTTGGGACTCCCTGCGAGAACCAACCCGGCTCGGAGCACCTAGTGCGACAGGGTGCTCCCTGCGGACTTGATAGGGGCAGGGATGTGGACGCACTCCGTGGTGTGAGAAAGGGTCAATATTTGGAAATATTTCTTTATAATTGTGAAACATGTCATATGTGCTGGAATGCTGAAATTTGTGATTGTGTCCCGGTATATGGTGAAATATTTATTTATAATCGTGCATGTTGTGGGGTGGGAGTGCTTGATTGTGATTGTGCATGTTGTGTGCGTTGGAGTGCTTGATCGTGATTGTGCATGTTGTGTGCTTTTGGAGTGCTTGATCGTGATTGTGCATGTTGTGTGCGTTGGAGTGCTTTATTGTGATCGTGCATGGGGGCTGTTTTTGGAATGTTTATTTTGCTGGTGTGAATAAAATGGGGTGTTGTATCGTAATCTTTATTGTGTGGTCTTTTGGGCGGAGCGTGTGAGGTCAGTCACTCCCTTCACTCCCACCTACCGATCCTGTCAGGGCAGACCTCCAGGGGTCGGTCTGACAACCCAGTTAGACTTAGACATAATGAAAATTTAAAAACAATTGTCAATTCTGTAGGGATACACTTTATGAGATGTACAAATTGTTTCTTAACTAACATCACAATCCCCCCAGACAGACGGGCAGTGACTATGTTTGATAGTTTTACACCCGGGGAAAACAAAAAACCCTTTGTAATTTGGAAAAAGACTAACTGAAAATAAACTGAAAACGTTTCGTCAGAAAAAATAAAATCATTTTAAATTGTAGAAATGATCTAATCTCTGGATCATAGATTTTAGACATCCTTCTATATTTTTAATTCAAAAAAGAAAGAGTACTGTTTGAATCTTTAGAATTTTTTTTACAGGACAATGAACATGGGGCAAGGCCTCCCCCCTAGGTGTTTGTATCGGGGGTGTTGGGTTGTGGGGTTAGTTGTGCTTCTTCCACCTGTGACTGTGAAGCTTCTGTGAGGTGAGTCTGTCTGCCAATAGTCCTGCTTCGTGTACGGGGACCCATCCAGGGTGTGGTCCTCCTCATCCTCCAAAGATATGAAGGTGTTTTGAGGACTGGACTGGCCCAGTAGAAGGCTTGTCAACAGGGGGATTGGCTTTCAATGTCATCCTAAAATACAGCATCAGTGTTTTGTGAAAGATTCCTTGCGCAGTTTTTTTTTTTCAGATTGTATTTTGTTTACAAGTTGCTGGTTTCCTACTCTTGTCTTTTTCTCGGGTTTGATAGTCTTGATGTGTCCATGGTAGGGGAGTTGTTACATTGGTCAGCTCTGATTTAGAGTATGTTGAGAATGATCGGGCTGGAGATTTGATCTATCTGTTCTGTGTTTATACGCAGGGGCGTTCTCTGATTCGCTAGCAATACGACTGTCTTTCTGTCTCATCAACAGCAGACCATGGATCTGCCAGCTGCTTAACACATGTTTGGCTTAAGCCCAGTTCGTTGTTTGTTGTGGATGGGGTGACTAGGCATTCACCGACTGGTGTTCTGATGGTAGAGGGGGGTGTAGATGGCTGAGTCACTTCAGGGGGAGCTGATCTTGCAGCTGTACCATGGAGAGGCTGCATTGAAGATTGGAGTCCATCACCAAGCCCAGAAAGTGTTGTACATAGCATTTGGGGGCTGCAGGTAATGCAGTTGATGCATCATCACTGGAGTTGGACACTCCACTAGTATTAACCCCTGTGACATAGGTTGCTGGACATTCTTCATAGGCTCCTCCTTGCGGGAGGGGAGAATCGGGTGTCTTAGCTTGGGACCAGCATCTCGGTAAGGACTGAACCCTGGAGCAACTCTTCCCCCCGCCTTGTGCTGAGGGGGACACTAGCCTGCTCCCCCACTTACCCATCAATTACTGTCCTTTGCCTAAGGGTGGGTACGTTGAGGCATGGGAGGATTCACTGGCTGGTCAGTCATCTTGTTTGATGAAGGAGTGTGGTGGGGCTGTATCTTCCTTTCTTGCTTTTCCCTTTAATTTCGGCACCTGGCTGATCACTAGACTTTCCGGTGTTCTGGTGTTTTATAAGTCGTGGGAAGGGGTCCCAAACTTGCAAACCAGGGTAATCACTAGCATCCTGGGAGTTTGATGTCTTTTTATTTGTTGTAATTTTGGGGGTTCAAATGGATCCTTGATCTCATTTACATTTCTGTTTGGTGGGATCATTGGAGTGTTTAGCAGTTTCTCCTGGGAATCTTCGTGGAGGGAAACCCTTTGTTTGTCCCTTTCTATAGGAAAAAGGGGACCATACCCGAAGTATGCAGACCTTCCAGCATTCCTCTTTTTCCCTGATGATCTGGTTTTGGCGGTAGGTCAATCTGTGGCGACACAATGTGGAGTTCAGAGACAAGCAACGCCTACAGTCTTGTGATTTCAAGATTAGTAATTTTTTCTCTCCAATGGTGAAGCAGCAACAATTGGGCGGATAAAATGTGGATTTTTTCTTTTGTCCAACACGATTGCCCCTTCTATATCTGGGATGTCCCCCTGTTTAGAGGAAAGAATCTATTTAGCAGTTGGACAATCTTACGGGTGCAGTCAGTATCACTCTCTTGTGGGCCTTCAAAGACATTGAAAAATCTTAAGTTTTTCCTGCGTGAAAGGACTCTAGTCTATCTATATGATCCCCCATTTCATGGGAGACTTTGATAAAGAGATCCTTCCACTGAAACAAATTTTCACATTGTTCTTCCAGGATGTGGCATTTGTTGGCGAAATACCGACATCAGTCTAGCCGGTCATTGTCTTTCGCCCGGGTTTCAAAGCTTGATTTAATTTTGGGTTTTGTGGTCAATGTGTTGGGGGTAACCTGCCATGGCAAAATTCTTGATGCAAAGATTTATACGTTGTATGTTATCGAATCTGTTAATGTCACTTAGATCTCTGGGAGATGGGTGTTCCTGATAATATGGGCCTGACCCAGGGTAATGACTTTGATCGTTTAAAAATTTCTTGTACAGCTGAATCATCATAATTGGTATTTTGGAAGTTTGTTGCATTGGTCAGGGTTCGCCTCTATATTCCCCCAAGACAGGAGGAACCAGCTTAGTAAAATAGAAGATGTTTCAAGAAAAAAGAGGCATATGACCAGCCAAGAACAATGGAACGTGATAATAATAATGACGTTCGATTTTTTCTTCCACCTCGTCATAAATTCGAAGCGTACTGCCACTGCCACATGAGGAACAATCTATTCAGATGTGTAATTATTGGATTTTCTGTAAGCACGAGCGTTTGGGGGCGAATCTATTCCAGTCCATTGTGTGTTCATCTTGATGGAAAGGGGGGGATGCCATCGTAGAGGGGGACGCCACTGTAGACAGGGAGCACACCACCCCAAGGACGAAGGAGGGCACCTCATCAAATACGAAGGGCATATCCCCCGTAAATGAGGAACACCCCATCACAGCTGATGGGCATGTCAACCAGCCAAGGAGGACACCATGCAGACAAGGTGCATGCCAACCCGCCAAGGAGGACCCATTGCAGACAAGTGCATGCCAAGCAGACAAGGGCACCCCCACACGCCGAGGGGCAAATCACTGTAGGTGAGGGCACACTACAATAGAAAGAGCATGCCATCATGGGTGAGGGGCACACCATCGTAAATAGCGGGGATGCCATCATAGAGGGCGTGGGGCAGCCATCGTAGATGAATGACATACATAACAGAAGAAGGGCGCGTCAATTTTAATTGAGTAGCACGCCATTGTAGACGAGGGGACCCCCACCATAGACAGAGGGGGCACACCATCATAGATAAGGAACATGCCACCACAGACAAGGGCACACCTTTCCCAAAGTAGACAGGGGGCACACCACCGTAGGTGAGGGGTATGCCACTGTAACCAGGGACACACCTCCAATGTAGACAGGGGCCCCACCCCCCGTAGGTGAGGGGTATGCCACTGTAGACCAGGGACACAAACTCCCAATGTAGACAGGGCACACCACCGTAGGTGAAGGGCATGCCACGTAGACAAGGGAACATTTCCAATGTAGACAAGGGCACACCCCCGTAGGGAGGGGTATGCCACGTAGACCAGGGAACATCTGCAATGTAGACAGGGGGCACACCACCGTAGGTGGGGGGCATGCCACTGTAACCAGGGACACAACTCCAATGTAGACAGGGGGCACACCACCGTAGGTGAGGGGTATGCCACTGTAGACCGGAGACACATCTCCAAAGTAGACAGGGGGCACACCACCGAGGTGAGGGGTATGCCACTGTAGAAACCCGGGGACACTCTCCAATGTATACAGGGGGCACACCACCGTTGGTGGGGGGCATGCCCTGTAGACCAGGGACACATCTCCAATGTAGACAGGGGGCACACCACCGAAGTGGGGGGCATGCCACTGTAGACCAAGGACAACGTCTCCAATGTAGACAGGAGTACGCCACTATAGGTGAGGAGCATGGCATTTTCAGACATGGGGCATACCACCACAGGCAGGGGCACATTGTTGTAAAACAAGGAGCATGCTCTTGTAGATAGGAGGCACATCACTGTAGACAAAGGGCATGCCAAACGTAGGCAAACGGTTCACCGTTGTAGACAAGGGGCACACCATAACAAGTAAGGGGTTTCAGCACCATAGATGAGGGGCAACCGCCGTATACCAGGGGCACATGTTAATGTACAAAAAGGGCACACCTCCAATGTAAACAAGGGGCAACACCACTGTAGATGGGGCGTGCCATCACAGGGTAAGGGACACACCTTCGATGAATACAAAGGACACGCCATCGTGGATGGGGACAAAACCATCGTAGATGACGGCGAGTATGTATTTAAATGCGTGACCATCTCAGACAATGGGAGGCATACATTGAGGTGTGGGCCATTGCCGTTTCGAATCGCGGGAAATAATTTGATGTCAACAGGCATGTTGAAAGGGAGGAGAGTCATAGTCACCTGCCACAGCTGTTTTCCGTCAAGGCAGACACTTTCTATCACAACAGAAACCAATTTAGAAGTGTAAATCAGCAAGAGAAGGCCACAAAGTTTGATTTCGAACGCCTGTGTACTACCTTTTCTTTTCTTTTTGTTGGCGACTAACACACCATTTGCACGTGTTTTTTCATGGTGGATAAATGGGGTGAAGACGGGTCCCGTAATTTGAGAAAACAGTTCACGCTTTCAGTTCCTTCTTATTATGTATTAATTTTTTTTATAATTAATTTCCGCCAGAAGTAGTACGTATTTTACGCAAATAGATTAAGAGATCGAAAGAACGTACCTTCACACAGCACTATGCAGAGATTCACAACCAATCAAGCAATTAAAAGTACAAAATAGACTACACCATAATCTGGCCGCTGCAGTGTGTGTCAGGCGGTTAGCCGTCACAGCACACCCGCCACATCTTGTGTTGGGAGGAGAGCCTTTTCCGGACACTGCAGCGTAACAGGGTTAGCACCACACACACCCCTTCCAAGAGAGAAGAGAGAAGAGAGAGAGAGAGAGGTGGTTAAAAATTGCGAATCCCGGCGCTTATTTGGTCTGTCTTATCTCTCCTCCCCTTCACCTCCTCCCTCCTTTCCTTCTCCTCCCCCCCCCACCCCCCTCTGCTGCTATCCTTCCTACTCTGTTTCCCACACAACACACACACACACACACACACAACCCTATAGAGTTCAGCAGATTCTCAAATCTATCACTTTTGAATATTCCCTCTGTAACCCACCCAAAAGGTACATGCCAAACAAAGTACACAGTTTACTTTTTTCTCTCTCTCTCTCTCTCTCCTCCTTCTCTCACCTGGCCTAGTAGATTTCCCGTACTGGGAACTGACGAGGTCTTCGATGTGCATTCCCGACTGATCCCGTTCTCCACACACAGGACTTTGACCTCTGTCAGTGGTTCCACAAAAACGGTCATGGTGTCATCATCTACCGCATCAGGGGCATCCAAAACAAATCAGGTCAAGAGAACATGGGAAACGGGGGGAACGAAAATATCAAATAAAAAAAAAATCAGAAACTTGGCTCTTTTTAACAGCCCCAAATTTTAAAATGAAGCTTCACTACCCCTAGCAGAAATGTCAGCACAGTGCACGAACTAAAGGAGACACCCCTCCCCTCCCCCCAAAAAAAAAAAAAAATAAAAAAAGAAAAAGAAGAAGAAAAGAAAAAAAGGGAAAACCCTGGTCGTTTTAACATTTCTTGCCATCGTAAAACCCGGGGTTTATCTGTTTTCTTTGTCCGTGTTTTGTTTGACATATTCAAGATTAAAAAAAGAAAACTGTGTAGTTTGAATAAAATTTTAAATTTTTGGGGTTTGTTCCTTTCTCTAGCTTTTTGTTGCTAAGTAATGTTGGTACAGACTACATGGGCAATTTTCTCCCCACCCCCCCCTCCTCCTCTCCCCCCTCTCCTCTCTCTCCACACCCCCACACAAAACACCGAGCGCGCCGCGTGCCCCTCACACAACCGAAAACTGAGGAAAGAGAGCCCGACAATATCAACACTGAGTAAGAAATTCGAGCCACCTTTCAATCCTGTGATTACTTAACTTATAAAAAAGGGAATTCCCCCCACAAGCCTCTTAACAACTTTGGGCCACGTTTGACGCAACGCGGTGCGTCGGGGCAACTTTTACAGTTGGGGTCCTGACGCAATGTTGTTAGGTTGAGAAAAAGGGTGTTGCCACAGCGGCAAAAACGATGCGTACTCCGCGAAGGGGTCTGCCGTTGTCCACGGCTTTGTCGGGTCGTTATTTTCCCTGTTTGCAGAAAGCAGGTTTATTGTTTCGTGTTCTCGATAATGGAACGTAGCCCCGTTTAGCGTGCCACGTAAACAGCGTTATAAAAACATGTAGACCTTTTAAGCGTGCCTAACTTAAACAGCTTTAAAAATGAAAAGTAGACCTTTTGCGTGCCTAACGTAACGCGTTATAATAAACTTAGTAGACCGTTTAGGGGCCCAATTTTAACAGCTTTTTAAATGAAAAGAGACCGTTTAGCGGCCTAACTGTAAACAGTTAAAAATAAAATAGAACTTTTTGGGGTGCCAACTGGGTTAAAAACCGGAAAAACCCAAAAAAAACCCCCCCAAAAACCCTTCAAAGGTTTAAAAAAAAACCCCCAAAAAAAAAATTTTTTTTTGGGCCCCCTTTTAAAAAAAAAAAAAAAAAAAAAATTTTTTTTTTTTTTAAAAAAAAAAAATTTTTTTTAATTTTTTGGGGGGGGGTTTTTTTTTAAAAAAAAATTTTTTTTTAAAAAAAAAGGGGAAAAAAAAAGGGGGGGCCCTTTGGAAAAGGAAAAGGGAAAAATTTTAAATGTTTTTTTGGTTTTTTTAAACTTCCCCCTTTTTTTTTTTTTTTTAAAAAATTTTAAAAAAAAGGGGTTTTTTTAAAAAAAAAGGGGGAAATTTTTTTTTAAAAAAGCCAAAAGGGAAAAAAAAAAATTAAAAAAAGGGGGGAAAATTACCCCCTTTTTTGGCTTTTAAAAAAATTTTTAAAATTTTTTTTTTTTTTTTAAAAATTTTTTTAAAGGGAAAAAAAGGGATGGGGGGGAAAAAAAATTTTTCCCCAAGGTCTAAAATTCCCCAAAAAAAAATTTTTTTCATTACCCCAAAAGGGGGGTTTTTTTTTTTTTCCCCTTTTTTAAAATTTTAAAAAAAACAAAAAAAAATTTTCCGAAAGAAAAAAAAAAAAAAAAAAAAAAAAAAAGGAAAACCCCCGGGGGAAAATTTTTGCCCCCCAAAAAAAAAATTTGGCCCTTTTCGGTTTTTTGGGGAAAGGGGGGGTTTTTTTAAAAAAAACAAAAAAAAAACCCAAAAAAAAAAAAAAAAAAAAACTTTTAAAAAAAACCCCCTTTTAAAAGGGAAATTTTAAAAAAAAACCCCCCAAAGGGGGAAAGGGCCCCCCAAAAATTTTGGGGCCCTTAAAAAAATTTTTTCCCTTTGGGGGGAAAAAAACCCCAAAAAGGGGTTTCCCCCCCCCCCTTTTTTTTTCCCTTTTTCCCCAAAACCCCCTCCCCCCCCCCCCTTTTTTTTTTTTTGGGGGGGGGGGGGTTTTTTTTGGGGGTTTTGGGGGGGAAATTTGGGGTTTCCCCTTTTTGGGGGTGGAAACCTTCAAAAAACCCCTTTCCCCGGCCCCAAATTTTTTTTTTTTGGGGTTTTTTTTTTTTTTTTTTTTTTTTTTCCTTTTTTTTTTTTTTTTTTTGGGGGTTTTGTTTTTGTTTTTTAAAAAAACCCCCCCAAAAAAATTTTTTCCCCCTTTTTTTTTGGGTTTTTTGGGGGGGGGAAAATTTTAAGGGGGGTTTTTTAAAAGGAAAAAATTTTTTTTTTCCCCCCTTTTTTTTTCTTTTTTGGAAAAAAACCCCCAAAAAAGGGAAGGGGAGGGGGGGAAAAAGGGGTTTGGGAAAAAAAAAACCCCCCAAAAAATTTTTTCCCCTTTTTTTCCCCCCTTTATTTGGGTTTTTCGGGGTTTTTTTTAAAAAAAAAAAAAAAAAAATTTTTTTTTAAAAAAAAATAAAAAAAAAAAAAAAAAAACAAAAAATTTTTTAAAATTTTTTTTTTTTTAAAAAACCCCTTGTTGCTTTTTGGGGGGGTTTTTTAAAAAAACCCCCCGGGGGGGGGGCCCGGGGGGGGGGGCCCGGGAAAAAGGGGCGGGGGGGGGGGTTTGGGGGGGGGGTTTTTTGGGGGGGAAAATTTTCCCCCCCCCCCCCCAAAAAAAAAGGGGGGTTTTTTTGGGGGGGAAAGGGCTTTTTTTGGGGGGGGTTTTTTGGGGTTTGGGGGGGTTGGGTTGGGGGGGGGGTTTTGGGGGGGTTTTTTTTTGGGGGGGGGGTTTTTTTAAAAATTAGGGCCGGGGGGGGAAAAACCCAAAACACAAAACCACAAAAAAAAAACCCCCCACCCCCAAAAAAAAACCCCCCCCCCCAACCCCACACACCCACCACCCCCCAAAAACCCCACCCCACCCCCCCAAAACCCCAAAACCAAAACCCCCCAAAAAAAAAAAAACCCCAAAAAACATTTTTTAAAAAAAAACTAAAAAAAAAAAAGATTTTTCCCAAAATTTTAAAAAAAAATTTATTGTTTTTTTTAAAAAATGTTTCCAAAAAAAAAATTTTTAAAAAAAAAAAAAAAAAAAAACCCCCTTTTTTAAAAAAAAAAAAAAATTTAAAGGGAAGAAGAAAGAAAAAAGGGGGGGGAGAAAAAGGGAGAAAGAAAAAAGGGGGGAAATTTAAGGTGTTTTTTTGGGGGCCCCCCCCTTTTTTTTTTTTGGGGGGAAAAACCCAAAAAAAACCCCCCCCCCTTTCCCCCCGGGGTAACAAAAACCCGGGGAAAAAACCCCCCAAAGGGGGGGGGAAAAAAAAAGGAAAAGGGGGGGAAAAAAAAAAAAAAACCCCCCAAAAACCCAAAAAAAAGGGGGGGGTTTTTTAATTTTCCCCAAAAAAAAAATTTTCCCCCCAAAAAACCCCCCCCCCCGGGGGGGGGGGGTTTTTGGGGGGTTTTTTTCCGGGGGCCCCCCAAAAAAAAGGGTTAAAAGGGGAAAAAGGGAAAGAAAAATTTAAAAAAAACCCCCCCGGGGGGCCCCCTTTGGAAACCCCTTTTTTTGGGAAAAAGGGTGGGGGGTTTTTTGGGGCCCCAAAGTTTTTTAAAAAATTTTAAAAAAAAAAAAAATTTTAAAAATTAAAAAAAATTTTTTTTTTTTAAAAAAAAATTCCAAAAAATTTTTAAAAAAAAAAATTTTTTTTTAAAAAAAAAAAATTTTAAAAAAAAACCCCCGGGGGAAAAAACCCGGGTTAAAAACAAAAAAAAAATAAAGGAAAAAAATTTTAAAAAAAAAAAATTTTTTTAAAAAAAAAGGGGAAAAAAGCCAAACCCCCAAAAAAACCCCCCCCCCCCCCCCGGGAAACCAACGGGGCCCCATTTCCCTTTTGGGTTTCCGGTTCCTTCCATTTTTTTGGCCCAATTTTTTTCCCCAAAATTTTTTTCCCCAACCCCCCTTTTTCAATTTCCCCCAAAAAAAGGGGAAAAAACCCCCCCCAAAAAAAGGGGGGTTTCCCCTTTTTAAAATTTTGGGGTTCCAAAAATTTTAATTTTTTTAAAAAAAACCCCCGGTTAATTTTTTTTTCCCCCTTTTCCCCCCCCCTTCTCTCTTTTTTTTTCCCCCCCCCCCTTTTTTTTTTCCCTTTTTTTTTTAAAAAAACCGGGGTTTTTTTTTGGGGGTTTTTTTTTTTTTTGGGGGGGGAAAAAAAAAGGGGGGGGGGGGGGGGGGGGGGGGGGGAAAAAAAAAAACCGGAAAAAAGAAAAAAACCAGCCCAAAGCCAAAAAAAAAAAGGGGGAAAAAAAAAAAAAAGGGTTCAAAATTGGGAAAATTTTTTTAAAAAAAAAAAAAAACCCTTTCCCCCCTTTTTTCCCCCCCCCCCCCAAAAAAATTTTTTTTTAAAACCCCCTTTTCCCCCCCCCCCCCCCCTTTTTTTTAAAAAATTTTAAAATTTTTGGTTTGGGGGGGGGGAAAAAATTTTAAAAACTTTTTTTAAACTTTTTTTTTGGGGGGGGCCCCCCCCCAAAAAAAAACCCCAAACCCCCCCCCCCCCCCAAAAAACCCCCCCCCCCCCCCCAAAACCCCCCCCCTTTCCCCCCCCCAACCCCCCCTCCCCCCCCCCCCCCCTTTTTGGGGGGGGAAAAACCCCAAAAGGGGGGGGGTTTGCGGCCCCTTTTCCCCCCTTGGGGGGGGGGGGGGGCCCCGGCCCCGGGGGGCCCCCCCCCCCCTTCCCCACCCCCGGGGGGGGGGGGGGGGGGCCCCCCGGGGGCCCCCCCCCTTTTTTTTTTTTGTTTTAAAGGCCGGTTTCCCCCCCGGGGGGTTTTTTTTCCCCGGGGGGGGGTTTGGGGGGGGGTTTTTTTTTTTGGGGGGGGAAGGGTGTGTTTGTGTGTGTTTTTTGGGGGGGGGGGGGGTGGGGGGGGGTTTTTGGTGGGGGGGTTTGTGGGGGGGCCCGGGGGGGGGTGGTGGGGGGGGGAGGCTTTGGGGTTGGGGGGGTTTTTTTTTTTTTTTGTGGGGGGGGGGTTTTGTGTGTGTTTTTTGGGGGGGGGGGTTTTTGGGGTTTTTTTGTGTTTTTGTGTGTGGGGTTTTTGGGGGGGGGGGGTTTTTTTGTGTGTGTGTTTTTTTTTGGGGGTGGGTTTTTTTTTTTTTTTGGGGGGGTTTGTGTGTGGGTGTGTGTGGTGGTGTGTGGGGGTTGTTTGTGGGGGGGGGGGGTTTTTGGGGTTTTGGGTTTTTTTTTTTAAAAACCAAGGTTTTTGGGAAAATTTTTTTTTTAAACCCTTTTCCCCCCCCCCAAAAAAAAAAAAAAAAAAAAAAAACCCCCCCCCCCCCCACCACCCCCCAAAACCACCCCCCCCCCCCCCCAAAAAAAACCCCCCCCCCACAAAAAAAAAAAAAAACCCCCCCCCAAAAAAAAATAAAAAAGGGGGAAAAAAGGGGGGGGCCCCATTTTTAAAAAAAAAAAAAAAAAGGGAAGAGAAAAAAAAAAAAACCCCAAAAAAAAAAAAAAACCCCAAAAAAAAAAAAAAAAAAGGGGGGGGGGGAAAAAAAGGGGGGGGGGGGGTTTTGGGGGGGAAAAAAAAGAAAGGGGGGGGGGGGGGGAAAAGGGGGGGGGGGAGAAAAAAAACCCCCCCCGGGGGGGGGAAAAAAAAAAGGGGGGCGAAGACAAACGGACAAAGAAAAAAAAAAGGGAGAGAAAAAGGGGGGGGGGGGTTTAAAAAAAAAGGGAAAAAAAGGGGGGGAAAAGGGGAAAAAATTTTAAAAAAGGGGAAAAAAAGGGGAAGGGGGGGAAAAAAAAAAGGGGGAAAAGGGGCAAAAAGGGGGGGGGGGGGAAAAAAAAAAAGGAAAAAAAAAGGGGAAAAACAAAAAAAAAAAAAAGGGGAAAAAGGGAAAAAGGGAGAGAGAAAGAGGGGAGAGAAAAGGGGGAAAAAAAGAAAAAAAAAAAAGGGGGAAGAAAAAGAAGAAAAAAAAGGGGGGGGGGAAAAAAAAGAGGGGGGGGGGGAAAAAAAAAAGAGAGAGAGAAGAGGGAGAAAGAGGAAAAATGGGGGGAAAAAAAGAGTTTAAAAAAAAAAAAAAGGGGGGAAAAAAAAAAGGGGGAAAAAAAGGGTTGGGGGGGGAAAAAAAACCCCCCTTTGGGGGGTTTAAGAAAAAAAAATAAAAAAAGAAAAAAAAAAAGGGGGGGAAAAAAAAAAAAAAAAGGGGGGGGAAAAAAAAAAAAAAGGGGGGGGGGGGGGGGGGGGGAAAAATTTTCCCCCCGGGGAAAAAAAACCCCCCTTTTTTCCCAAGGGGGGCCCCCCTTTAAACCCAAAAAAATTTTTAAAATTAATTAAAAACATTTTCCCCCCAAAAAAAAAATTTTTTTTTTTTTTTTTTTTTTTTTTTAAAAACCCCCCTTTTTTTTTTTTTTTTTTTTTTTTTTTTTTTTTTTTTCTTTTTTTTTTTTTTTTTTTTTCTTCTTCTTCTTTTTTCCCCCCCTTTTTTTCTTCTTTTTTTTTTTTTTTTTTCCCCCAAAATTTTTTTTCCCCCCTTTTTCCCCTTTCCCCCCCCCCCCCTTTTTTTTTCCCCCTTCTTTTTTTCCTTCTTCCCCTTTTTTTTCCCCCCCCTTTTTTTTTTTTCCTTCTTTTTTTTTTTTTTTTTTTCCCTTTTCCTTTTTTTTCCCTTTTTTTTTTTTTTTTTTTTTTTTTTCCCCCCCCCCTTTTTCTTTTTTTTTTTTTTCCCCTTTTTTTCCCCTTCCCCTTTTTCTTTTTTTTTTCTTTTTTTTTTCCCCTTTTTTTTTTTTTTCCCCCCTTTTTTTTTTTCTTCTTTTTTTTCCTCCTTTTTTTTTTTTCCCCTTCCTTCTTTTCTTCTTCTTCCCCCCCCTTCTTTTTTTTTTTTTTCTTTTTTTTCCCCTTTTTTTTCCCTTCTTTTTTTTGCTTTCCCCTTTTAAACCCAAAACCCAAAAAAAACCCCCCCCTTTCCCCCCCCAAAAAAAAACCCTTTTCCCCCCCCCCCCCCCCCCCTTTTTTTTTTCCCCCCCCCCCTTTTTTTTAAATTTTTTTAAAACCCTTTTTGTTTTTTTTTTTTTGGAAAGTTTTTCCCCCCCTTTTTTTTGGGTTTTTTTTTTTTTCCCCCTTTATTTTTCCCCCCCCCCCCCCCCCCCCCCCCCCCCCCCCCCCCCCCCCCCCCGGGGGGGGAAAAATTTCCCCCCTTTTCCTTTTTTCTCTCCCCCCTTTTTCCCTCCCCTTTCTTCTCCCCCCTTTTCCCTTCTCTCTTTTTTTTTAAAAAAAAAAAAAAATTTTTTTTTTTTTAAAAAACATTTTTTTTTCCAAAAAAACCAAAAAAAAACCCCTTTTTTTTTTAAAAAAATTTTTTTTTGAAAAATTTTTTGTTTTTTGTACCCCCCCCCTTTCCCCCTCCCTTTTCTTTAAAGGGGGAAAAGGCCTTTGCATTAAAAAAACCATCTGGGTTCCCGGTTTTCTCTTCTCCCCTCTCTCTCTCCCCTCCCCCCCTCTCTCTCTCCCCCTCTCTCTCTCTCTCTCTCTCCCTCACAACACACCCCCACAAAACACAACACACACAAACACACTCCCGAGAAAGACAGGTGATAAGACAGGGCCCGCAGACAAAACAGACAGACAGCAGGCCCGAAAGACCCGACAGACAGAAAAGACAGAAAAGACAGACCCGGCAGACAGACCGACCCCACCGACCGACGAAAGACCTCTATTAGTAGAAAGATAGATAACATTTGGCCGCCTCAGTCCCCCCCTCTTTCCCCGGGCCCCCCGAGATAACAGAAAAAAGACAGGGCAGAAAAAACAGAAAAGACGACAGAAACACAGACAGACAAAAGGGAAACACAGGCAAAACAACAAAACCGACAGACAGACAGATAGATATTTCATTCTGGGGCCCCCCCCGTCC
The DNA here is from genome assembly GCA_018398815.1 of Conus ventricosus. Lineage (NCBI taxonomy): Eukaryota > Metazoa > Mollusca > Gastropoda > Neogastropoda > Conidae > Conus > Conus ventricosus. Next base: position 53,645,202 of record CM031618.1, on the reverse strand, counting down.
CCACCCAAAACAGGGCCCCGAGATCGATAGATAAAAAAGACAGACAGACAAAAGACAGACAGGGCACACAGACAACAGACAAAATACAGACCCGACGATTAAAAATTCTGGCCGCCCCCAGCGGCCCCCCCTTAACAGGGGCCCCGAGAACGTTTGCCCGACAGACAGGGCAGCAGACACACAACACCCAGACAGACAGATAGATACCCATTTCGCTGCCCCCCGTTCCCCACCTTATCAGGCCCCAGGCCGTTGGGGAAGGGACAAGGGTGATGACGGTGTCGGGCACGAAATTCTTTAGGGCGGGCCCCCTCTGAAGGCCCCACGCTGCTGCTGGGTTTCCCCCAGGAAGGGCCCCGTCCATGTTCCCTCAGTGCGGGGGACAGGGTGCACCCGCATGCACACCAAATGTCCGTCATTTGCATGCCCTGTGCCCCTAAAAGACGAACGTGCACCCGCTGACCTAGGTTGTTTTGGGGAGCAGAAATGTTTATGGGCGTTCATGAATTTAAGAAGGTAGCTGAACATTGGTTTTATACAGAAAAAATTCGTTTCATTAGAAAACAAGGAGAAAGGTTTTGGGCGGCCGAATGAAAGAAAAGAGAAAAAGGGGGAAGGAAAAAAGAAAAGATTAAAGAAACCCAAAAAAAAATGGGAGAGAAAAGAAGGGGGAAGAAGGGAAAAAAGAAAGAAGAAGAAAAAGAAGGGAAAAAGAAAAAAAACCTGGAAAGGAAAAAGGGAAAAACCAAAAAGCAAGAAAACAAAAAGGAAAAAGAGAAAAAAACTGAAGAAAGAAAACATAATCACCCTAATCCTTTCATACTTTAAAACAAAAAAACACTTGGGCCCCGATCTAGAAATTCACAAACCAATAACTAATTTTAGAATATTTTAATATCCTGGGCAAATGTCAGCAATTGGAATATTGGGGCATAAGAAAAAACCAAAACACATGTGAGGGATTCGCGCCAATATGTCTATAAATAGGCAGAAAAGAGAAAGTGATGAAAGGGGGGGGGATAAGGGGGGGGGGGGGGGGGGGGGTGGGGGGCCCTGCTGTAATGGGTGCCCCTTTTGTAGAGAAACCTGACTAAGTCCTCCTTCTCTCCCTCTCTTTTCTTCCCCTCTCTCCCCCCTCTCTCTCTCTCTCTCTCTCCCATTATCCCTTACTATTTTTTCCCAAACCCAAAAAAAGGTGTGTAAAGGGAAAAAGGGGCAGAGGGAAAGGGAACAACAAAAAGGGGAAAAAAAAAGATGCAAAGACAAAACAAAACAAGAAAAACCCAAAAAAGGGAAAAAAAAAGCAAAACAGGCAACAAAAACAAAATTTTTAGAGGGAAAAGGAATACGTGGAAAATAAAAAAATGGGGCTTTCAACGAATTTCTGCAAAATGAAATTTTATTTTATAAAAAAAAGGGGGGGGGGGGGGGGGTAGGGGCGGGGTTTGTCTGCCTTTTATTTAAAAGGAAGGGCGGGAAAGAAGGGGGGGGTGGGGCGAGAAAAGAAAAACGAAAACGAAGAAAAGAAAGAAAAAAGAGACGAAAACCCCACCCCACACAACACACACACTCCCTTCTCTTACTCTTCTTTTTAGGTGTTCCCGGAACAGCAAAATTCTGAAACCCTGTGATGGTCTGCCCCCCTTTCCCGGAAAAGCTTTTACCAATAATCGCCCCTTTTTGCCCCCGGCACGGGCACGTTCGCCGGGGGGCCTTCCAGGTCAAAAAAAGGCAGCCGCCCGGGCCCCAATAAAATCGGTTGCGCTTTTCCCCCCCACGTTAACCCTGGACCCCCCGATGCCCCAGTTTGTTTCCCGGTCAAGGCCCTACTGCTGGGGAGGTGGGCGCTCTCTCCCTTTGGGCCTTTAAACCCCCCAAAACCCTGGCAAACCCAAAAACAGAGCCCCAAAAAATAAGGTTTAAAACAATAAAGAAACAAAAAAGGTATAAAAGTTAAAGAAAGAAAGAAAAAAGAGGGTAAAAGAGTTTGATGAAACGTTTGAATGAAGTTTTAAGACCATGACCTTAGAAGGGAGCGAACCGTCGAATGTTTAAAGGGTCGCTCTATCTAAAGGAAAACCAGTCCCTGGGAAATGGCCCAACCTCCTTTCCGCCTCCCCCAATAACAAAAAAAAATAAATGAATAAAAAATAGAAAATGGGGGGAGGGGAAAGAAGTTCAAGACCCCCGGCTAAAAACCACGGGAGGGAGTGAAAAAGTTTGGGGGAAAAAGGGGAACTTTTAACTGAGTTTGGCCCGCATTTATGGGAGGAGAGCCCAACCTCCTTTCAACCGCCCTAATCTTTCCCCGGTCCGAAACAGGTCTCCATTTAAAGCTTGGGGTGTTGAAAGAATTCTTCAGGTGGGGAAAAACCCCCTTTTGGGGTTCACCTCACACTGTCAGTTCTGGGGGCCTGTACCCGGGGCCCCTCATTTGACCCCGGGCCCCCTTTAATTTAAGAATTAATGAAGAAAGGAAAACATTAATGGATGAAAAATTTGGGGGCACGGGGAAGGGTGGGATTCTGAAAGCAGTTACTGACATTGCAAATAGCCAAACCCCTACAGTTAGGGGTTTTCGAATCAAGGTGTTAATTCTGTTTTCTGTCTGTCTTTCTGTCTGGGCTGTCTGTCTCTCTCTCTCCCTCCCCCCCTCCTCTCCCCTCCTCTCTCTCACACACACCAAAACCCCCACACACAAACACACACCCCACACACACACACACACCACCACAACACACACAACACACACATTCACACCTAAAACAGAGGCTTTCGAACCAAAAACACCACACACCAACACACCACACACACACACAACACACACACACACCAAAAAACACAACACACACACCAAAACACACACAACACACCCCACAAAACACACACACACACACCACCACACACACCCCACACACACCACACAACCCCTTCGGGTTTTTCTATTATCGTTATCATTATCATAATCATAGAAATGACCTTTTGGGTTTTTACAATTAAAGAAAGAAGCTTTTTAAACTTGCAGTTAAGTTGTCCTTCTCCCAACCCCCAAACACCCACCTCCCCGCCCACCCCTTTTTCGGTTTCGGGGGCGTGGGGAATTGTGCCGTAACCCCATTTCAACAATGCGGTTTCAAAAAAAAAAAATAAAACTACGTTGACGTTGGGCCAAGGGAAGAGGGACGGCCACGGGGAAAAAGGCAAGTGGGGTGAAGGGGGGGCGGGGGGGGGGGGGGGTGGGGGGGGGTCTGTCCCCCTGTGTAACACTCAAATCGCTACAAAAATGACCCGCACACAAAAGAACAGGCTAACGAAAAATGTTAAAACTGCAAACCGTTAAAAAGTTACAAAATATGTGGTTTTGGAAATTCCCAAATTCATAAGGACCTACAATAAAGGGGGGAACCCCCCTTCCCCCCCCCCCCCCCCCCCCCCCCCCCCACCCCCCCCCCCCCCCCCCCCCCCCCCCCCCCAAACCCCCCCCCAAAGGGGGTTTACTTCCCAAAACCCCCCCCCTTTTTCCAAAAAATTTTCCCCCCCCTTTGGAACGGGTATAATTTGATTTCCCCCTTGGGGGGTTTTTTTTTTGTAAATTGTTCCCCTATTTGGCCCGTCTGTCGACCCCCCCTTCTTTTTTCGCATTTCTTTTTGGGCGCAAATCTTTTAAACTGTCCTTTTTTCCACAAACCCCTTCCCAAAAAAATTTTAAAACTCAACAAGTCGGGAGTGAATGGCTATTTCTGTCGAGTATATGGAGTATCCCAACAGGGGCAAACGAAATTTTACACCTACCCGGACTGGAACGCTGAAAAAAAAGAAGATTTTAGAGCTGGGGTGGGGGGGAGGGCGGTGAGTTCATGGGAGTGTTTTGAATCTGGAAATTTAACCTCGGTATAGGACGTCCGGGGGGGAAAGAACTGCTCATCTGACTACTAAAATTCCAAAGGTCAATAGCCTGAGCCCACTGAAACTCGCCCCCCGGCAAGTAAAAACCACTCAAGTTTTGTTTTTTTTCAGTTTTTAAAGCGTTTTTTGGGGGGGCCTACCAACTCCCCAAAGCTATCGTTTTCCCAAAAAGGTTTTTAAAGTATCCCTGACAATTCCCCCCCCCCCCCCTCCCCCCCCAATTTTGGCACCATAATTCAGTTTCCTGGGAAAACGGTTCAGGGGTGGTGGATTTGAAAGGGAAAAAAATGGGGAGGGACCGGGGGAGGGGGGGAGGGGGGAGGGGGGCCCGGGTCCAACCCAAAATTAAATTGGGGTCACGCTGCCAGGATTGAATTTCCTGATCTCACCCCGAAAAACCCCCCCCCGGATTTCCAATGGGTTTCCCCCGCTTCCCCATCCCCCTCACACCCGACCCTTTATCCAAATTGAAAACCCCAGAATTTTTGATTTTTCCCCCCCCACACTCTCTGGGTTTCTCCCCACCACCCTTTTAAAGGAAATTTGGGGGTCTTTTGGGACGTTCTGGGGAAGCATGGCAGGAAATTTTTTTTCAGTCCCCTTTTTTCGTCGTCCCGTCTGTCTGGGTCAGAAATCCCACCCCGCCCCCCACACATGGGGATTACAAAAACCCCACCAAAACAAGAACAGCTTATTCTTCATCCACATTCAAATTTTTCCTCATTATCCGTTCATATCGGTTTAGTTTTCTTTGCAACATTGGGTCGCCCGGGGCTTTGGGGAGTCCCAATTCGTTTTATTTTTCCGGTTTTAATGCAACACCCGTCCCCCACCCAAAAATTTTAAAGGGTTTTTCCTTTTGGGGTTTATTTCCATTTTCCACCGGGGATTTTTTGTTTGTTCCTTTTTATGGACACAGGTTTTAGTAAAATTTTTCTAGTCTTTTTTTGGGGGGCAAAAATAAAATTTAAAAAAAAAGAACCAACAGACGAAGGGGAGAGATGGGGAAGGGGGAAAGAGGGAAAAAAGGGGAGAGAAAGGAGAAGAGGGGAGAGAGAGAGAGAGAGAGAGAGAGAGAGAGGGGGAGAGAGAGAAGGGGAGAGAGAGATCATGCAAACCCGAAAGCAAAATTTTGTTTTAAATGTGCGCTACTTTTTTTTTTCCCAAAGCTGTTTTTGCTAGGACCCCGGGAAAAAATTTTAACCCCCCAACCCCCCCCTTCCAAATCCCCCCATCGTAGCCAGGCGTGGAGTACGTGGGGGGTCTATCCGTCGCGTGTCCCCACTTAAAGGGGATGCGCCTTTTGCAGCGCGGTCCTCAGGGTAATGCAGGCGGTTTGTGGGGCTCCGCCAGGGGGCCCCCTCCACCATGGCCCGATCCCGACCGCCGATTTCCCGGGGGCGGGTCCCCCTGAGGGCCCCTTTCACCCCCTTGGGGGAGAAGGAGGGGGGGCAAAACAGGTTAGATAGACGCCACTGTCCTGGAAAAAAAAAACCCCCGGTCAGGTTCGTCAAGATTCTGGGTCCGTCAGTTTGTTTTAGCAAAATTTCCCCCCACCTTTTCCTTTGGTGTGAATTTGGTTCGTTTCTTCTGCCTTTTTGGGGCGGGGGTTGTTTTGTTTAAGAAGCATTCAGGTTATGAAAAACCCAAACCCAACCCAACCCAAACAAAAACCCCCCCCCCCCCCCCCCCCCCCCCCCCCCCCCCCCCCCCCCCGCCGCTCCTTTCCCTCTCTATTCCCCAACCCCCCGAACCCCTTCTTCCCTTTCCCCCTGATCCGAAAAAAAAAAATGAATGAATGAAGAAAAAAAAAAGGGAAAAAAAAAAAAGAACGAAAACAAAACCCAAACCCACCAAAAAAAAACAACAACAACAACAACAACAACAAAAAACCGCAACACAACAAAAATACAACAAGTTCAAAAACAAAACAACCAGCCCGCCAAACAGGCCAAAGGCCCGCCCACAAATTTAAAAAAAAAAGTTTAAACAAATGGGTGTCGTGCTGCCTCTGGGTTATGGGAGGAAGTCACGATCATCAAAAAGATTTAAAAAATAACATTGACCATTCCCCCCAGCCGCTTTGCAAAATTGTCAGGAAAAAGAAACGACTTTCTCGGGGGGGGTTTTTTGAAAGCGAGGCCCATAGGGAAGTGAGCGACAACACAAAAATTTTTAAAAGTAACGTGGTTTGGAAAAACAAAAGAAAACAAAACGATTTAATTATCGAAAAAAATAGTTTTGCTTGAATTTTATAGACCAAAAAAATGTCAAAAAAGTACAAAACAATAACCCCCCCGAGGGGTAGTCCCGGGATGAGAATGAAGAAAAGTTCGAAAAGTACAAAAAAAATCCTTCCAAAGATTTGTCAGCCCTAAAAATTTAAATATAGGGCATCCCAAAGTACAAAACAATCAACCAGTCCCGCTTTAAAAGAAAAAAATATAACTGAAAGTACAAAAAAACAAACCCGAAATGTCCCGCTGGGAAAGAAGTATAGACATCGAAAGGAAAAAAAATTTAACCCAGAGAAAAGTCACATGGAAAAAAAGTATAGGGCTCGAAAAGTCAAAACATTTACCCATGAAAGCAGTCAGCTTGGGGAAAAAAGAGGGGGGGCCATAATATGCCCATTCCCTTTTTAGAAAAAGCATGAAATAACGCCTTTTTTGAATCTTAGAACCCCTGCGTGGGGAACCCTTTTGTTTCCATTTCACCCTTATTGTTCCCTTTTTCTTCCTTAAATTTTTTCCATATTTTTTCCTTATTGTTCCTGCCAAGGGGTCGAAAGGTTTCCCGTGAACCCCGTGGGGAATCAGGGACCTCCACAAACTTTTATCTCCCAACCATGGACCATCTTTTTAAAGGGGGATGGTTTTTTTTTGCTTACTCCGTGGCTCTTTTGTTAACAATTTCCCGCTGGGCATTTTTGGGTGTTGTAAACTGCATTGATTCGGAGTTCAGGGCGGGGTATTTATTTCATCATGTAACAAGAGTTACCCTACTTGTTCGTTTTTATTGTGTACTCTTCCCTGTCTTATTCAAGGTTTCCTTTCAAACACCAATCAAACCGAGGTCATTCTGTACTGTTCGTCCCTGCGTTTGTTTCATTATAGTCAAGACAAAAACAACAACAAAAACAAAAAGTTGTGCCAGTCTTAAACAAATGTTCACGTGTTTTTGTTCATTTCTCCAGTTGCTGTTGCTGCGTCCATGCCTCGGGTTCAGGGTGAATGAGCATGCTTGGGAGCTTGTTGGGTTTTTTTTTTTTTTTTCGCTGAGGAGGGAGGGCAGGGGGGGGAGAGATGCCTCCTTGTTTTCGTGTGCTCTGTTGGTTTTTCCCGTTAGGCAATTTGATGTCGTAAGCAGCACTCGTTTTAAGATATGGGCAGTAGTTATTTCATCGTGGGAGGAAGAGTTACCCTACTTGTTCGTTATTCTTGTTTATCTCAGAAAAATCTCCAAAGGCAAATATCTTAAATTTTCCCATGTGCCACGATTTGAACCATTTGAAAAAGTAATCTTTTACTACTGAAAATTCCCAAGACAAGAAGATGTTTTTTCTGTATAGAACATCATGATAATTAACCGCAACCCCCCCTCCCCCCCCCCCCCCCCTCTTCTCTCCCCTTCTCTGTTCCCCCCTTCCGCTGTGTGTGCGTGCACTCGCGGATT
>CM031618.1:53632069-53637521 GCA_018398815.1 Conus ventricosus | reverse complement strand
CTTAAAAAACCTAGACTCACACAGCACTATGCAGAGATCACAACCAATCAAGCAATTTACGATAACATAGACACACACATAATGCTGGCCGCTGCAGTGTGTGTCATGGCGGTTAGCCGTCACAGCACACCCGCCACATCTTGTGTTGGGAGGAGAGCCTTTTCCGGACACTGCAGCGTAACAGGGTTAGCACCACACACACACTTCCAAAGAGAGAGAGAGGAGAGAGAGAGAGAGAGGTGGTTTAAATTGCGAATCCGGCGCTTATTTGGTCTGTCTTATCCTCCTCCCCTTCACCTCCTCCCCTCCTTTCCTTCTCCTCCCCCCCCCCCACCCCCCTCTGCTGCTATCCTTCCTACTCTGTCCTAACACACACACACACACACACACACACACAACCCTATAGAGTTCAGCAGATTCTCAAGTCTATCACTTTTGAATATTCCCTCTGTAACCCACCCAACGGTACATGCCAAACAAGTACACAGTTTACTATTCTCTCTCTCTCTCTCCTCTCTCTCTCTCTCACCTGGTCCTAGTAGATTCCCGTACTGGGAACTGACGAGGTCTTCGATGTGGCATTCCCGACTGATCCCGTTCTCCACACACAGGACTTTGACCTCTGTCAGTGGTTCCACAGAAACAGGTCATGGTGTCATCATCTACACGTCATCAGGGCATCCACAAACAAATCAGGTCAAGAGAACATCGTGAACGAGGCAGGGAACAGTAAAATAGTCAAATAACGAATAAGTACAGTAACTGTGGCTCGATTTACATGCCCCATAATTTCAAATGAATGCTCTCACTACACCTAGCAAGAAATGTCAGCACAGATCGCACAGAACTACAAGGAGAACACCCTCCCCCTCCCCCCAAAAAAAATAAATAAATAAAATAAGAAAAAGAAGAAGAAAAGAAAGAAAAAGGGAAAATCCCTGCGTCGTTTTAACATTTCCTTGCCTATCGATCAAACCGAGGTTATCTGTTCTTCTGTCTGTTCGTCAGTGTGTTTGTTTGACTATATTCAAGATTAAAATAAAGAAAATGCTGTGCTAGTCTTGAATAAAATGTTAATTTGTGTTTGTTCCTTTCTCTAGCTGTTGTTGCTAAGTACATGTGTAAGGTACAGACTACATGGGCAATTTTCTCCCTCACCTCCCCCTCCTCTCTCTCTCTCTCTCTCTCCTCTCTCTCTCTCACACACACACACACATACACGCGAGCGCGCGCGCGTGTACCCTCACACAACCGAAAACTGATGGATACTGAGAGACAGACAAATATCAACACTGAGTAAGAAATTCGAGCCACCGTTCAATCCTGTGTATTTACTTAACTGTATACAACTAAGCAGTATCTCACCCCCACAAGCCTCTTTAACAACGTTGGCCACGTTTGACGACAACGCGGTGACGTCAGCAACTTTCTGCACATGTTGGGGTCCTGACGCAATGTTGTTGAGGTTGACGTCATCAAAGGTGTTGCCGACAGCGGCAACAACGATGCGTACTCCTGCCGAATGGAGTGCTGCCGCTTGTGCCACGGCTTTCGTCGGGTCGTCTAGTGTTCCTGATTGCAGAAAGCATGGTTTATTGTTTCGTGTTCTTCGTTATAATGAACATAGTAGACCGTTTAGCGTGCCTAACTGTAAACAGCGTTATAATGAACATAGTAGACCGTTTAGCGTGCCTAACTGTAAACAGCGTTATAATGAACATAGTAGACCGTTTAGCGTGCCTAACTGTAAACAGCGTTATAATGAACATAGTAGACCGTTTAGCGTGCCTAACTGTAAACAGCGTTATAATGAACATAGTAGACCGTTTAGCGTGCCTAACTGTAAACAGCGTTATAATGAACATAGTAGACCGTTTAGCGTGCCTAACTGTAAACAGCGTTATAATGAACATAGTAGACCGTTTAGCGTGCCTAACTGTAAACAGCGTTACAATGAACATAGTAGACCGTTTAGCGTGCCTAACTGTAAACAGCGTTACAATGAACATAGTAGACCGTTTAGCGTGCCTAACTGTAAACAGCGTTACAATGAACATAGTAGACCGTTTAGCGTGCCTAACTGTAAACAGCGTTATAATGAACATAGTAGACCGTTTAGCATGCCTAACTGTAAACAGCGTTGCATATCGTTCAGTGTTCTTGACTGAAAATGGTATTGTATGTTCCTGATCACAGAGAGAGAGAGACAGACAGACGGAGAGAGTCGTGAACATGACTACAAAGGGCAATTGTAGTAGGTTATTAACGTTCTTTTCTCTGCATTTGAGCTGAGCATAGACTTATCACTCATTGTTCCTGTTTCAGATGAGCATAATGTATTAATCAATGTTCTTGACTGCGAATAACATAGTATGCAACAGCTCTGCTCATCAATACACTTTGTTCATCTCAGCTAAGTCTCTATTAGCAATAATGAACAATACAGTTACAGTTTCACCAAGAAGGTGTCACTACGTACAGACTAAGTCATATATATATATACGCTATACCACATCTGTTAAAAGTTTCAAAACTATACTACGCAGGATTTACAGCTGATAGATAAATTGATAAACGACTAAGCTGGAAGGATTTAAGACGATGGTCTTATGGATACGATTCAGCAGATGTCTGACCTACGCATTAGCCCATGGCAATGAGCAATACATTATCGTTCATCACCTTCGGACTCGAATGTCTCATACGCTTTGTTGCTCAGCGTCTACTACTTTCATTGATAAGCCAAAGAAAGGACAGACAAAAATACATGAACAGCCAGAAAATGAAAAAAAAAAAAAAAAAAAAACCTAAGACGCGGTAGGCCTACATAACTCCTTCTTTGAGAAGTATCCCTTTCAGTCAAAACCATGAAACAAAGTCCTAGTTTAGAAGCCCCTCTTGGTCAGCATTACTTCCGTTGGCACTAGCAGAGCAAAATGACTGTTTACTCCGTAGAGAGCCAATCAATGATATCGCCACAAAAGAGGGGTGGGAATGGGAGGCGGGGCGTGTAAGGTGGGAGGCAAATAAACTAGACTTTACCGTGAAAAGGACAAACTCACCCCGAGTGACAAGCACAAGGGTTTTGCTGGCATCCCTTCGCGCGGAGCTGAGGACCTGGTTGTCGATGAACTCCAAGGCTGCTGACAGGTCTGACTTGGAGCCTGACCCTTGGGGACGTGGAATGCTTCGTAGACTCTGTAACAACACTGTGACACTGTTTCAAGCACTCTCTCTCTCTCTCTCTCTCTCTCGCTCTCTCTCTCTCTCTCTCTCTCTCTCTCTCTCTCTCTCTCTCTCTCTCTCTCTCTCTCTCTGTGTGTGTGTGTGTGTGTGTGTGTGTGTGTGTGTGTGTGTGTGTGTGTGCGTGTGACCGTCAGAATCTCTATCTCTCTCTTTCCCTTTCTCTCTCTCACTTACTCTGTGTGTGTGTGTGTGTGTGTGTGTGTGTTGACTTGTGATAGATCTCTTAAGCTCCACACCGAAAGTTAAACGTTGAAGATCAGACAGACCTCGTCACTTCGTGTCCCTTCGGTAACGTCACTAATCATAGCCAAGGGGAGATTATGTTGCCGTTTCAGGTGTTCACTGCGGCAACAGGAGAAACAGAGCAGCAAGAGAAAGATGCATGATTCCCATTTCCTCTCTCTTTGTCACTTACTAGTTTCCGGTCGTTCAGCGGCTGGTAAGTTGAGTAATCTACTGTTGTTCTGATTTTTAAAAAAAAAATAAAAAAAAGAAGATATAGATAAAATCACACACACACACACACACACACACAATTTTTTTTTTCACCTGTACGTTTCGCTGCCTGCTTGTCCACGCGCACCGTGAAATTGCCGTTGCACAAAAGGGCGTGGGCCTTTTCACTCTGCAGGCTAAAGGTCAGGGTCGGGGGTCACGGGCGAAGATGACGGCAGGGGCAGCGGAAGTGGCGGTCTTCTTCAAGTCGTGGACGTTGTCGCTGGGAAGCTGGGTGGAGTAGGACCCGTACACCTCCACGCTGCCGTAGTCTGTGGAAATCTGCATCGACAGGGAACATGGGACATTTGGACCTGATGGACGGATCTGGATTGGTTTGGATCGGGCTGGGGGTTGGGTTGGGTTGGGTTGGGGTTGGGCACTTGGATGTATTAGGATTGACTGCGTTGGATTGAATTGTACTGGATCGGATTGGATCAGAATGGATAGGACACACACACACACACACACACACACACACACACACACACACACATACACACACACTCACCCCCCCACCCACACACACACACACATTCACCACCACCACTACTACCACCACCACCACCACCCACACACACACACAGATATGTGATCGTGACCAAGTCACCAGCATAGACCTAATATATTCATCATTCAATATAAACACCAACGTAGTTATTGATCATTAAGATTCTTACACGTCATTAACAGTTGATTGTCATTATCAATCTCAGTGTATGACCGGATAGTATATACGTAAGCCCTCGTGTGTCCAACTGTGAAAAGAAAAGAATTTTAATACACAAAAACAAAGAGATATTAATTGGCCATTAATACCGGCACTTTTCAAAAGACAGACAGAAAGAAAAAAATGAAAGAGAGAGAGAGAGAGAGAGAGAGAGAGAGAGGAGAGAGAGAGAGAGAGAGAGAACGTCCCTATGGTGACGATTCTGTTGTGTGTTTTTTTAACAAAAGAACCGAAAATCATATTGTATGAAGTCGACCCCTTCAGTGAATACTTACAGTGATGGCGGTACCCAACGACCCTCCCTTCAGCTGTGCCAGAACATTAGAATCCACAGGGTAACTGTATGTTCCTGGCCCCAGCACCACTGGCACTGAAAGGCAAGTTTGCAGAGAATGAAACAGACCGTACACAGTGTGGCTGACAACAAGGCCAAATCCACACGAACACACGACAACAAGGTTCGAGGTTCCGTGTGTGAACGTACGCATAACATCTTGCATACACGTAAAATCCCATCACCAACCTTCGGGAGAGAAGGTCAGTTTGGCCGTTGGTATGGATGACACGTTACACATAGCATGCACCCTGCGTAAGAAATGGAAAGAATGAAGGAAGTATTGACCTTGAGTGAACGATATTGAACGATACTGACAGCGCCAGCTGGCAGCTCTTCAGTCGGCACTACCCAGGTAGGCAGCCCGTTGTGTAGACGAGTGTGGATTGTAAAACGCTTAGAGCTTGGTCTCTAGCCGAGAATAGGCGCTATACAAGTATTCATTATTATCATTTTTAGTATTATATTATTATTATTATTATTATTATTATTATTATTATTATTATTAATGCACGATAGGAAATAGTCAAGTGAATTTTTCGACAAATATGTCTCTTCTGTAGACGTCACAAAGAACAGAAATCGGAAATACTTCGAACAATACTTCCCGGGTTGCTGCCAGCAATAGATCAGGCGTTAGAAACTAA
>CM031618.1:53614569-53627069 GCA_018398815.1 Conus ventricosus | reverse complement strand
TAGATAGATATACATTCTGGCCGCCTCAGTCCCCCATCTTACCAGGGCCCAGAGATAGACAGACAGACAGACAGAAACACAGACAGACAGACAGAAACACAGACAGACAGACAGAAACACAGGCAGACAGACAGAAACACAGACAGACAGACAGATAGATATACATTCTGGCCGCCTCAGTCGCCCACCTTATCAGGGCCCAGAGATCGATAGATAGACAGACAGACAGACAAACAGACAGACAGACACACAGACAGACAGACAGAAATACAGACAGACAGATAGATATACATTCTGGCCGCCTCAGTCGCCCACCTTATCAGGGCCCAGAGATCGATAGACAGACAGACAGACAGACAGACACACAGACACACAGACAGACAGATAGATACACATTCTCGCTGCCGCTGTTCCCCACCTTATCAGGCCCCAGGCCGTTGTGAAGGGACAGGCTGATGACGGTGTCGGTCACGAACTTCTTGAGGCGGCCCACTCTGAAGGCCCCACGCTGCTGCTGGTGTCCACCAGGAAGGCCACGTCCATGTCCTCAGTGCGGGCACAGGCTGCACAGCACGTGCACACACACTGTCCGTCATTATGCATGCCATGTGCCTCTAAAAGACGAACGTGCACTGCTGACCTAGGTTGTTTGCGAGCAGACTGTTTATGACTGTTCATGAATGAAGATGGTAGCTGAACATTGGTCATACGATGAAACATTCGTTGCATTAGAAATCAAGTGAGAATGGTAGGTCGGCCGAATGAAAGAAATGAGAGAAAGGGTAAGGAAACAGAAAAGATGAAAGAAACAAAAAAAAAACTGAGAGAGAAGAAGAAGAGGAAGAAGAAGAAGAAGAAGAAGAAGAAGAAGAAGAAAATGAAAATAAACACAGGGAAGAAAAAGAAAAACAAAAGCAAGAAAACAAAAGGAAGAAGAGAAAGAACTGAAGAAAGAAAACATAATCAGCACCTAATCCTTACATACTTGATCAACAAAACACTCTGGCCACGCATCTAGAAGTTCACAAACCAATACACTATTCTAGAATATTATAATATCCTGACAAATGTCAGCACTTGGATATATATGAGCATGAAGAAAAACCAAGACACATGTGAGCATTCGCAGCCAATATGTCTATAAATAGGCAGAGAGAAAGTGAGGAGAAGGGGGACGGATAGGGGGGGGGGGGGGCTGGGGGCTGTGCTGTAATGGATGCCCATTTTGTAGAGAAACCTGACATAAGTCCTCTCTCTCTCTCTCTCCTCTCTCTCTCTCTCTCTCTCTCTCTCTCTCTCTCTCCTATTATCATTACTATTTTACCAACCAAAAAGAGGTGTGTAAAGGGGAAAAGAGGGGCAGAGGGAGAGGGAACAACAAAAGGAAAAAGAAAGATGCAGAAGACAAACACAAACAAGAAACCAATAAGGAAAAAGAAGCAAAACAGCCAACAACAAAATGTGAGAGGGAGAGGAATACGTGGAAAAATAAAGAATGGGCTTTCAACGATCTACATGCAACTGAAGTTCATTTTATAAAAAAAAGGGGGGGGGGGGGGTAGGGGCGGGGTCGTCTGCCTTTTAGTAAGGAAGCGGGAAGAGGTGGGGTGGGGCGAGAAAAGAAAACGAAAACGAAGAAAAGAAAGAAATAGAGACAGAAATACACACACACACACACACACACACACACACACATCGTCTCTTACTCTTCTGGAGTGTGTTCGCCGGAACAGCAAAGTTCTGAACCGTGTGAGTGGTCTGCACTTTCCGGTAATGCTTCAGCCAATAATCTGCCTGTATGTCCACGACACGGGCACGTTCGCCGGGGCTCCTTCCAGCGTCAAAATCATGGCAGCCGCCAGGGCCGAATAGAGCGGTCTGCGCATGTCCGCCCACGTGACCGTGGACCAATCGATGCCGAGTTTGCTCCTGATCAAGGCGTACTGCTGGGAGAGGTGGGCGCTCTCTCTTAGCGTCCTTGAAACATCGCCTGGTCTACCTAAAAACAGAGACAAAAAGATAAGTAAATCAATAAAGAAACAAATAGGTATAAAAGTTAAAGAAAGAAAGAAAGAAAGAGATAAATGAGTTGATGAGCGAGTGAATGAAGTTCAAGACCATGACCTTAGAGGCAGCGAACCGTCGAATGTTAGAGGCTCGCTCTATCTAAGGACACCAGTCATGGTAGAAAGAGCCCAACCTCTCTTTCCGCCTCCCTAATAACAAAAATAAATAAATGAATAAAAAATAGATAAATGAGCGAGCGGATGAAGTTCAAGACCATGGCTTAATGACCACGGAGGTAGTGAACTGTTGGATGTTAGAGGGTAACTGTATCTGAGTTAGCAGCATTCATGGTAGGCAGAGCCCAACCTCTCTTTCAACCGCCCTAATCTTCCCTGGTCCGAATCAGGTCTCCCATTTAATGCTGTGTGTTGAAAGAATTCTTCAGGTGTGAAAATCTATCTCATTGGTGGTTCAGCCTCACGACTGTCAGTTCTGGAGCCTGATACTGGCCACTTCATTTGACTCCAGGGCCCCTTGATTGAAGAATGAATGAAGAAAGGAATCAGTGAATGGATGAATACATGGCACTGGTAAGGGTGGGATTCTGAATGCAGTTACTGACATTGCAAATAGCCATACCACTGACAGTTAGGGGATTTCGAATCAAGGTGTTGAATTCTGTCTCTGTCTGTCTGTCTGTCTGTCTGTCTGTCTCCTCTCTCTCTCTCTCTCTCTCTCTCTCTCTCTCCTCTCACACACACACACACACACACACAAACACACACACACACACACACACACACACACACACACACACACACACACACACATTCACACCTACACAGAGGCGCGAACACACACACACACACACACACACACACACACACACACACACACACACACACACACACACACACAACACAACACACACACACACACACACAACACAACACACACACACACACACACACACACACACACACACACACACACACACACACACACACACTATCGTTTTACTATTATCGTTATCATTATCATAATCATAGAAATGACCTTTTGTTGTTACAATTACGAATGAAGCTTTTGAAACTAGCAGTATAAGTCTGTCCTTCTCCCATCCTCCCAAACACTCCACCTCTCCCTGCCCCACCCTTGTTACGGTTCGTGGCGTGCAATTGTGCCGTAACCGCATGCAACAATGCGGTGCAAAAACAAAATAAAACTACGTTGACGTTAGGGCCAGGGAAGAGGGACTGGCCACGGGGAAAGGTCAAGAGATGAAGGGCGGGGGGGGGGGGGGTGGGGGGGGATCTGTCTCCTGTGTAACACTACAATACGCTACTAACATGACCAGCACACAAAAGAACAGGCTAACGAAAAATGTTATGTCTGCATAACAGTTTATAAAGTTACAACTATTTGGTCTGGAAATCTCAACTTCATCTGACCTAGCAATAAAGGTGGAACCCCCTTCCCCCCCCCCCCCCCCCCCCCCGCGCTTTATCCCCCCTCCCCCCCCCCCCCCCCTGCTCAACTTTCCCTCTCCCAGAGAGAGCGGTACTGATTCCAGAGCTTCCCCCGTGGGGATACCGGGGGGGTTTTTTTGTACAAAATAGTTCCCCCTCCTTCTGGACATTCTGTGCTAGTAACGTCCCCTTTCCTTTCGCTTTTCAGTAACTCTGTCTCCTCTTTTGCTGTACTGTCGTCTTCTGTCCTTTTCTGTCTGCATATCTTTATCTGTCTTTTTCCACAACCTCTTCCCACAATTTCAACACTCAACGAAGTCGGAGTGAACTGACTATACTGTCGAGTATAGTGTGAGTATCCCAACAGGGTCAAACGAGTTCACACGCTACCAGAGACTGGAACGCTGAAAAAGAAGAAGATTCAGAGCTGGATGGGGGTAGGGCGGTGAGTTCATGGGAGTGTTCGAATCTGGAATCAACCTCGGCTATAGGACGTCCGGGAAAATGAACTCGCATCATCTGACTACTACTTCCATGGTCAATAGCCTGAGCTACTGAAACTCGCCCGGACAAGTAATATACTCCACTCAAGTTTCGTTTTTATTTCAGTTTTAATGCGTTTGTGTGCCTACACAACTCCCACAGCTACTCGTTTCTACGAATGGTTTTTTATGTATCCATGACAATTCCCCCCCCCCCCCTCCCTCACCATTTAGGCAGCCATAATTCAGTTTCCTGGGAGAAACGGTTCAGGAGGTGGTGGATTAGAGAAGGAAAGAGTGGGGAGGTGACCGGAGAGGGAGGAGAGGGGAGGAGGGGGGTCGGCTCTCTACATATTACTTGCCTCACGCTGCCAGGATTTGAATTTCCTAGATCTCACTGACCATCCGGATTTCCAATGTTACCCCCGCTGCCTCCATCCTTCCCTCACACCAGACCCTGATCAGACTTTAACCACAGAACGTTTAAAGATTTACCCCCGCACACTCTCTGGATTTCTCAGCCACCACGCCTTTCAAAGGAATTGGAGTCTTTTGCACGTGCTGGTGAAGCATGGCAGCATTTTTTTGTCAGTCCTGCTTCTGCGTCTGTCTGTCTGTCAGGATCAGAAATCCGACCTGCACCACATCTGCATTACAAATCCCCACCAAAACAAGAACAGCTTATTCTTCATCCACATTCTATTTTCTCCTCATGATCCGTTCATATCGGTTCAGTTGTCTTTGCATCATTGCTCGACGGAGCTTGGACGAGTCCTAGATTCGTCATTTGGGTCCGGATATGCAACACAGATCCGCACCAAAATTTAATGGGTTCTTCTTTGCGTGGTATTCCATTTCATCCACCGAGATTTTTGTTTGTTCGCTTGTATGTTACACAGGTTCAGTAATGTTGGCATAGTCTTGTTTGCGGGCAAACTAAGATTAAAAAAAAAGTACCAGACACGGACGAAGAGAGAGAGAGAGAGAGAGAGAGAGAGAAAGAGAGAGAGAGAGAGAGAGAGAGAGAGAGAGAGAGAGAGAGAGAGAGAGAGAGAGAGAGAGAGAGATCATGCACCTGAAGCAACTTTTGTTTTTCAATGTGCGCGTACTAATTTCTTCAACGCTGTTTTCGCTAGGACCCCGGAACTTTTTCACCCCCCGAACCCCCACCTTCCAAATCCCTCCATCGTAGCCAGGCGTGGAGTACGTGGCGGGGTCTACTCCGTCGCGTGTCTCCACGTAGGCGATGCGCCTCAGCAGCAGCTGGTCCTCAGGGTAGATGCAGGCGTCGTGGAGCTCCGCCAGGACCGCCTCCACCATGGCTGATCCCTGACCGCCGATTTCCCGGGTGCGATCCACCTGAGCCCTTACACCCGGCTGGAGGAGAAGGAGGAGGGGCAAGCAGGTGAGCATAGACGCCACTGTCCTGTGGAAGAAAAAACCCGGTCAGGTTCGTCAGAGATCTCTGGGTCCGTCATGTTTGTTCAGCAAAATTTCCACACTTCCTTGGTGATTGGTTCGTGTCTTCTGCCTTGAGTGCGGCTTGTTCGTTTAAGACTGCATACAGGTTGATGAAACCAACCGACCAACCAAACAAAACGACCCCCCCCCCCCCCCCCCCCCCCCCCCCCCCGTCCGCTCCATTTCCCTCTTCTATCCCAACCCCTCGAACCCCTTCTGTCCCTTCCCTCTGATCCGAAAATAAATAAATGAATGAATGAAGAAAAAAAGAAAGAAAGAAAAAAAAGAACGAAAACAACCAACCTACCATAAAACAACAACAACAACAACAACAACAACAAAAACCAGCAACATCAACAACTACAACAGTTCAAACAAAACAACCAGCCCGCCAAACAGCAACGCCAGCTACAATTGACAAAAGAAAGATGAAACAAATGGATGTCGCTGCTGTCCTCTGGATTATGGGAGGAAGTCACGATCAGTCATCCGATCAATCAAATAATCATTGACCATTCCACCAGCCTGCTTTGCAAGAAATTGATCAGGAAAACGAAGCAGACTTTCTCGGGCGTTATTGAAAGCGAGGCGATATGCAAGTGAGCGCACAACACAAGATGTAGAGTAACGATGGTTTGATAACAAAAGAAAACAGACGAGTCAATTATCGACAAATAGTTCTGCTTGAGATGTTATAGACAAAAGATGTCAAAAATGTACAAAACAATAACCCCAGAGAGTAGTCAGCATGAGAATGAAGTATAGACTTCGAAATGTACAAAACAATCCTTCCAAAGAGTAGTCAGCATAAGAATGAAATATAGACATCGAAATGTACAAAACAATCAACCAGTCAGCATAAGAATGAAATATAGACATCGAAATGTACAAAACAATCAACCCAGAGAATAGTCAGCATGAGAATGAAGTATAGACATCGAAATGTACAAAACAATCATCCCAGAGAATAGTCAGCATGAGAATGAAGTATAGACATCGAAATGTACAAAACAATCACCCATGAAAGCAGTCAGCTTGGGAATAAAGAGGTAGCTCATAATATGCCGATTCTATCGAGAACAGCATGAAATATCGCCTTTGTTGAATCTTAGAACCCATGCGTGGAACCGCCATATTGTTCCATATTCATCCTTATTGTTCCATATTCTTCCTTATTGTTCCATATTCTTCCTTATTGTTCCATGCCAGTGAGTCGAAAGGTTGCCTCAGTGAACACGTGGGCAATCAGGGACCTCCACAAACTCTATCTCCAACCATGGACCATCTTTTATGGTGGATGTCTTTTTGCTTACTCCGTGTGCTCTGTGTTAACATTTCTGCTGGTCGATTTGGTGTTGTAAACTGCATTGATTCGGAGTTCAGGGCGTGTATTTATTTCATCATGTAAGCAAGAGTTACCCTACTTGTTCGTTATTTATTGTGTACTCTTCCCTGTCTTATTCAAGGTTTCCTTTCAAACACCAATCAAACCGAGGTCATCTGTACTGTTCGTCCCTGCGTTTGTTTCATTATAGTCAAGACAAAAACAACAACAACAACAAAGTTGTGCCAGTCTTAAACAAATGTTCACGTGTGTTTGTTCATTTCTCCAGTTGCTGTTGCTGCGTCCATGCCTCGGGTTCAGGGTGAATGAGCATGCTTGGAGCTTGTTGGGTTTTTTTTTTTTTTTTTTCGCTGAGGAGGGAGGGCAGGGGGTGGGGAGAGATGCCTCCTTGTTTTCTGTGTGCTCTGTGTTGGTATTTCCGTTAGGCAATTTGATGTCGTAAGCAGCACTCGTTTTAAGATATGGGCATGTAGTTATTTCATCGTGGGAGGAAGAGTTACCCTACTTGTTCGTTATTTCTTGTTTATCTTCAGAAAAATCTCCAAAGGCAAAGTATCTTCAATTTCATGTGGCTACTGATTTGAACACATTTTGAAAAAGTAATCTTTTACCTACTGAAAAAGTTCCAAAGACGAAGATAAGATTGTTTGTTTTCTGTATAGAACGATCATGATAATGTAAACACGCAATCCTCCCCCCCCCCCCCCCCCCCCCCCCCCCCCCCCCCCCCTCTCTCTCTCTCTGTTCCCCCCCTTCCGCTGTGTTGCGTGCACTCGCGGATTTGTGTGTGCACACACTAACTGCATGGGTTAGTATGTGTGTGTGTAATATATACATGGACTAAAACGCAATGCATAAAGCTGAAAAACAAGGCCTGCAGCAGATTTATGTTTATCTGGCACAACATGATAAAGTGCAACGCGGTGTATCAAATCATTTCAAGTTCACCATGTATATTGTACAGTGATAAGTAGTGGAGAGAGAGAGAAAGAAAAAAAAAGTACAGCAAAACAACAATTCGATCATCACAGGATGAAAACTGAAGATCTTTTAGGGAAGAAAAAACTAGAAGGGCACTCGTGAGAACTCTGATTTCCTCCACTGCCACTCGAATTCTGGATCCGTCCTGTAATCCGGATTCGCATAACGGATCCGCACCAAATTTCATAGGTTTGATATTGGACAACATTCCATCTTTCCGCCAGGTTTCGTTGATTGATGAATTAAGTAATTGTTATGTAATCTTGCTGACAGACAGACAAATGCGGACGAAAACCAAAATTTTCTGGCGAAGATCAGAATACAAAACTGTAAGATGCCTTGATAAAATATCAGAAGTGATGAAAATGTACATCGGTTCCAACTCACCATGACATGTTGTCCGCTGCTCACTCAAATCTCGTAATTTCCCTAAACAATGAAATATATCCCCTTAATGTAGACAACAACTAGGTTTATCCTCTATCTCCTCTGGTCTCTTGTACTTCCTTTCGTGAAATAAGCTTACTAACGGCTCTCTCGTCTTTTCCTGACACTGATATGGACTGGTATCGACGTTTTAGTATAACCATCGGGTCTGTAGGCCAAATCGTAGACAAACCCTGTTCGATACAGATCTGGAGGCCACGACAATGCAGCGTTCTCAGAAACTCAGACACTTCTGGACGCCTCTCCTTTTACATATCTGTCCAGGACGCCGGTTTGGGTCATATCATGCTCTCCCTTGGTCGTTTGACTTGGGCACGGCGGGACTCGGAGTGATTTGGCTCTACGGTGTAGTGGGTGAATTGTGACTCCCACGGTTATTTTTTTTTTTTTGGACTTCGTCTGTGTGAAAGTCTTGACTGGTCGCGCTCTCTCTCTCTCTCTCTCTCTCTCTCTCTCTCTCTCTCTCCTCTCTCTCTCTCTGTGTGTGTGTGTGTGTGTGTGTGTGTGTGTCGGTGTGCATGTGTGTGTGTGTGCGCGCGCGCACGTGTATGTGCATGCATGTAGGTGCGTGCATGTGTGCGTGTGTGTATGTGTGTGTGTGTGTGTGTGTGTGTGTGTGTGTGTGCGCGCGCGCGCAGGCGCGCGTGTGCATGTGCGTATGCGTATGCCTGTGTGTGTGTGTGTATGTGTGTGTGTGTGTGTGTGTGTGTGTGTGTGTGTGTGTGTGTGTGTGTGTGTGTGTGTGTGCATGCGCACGCGCATCTTTCTCTCTCTCACTCTCACTCTCTCTCTCTCTGTGCGACTCTGTGTGTGTTTCTGTGTGTGTGTGTGTGTGTGTGTGTGTGTGTGTGTGTGTGTAGAGAGAGAGTGTGTGTGTGTGTGTGTGTGTGTATGTGTGTGTGTGTGTGTGTGTGTGTGTGTGTGTGTGTGTGTGTGTGCGTGCGTGCGTGCGTGCGCGCGCGCGCCCGTGTGTGCACTTGCATATAATCCATGTCTGTAACACACACACGCACGCACGCGCGCGCGCACACACACCACACACACACACACACACACACACACACACACACACACACACACACACATACACACACACACACACACACACAGGTAGATAGATAGATAGACAGACAGACAGACAGACAGAGACAGATAGATAGACGGATAGATAGATATTATTCCTGATACATATGAGGAAAGCACGTTCCATCAGGGCCAATTCCAGAACCAACAAACTTGGAAGACAACAGAACAGCCATTAATAAGATCAAGGGAAACACGGACAAACAAGCAATGCAGAAAGAAAGACTGAAAAATTCAAACTTGGAAGGCAACAGAACAGCCATTAATAAGATCAAGGGAAACACGGACAAACAAGCAATACAGAAAGAAAGACTGAAGAATTCAAACTTGGAAGACAACAGAACAGCCATTAATAAGATCAAGGGGAATACGGACAAACAAGCAATGCAGAAAGAAAGACTGAAGAATTCAAACTTGGAAGACAACAGAACAGCCATGAATAAGATCAAGGGAAACACGGACAAACAAGCAAGACAGAAAGAAAGACTGAAGAATTCAAACTTGGAAGACAACAGAACAGCCATGAATATGATCAAGGGAAACACGGACAAACAAGCACGACAGAAAGAAAGACTGAAGAATTCAAGCGGAAGGAATAAATGAAGGATACGAACGGAGAGGAGAGGAACCCACCGAGAAGGGGATAAGGCGAAGTGTTAAACAGAACCTGGAACACCATTAACAACAACAACACACCCAGATAGGGAACCAGATGCATTTCATTGTAAGATGTTTGTGCGGTCAAACTTTTATTTTATGGAGTGGTCATCCTATACTGAATCACCTACTCAAACAGTGGGTCCCTCTACTGTTTCCGGGCAGATGATGCCAAAAGATCGGGCGATATTCCTCAAACGTGGGGCTGAGGGACATGAAAGGGAAAGGGGCAGTAAGGAGGTGTGTGTGTGTGTGGCGGGGGGCGGGGGGGGGGGGTTAAGAGGAGGGTAGACTACCAAAGGATGCCCGTTCGAATCGTGGATGCTTTAC
Organism: Conus ventricosus; assembly: GCA_018398815.1. Lineage (NCBI taxonomy): Eukaryota > Metazoa > Mollusca > Gastropoda > Neogastropoda > Conidae > Conus > Conus ventricosus. Next base: position 53,616,807 of record CM031618.1, on the reverse strand, counting down.
ATGAAGAAAATGACACTGTTGGTGCCTGCTTTTAATAGTGTGTCTGCCATTCTGGGGGTCAGACTGACATAGTGCTAAAAAGCCTGCGAAGGAGCATCTGGAGCATGAAGTGCCTAGGTGACGAAGAATGACACGGTGGATAGGAGCGAAGGAATGTGGACCGTTGCAGGAGTAACTGTGCTCAGATGGCTCTGGAGACAGGCCGGGGATTTCATTGTTTTGAAACATCATGGCCACCTTCATCATTCTTCTGCCGGTATCATCAACCGGGGTTTTTCTTCTACAGACTGATCTAGTTTGCCTCAAGGTCCTCGAGCTATACGCATTTTGTAACGTTGATTAGTAAGCCATGTTCACAATTTAGAAGCATGGCAAGAAGCATAGCTCAGGCTGTAATTGATAATGAATTGTAAATTCTCCAGACATGGATGTGATGTGGGTGCTTCCAGTTTGCGACCGCGGTGAAAGTCGGAGTCGTGTAAACACCAGGATGGCCCGGACTCTAAAAATTGCCCGCCTTTCTCTTCCCTTTCCCCGCCCACTGTCCTCCCCTTGCCCCCCAACCCTCCCCTTTTTAAATCCTCCCACTCCCCCCTACCATCAGATGACGATATCCCGCTGGGAATAACCCAGGAAAGGGAAAGGAAAGGAAGCCAACGATGTTTCTGGTACAGGACAACTCAGGTATGACGTCGCCTCCAGCTTCCTGCAGGGAAATCGGAAATGAAATTTAGTAGGGAACAGTAAACGATAAACAGTAAATAAGTGGGGAGAGAACAGTAATATGCCGCTTCAGACTCACTTTCCCTCCACCGAGTTTTGGGCGAAAAATGCCCTAAAAGCCGCCTATTCCTGTTCTCTGACAAGTAACCAAAAAATAACGACCCTACAAACAAACATACTGTGCAGGGTTATCCCTTTTCAATACTAATTTACTAAGGTTTTCAGAGAGTAGCGTAGGAGAAAGTAGCCAAAAACTGAACACGCCCCCATAGAGTAACGTAGGAAAAGCGGCCGTGACTGAACGCCCTTCATATACAAAACGGTGTCGTTTCCCACGGCTTTCTTTTCAGGGCGGTGTCAACGACCCTGCTCTGCAGGTGGCAGGCAAGCTTTTAATTGCTAGTTTGCCGGCCTACCTGCCCAGCACTTTTGGGGTGTTTATTTCTCCAGGGGATTCTAAGTTAGAAAAAGTTTTTGAATCGCAAATACTTTTTCAACAGCTTTATAGATTAAATTGTGCGGAAGACATGGAATCAGCTACAACTTTATATATAACCACACACACACACACACACACACACACACACAAACCCTCTACACATGCAAACACCACACACACTACACACACCACACACACACACACACATACACCACACACACACACACACACACACACACACATACACACAGAGCCCTCACAACACAGAGGCCCACACACACAGAGACAGAGACAGGGGCACATACACACACACACAGGCCAAAAAATCAATACTGCCGCACCTCCTCTACCCCCCTCCTCTTCACCCCCTACCTTCCTGCCTAGCATTACATCAGATTTCTAGAACGTTCTGCCCACGTCCGCGCGTGGCGCTGTTCTGGCCTGACCAATCACCGAGTTAAGCGTAGCACGGCCGCTCACATGACAAGGTAACCCACACATTCTTTTCGCTGACAGTCAGACGAGCAGGACGGTTTACTTGTGCGTGGTGTGTTATTTTAATAACCGGTTTACTGAAGAACAGAATTGTGTGTATCTTAAAGGTTTGTTGGCTTGTTGAAACAATATTGTTGACAAAGATACAGCTAGTTTTAATACGTGTTTGGCTATCGATGAATTGTTCGAAATGGTCGGCCGAAGCAAAACAAACCATCACGCGTTGATTGTTGGGAGCTGGCTTGAGACAGCTAAAGCCATGTTTAAAAAACATGGCGTTCATTTCTTAAGGCGGAGTAACACGGCTGATTCGTATTTGAAAAAATTTTTGCTGTTCCTCCCAAGTAAAAATGTTCTCAGTTTGTATTAGACTTGATTGATTGTTAACTACAGATTCAGTGTTCATGTAGCAAGCTGATCTGTGTATTAAGATGTGTATACTTTTCTACTTTTCTAATTCTAACCATTCATCTGCCTTCAAGTGTGCCCTTATGCAACTGAATGGCGATTTTCGAATGTTCTGGCAAACAAACTAGATAGGGCTAGGCAGACCTTAGTACATCTACATTGGGAGGGGGGTA
>CM031618.1:53579495-53613569 GCA_018398815.1 Conus ventricosus | reverse complement strand
TGTTTTGCACACCGTAACTGCATGGGTTAGTATGTGTGTGTGTAATATATCATGGACTAAAACGCAATGCATAAAAGCTGAAAAACAGGCCTGCAGCAGATTTATGTTTATCTGGCACAACATGATAAAGTGCAACGCGGTTATCAAATCATTTCAAGTTCACCATGTATATTGTACAGGATAAGTAGTGGAGAGAGAGAGAAAGAAAAAAAAGTACAGCAAAACAACAATTCGATCATCACAGGTAAAAAACTGAAGATTTTTTTAGGGAAGAAAAAACTAGAAGGGCACTCGTGAGAACTCTGATTTCCTCCACTGCCACTCGAATTCTGGTCCGTCCTGTAATCCGATTCGCATAACGGATCCGCACCAAATTTCATAGGTTTGATATTGGACAACATTCCATCTTTCCGCCAGGTTTCGTTGATTGATGAATTAAGTAATTGTTATGTAATCTTGCTGACAGACAGACAAATGCGGACCCAAAAAACCAAATTTTCTGGCGAAGATCAGAATACAAAACTGTAAGATGCCTTGATAAAATATCAGAAGTGAAGAAAATGTACATCGGTCCAACTCACCATGACATGTTGTCCGCTGCTCACTCAATTCGTAATTTCCCTAAACAATGAAATATATCCCCTTAATGTAGACAACAACTAGGTTTATCCTCTAATTTCCCCTGGTCTCTTGTACTTCCTTTCGTGAAATAAGCTTACTAACGGCTCTCTCGTCTTTTCCTGACACTGATATGGACTGGTATCGGGCGTTTAGTATAACCATCGGGTCTGTAGGCCAAAATCGTAGACAAACCCTGTTCGATACAGATCTGGAGGCCACGACAATGCAGCGTTCTCAGAAACTCAGACACTTTTGGACCCTCTCCTTTTACATATCTGTCCAGGACGCCGGTTTGGGTCATATCATGCTCTCCTTGGTTCGTTTGACTTGGGCACGGGGGGACTCGGAGTGATTTGGCTCTACGGTGTAGTGGGTGAATTGTGACTCCCACGGTTATTTTTTTTTTTTTTGGACTTCGTCTGTGTGAAAGTCTTTACTGGGTCGCGCTCTCTTTTCTCTCTCTTCTCTCCCTCTCCTCTCTCTCTCTCTCTCTCTCTGTGTGTGTGTGTGTGTGTGTGTGTGTGTGTCGGTGTGCATGTGGGGTGTGTGGCGCGCGCGCACGTGTGGGGCATTTCATGTAGGTGCGTGCATGTGTGCTGTGTGTATGTGTTGTGTGTGTGTGTTGTGGGGTGTGTGTGCGCGCGCGCGCGCAGGCGCCGTGTGCATGTGCGTATGCGTATGCCTGTGTGTGTGTGGTATGTGTGTGTGTGTGTGTGTGTGGTGTGTGGTGTGTGTGTGTTGTGTTTGTGTGTGTGTGTGCATGCGCACGCGCATCTTTCTCCTCTCACTCTCACTCTCTCTCTCTCTGTGCGACTCTGTGTGTGTTTCTGTGTGTGTGTGTGTGGGGTGTGTGTGTGTGTGTGTGTGTGTGAGAGAGAGAGTGTGTGTGTGTGTGTGTGTGTGTATTGTGTGGGTGTGTGTTGTGTGTGTGGTGGTGTGTGTGTGTGCGTGCGTGCGTGCGTGCGCGCGCGCGCCCGTGTGTGCACTTGCATATAATCCATGTCTGTAACACACACACGCACGCACGCTGCCGCGCACACACACACACACAACACACACACACCACACACACACAACACACAAAACACAACATACACACACACACACACACACACAGGGAGATAGATAGATAGACAGACAGACAGACAGACAGAACAGATAGATAGACGGGGTAGATAGATATTATTCCTGATCATATTTAGGAAAGCACGTTCCATCGGGGCCAATTCCAGAACCAACAAACTTGGAAGACAACAGAACAGCCATTAATAAGATCAAGGGAAACACGGACAAACAAGCAATGCAGAAAGAAAGCTGAAAAATTCAACTTGGAAGGCAACAGAACAGCCATTAAAAGGATCAAGGGAAACACGGACAAACAAGCAATACAGAAAGAAAGACTGAAGAATTCAACTTGGAAGACAACAGAACAGCCATTAATAAGATCAAGGGGAATACGGACAAACAAGCAATGCAGAAAGAAAGACTGAAAATTCAAACTTGGAAGACAACAGAACAGCCATGAATAAGATCAAGGGAAACACGGACAAACAAGCAAGACAGAAAGAAAGACTGAAGAATTCAAATTGGAAGACAACAGAACAGCCATGAATATGATCAAGGGAAACACGGACAAACAAGCACGACAGAAAGAAAGACTGAAGAATTCAAGCGGAAGGAATAATGAAGGATACGAACGGGAGGAGAGGAACCCACCGAGAAGGGGATAAGGCGAAGTGTTAAACAGAACCTGGAACACCATTACAACAACAACACACCCAGATAGGGAACCAGATGCATTTCATTGTAAGATGTTTGTGCGGTCAAACTGTATTTTATGGAGTGGTCATCCTATACTGAATCACCTACTCAAACAGTGGTCCCTTACTGTTTCCTGGCAGATGATGCCAAAAGATCGGGCGATATTCCTCAACGTGGGGCTGAGGGACATGAAAGGGAAAGGGGCAGAAGGAGGTGTGTGTGTGTGTGGCGGGGGGCGGGGGGGGGGGGGTTAAGAGGAGGGTTAGACTACCAAAGGATGCCCGTTCGAATCGTGGATGCTTTACATGAAGAAAATGACACTGTTGGTGCCTGCTTTTAATAGTGTGTCTGCCATTCTGGTGGTCAGACTGACATAGTGCTAAAAAGCCTGCGAAGGAGCATCTGGAGCATGAAGTGCCTAGGTGACGAAGAATGACACGGGTGGATAGGAGCGAAGGAATGTGGACCGTTGCAGGAGTAACTGTGCTCAGATGGCTCTGGAGACAGGCCGGGGATTTCATTGTTTGAACATCATGGCCACCTTCATCATTCTTCTGCCGGTATCATCAACCGGTTTTTCTTCTACAGACTGATCTAGTTTGCCTCAAGGTCCTCGAGCTATACGCATTTTGTAACGTTGATAGTAAGCCATGTTCACAATTTAGAAGCATGGCAAGAAGCATAGCTCAGGCGTAATTGATAATGAATTGTAAATTCTCCAGACATGGATGTGATGTGGTGCTTCCAGTTTGCGACCGCGGGTAAAGTCGGAGTCGTGTAAAACACCAGGATGGTCGGACTCTAAAAATTGCCCGCCTTTCTCTTCCCTTTCCCCGCCCACATGTCCTCCCCCTTGCCCCCCAACCCTCCCCTTTTTAAATCCTCCCACTCCCCCCTACCATCAGATGACGATATCCCGCTGGGAATAACCCAGGAAAGGGAAGAGAAGGAAGCCAACGATGTTTCTGGTACAGGACAACTCAGGTATGACGTCGCCTCCAGCTTCCTGCAGGGAAATCGGAAATGAAATGAGGTAGGGAACAGTAAACGATAAACAGTAAATACGTGGGGAGAGGAACAGTAATATGACCGCTTCAGACTCACTTGCTCCCCACCGAGCTTTTTGGGCGAAAGTGCCCTAAAAGCGCTATTCTGTTCTTGACAAAGTAACCAAAAATAACGACCCTACATAACAAACATACTGTGACAGGTTATCCGTTTTCAAATTACTAATTTTCTAAGGTTTTCGGAGGTAGTAGAGTAGGAGAAAGTAGCCAAAATGAAACGCCCCCATAGAGTAACAGTAGGGAAAAAGCGGCCGTGGATGAAACGCGCTTCTTGACAAACAGGTTTGTCGGTTCCCACGGCTTTCTTTTCAGGGCGGTGTCAACGACCTGCTCTGAAGGTTGGAGGCAAGCTTTTAATTGCTAGTTGCCGGCCTACCTGCCCAGCACTTTGGGGTGTTTATTTCTAACAGGGGATTCTAAGTTAGAAATAGTTTTGAATCGCCAAATACTTTTTCAAGAGCTTTATAGATTTAAAATTGTGCGGAAGGGACATGGAATCTAGGCTACAAATTTATATATAACCACCCACCACTCACACACACACACACACACAACAAACCCTCTACACATGCAATAACACAACACACACTACACACACCACCACACACACACACCACATTACACCACACCACACACACACACACACCTCCACACACATACACCACTGAGGCCATCACACACGAGGCACACACACAAGAGCAGAGACGGGGCACATACACACACAACAGGCCAAAAATAATCAAGACTGCCGCACCTCTTTACCCTCCTCTTCACCCCCTACCTTCCTGCTAGCATTACATCAGTTTTCTAGAACGTTCTGGCCCCACGGCCCGCGCGGTGGCGCTGTTTGGCTTGACCTAATCACGAGTTAGCAGTTGCACGGCCGCTTCACATGGACCCCCAAAAAAAAAAAGGTAACCCCTCACATTCTTGCGCCTGACAGTCGCGAGCAGGACGGTTTACTTGTGCGGTGGGCTGTGTTATTTTATATCCGGTTTAACTGAAGAACAGAATTGTGTTGTATCTTAAAGGTTTGTTGGCTTGTTGAGACAATATTGTTGACAAAGATACAGCTAGTTTTAATACGTGTTTGGCTATCGTTGAGATTGTTCGAGGGGAAAATAAAAGGTCGGCCGAAGCAAAACAATCCATCACGCGTTGATGGTTGGGAGTGCTTGAGGACAGTAAAGCCATGTTTTAAAAAAACATGGCGTCATTTCTTATGGCGGAGGTAAACACGGCTGGTTTCGTATTTGAAACATTTGTGATGTTCCTCCCAAGTAATAAATGTTCTCAGTTAGTATTAGACTTGATTGATTGTTAACTACAGATTCAGGTGTTCTTGTTGGCAAGCTGATATGTGTATTATGTTGTGTTATACTTTTCTACTTTTCTAATTCTAACCAGTTCCTAAATTATCTGCCTTCAAGTGTGCCCTTATGGCATACTGAATGGCGATTTTCGAATGTTCTGGCCATACAAACTAGATAGGGATAGGCCAGACCTTTGTACATCTATAGTTTGGAGAGAGTTGTGTGGTGATGGCCAGCACTATTTCATATAAATGCTTTTAATTATACAATGTGGTTGTACTACTTACTGGACGATTAGTGCTGCCATAAAAGCTTGGCTACAGCTATTTCTGCTGTAACTATGAGGGCAAGCAAACTAGGTCAAACAAACCCTATGTTGTATCGCTTGCCGCCAATGACGTCAGCACCTGCAATTGCTCGGTGGCAAACTAGGTCAAAACGACCCTATGTGATCGTCTTTCAGCGCGCGTACTGTTGCTAGCAGGCCAAACTCTAAACATATACCGGAACGCTCCTGCATTGAGCGTATCTAAAATAGATGTTACGGGTCAGTGAAGAAACGGCTTGCGCGCCAAGCAAAGCTAAGGGGCAACTAGGCCAAACGGACCCCTATGTGATCACTTGGGGTTGATTGAGGTTTTGCGCGCGGGACCACAGCCCCGGGTAGTTCCACTTCATTGTTTGTTTTGTTGGTGTTGTGTTGTTTTGCCTACCCCACGCCCACGCACGTCCCTCCTCCACCCCGGACTGTTTATTGTGTGTTTGTTGTTTGTTTGTGTTTAGTTGTTTGTTTTTGGACGCCCCACGCATGCACACCCCCCACCCCACCTGCCCCACCCACCACCCACGCATGCACACACTCAAGCTTCCTTCTAAGTTTTTTACAAGTTATTCTGAAGTTCTTAACTTTATGTTACTTCAAGTTGTCCTTAAGTCATTCTCAAGTTATCTCAAGTTATTACTTAAGTTACTTCTAAGTTTTTAATTTAGTTGCCCAAGTTTTTATAAAGTTCTTAATTTTAGTTCTTGCATTAAGTTTTTAAATTAGTTCTTGATCAAGTTCTTAATAAGTTCTTGATTAAGTCATACTTTAAGTACAACCAAGTTCTTATTAAGTTTATCTTATAATTATCAAAAAAATACAGGCTATGTTTTTATCTTAAATAAGTTAGATGTCTAATATAGTAACACACGCCTCAAAAAAAAGTTGTCCATCGTTGAGGATGTTTGCTCAGCGTTTTTCTGCATAGATCTTAATGAAGTTATTAATCCGATGCAACCGCATTTGATATACAATTCTGGTCTATGGAAATGTCTTTTATAGGACTCATGTTCTTATTTATTGACACCATCATTTTATAATACGCCATGTTCTATTTTTATTAAAAAAAATTTTAAAATTAGTGTTAAAATATTAGTACATTTCAAGATGGATCAAAATAAATGCTTTGTTATTGGCGGTTTTGGCGTGCTGGTGTATTTTTCTGCTTTTTATTGGTCAGATTTTTTGGATGCTTTGTTTCTGTTGCCATCGGTTTATAAATTTTATAGCCGCTATAAACTGCACCCAACTGCAGGCAATGGCGCAAAAAATGGCACAGTTGTTAAGTTCAATTCCATGAAGACTTTGGTTGCTGTAGGTCTGTATCGCATGGGGTTTTTATAGACGGCATTGAACCAACTTGTTTCTGGCGCTGGCGGCGTTGGTGGGGTGGGTGGGGACGGCGTTATGTTTTCATGATGCCTGTAAACATAATTTTTTTGTCTGTTCCACTCCTGCTAATTTTGTTCCTGCTTTAACACAGCCCGGTGAGGATTCTTTTCACTGCGATCCCCTCTGGGTTCAGTGTTTTCTGCTGATTTTGGTTGTTACTTTCTCCTCCTGGATTCTGGTTTGATGATTTTCCAGCTCGTTCATTATTGAAGGGAAATAAAATCATATGATTAAAGTATTAATCCCATGATTATTGGCGATAAACAAGTTCAAATCTTTATATTAATCCACACCTAGGACTCTAATGTCTTTGTTTTAAAACCGGATTCTTGCGTTAAATCATACGTAAGGACTGTTCAGGAATCAATGGAGCAAATCTATGACTAGTTTAGTGTACAATAAGAAACCGTTTGCCCACACTTTTTCCACCATTCTAGACCCCAGCTGCGCTTCATTACTGTTTTGATACTTTAAAATGTATTGTGGAGACATCTGCTGAATCTGTTCAATGTGAATTCAGTTCGTTCCTTAAATATTTTCCACAGATTCTAAAGAATACAACCTCTCCTATTGGGGAATAACAGCTTGGGCCATCACTTGGTCATTCATAAGTTCGGGAAGGTTTAGGCTGCCTTGTCGCTGTAGTTGATCATTCATTGTTATGTTTTGTATTAATATTATAATTTTTTTATTTTAAAAAATGAGCAACGAAAAAATGTTACCACCTTGTATACCATTCTGTGTTATTGGCGGAATACGTGTAGGATATCATGCTTGGTAAAAAAAGCTTGTTTAGAATTTAAACCAGCAGATCTTGGCTAACTAGACTTTGAGGATCAGCAAAGTGATTGCTAATCATTGCAAGCTCGGTTGCCACGAAAGATTTTAGTTAAGTAGGTATAATTCCAGACAATATAATTATGTAATGAAAAAAAAATAATTTATAAAAAAATGGCTTCCATCGCATTAATGATAGGCGGCGCTGTGGTGAATGCGTTGCTTTTAGCGGCAGTAATTTTGCATTTAGTAAACTGAGGGGATGACAGCGAGAGAAAAAAGACATAACCCCCAAAATAGCTATGGAGCAACTTTGCAGCTGCAATGACGCCTATGAAGGCAGAGACTTGAGCAGTTAGATTTTATTAATGGACACCTGAAAGAACAGGGGCATGCAGCTTACACATTTAAAAATGTTGACCAAGCAATAAAAGAAGATTATCTAGTAAACAGGCAAAACCAGTCCAGACATTGCCCACCAATATTCAGTGACTTTTATCAACCATCAGAAAACAAATGATGCAGAAATCGCGTTATGGTGTTGGTATGACCGTCGTGTATTTTGTTGCGCATAATATTGGCTGATAAAAATGACAAAATTATTTATTCGCCCAAAGGATATTGGAAGGGCTTCACAGAAATACAAAGCTAAGCACAAGCGGCAGGGAGTTCAGACGAACCAAACAGCAAAGGAATGGTTATCTAAACAAGCAATCTGGCACAGTATTATTTACCGGCGCCTAGACGATTACAGAGACCGTCACTTGTGACACAACTCCAAAACGACACCCATCAAATGGATCTTCTATATTTACCTATGATAGGGATTAGACGAAAATGATTTAAGTAGCATCACAGGTCATTGACCATGGCTTCAAGATACAAAGATGGCGGAACTTTACACAAAAGAGTGCTTCTGATGTTGCTGTCGCCATACAGCTGATATACCAACGAGGGCCACTACTTATCCTCGCATGATTCAGTAGATCGATGATGGGGTGGGGGTTGGAAAAAGATTTAATGGGCAAGTGGAATCAATTATTGTTATAAAACATTGAGTTACCATTAAAGAGGATTCCGGGAGAGTTCACAGATTCACAGGCTCCTTTAGTTGCAATCTTTAAACAAACAGTTAGCTGTAAGACTTTTCTCCCAGTATACAGAGAGCTTATTGACAATTATCGCAACACAGATTGGAGTTTGATGGGGACTCTGCCCTCTGTTTTGCGCGCAATGATAATGATCAGAATTTAAAGGGCTAAAACCAGTACAAGCAATCAAAGAAAAACATTAAAGTTGCTGAAGGAGAGTCTTCATCCGGCAAACTATTAACCTTTGGGTTGAAAGTAAGGTACCTTTATTTACCGGGAGATAGCAGAAGTGGACACTCGCATCAGGGCTACCGATTCCAATTTGGAGTTATTGTTCCATATGAAATATAACGAATTGTAAAAATGAAATCCGCCCGTGTATTATTTACCGAGGAAAGGACACAACAAAACAACAGGCTCCTCAAAGATCTTTTGTGTAAGAAGAACTGCGATAATTCTGCCAGTCTCGTTACGCATTTAATTAATTTACGTAAATATATTTGAGTTTAAAAGGAATCTCGAAGGAAGTGCAGAACGAACGAAAAACAAGAATGGTGAAGGAAGAGACCTTGAAATGATACGGGAAGCATTTCAGCGTGTTTATGTATTAGGAAAACATTTTCGGGGATTAATCAATGCATGCTAAATCATCCAGATCACCTAAACTCCAACCGACAATTTGGGAAAAGGAATTTTCTTGAAAATAATAAAAAAATTCGAAACTCGTCAAGCTAACATGAGAAAAAGATTTAAATTTGAAATTGGATGAGCTATGATTTATCTTATTAATAAAAGTGATGAAAAATATAAAAAACCTTGGTTTTTGCGGTTCTCCAGTGCCATTTGCATATGATAAACTTGGGATAAACAAACAACCCGTTTTGTGTTTGTTATATCTAATGGACTTCGTTGTTACAACAGTTGTTGTGTTGTTCTCAATGTAGTTTAAGATTGCAGTTTACGTTGTCATGATGAAAAGTTCTTATTGCCAAACCATGCTTCTGTGTAGTTGTCATTGTGATATGTTGACTGCACAACGCTGCGAGATATTCTTGTTTCATAATGATTTTCTTCCTGGTCGAAATACTACTGTACCATTTTTGACCTTTTAAACCAACTTACTCCTTAATCACCTTTCCAGATAATTCATCCTTCATCTTTTCCTAAAAACTTCCTTGTTAGTAATTGATTGACAAGGCGATCTTTAGGGTAATCTGATGTATCTACCAACCGCATGCCCTTTAGCCACTTCGGTTTCCATGTCTTTATAGATAGTCTGCCAGTAGGGATATCTATAACAAAAACTATCGTATCGTGTAAAGCACTCTGGACTAGGGATCGGAGGGCTTAAAGTAGTATAAGAAAAATCTAAACATCAAAAGACTTTGATAATTCTAAAACATTTAACCCAATAAATACAGGTCTTGTTTAATTTGACTTTCTTTTTTTTCAGCTTATGCAAAAAGCTGATCATGAAATCTTCTGAAGTCTGATTAATTGGTTTGAAGTCAGCTTAATTGCGTCGTTCTCTTTGGTTGACTAATCTGACATCTTTACGCTTGTGCGGTTTCTTCCATATGTCTTTCAAAAACAGCTGTTGTTCATCAACTTGAAAAAGTCTTTTTCTGAAGCCATCTGTGGATTAGTTTCTGAGATCAGTGTTCTTCTTGATGTATGGTTTCATGACTGTTCGTGATCAAAAGAATGATACGATGAATGCTTTCAACTTCAAACCATGTTTAAATAAATATTGTAGAATTTAGAAGTCTGTAATGACAGACATCATTTTTTTTGCATCGAAGATTGGGCACAAGTTTAGGCGGCTTCTTGGTTCGTCTTTCTTTAGGACTTTCTGTGTAATGGATAGTCATTTTGCAGGTCATGGAGATTCTGAGGTTATTCTAAGTCAACTTCTAGAATGGAAAACCTCGCTGCTGATCAGGGTAAATGTTCAACATTTAATGCCTTTTGAATATTATTCGTACCTGTGTACATTTTTAAAGTTCGTAATGGAAGCGATTGTCGCAGTTGCCCCAACCATACAGATTTGTTTGCATCTTAATGCAATGAGATAGTTTAGGAACCTTTTACTCGGATCATAATGATCCAAGTATTGTTGTTGCTTTACAGTAATGATGACGGACGCCATTACTAATTCCTCCGCAATCCGTTGTCATCATCTGTATCATTGGTAGGTCAGCCCAATAATAAATCTGTTAATCCAGTAAACTTTAAGTAAGCATCCCAGCTAATCCGGGCGCTGAAATATAATGCGCAGGATCCAGGCTATAATGTTTCATGCAGGTCTTTCTATATATTCAAAGACGGTCCGCAACAACATAAATCTGCATTAATAGGGTCATGATAGTCTTCCATCGTTTTACAATCTAACTTTTGCAAGCATCTTGTGCTGCCGCATGGGTAATCGGAAGGAGTCGCTGTGTCCTTTCCTCTAGGACTAGAAAAGAACGCGCTTTAGGCGGAGGAAGTGTATTCTCGTCAAACCTTTCCTAAACAGTCTTGTATCATAAGGAGGTAAACGCCCTTTTAACAAGGTTGAGTAAAAAATAATTTTTTTTTTTTTCCCCATACCTGGTTCTAATTGGGCAGGAACTTTAAGGACATAGCAGTGCCTCTAATGTAGCACCATCATTAGTTGCTCGAGTCGTTAGAAACGACATGTTATTTAAAGTAAAAACATGTACTTGTTGAGACTGTGCAATGCATGCTACCTGATGGCGCTGGTTATGCTTGCAATATAAGATGAGAGTCGTACTCGAAGGTATGAAAGAAGATGGGCAGCCCTTTTTTTCCCCTCATGTCTTTGAGTTCAAAACTATAGTTGAGATGGCATTTGTTATGCGAGTCCTCTGAACTTTCGCTAATGGACATGAGTCTCTTACGGTTGGAATTCGCTGCGTCTGAAGAGAGGCCTAAACCCAAAATACAAACAGGTGAGTTGCTGAGTCATACGGTGTTGATTTCAGGAGTCATTATGATTTCCAGATAAAGTCAGATTATTAGAACAGTCATTACCAATTGTGCTTGCGTTTTAAGAAGTTTCTGCAGATCTGGTCTCTAGACCTCAATTCTGGTGCTGAATGAGCGCCATCGACATGACAATTAATGAAGGCAATGAACAAATATGATGATTACCATTTAAGACTTTTTCGAAGTTTTTGTGGCGCTGGCCCCTCATAAGGAACCAATAAGCGACTCAAAGTCTGCGTTAAAACTAGTATGGAGAATATTTGCATCCGTTTCCAGTTTCTTAAAACTAAACTTTACTGCCTTCTGGGGGCGTAAAATAGTTTGTATTACAATCTACAGAACTTTACAATGTTTTATATGTTCCTCGTCGGCTTGCACAGAGGGAATTCTTGTTAAACTTTCTGAGAATTCTTGTTTATGGTAATGCTTTGAGTATGCAGCAATAATCTACTCATTGTGCGTATTAATGTTTAATGCGCGTAGCCCCGCTGGTGAAAACATCTGTTAGTAAAGTCACATGTTTTTGTCTGGTTTCGCCTATTGTGGACTGTTTTGACACTTTAATTGCACCAAATCTGTTTCTCATCCCATGTGTAAACATTAGACAGTTATGGTGGATGTTTGTTCTTCAAACAGATTCATGGGAATCCACGCTAACGGGAAAAGGATATTCAGAAAGTTAAGATCATTGATGATAAGGGCGTTAGTTAGACACTCTCCTTGGTTCTTGCGGGCGTTAATGCAGCCTTGCAAGAAACACAACATAAAACATTTGTTGTACTGTATTCTTTATGTTTAGATCTGCTTTTTTGCGGACTAATGCTGGAGGTTAGTGGAATGTGAGACTTGCCAAACAATCGGCGCATACTTAGTCTGGTTTTAATTGATCTCTAGGACTTAGCCTCTGGACCAAACCAGGTATTATTCATTTTGGCTTCTTCAGCAGCAGCGTCAAACTGTGACAAGCAGTTTCGTCTGCCCACCAGACGTTAAGTCATTTGAGGAAAAGAATAGTCTTGTGTTTTGTTGAGAAAGGACTTCTAGATTTTCTTCATTTTTGTACATAGTCACTTTAAAAACAGCTAACTTTACTTTAACTGGCGGGGGTCTTATTGTTAGTTTACTTGGAACTTGAGAAAATAGATATGTCAACACTTGCGTCGCTTGCTGGATCAATGACTTCTAATTACAATATCATTCAGTTGACTTTGACAAATTTCTTGCTTTGCTTCAAAAATTCGTCTTGTCGTCATTATCTTAAGCCTTGTTGAGTCTCTTTTCTAACTAAAATATTTATTAAAATTAAAAATAAATACTTAATCAGAACCAATATCAACGGTTCTTTTGCGCTTGGACTCATAAAAACTAAAGTATAAAAGCCCTTTGCATTGTATTGTGAGCTGTGTAGAACAGAGTTTAATGTTCGATTACTTTTTTTTAAGGCATTCCTTTTTTATTGCTCGGCGTCTGGCTGTTGAGAAAAAACTTGTCCTTGCCTTTCTTTGAAGATCAAACTTTTGTCTTTTGTAGTCATCAAAATCGGGCCTGTAAACGATTAAATTCTTCATCCGTGATGTTTGAGTCAGATATCGGTTATTTTATTGTTCAGTTTAAACGAATAAGTTTAGCGTTATTGTTGAAAATCATAGCTGTGTGCTTTGGAGTGAGAGTTTTAATTTTTTGCCAGAGGCACCTACAGGCTAATGAAAAACACAGGCCAAGAGCTAAGACAAAACGCCCTTAGAAGGTAATGCTGGGTGCACCAACGCCTGTTGCTTAGAGTACCTTACACTCGTTCCTGCTGATGCTGCACTAATAGTCGTTGCTCCAGTATTGACATAGCGTACCAGCATTAAGGCAGAGAATACCTTCGTTTGGTTTTGCTGTATTTTGAAAGGTCTGCTCTAGTTTTTGTTGCATTTGTGTAATGTTTGTTAAATCTGAAGGTTTTACTTTCAGGGGTTTCTTTAACAGCGAATTTGCCTGCTATCTTTTTTTGGCGGTGCTGTAGGGCACATTTGGACTAAACCTGAACCGGGGACATGCTTTTTATAAATAAAATTAATTTAGTATTGTATTATCTTGTAATCTGTACCTTCAATAGTCAGCTTCGCCATCATATATTAAAAACAAATGTACATTAAGCGGTTTAATCGGGCTTCTTCTACTTTATCAATTTGAATGTTTATTACGTCCTCTCACTGTTCTCCCGCTTCCATGTAATGGTTATCCTCCGTTGACCTTTAGGTCAATTCCATAAACCGTATTTGTTGTTAAATAATCATCAAGTCTTACACTGTGAAGGTGTTGATCTTTTAGCGCAATGGTCTGCTGTTGGACTTCTACCCTCCACCCAAACAATTTTCTTTTTTCGTCAAATGAGATAAGTCATGTCCGCTAGCATTAGTTTTGGTTAGGGACTCGCACCTCAATCGAAACATTTGTACTTTCGTATTTTTTGGATAAAAAACTTTTCACTTCCTATTTTTGAATGGTCTAATCTTCACACAGAAATTAAAATCCTTTAAGCGATCTTGCGGAGACGCTAAAACGAAAATTCCATTTAGTGTCTGCCATGCTTCTAGGATATGTTGTTTGATTGACGCCACGTTTTCGTAATATATATATTGGTGGGACCTATATTGATTCCCTATCAGCTTTGCTAATCAGGTTGCTATCACGTCAAACTCTAACGAGATGTAAGAATGCTTGTGTACTTTGCTTCGGTTGTTGTGATTTGATAACACGTTTGTATTCATTAGTAGGTTAGGTCATATACAAATCTGTCTTTTAATGCTCCTTGAAAGTATGGGGCATGCGCCTTTTAACAACTCAATCTAGGGGAATGGGAAAGCGATTACATACGCATATCTTACAGCTAAAGCCTTTTTGCTGCTTTTTAGCACCTGAGGCGATTCGGCGCCTATCTAAGTTTTAGTGCTTCTGCTGGCCGTTTCCTTGAATCGCATGATCTTCCTTTCATTCGGCGGTTTTAGCCATTGATCAGAATAGGTTAAAAATATGTCTGCATTGTTTAAGAAAATACTTCTTGCCCACAAGTTTTACAGAAATTTTCTTAACGATTGCCGTCCAAATTCTGGACTAATGTTCTGTTGTGTCTGTTGTTGAGCGAGTTCTATTTGAAAAGTAAGCCGTGCAGAGCTGGCACGATCAAATCATCGCTCCTAGGTCTGGAATCTAACAGTAAGAATTTGATCTGCATCACTGAGTATTGATGGTTTATTTGGAACTGTAATATTCCGTTTATTTCCTGCAGGCCAAGGGGTTCTTTAAGCTTTCTATACGGGCCAAGAATGTGCATATGTTTGTGACATTTTTTTATAAAAAAATAAATGTTAATTATTTAAAAAATCATGGCAGGTAAATGAAGGCGAAGAAGATTATGATGTTTTGATCCTTGGAGACGACCATGAGTGAAATGATCCTTTGACACGGCATTCGCTCATCGCTTCTCAATGCGGTGTGAATAATTGAAAGTACGTCGGAGCATTTTACAAAGATTTAGGTCAAGTACCTCCCGAATTTATAGAACCATATGATTTTTAATTAGATGTGGGTCATTTGTTTGTAAAGGGGTTCTCAAGGAGTATCTGTTCGGCTTTATCAACTAAACCAGGACCCATCAAAAGTTTTTAGCCAAGAGTACTATTTTACAAAAGAATCAGTGTGAAAAGGATCAAATCGCCTTGGCCATTGCTAGGTCCATAACTTGTTGGGGAGGCAGTGTTTCTAAACTTCAAACACACTACTAGAACTCCCAACAGATACCAAATGCTAAAACATGGAACGTATAGAATTTAAAACCAATCAGCAAGGCGGAATTTAATAAATACAAATTAGAAGCAGAAAACTGTTTTTCAGATGAAACTGCATTAAAGACTTTTCCGACTCCCCGTACCCATGCGAGAAATAGCGGGCCTTGATCGTGCTTAGAACCATTAGAGGCGATTAACAACAAATTTTAGCAAAAATAGGTGAATAGATGAGCATTTAAAAAGAGAAAAGAAAAACTCGTTGTGGTGTGACGCCAACTTAGGGCTCTGATATTCAAAGAAAAGAATAAGGGACAAAGACTAAAAGATATTGAACATAGAAAAGATCAGCATGACTAGAAGTGTCGACTACTAACCGGGACCAATTACGTAACTAAATGTGAATAGTATAAAGAGAAAACTATCGAAAAAATTTTTTTTGAAGACACAACACTAGCAGTACGAATACGAAACACTGTTTAGAGAAGGAAGGGAGTCACATTTGCAAGCGTTATAACTGCCTTAGGATTTGCATAAGATACCATTGGGTGTTGGCTATTACAGGCGGCGGTGGCCCAAAAGTTCAGTACCTCCGCCCAATCGCCTCCCTGATAATTCATGGGTAAAAAAAACTGCTTGATCATCTTGCGAGTTTATTAAAAAAAATTAGACAGTAAATCATAGACTCTTTACGGGTATTAGTAGTAGGGTATTGTTCAGATGGCTTTGGGTCTATGCAAGCAAAGTAGTTGGCTTTATGCCGTGCACTTATGGACAGTTAGTTCTTTTTATAGTTGGGTTAATATTTAGTATGATAAAGACCCAAGTAATTCCTAGGCCAGGTTAATCCAAGATCAAGCGCGGTTCTTTTCATAATTTTCTTGGTCATCGCGAAACAGAGTCGCGAGCTTTGCTGCGTCTTCAATGGCTTTGGGCGCTTTGGACTTCGGGGATTGGATGACTTAATCTTGGGTGTTCTTTTATTGTTTGTAATTATTACGGGCTCAGAATTTATGTCGTTTTTCCCAACCTTCTGTTCATTGCTGCTATAAGATTTTCCATTATTTATAGTTTATTTATTATACCTATCTGAGTCTTGAGGTCAGAAGGCTGCATGTATAAACCAAGTTGCCAAACCAGCAATGTTACTTGTCGGATCTTGGCGTATGTAAAACATTTTGGTATATTTTTATAATTGAGGTAAATCATACTGTAGAATTAATGGGTCCTCTAAATTTGCTAAGTATTGTTTTTGCGCGTCAAAGCCAGTAGGAAGGATCAGTTATGCTTGATCTTGGCTGTGCTTGTGAACCTAGCAAACACCAAACGTTAAGGTGCGACTAGAGTCGTTATTGTTCTATTCCGCTCTAGTTAGGCCCTTACGAAGTGTCTAAGATAAATTGTTGTCCATGCTGTTTTTTATGCTCTTGATGTAGGGACCAGGTGAATCAGGTTTTGCTGAAAAGAAAGTTTTGAAAGGAGGATGCGTAGTCATAGTTTATACTTTCTTGCGTTGCCCGAAAATACAGGTCGCTAGGCATAATTATGATCCAACTTTTGTCTAAAGACTGTTCTTGATGTAATATTGAATCGTACAGTCCTTTCAAGCAGTCTTGTCTAATGGTTGCTAAGTGGATTAAAATGGGTTTGTACTTTTGGTAATGGTTTGTTGCTCGCAGTTTCTGTCAAAATACGTCTGAAAGGTGTAATTAAAATTGAAATCTGTACTCTGGAACACAAAGGTCATGAGTGATTTAAATGATCTGGCATACGCAACTCCACACCCAGGTTGATGCGCAAAATCACAGCAAAGTTTAAAACTGGTTCTGATAAATCTGCATTCGGATGACAAACCACGCTTTCTTGGTGTGGTCGTTTTCAATAGGGGGGTTAGATATCTGCTTAATGGAGTACTCACCTTTTTATGAAAAGAGGCAGTCTGGGTCCAGCATTGTCAAGAGTATCAGTTGCTATATTTTTATGATTGTAGTGCGGGCCGCCAAACAGAATATTTTGCATCTGCTATTTGATGCAATCATTTTTTATTTGTTTTAAAAATGTTTTGTAACAATAACAACCAAGAAGCCCTTCGTTTTTGTACATGCTATTGAAACGAAATGCCGGGGCCAAAAAATGGTTGTCGCTCCATGAAATATTCTTCAAAGTCGTTTGGTTTTATATAAGCAAAGCCAAAAAAGAATAATAGGTTCTTTTAAAAGTTAACAAATCTGGAACCCACAATGAGCCAATTAACATATACTGATGGTTATTAGGGTTTTTTGCTCACTAAAGAAGCAATGAGGTAACTTTGACATACTCTCAAACTTAACAATGCAAATCTAAAAAACAATGTTAACACCTTTAAGCTTGAAGAAGAAGAAAAAGAAACATCTTTCTTTTTTGTTTTGAGAGCTAGCTAAAATTGTTAGGCTTTACTACTAGCAATTTACCCACTCATAGTTTTTATTGCTGAGCAGACAAAACTATTATGGGAGAAAAATCGCTCGATCTTGCATTACTTTCATTACTATATGTTCATTTGGAGTGCTGAGCAAGATGAAATCTTATATGATGGAAGGCCCTCAACTGTTTTTTAGAGCTCGTCCGTCAGGGTAAGATGCATATTGCGATTATGAAATTATAACAATTCCCTAATTTTACAGTTTAAAAGATTTGTTTGTGGGAGGGGTCGGATCATTTTTTAAAAATCTAAGTCAATACAAGGGAAAAGTTGTAAATGTGATAAATACCTGCACATTGTTTTTGGAAATAATATACTGCCAGAGTACTAAAAATAATGTTCGCGTGGGCAGAAGGAACGGGAGGGAGTACATTGGAGCCTGTGAGGTGTATAACTTTCGAATTAAAAGACCTTGCAGCGTTGCGGACTTGAACAGAACGGTGAGTTAGGCGCTTTGTATGGTTTTGAGTGCACTAAAGATGGTGATATAACGCAATGAGGTTGGCGACAACAAAAAGTTTCCTAAAACTAGAAAGCTGCGCTAATCTAGAAAGCAAAATAATGTTGGTCAGTATGAATATAAAATAGTTCGAAAACCTGACCTCAATGGCCACTTAGAACCATATTTAGAATGGGGGACATAAAATTTGAATTCTTTAAAGCCATTTACATATTTTAGCCGTCAAAAAAGTTTCAGAAAAGCATTCAACTCTGGCCCTTTACATTAAGTTGATGCCAGATGGACAATGTCGGAAAGAGATTGGAAATAATGCCTTTATGGGAAAAAAACAGTACATCCTCACAGAAGAGAATCGTTTTAAATGAGCTTTACAATATTACAGTTCATGCCGCAATGAAATTAGGGACGCGTTCACAATAATATTTGATAATTCTGTCTTAAAAAAGATAAGGAGAGGGATGGGGTTGGGCGTAGTGACGTCCTTTTTAAAGGAATTATTATTAAGCTGGCAAAACATCACACCAACTAGTCGTTGACAGTCTTAAAGTTCTGTTGTCTTTCTTCACAATGGTGAGGATATTAAGTCATAAAACAAGCAACAAAATTCAATATTAGTCGAAATAGAAACAATCTTACAGCACTGATTTGAGTTTAAATCTTACACATTTAGGCCTATGGGATTTTTTAATTATATGAACAAGGTTTTGACAGAGAGCATGATAAAAACAATAACTGGATTAGATTAAATTTCTTGTATAAAACTATGGAGCAGTTAAAACTTTATGACAAAAACCTCATTGTTCATTGATTTGTGGACAGATGGTTGTGGGAAAAACAATATTTGTCCTCGACCTATTACAAACAGTTTATCGTTATAATTTTAATCATATTTGTGGTTTGATGTCCAAACACTTAAAATGGAACAAAGCTATCTAATAAGAAGGTTTATATGGGAACAGATGAGGAACCCCCCATATTTCCTCCCCCTCCCCGTTAATCCTAGCAATATAACTTAGTGAGGTTTAGAACAGTTTTATAGTCTGTTTAAAGGAACGCAGACTCTATTTATTATTGATGACTGTTCGCAGAAAGAGACATAGTAAAAAGGAACACTTTGTCGAAAAATAGCTTTCTGTGGAAGACATGCTGGTATAGTGTGTGGATTTTATGTCAAAAATATAACTCAGTTTTAAAAGACTTTAGAGAACAGTTAAAGACTGTAGTTCTATTTCACATGAAAGACAGAGACTCTTTTGAAGAATGTTTGCGCGAAAATGATGTTATTAAAAATGACCAGGAAAAACACAGGATTAAGCAAAAACTGAAATCTGAAAAGTTTAGTAAATTAGTATTGAAAACGGATAACCCTGCACAGTATGTTTGTTTGTAGGGTCGTTATTTTTTGGTTATTTGTCAGAGAACAGGAATAGGCGGCTTTTAGGCCACTTTCGCCCAAAAACGTGGTGAGTAGCAAGTGAGTCAGAAGCGGCATATTACTGTTCTCTTGGGGTATGTTTTGCCCCCATAAGGAAACCTAACACAGAGTAACTTTTATTCAAGACTGGCACAGCCTTTTAAACTTGAATAAAGTCAGACAAATACATAGCCCGAACAATCTAACAGTGGGGGAAAAACAAACGCAGGCCAACAACTGAACTGTCTTCATAGTAATGACCTGGCAAAGATTTGGACTTGAGGGAGAGGGGAGAGGGAGTTTGAAGATGGAGAAGCTAGGAACATGAAATTTAAAAAAAAGAAAAAGTTACAGATATGGAAACTCTTCACTAGCTGCATAAGGGAACCATCGCAATCCCTTTTGAAGGCAGATATATTTGTATTGCCCGCTCCGAGGCCTTTCGCCCGCTGGGTCGGGACTCATCAGGGAGACACGGGTGGTTGTGTCTGCGCTCCCGGCGTCAAATAGAGACACACCACAGTCCATAATACTGTGGTGTTCTCACCACCATGGGTGCAAAAAAGAATCCCAAAAGCACCCTCAGAGCAGCCAGCGAAGAGTAGTAAATGCAACCAACGAAAGTGTGGGGAAGAAAAAAAGTTGCTGTAAAACTAAAGACATTATGCAGATAATATCAAATGTAGGGAGATAACTCTTGTTGGCGGTGTTGGGGAGATACGGGGGTATTGGGGTTTTGAAGCTGGAGGTTTTTCTCACCTGGGAAAGACGGGGATTAACAACAGTGCAGGGTGACGTGTCTAACCGGACCATGGCCAGTGTCTGTTGGGATAGAAGGATGGATGTACGGGTAGATCTGTAGACGCCAACTGAATTGAGCTTTATACTTGTTTGTGCATGATTTTGTTTTAATGTTTGGATGGTTTGGATAGAAGGATGGATGTACGGGTAGGTCTGTAGACGCCAACTGAATTGAGCTTTAGACTTGTTTGGGCATGATTTTGTTTTAAGGTTTGGATGGCTGGATGGATATGAACATGAATGAATGGGTTGGTGGATAGATGGATGAATGAGTGGGTGCATGCATACACAGACCCCAGCTAATTCTTCATTTGTCAAAGCCCACACATAAGCAACAGAAATACTCATGAACGACGGGGATAAGGAAAGGGTTAGGATAGTGGAACTAGGTCAAATTCAATATAGGCTGTACGAACCTCACAACAGTGTGAGAAAAGAAGACAAGGAGGTGGTGGATATGCCGATGTAGACTGTTAATAAGACAAGCAGACATACCGAACAACCTGGGGTGCAACGATGGAAAAGAGGGTGCAGATGGATTGAGACTGAAAGAGGGATCGGGAGGGGGGGTGAATGGGGGCGTGGGGGGGGGGGGGGAGTATGGGTATCGGGGCTGGTAGTGTGCTAGACAAGCATAATTAAATCAATCACAAATATTGTCACTGCTATCGCCTTGGAGAGGGTGGAGGGGGGGGGTGAGGGGGAGAGTGGAAGAAAGAGCGAGTAAAGGGGTCGGAGGGGATGGAACGGGAGACAGAGAGGGCCTTTCCCTCCCTAATCCGTCCCTGAAATACTAGTTTGTTCCTACGCATTCTACATCTCACGACATTTTTTTTAATATGTCTGGTACAAGCGTCAAACGAGAGTACATGTGTCCGATTATACCAGAAAACAAAATCTGAACTTCGAATGACTGTAAAATCATGTAGAGTAAAAAAAAAATAAAAAAAAGCTTTAATTCCTAATCACTTAATAATACAAAAAAGTGACAAAAAATCATCATGCCACCACTTGAAAGAAAGAGAAAAAAAACAGGTCTGAGGGTCATAGCTCATTGGCAGTGACTGAGAGGGAGAGACAGTGAAGAAGAGAATACAGACTTTTAAAGAAGATGAAAAGGTAGATGAAAACACTCTCTCTCTCTCTCTCTCTCTCTCTCTCTCTCTGGGGGGGCGTGACATGTGTATCATCGAGTGAGGCCGCGATTTTGGTCTCTGGTAATTAACCCCCGATTGCAAGCACAACATTGCGATTTACCTTTCGAGAAGTGGCGAGAGACTTTGCAAGAGACAATGCCTTCATCGGCAACATATTTCAGGGCTTGTTGTGGTCGCTTTTACACGGTGTACCTGGGCTTCATGTTGAAGCGGGCGAGGGAGAGGAAGAACAGCTACATCGCCATGCTGAAACTGCGACGGAGAGCGGACGGTGTAGTACTGGGATTGCTCCTCTCGTTTTTGTTCTGGGGGAGTCTTCTGCTCCGCTGTGGCGACGTGGAGACTAACCCAGGCCCTAACTCCTCGCAAAGCAAGGACAGCTCGAGACAGACACGATTGAAATCGAGCAGTTCCAGAAGCAGTATGGAGCGAGCGGACGGCACTTCACGAAGAGTCTCCAGTGAACCGGTGAAAGAGCCCACTTTGTCTGACGTGGTGGGCATGATCCAGGACTTGAGCTCGAAGATGGACACCCGCTTTGGTGAGATGAAGGAAGACCTCCACGTCCTACAGGAGGAGTACGGGGCCATGCAGGAAGAGCTGAGGGCACTGAGAGGTGAGGTCACGGGTCTACGTCAGCAAAACGACGAGTTGCAGAGGACGAACGAGGACCTGACGAGAAAGCTGGACGTCCTGGAGAGGAAAACGGATGACCTTGAGGGACGGTCCAGGCGCAATAACCTCATCTTCTACGGCCTGCCACGGAAGAACAACGAGACTCCGGCGGACTGTGAAGATATGGTGAAGGACATGATCACAGATAAGTTAGAACTTGCTGAGGACTTTCAGTTCGATAGGGTTCATCGAATCAGCTCTAAGCCTGACTCACCAGTGATCGCCAGGTGCGTCTTCTATAAACAGAAGATTGCTGTGTTAAAGGCAAAGGGCAAATTGCGCGGGACAGAACTTTTCGTTGGGGAGGACTTCTCTGCTCAAGTTCGAGAGGTTAGGAGACGTTTAACTCCACATCTGAAGACAGCTAGGGGGGAGGGTAAGAGAGCTTCAATGGTGTTTAACCATCTCCTCATTGATGGGAAGAAATTCACTGTGGACCATGCTGACAGACTAGTTGAAATTAAATAGGGAGGCGGCCTGCCCACAGTTTGTCTAGATGATTTCATTTTTCCCGTACCAGTGAAAAGAACAAACTTTGGGACGACACCGGTTTTGTTGTCACAGTGCGGCGAAGTTGACACGCTGTCAGCACGTGCTGTTCATGAGACAGCTCACAACGCAGTGCACTCTAACTTTAGTTCAGCCGTTGCCCAGGTTGAAAATGTAAATGTTGTTACAAATGAATGTGTGCCACAAAACCTGTCTAACCCGTCTAACACGTTTTCCGAAGATGTGTGTACCGTGTTACCTGATCTAGGTGATAGTAATGTGTCCATTGTTCCTTTTTCTGTAAATAACACAAAAAACTTCTCCTTTCTTCATTGGAATATAAACGGTTTATCCTCTAAATTACATGATAAAGATTTTGTTTCGTTTGTTAGTTCTTTTGATTTTATATGCCTGGCTGAAACCTTTATGGAAGATTTCCAGTCGTCTATGTTTGCTGGCTTTGACAAATTTTGTAAACCAGCTATGAAACTGACTACACGTGGAAGGCGATCTGGGGGGTTAATATGCCTTGTTAAAAAAGAGTTTTGTTCACTCGTTAAGTCACTGGAAATTAAGTCTGATACTTTTTGCGCTTTTGTTGTTGATAAATCTATGTTGGGTACAATAAAAGATGTTTTGTATGTCTGTGCATATGTACCACCAGAGGGTTCACCATACTATCGTTTTGTTGAGTTTGATAATGGTATTGCTTTACTTGAAGACTTTGTATGTGACTGCTTGCTTTCTATTGGTGATGTTTATATTTTGCTAAGTGGTGATATGAATGGTCGTACTTCCAATATTTCTCAAGATTTAGAAGAAAGTGTTTTCCCTTTTGAAAATCAATGTTTGAGTGGCCCATTGCATGTGAACAGGAATTCAGAAGACAATGTGTTAAATAATTATGGTAAGATGTTGCTAAACATGTGCACTGCATTTGATCTGTGTATTTTGAATGGTTTGTGTAAGGGCGACCTCAAAGGTTGCTACACATACATTTCTGAAAGTGGTAATAGTGTAAATGATTACTTTTTAATGTCGCGTGATATGTTTGCAACATACTTTAATGATTGTACTTTATGTGTGGGTGAACGGATTGATTCTGATCACATGCCTTTGGTTCTGCGTACTAGCTTTCACAGCGAAAACCTGGACAATGTAAGAGAAAGAGATGCTATTAGCTGGCTTGAAAATATGTTTGGAATGAAGCTTATGTTGACTTGTTGTGTAATGCAATGGATTCACCAGAATTTCAACAAAGGATGCACATGGCAGTTAGTCTCATTGAAGTTAATATAAATGAAGCTTGACATGTTTTTAACGATTGTTTAAAAGTCGCCGCTGACTGTATGAAGAGGAAGATTAAGGTAAATGCGAAAAAAGCTGGCGATGATTGGTATGATAAAGAATGTCTTTTAAGTAAAAGAAATGCACGTACATTGTTAACTAAATATCGTCGAACTTTATCTGTACCTGATCATGTTGAATACTGTAATGCCAGACGCGACTATAAACATCTTTTGAAGGAAAAACAAAAGGTATTTAACAGAACAATGGTAGATAAATTAGTTTCCTCTGTTAGTAGCCAGAAAGAGTTTTGGGAAACAATGCGGAAAACTCAGAAAAAAAGAACCCAGCCTCAAAATGATATTAGTTTGGACAATTGGTTTCATCATTTTAAGGAACTGCTCGAAAGAAATGATAGTACTGATAGTGGTGTAGGGCAGGTAGACGGAAGTGATGAAGATGATGATAATTATAATAATATAAATCGCCCTATATCGAAAGAAGAAATCATTTTGGCCTTACGTAAATTGAGGAATCGAAAAGCTGCAGGCCCAGATGGGATCATTAGTGAAATAATTAAAACTGCTTGTAAATCTGATTTGGTGATTAACTTTTTAGCAAAATTTATGAATACTCTATTTGATAAAGGTGTGTTTCCTGAAAGTTGGGCTGAATCGATTGTTCTCCCATTACATAAAAAAGGTGACGTTAACAACCCAAACAACTATAGAGGAATTTCGCTGTGCAACATTAGCAGTAAATTATATAGTGCTATCATTAACAGAAGACTTCAGGAATGGGTCGAAGAGAACAATATTACAGGCGAATATCAAGCTGGATTTAAACGGAATTATTCAACTATAGATCACATGTTTACTCTGATGGCCTTTGTTCAAAAACAGTTCTGTCTAAACCGAAAATTATATGTAGCTTTTATTGATTTTGAAAAAGCGTTTGACTCTGTCAACAGAAGTATATTGTGGCCAATACTGGTGAAGCATGGACTCCGAGGTAAATTATATAGATGTATTTTGAGCATGTATAACTCTGTGAAGGCGAGAGTGAGATGCGGATCATCCCTAACAGACTACATAAACTGCACATTGGGAGTCAAACAAGGGGATGTCTGTAGTCCCGTTCTTTTTTCTCTATTTATTAACGAAATAACGTTAGAAGTAATACATAATGGTAGGCACGGAGCTCACTTTTTAAAAGATGCCTTGGAGATATTTATTCTCCTGTTAGCTGATGACGTTGTATTGATATCAGAAACAATAGTTGGTCTGCAAAATCAGTTAAATAGTTTAGAAAGAGCTACTGAATCTCTCCAGTTGAAGGTAAACATGGCAAAAAGTAATATTATAGTGTTTAGGAAAGGTGGATATCTTGCTGCACGGGAAAAATGGATGTATAATGGAATTGCTATGCCAGTGGTGAATGCTTATAAGTACTTGGGTATACATTTCTCAACCCGTTTAAGTTTCAGATTTGCTTGCAATGATCTTGTAAGCAGAGCTAAACAATGTTTACTTTGTATCCTAAAGAAACTGCGTATGCTCGATAATGAGTCTCTGACATTGTTTTTATTGTTATTCGATTCTCAGATTCAACCAATGGTACAGTACGGAGCTGAGTTATGGGGCCTCGACGTTGCCTCTATACAAATTGAAAAGATTCATTTGTACGCATTAAAAAAGTTTCTCGGTGTTTCACTACAGACACCAAATGACCTGGTCTATGGTGAGACTAACAGATATCCAATTCATTTACTTTCAGTGGTTAGATGCATTCGTTATTGGCTAAAGATAACTCGAATGCCCCCAGAAAGATTACCTCACAAAGCGTACAAAATGTTAGTGCAGCTAGACGCTAGGGGTAAGAGTAATTGGGCAACTAAAGTTAGGTTGAAACTGTACGAATTTGGTTTTGGTGTTGTGTGGGAGAATCAGGGTGTAGATGACATACATAGTTTTATTCGCTTGTTTCGGCAAAGGTTAATCGATTGTAACTGGCAAAGATGGAATACCCATGTTGAAGAGAGTCACCGGTTTGATATTTACAGATTGTTAAATCCTTCACATTGTATTCCAAGGTACTTATCAATGCAGATTAACAGACATATTAAATATATTGTCACAAAATTCAGGTTTGGTGTTTCGGATATCTGTGTACATTCTAACCGTTACAGACCTTTGAATGATCGTAATTTTACATGTCCACTCTGCTACGAAGATGATGAAAATGAAATTCATTTTGTTCTCACTTGTTCTAAACTACAAGCTGTTCGACAGCAATTAATCCCACCTAAGTACTTACGAAAACCATGTTTCTTCACACTGATTATGTTAATGTCATCATTGAATGAAAACGCAATTAAACACTTCGCTTTGTACTTGTATAAGGCATTTAGAATGCGAAATGATATGTTAAGACCGTAAATTATGTGCTAAGCTAGTTAAATGAGTTGACCTGCGCGGTATGATATGTATTTACCCCCTTCGAAGGGGCTATGGCCTTTACGAATAAAAAACGTCTACGTCTACGTCTCTCTCTCTCTCTCTCTCTCTCTCTCTCTCTCTCTCTCTCTCTCTCTCTCTCTCTCATATGTAAGCGGTCATTCGCGCCAGTACCAAGCTCTTCCCTAGTGATCCTCTTGTCAGGTTAACGGTTTGTGTGAACTCCAACGCTTTCATGATATAATAACCTATCTCTTCACTGTTTGCTTTGCTGTTTGCGTTCCCCAGCTGAACTCTCTATGTATTTTGTTGTTACATGCATACTCGAAGGCATACACAGAAACGACCGTAACTAAACGCAACATTCCCCTTTCAACCATGCATTGCATACCAACAGTTTTAAGATCCATTTTGGTATATATACACATACATAGAGCGAGAGATTACATTCACAGAGAGAGAGAGAGAGAGAGAGAGAGAGAGAGAGAGAGAGAGAGAGAGAGAGAGAGAGAGAGAGAGAGAGATTAAATCCCGAGATCTTTTTGAATGGTTATATTGACCGCGACAACTTGCAACACAAACTTATCGGTTGAACTAAACAAAACTAAGGGTAAAATATTCAGTTCTGCCGAAGATCTGTTGGAAGGTTGACCTCCCCAAAATGCGTTTTTAACTTTGATATATCCAGGTCATAATACCCCTGTACTACTAAAGACTCTGAATGAACTCATCGTGCTGATCAAAGCAGAATGGAGAAGCGGACAAGACTAAGAAATATCACAGACTAGCTAGCACCTTGAGAGAATCTGGCTTCTGAGCCAGAGCCCTTGCCACAGATGCTGGAGAAAAGGGGAGATGCGGGGGGGGGGGGGGGGGGGGGGGGTGGGGGTGTATGGGGATTCTTCTTCGAATGATTTCATTAAACAGCCCTCGATTTGTGAGGAGAAGAGGATCCGAACCCTAAAGGCAGAAGCTGAATCTGGTCGAGAAAGGACAAAAATTAACCTCAAAGGGGTTAATTTCTCAACTCGGAACAGACGTGCGGTAGCTATGTGGACGAGACATCCATCTAAAGGCGGCTTGACCTTACTGCGCCCAACCATCTAGAAGGTACAGATTTATAATCACACAGCGCCAAAAACCTTTCTGACTGCACGTGGACATCTAGCAGCTATGACCTGGATGCGGCTTAGCACCCTTAGTTTAGAGTGTAAAGAGTTCAAAGGTAAAACAGTCGTACAATGAAGGAGGAAGGTGGGGTGGGGTGGAGGCTTCTCTTTGAAAACCTTCGGACCTAGTGCTCTCACCAGAGTTTTCTCTTATCAGAAGACATTCTACAGTTTGATGAGGGGTAATTTATGAGAGAACAACAGTTGGGCAGTTAGACCCCCGAGCGAATGGAATAAACAAATGACAATATAAAAGCAACACGTTTTGACCTCTTGGTGTTCGACAAGAAAAATAAATGATCGCGACAAACAAAAACAACAATTTTCCCATCTGGTCATCACGTTTGTCTATCTCGCCTGTGCAAGTCCTAAATATCGAAACGCATTGCTCTTGTATTGTCTGTTACCTCGTTCCATATGTCTGGTTATCCAGTAGGCCTAACACAATTTTTATTCTTTTGCTTCAGTTATGCTACTGTCAAAAAAGCAGGTACCCTGTGGTGAAATTTGTCACCGCTGAATTAATAAACTTCACCCACGCTGTCTTTTCAACTAAACGTGTCATCATTCAGATGATATCACCTTATTGCTTTAGAACTTTTCCACGACTGTCTCAGGTTCAAGAAAATTTATCCCACAGCCAAATCGCTGGACGTGGGTGTCGGCGTAAAAACAGATTCAACTGACCAGCTCACCAGGTCACACACCCCACTTTCCCACCCGTTGTTAATCTCCTCCGTCACAATCTTGCCACCTGCAATGTTTGAACAGCCAGCAACCGGAACTTCGTGCACGTCCCAAACATACGGTTACCGCCCTTCTTCCTCCGAGTACGAGGCGATTAAAAATAAATCGTTTGAAAGGACACTGGCGTCAACATCAAACGATTTGAAAGTATTCATGTGCAATCACTACAAGATGGAGCAATACACGAGTCGTTTGACCCGAGACATCTTTTCGTTGTTTAGACAAACTCATGGTTCAGAGTCTGGGAGATATAAACTCACAGGATGCGAAACGTACGCCTACACAAAGTCGCTTGTCTGTCTATGAGATGTCGTCTTGTACGATTTGATTGGTTTCCACGTTGAGGGTTCTCAAACATGGAAGCATAAGTAGTTTGAATACTTAAGGCGAGAAACTTTGTTTTACGAGACTGAGATAAACTGATTTGTTTAACACGTTGTGAAAGCTCCGTATCTGTCCTTAGTCCTACGTAGTTGATTGATGGACCAGAGAGTTTGCATGTTCATTGTCATGTGTATGTTTGATACTGAGAACCCCCTAATAGGCTACAACCTGTGGACGACGAGCAGCGGTTAGTGTCGGGACTGAGGATCAGCGGGGCGTGGGTTCGATCCCCGATCAAAACTGTTATTGTTGGTGATTGGTGGCTGTCTCTGGTACAAGTCAGTTTCTATCTAGAGATTAATGTCAAAGGACACTGGTATGTCACGTTTCACAGAATCACATTTCGCCTTTTCACGGATTGGCAAATAGCCTTTATCTTTGCGTGTAGTACTACACGTAATCACGCTACACACACACACACACACACACACACACACACACACACACACACACACACACACATTCCATATATTCAAAATCATGTATACCCACTGGGTAAAAATAATGCCCATAAACAGCATCAACTGTACACATTTGCGCAGACAATAAAAAAATGTTTAAAAAGTTTACGTTCAAGCACACTGTTGGTCGGTGGCTTTGTTAATAGTGTGTTCGTAAAAGCTAAATATTTTCAGTTCCTTATTGATCTGAAGATGATCATGTAGAATCATATCCAGACCGGGCCAAAGTGACATAAGTCCGAAGTGACGTAAGTCAACCACAGACAGACGTAATAAACAGGTCTGTTCACAGTACATCACTTGACTATTTCTATACACTCCTAGTGAGGGATTAAAAAAATTATTTTAAAAAAACAACTACAACTTAAGGCTCATGGTATGGCTTAATTACACAAAACAAGATGCAAAAGTATAACGCTTATTTACTGCACTATGCGTGTTAGTGATTCATATTGCAGGTTGCCATTTCAATTCTCTTAGGACTTGATATTACCCAAGGGTATGTAAGACGAGGGAACCGCAAGATGATACTGAACAAACAAAACAAGCACACACGCACGCACGCACGCACGCACGCACGCACACACACACACACACACACACACACACACACACACACACACACACACACACACACACACTTCCTGACGTGGAAACAGCTTTGCTTAGTGATTTGGCGTGCAACGCCGGAATGGTTCAGTGGGGATTTTTTATTTTCTCTCTCTCTCTCTCTCTCTCTCTCTCTCTCTCTCTCTCTCTCTCTCTCTCTCTCTCTGTGCGTATGGCCGGCCGGCCGCGCGCGCGCGCGCGCGCGTGTGCGTGTGTGTGTGTGTGTGTGTGTGTGTGTGTGTGTGTGTATGTGCACGTACATGCACGTGCGTGAGTGAGAGAGAGAGACAGACAGACAGACAGAGACAGAGATATCTTGGCAATCTTGTGAGTCATGTTCTACTTGAAGGTGTACCATGGGAACCAGGAGACCATCATGGCCAACTGACATCAGTTCATCCGGTGACTCATGGTTTACAATTTGCATCACAGTCGAACAAACTAAAACAACACAATCGCGGAGGGCGGCTTAGAGAAGCGCATACAGCAACGGAACTATGCAGACATATCAGCAGTGGTGTGTGGTCAACTCTTCATCAAAATCTCTGTGACAAGTTATCTACTCCTCTATGGTCATGACACAGTTTTCATCGCGCAGACGACTTAAGTCTACCGTTTGATAAAAATCTAATGGGGGGGGGGGGGGGGGGGGGGGGGGGGGGGGGGGGGAAAGGTGTTAAAAGATTGATTTGTGAATTTAACATAGTGTTTATCACATCTTTCGCTACAAAATTCACGTTTTGACCCAGATTTGTTCATAAAGCCTCTAATCCTTGTAAAGGCTGCTAAGTGAAGCATTTGTGGTACCCTGTTGAGGTTGACAGCGAATGCATGGTAGGTCTACCTGTGCCTGTTGGTAGTACGTGGTGTTTAATACTATAACCAATAGTGCTAAGAGCATGTCCACATTTGTTCTGCATTAAGTTTCCTTGATCACAGCGCAGGCCAAAGTGCAATACATAATTATTTGTTTTATAATCCTCAGAATGTCTTCAGTGGATAATTCTCGTCTTAGTGTTGCAATTACCTCACACTTCCCATGCTGTCTTCAGAGAATAAACCTTTACACAAACTTCAGCCGACTGGTGAGTTCAGTGTATCAGCACATCAGACAGAATGCTGACAAAACTATGAAAAAAATGAATCAAAACGAAAGTGAAAAATGTATGCATATTCTGTATCATACTGCAGGTTCTCAAGTAATAAATCATTGCAAAAGTCGCCATAACATAAAGCAAAATTATCATACCGCTTAGGCAAAAAAAAAAATAAAAAAAATTATGATCTAGGAAACATGTGTTTCAATGCATTTCTAATGGTATTCTCAGACTATTGAATTGAACAGTAAAAACCACCAGCACCCAATAATTTATTTTCAGAATAAATAGATCAAAATATTATTCATTATAACATTGAATAAACGACTAAGAAGACGTTTCAGTTCGGTTTTGAAGCATAAATCATGTTGTAACACATTCGGTTTTGAGCAGCTTAAAATAAGATAGGAAATGTTTAAAAGCAAGAGATAATGCTTAATCTGAAACTGCGGTTATCGACCTACGGTGTATTTTGTTTCACCCCCCTTTTTTTTCCTACCGGAAATGCATAAGGTGCGTTCGAAGTTCATATCCGGTAGCGACCTAGCAACCTACTGAGCGGCCTCGACAACCGTGCTCTGGTTGCAAAACACAGTGCGAACTGTATTTGGTTCAGCCCTTTGTGATTTCAGTCTCTTGCCGAGGCGCCATTTGCCGACGGTTTTCGTCTCTTTTCTTCAGTCTTTAGCACTATCAAAATGGCAACGATAGCTTTCGGCGGAGGACCTACCACTGAGCAAAGACGTGCGTTTGCACAATTGAAAGACGGATCGCAAGTTCCAGGGTGAGTTGACTTATTTACTTGGTATTATATCCGATGGAAAGATTCATGATTAGATTTTGCCACCGCTAAACATCAGATCTACTTATTGACATTTTATTCATGGTGCAGGATCGACAAAGCATATTGATATGTTCCCATAGAATGCAATGGTGGGGTTTGAGTTTCTTTTCTATATTCATCGATCATTCTGGTCATTTTTTGTCATAATCGATTTTATCACATCTGTCTTTACAATATGTATGTAGCAATATAGTTTCTTTTTTCAACAAACTCTGTGGGGACACATGCATTTTAATCAAATGTTGTCTGCACTGACATGTATGAATGTTTGTCATCCCTGATTTTCTCTCTCTGTCTCAATCCCCACCCCACCCCACCCCCACCCCCCAAACCCACCCCACCCTCTCTCTCTCTCTCTCTCTTCTCTCCCCTCTCTCTCTCTCTCTCTCTCTCTCTCTCTCAAAGTATGTGTGTGGGGGGGGGGGGGCATGATAGGGAAGGAGGATCAGAGGAGACCTAATCCAATTTTTAAAAATATTCCATAATTATGATGATGTTAATGTGCATACGCTTTTCAAATTTTTAGAAGTGGATTGCACGAGAAATATTGAAGGCAAGATTTTTTATCAGACATTGCCATACTAACAAAAGAAAGTCTTGTTTTGCTTTCAGAATTGCTAATTATTGGAATGCACTGCCTACTAACACCAAATATGCACCTGACTTCAACAGCTTTAAAAAAAACTCCTAGATGAAGACCCTAAATTGAAAGATCTTTTCTTTAGTGTGGATTGAAATTAATGTTATTTATAAGATAGGCATGCAACCAGACCGAAATTAAATGGAAAAATAATGAGGGATGCAAATAGGCCATAAGGCCTAAAGCTAAAAAAAAGTCGGTCCCTACTACTACTATCACTACTACTACTACTACTACTACTACTACTACATGATATAAGTAAACTAAACTAAAAGAAAATAAGAGTGACACTCTTCTCATAAACCCTTTCAACTTTTTAGATCTCCATCACTTCCTCTTCGACAAGACTCTGCCAGTCCTGTTTGGTCTAATACAACTTATTTAGGTGTCACTGTTGACAAGAAGCTTTCTATGAAATATCAGTATGAAGGCCTGTTTTTAGATTGGGAGGATAGCCTCCATCAGGACATTTTTTTTGTCTTATCACTAAAGCAACAAAGAGTTTGGATGCATCCCTTGTCATATCCAGAACTCTGTGTGTGTGTGTGTGTGTGTGTGTGTGTGTGTGTGTGTGTGTGTGTGTGTGTCCCTGTGTTCATGGGTGTTTGTCCATGTGAAAGTACATATTGGTGAGTGTATCATCTTTCTGACCTGCATTCTTTTCATATGTAACTGTCATATGCTCTGTGTCCGTGTCCATGTGCGTGCACGTGTGTGCAGGTGTATGTGTGCATGCATGCATGTTTACACATGTACTTCTGTCTTGTCTTTGTGTGCATATCTAGAACTCTTTGTGTGAAAGTTTTGAAAATACATTTCAGGGAAAACTGTCTGTGATTATGATGATGATAGTTAAGGCTAAGGGTTCCAAGATTACTTTAATGGTTTTTGAGTTTGGTAAGCATCCTTGTTAATCATCATCAAATGAAGAAGAACTTTCAGATGTGGTCCTTCATGCCATCCTCTCATGACCACTAAATATCAATGTTCTTTCCTTTTGATACCATTGGAACCCTGTGAAAAAAATACATCAGTTTTCCCAAATCACAGGGAATTTTGTATTTGAGTGAGTGAGTGAGTGACTCTGTGTGTGTGTGTGTGTGTGTGTGTGTGTGTGTGTTGTGTGTGTGTGTGTGTGTGCATGCGTGCGTGCGTGCATGCGTACGTGTGTGTGTGTGAGAGCAGCTTTAGATTAGTGCGTTTTGTTGCAGGTACCGTGGTTACATTCCACAAATTAAATACAGAGTGGGACAGACCTATGGCAATGACACATGTGACCTGTCACAGGTTTGTGGTTTCTCTTTTACTTCTGCTCACATAGAGTGCATATTCAGGGGTGCAACTCGCATACATGTAAGAACATGTATATTGTGTGCAAATAGACTCACTCTCATGGGCACAATCACGGATGCATACAGAAACAGTCACAAGGACACACAGAGAAACAGACACAGACATACTTACATATACATATATAAACATACACATATGCATATAAATGAGCACCTGCATACATGCGCATGCTCACACTTCAGCTAACATACACACACACATGCACACATACATGCACATTTAGTTACACACATGCTTACACACATGAATGCACATGTGTGCACTAATTCAAAATTTGCACTTAATTATGTGTGCGGGCACACACACAACACACACACACACACACACACACACACACACACACACACACACACACCCCACTCACACTCAGTACCTTACATCACTGAATACTTGAACTCTGTTGATTTACTATTACAGGTGATACCTTAAATACTTTGTCATAACTGAAAATTATGCCATTGA
>CM031618.1:53569495-53574495 GCA_018398815.1 Conus ventricosus | reverse complement strand
TGGGAGAGGAAACAGAGGGGGGGGGGGGGGGGGGTTGCGTCAGGGGAGGTGTGTGTGTGTGATATGATAGGGTTGTGTGTCTAGTTTATTAGGATGGTATGATATCTTTGTGATGGTTGTGGTAATGGTGGATAGATAATGATGGAAAAAAAAAAAAAAAAAAAAAAAAAAAAAAAAAAAAAAAAAAAAGGGAGAGAAGAAAGGTGTGTGTGTGTGTGTGTGTGGGGGGGGATTTAAGGGGAAGGATCAAAACAAAATTAAGATTAGATAGATGGAGGGTTGCTGTAACTACTGTATGAAGTGAGTGAAGAGGATGTGGTGGTGGTGTATGTAAGTGTGTGTGTATGTGTGTGTGTATGTGTGTGTGTTGGTAGGGGATATTGCCAACTGATGTGGAAGAGGTGGGTATGTGTGTTTGGTTATTGTTGGATATTGATGCCTTGGGGGTGTAGTGTGCCAGTTTGGAAATGAGATGGGATTCTTGAGTTGTGCGTTCAAAGCTGTCACTCTGTGACTGCCAGAGTGCCATAACTTTGACATGGTCGATGTTGTGTTGGGTGTGGTTGAAGTGTAGGGCGACGGGTTTGGGTCGGTGGTGGCGGATATCAGCAGATGTTCAGCGATGCGTGTTTCAAGTGTGCGTGACGTTTCCCCTATGTAGATCTTGCCACACAGCTGGCAGTGGATGGCATATATAATGTTGCGGCTCTGACATGAAAATGTGCGTTTGACTGTGAAGGAGTTTTTGGGGCCCTGTAAGATGGTGTCTGGTTTGGTGAGGGGGCAGATTTTGCAGTTGGGTTTGGAGCAGGGTGAGTACCTGGTGGTGTAGCTGTGGTTCTGTTCAAACTGGATCGATCCAGTTTGAACAGAACCACAGCTACACACCAGGTACTCACCCCTGCTCCAAACCCAACTGCAAAATCTGCCCCCTCACCAAACCAGACACCATCTTACAGGGCCCCAAAAACTCCTTCACAGTCAAACGCACATTTTCATGTCAGAGCCGCAACATTATATATGCCATCCACTGCAGCTGTGTGGCAAGATCTACATAGGGGAAACGTCACGCACACTTGAAACACGCATCGCTGAACATCTGGCTGATATCCGCCACCACCGACCCAAACCCGTCGCCCTACACTTCAACCACACCCAACACAACATCGACCATGTCAAAGTTATGGCACTCTGGCAGTCACAGAGTGACAGCTTTGAACGCACAACTCAAGAATCCCATCTCATTCCAAACTGGGCACACTAACCCCCAAGGCATCATATCCAACAATAACCAAACACACATACCCACCTCTTCCACATCAGTTGGCAATATCCCCTACCAACACACACACATACACACACACATACACACACACTTACATTACACCACCACCACATCCTCTTCACTCACTTCATACAGTAGTTACAGCAACCCTCCATCTATCTAATCTTAATTTTGTTTTGATCCTTCCCCTTAAAATCCCCCCCCCACACACACACACACACACCTTTCTTCTCTCCTTTTTTTTTTTTTTTTTTTTTTTTTTTTTTTTTTTTTTTTTCCCATCATTATCTATCCACCATTACCACAACCATCACAAAGATATCATACCATCCTAATAAACTAGACACACAACCCTATCATATCACACACACACACCTCCCCTGACGCAACCCCCCCCCCCACCCCCCCCCCCCCCCCCCCCCCCACCCCCCCCCCCCCCCTCTGTTTCCTCTCCCATAATCCCCCTGGCCTCATGTCATTTCCGCCTTCATGGAGAATTACAGATAAGTCATTTTTCATTCCCCCTTTTTTGTTTTTCGTAGTTTGTACTGTCCCACATGTTAAATGTGATTTATTTTTTCGCCTGATGAAGACCCAAGTGGTTGAAATGCATCGTGTCTTGTCTTGTGCTTTGTTTGTCAATGTCATTTGGCGGTAAGTTCTAAAACTCTATTCCTGATCTTGCTTCGTTCGCCGCCTTCAGTCACTCCATTTTGAAATCCTATACAAAGACATGGGTCTGTGGAGACCCACAGTGTACAGCAAGGCTTTACTCCTATACCAAAGACATGGGTCCGTGGAGACCCACAGTGTACAGCAAGGCTTTACTCCTATACCAAAGACATGGGTCCGTGGAGACCCACAGTGTACAGCAAGGCTTTACTCCTATACAAAGACATGGGTCTGAGGAGACCCACAGTGTACAGCAAGGGTTTACTCCTATACCAAAGACATGGGTCCATGGAGACCCACAGTGTACAGCAAGGCTTTACCCTATACCAAAGACATGGGTCCATGGAGACCCACAGTGTACAGCAAGGCTTTACCCCTATACCAAAGACATGGGTCCGTGGAGACCCACAGTGTACAGCAAGGCTTTACCCCTATAAGGCTTTACCCCAATACCAAAGACATGGGTCTGTGGAGACCCACAGTGTACAGCAAGGCTTTACCCCTATACCAAAGACATGGGTCTGTGGAGACCCACAGTGTACAGCAAGGCTTTACTCCTATACCAAAGACATGGGTCTGTGGAGACCCACAGTGTACAGCAAGGCTTTACCCCTATACCAAAGACATGGGTCTGTGGAGCCCCACAGTGTACAGCAAGGCTTTACCCCTATACCAAAGACATGGGTCTGTGGAGACCCACAGTGTACAGCAAGGCTTTACCCTATACCAAAGACATGGGTCCGTGGAGACCCACAGTGTACAGCAAGGCTTTACCCTATACCAAAGACATGGGTCCGTGGAGACCCACAGTGTACAGCAAGGCTTTACTCCTATACCAAAGACATGGGTCTGTGGAGACCCACAGTGTACAGCAAGGCTTTACCCCTATACCAAAGACATGGGTCTGTGGAGACCCACAGTGTACAGCAAGGCTTTATCCCTATACCAAAGACATGGGTCCATGGAGACCCACAGTGTACAGCAAGGCTTTACCCCTATACCAAGGACATGGGTCTGTGGAGACCCACAGTGTACAGCAAGGCTTTACCCTTATACCAAAGACATGGGTCTGTGGAGACCCACAGTGTACAGCAAGGCTTTACCCCTATACCAAAGACATGGCTCTCTGGGAACCCATGACGTATGGCACACAAAACTTTAAGCCATGTGTGACACAGTTTATTAATTGAATAATTTTGTGGAACATTCTTCTCTTTGTCTATATTTGTTCACATCATAGCGAAGGTTTTCTGCCTTTAAAGATTTGATTTTTGCGGAACATTTTGTCTTTATCGACTCTAGATTTACCTCCAAACACTTTGTCCCTTTAAAGACTCTATTTGGGCAGGAGGGGCGGGGGGGGGGGGGGGGGGGCTTTTTTTTTTTTTTTTTTCTAAATGCCAAAATGAAGACCACCTTTCTTTAAAGACAGTTTTGTGAAATGGTTTGTCTGTTCTAGATTGACCTCACTTCCAAGATCCCATCTTCTAAAGACCTGACTGTTTAGGACTTTTGGATGTTCTTGTGGAGAGGTTTCACTGTTATAGTGGTGGAAGAGGTAGTGGAGATGCTGCAAAATGCATTATGGCCCCCCTTTCACTCAAATGTCCAGCAGACTTCCATCAGTTGGTGCCAGTGTTCTTCTGCATTTGTGGTATTTGGAATGCAATCTTTTTTTCAGGTGGCAAACTCACTTAGGGCCCATGTGCTCTAAACCCTGTTTTAATGAGAATCACTGAAACTGTAGAAACCTTGCAGCAATGGTGACATACTATACACTGTCCTGATTATGTATGGGCTTCACAGAAGTTGCAGCAAGGGGAAGGGGCTGTGATGTGAAGTTGTACAGCTGTCTTGTTCTGTATGGATATGAAAGGACTGTGATATTTGTATGAAAGTGGGCTTTGCCAGCATGTTCTGTGTGCATTTCTAACTGTTGAGTTATTACAGATTTCCCATCTCAAATGTTGCGCCTGTTCATCATTAAATGCACCATTAAAGACAACCAGCCTCCTTCTAGGTTTTGGTGTACACTTGTCTTTTGGCCTTGAATTTAATGAAGTAACCTCTGACCTTACAGTCAGTCCGTACGGGAGTGGAGGGGGTTGGTTTTCTGAGAGCAGGCCCCCACCTCCCCACCCCTCCATCCCTCCCTAGATGCTCCATTACATATAACCAGCCTCCTTCTAGGTTGTTGGTGTACACTTGTCTTTTGGCCTTGAATGTAATGAATTAACCTCTGACCTTGCAGTCTGTCCTACGGGAGTGGAGGGGAGGTAGTTGGTAGTTTTCTGAGAGCAGCCCCTCCCCCACCTACCCCTTCCCTAGATGCTCTGTTACATACAACCAGCCTCCTCCTAGGCTGTTGATGAACACTTGTCTTTTGACCATGAACTTGACAACCTTTGACCTTACACTTTATTCTTACAGGGGTGGAGGGCGTTGTCTTCTGAGAGCAGGCTCCCCACCCCTCCCTCCTCTCTTCTCCCATCACTTTGATCACAGATATTCCAAAGTGGCTGTGTCATGTGATACTGCAGACAGGTGACTCGACACTCATGCTTTTTTTTTTTTTCTTCTTTTTTTTTTCTTCCAACCTACATTTTTTTTTCTCACGTTTTCTTTTTTCTTCAATTTTTATAGAGTTTTTTGTTTGTTTGTTTTTTTAATAGGTGGGGCCTCCATCCTATTTTTTCCCCACAGTCTTTTTTGTTGTTGTTTTCAATAAAAAGTAACTTGTACTCACCATGCAATGTCTGTGTGTTATTTACAGATGGACAGTCGCATGCTTTCTTTCATGTTTCAGTGTTTGATACTGAGTGTCTGGGTGTATATGGGTACTTATGTATGGTGTGCTGACACTTTCATACTGATATGTTTATGACACATTAAACATAAATGTACACCCCCCTACCCCCTCCCAAACCCCCCAGCTGAATGTCTTTATGTGTGCCTGTGTGTATGTGTGTTAGTGTGTGTGTGTGTGTGTGTGTGTGTGTGTGTGTGTGTGTGTGTGTGTGTGTGCGCGGGTGTGCATGCATGC